>JAEOAD010000027.1:9715000-10915000 GCA_036365145.1 Orientallactaga sibirica
AAACCGCAAACAAGGCCAGCAGAATTCAGCATTTCCTGAGTCCCTTTTCCTTGGCACTCTTGTCTTCCGCATGTGCACCCATGGCTCTTCCGTCTCCTGCTTTCTGCGCGTGCTGCACTGCTCACAGTGTCCTACTGTTTCCCAGTGTGAGAAACTGGCTCGCGGTTACAAAGCAAAACTAGCTCTTCATTGTTTGTTTACCTATCTTTAATTCATTTCTGCTCAGTTTTCTCTCTGCGCCTCAGTTCTACTGCTTATGTAATCAGACCGTTGGAACCCTAGACCTAAAAAGTAAATGTCATATTATGTTGACCAACTGTCAGAGTTGAAGATTAAACTGCTTGATATGTGGTTGAGGAAGAAAAGCCCAATTTGCAATTAGATACCAGAGCACTGGCAGCAAGACAATGCTAAGAGGATCCTATTGTGTGGCTTCACTGGTTGATATGCAGGGAGTAATTTGTTGTTTTTGTAAAGCTCACCAGATTATTGATTTATTTATTTATTGGTCTTTCTGAGGCAGGGTCTCACTGTAGCCCAGTCTGACCTTGAACTCACAGATTACTCATTTGCTTGTGATGTGGGCGTATCAGAGTCTTTTGCCTCTGTAGTCAATGCCTGTGTGGCTTTATGTGACTGGGTAATTGAACCTGGGCTGGTAGGCTTTACCAGTAAGCATGGCTGAGTCATCTCCCAAGGGTCCCCTACTTTTTAAAAAATATATTTTATTTATTTATTTATTTATTTGAGAGAAAGAAAGAGGCAGAGAGAGAGGGAGATAATGGGTGTGCCAGGGCCTCCAGCCATTGCAAATGAACTCCAGATGCATGCATCCCCTTATGCATCTGGCTTACATGGGTCCTGGAGAATCAAACCAGGATCCTTTGGCTTTGCAGGCAAATGCCTTAACTGCTAAGCCATCTCTCCAGCACCGACCCCCCTTTTTTTTAAGGGACAGAGCATCTCATGTAGTTTAGGCTAATCTTGACCTTGCTATGTAACAGAATTGCCTTTCAACTTCTGATCCTCCTGCTTATATCTCCTGAGTGCTGAAAGTACAAGTGTTCACCAACATAAACCAACTATTTGTTCTTTTTTAAAATTTTCCTTATTTACACGTGTGTGTATGTGTGCATGCATGTGTGCATGCAGGGTCTCTTCCTGCTGCAAACAAATGCCTATCTGGTTTTATGTGGGTGGCTATGGGCTGGTAGGCTTTGCAAGCAAGTGCTTTTAACCTCTGAACCATCTCCCTAACCCCTCATTTATTCTTAATAAATTTTTATTCCTTCTCCAGCCATTTCCCTTTTCATATTTTGTAACATTTAGCATTCAGTTTTCAGAATATCTACCAGGTGAAGTATAACAGGGAAGTAGGAATGACTTAGGAGTTTCATTTCTTATTCTGGTTGTTAACATGAGATAAGAGACAACCAGATTTTCTCTTTTTGTTTCTTTACAAAATATTTTATCATTATTATGACCTTTAAATCTCTTATCTGAGACCTTTTGTAATCTTCCAGCAAATGGGAATTATATCTCTCTCTACCTGATTTTACACTGTAGCACAGTGCACGTGTTTGTGTTAAGTAAGTAGCTTTTGATGGTGATGTTATTTGAAAGGTTGTACATCTTAAAGGATATTTTGTTCCCCTTTTCCTTGGCAGGACCAGGGAACTTCCTTTTCTAAGACCAGTATTGTCTGGACTCTGTGAAAGTGCACTTTGTTCTAGAATCGCTATATGAAAGCTTAGGATATATACAGCCTTACTCCAAGAAGGGGGAACTCTAGCTGTGGGATAGAGAATGCTAACTTGAGGCTGAATGAATGATGGTTATGTGTTCTTTTACACGCAGGCTCGGTTCTCATACATGCGGATGAAATATCTTTTCTTTTCCTGGTTGGCAGTTTTTGTTGGAAGCTGGATTATATATGTGCAATATTCGACCTATACAGAACTATGCAGAGGAAAGGACTGTAAGAAAATCATAGTAAGTATTTTTAATTTTCAAGGTTTTTGAAAAGCCTCTTATAAGTACTAACTAATAAGGTTTTTTCAACAATAAAAGCAAATTTGACATTACATTTGGGATAAATCCTTAACTTAAAAAAATTTATTTATTTGGGCTGAGGAGATGGCTTAGTGGTTAAGGCACTTGCCTGTGAAACCTAAGAACCCATGTTTGACTCTCCAGATCCCATGTAAGTCAGACACACAAAGGTGAGGCAAGCGCAAGTTTGCACATGCCCACTAGGTGGCAGAAGCATCTGGTGTTCAATTTCAGTGGCTGAGACCTTGGTATGCCAATCTCTCTCTCTAAAATTAAAAAAAAAAATTTAGGAATCCCAGCACTCAGGAGACAGAGGTAGGAGGATCACTGCGAGTCTGAGGCCAGCCTGATACTACAAAGTGAATTCTAGGTCAGCCTGGGCTACACTGAGACCCTACCTTGAAAAAAAAAAAAAAAGCAAGCCAGACACAATGATTCAGGCCTATAATACCACCACTCACTTGGGAGGGAAAAGTAAGAGGTTCTATATGACTTCCAGATCAGCGTGGGCTACAGAGAGACTGACTCAAAAAAAAAAAAAAATTTTTTTAAAGTCCTAAAAGCCACTCTGCTGTAATGTCAACTATAACAGGTCAAAGTTTTAGAAAAATGTATTTATTTATTTGTGTGTGTATGTATGTTTATGGGCATCTCTGCAAAGAAATGCCAGACATTTGTGCCACTTTTGTGATTCTGGCTTACGTTGGCAGCTTGGGAATTGAACCCAAGCCAGCAGGTTTGCAAACAAGTGCCTTTAACCACTGAACCATCTTCCTAATCCCTAAATTCTTAAATTAGGGAGTATTTTTTTTTCTGGTTTTTCAAGGTAGGGTCTCACTCTAGCCCAAGATGACCTGGAATTCACTATGTAGTCTCTCAGGGTGGCCTTGAACTCACGGTAATCCTTTTAGCTCTGCCTCCCAAGTGCTGGGGTTAAAGGTGTGTGTCACCACGCCTGGCAGGAGTATTCTTCATGTTGAAAACATCCGGTGTTCAGAAATCTAAGTCTCTAATACAAGTAAATTTGTATGGGATCCTCCTCACTACAAAGAGGGTTTCTTTTTTCTTCTGGTTTTCAAATGCACCTGAAATTTGGGTTATTTTATTCAGGTGCTTTTTTTTTTTTTTTGAGGGAGGAGTTTCGAGGTAGGGTCTCATTCTAGCCCAAGCTGACCTATGTAATCTCAGGGTGGCTTGAACTCATGACAGTCCTCCTACCTCTGCCTCTCAAGTGCTGGGATTAAAGACATGCATCACACACCCAGCCATTAAATATTTAAAGATTCTAAGTTAGCCTAACTCCTTGTTTTTACCAAAATCTTTTAATATAAATAATATCAAAATATTTTATTTCAGAATTATATATTTATTTCTTGTGCTTTTTATTTTTTTTTTTTTTTTGGTGGTGCTAGGGCTCAAACCCAGGACCTTATGCATGCCAAGTAGATTCTCTACCACTGAGCTATACCATCATCTCATATCATTTTTCTGAGTATGTGTGTGGGTGCGTGAATGTGTGTGGCTGTGCTTGCACATGGATGACATGCATGTGGAGACAAGAGGTCAGATCCTTCCCTGTTGCTTTCTACTTTAGTTTTTGAGATAGGGTCTCATATTGAACCTGGAGCTCACGGATTCAGCCAGACTAGCTAGCCAGTGAGCCCTAGGGATCCTCTTGCTTGTACCTCCTCAGTGGTGTGCATCACCATACCCAGCATTTTATGTGGGTTCCGGGGATCCCATCCAGATTCTCATGCTTGCATGGCAAGCACTTTACCCACTAAGCAATCTCCTCAGCCCAATTATGGTTTTATGTTTTTGTTTTAATTTTTCTTTGATTTTTAATTTTTAAATATTTTATTTTATTTTTTAATTAAAGAAATAGAAAGAGGCAGATAGAGAAAAAATGGACACACCAGGGCCTCCAGCTACTGCAGATGAGCTCCAGACACATGCGCCACTTTCTTGGATTTTTTTTTTTTTTTTTTTACTTTGAGGTAAGGTTTCACTCTAGCCCAGGCCTCCCAAGTGCTGGGATTAAAGGTGTATGCCACCACACCTGGCTCAAAAATGTCTTGTTTTGTTTTGTTTTGTTTTTTCGAGGTAGGGTCTCACTCTAGCGCAGGCTGACTTGGAATTCACTATGTAGTCTCAGGGTGGCCTTGAACTCACTGTGATCCCCAACCTCTGCCTCCCAAGTGCTGGGATTAAAGGCATGCACCACCAGGCCCAGCTATCACTAATTTTTCTGTTCTGGAAAAATAAATCTTACAATACTATCATATATATTAATATATATTTGAAACCCTACCTTGAAAAGCTAAGAAAAAAAATTTTTAAGTTTTTTTTTCAAAAAAGAATATAAGTGTCATAGAGCAAGGACTAAGTATTTCATCTTGCATCCCAGTCCTGGAATAATAACTGATGATGATGAGTGATAGGTATTCAACTGACTGGTACCTCTTCTAAGTGGGACTGCACTTCCGTTTTGGTGTTTTCAAGGCAGGGTCTCACTGTAGCCCAGGCTGACCTTGAACTCACAGCAATCCTCCTACCTCAGCCTCCTGAATGCTGGGATTAAAGGCATGCTCTACCATGCCCCACCATGCCCCATGGAGTTATACTTTTAAATGATCTTCATGTGATAGTTATTACCTTGAAATAAACATTAAAATCAAAAAGAACTGTAGGAAAATCAAAAGCAACACTGACGCTCTCAAAGGAAGAAAATAATCTTTACTTTTAGTGTTTTTTTTGTTTTTGTTTTTGTTTTTTGTTTGTTTGTTTGTTTTTTTGGTTTTTTGAAGTAGGGTCTCACTCTAGCTCAGGCTGACCTTGAATTCACTATGAAGTCTCAGAGTGGCCTTGAACTCATGGTGATCCTCCTACTTCTGCCTCCCGAGTGCTGGTATTAAAGGCGTATGCCACCATACCCGGAAATTTTTTAATTTTTAAATTTTTTCATGTGCAAGTAGAGAGAGAGAGAGAGAGCGATAAATAGAAGAGAGACAGAGAGAATGGGCACTCCAGGGACTTCAGCCACTGTAAACAGACTCCAGAGGTGTGTGCCACTTTGTGCATCTGGCTTTATGTGAGTACTTGGGAATCAAACTTGGGTCATGTCAGTAGGCTGTGAAGGCAAGTTCCTTAACTGCCAAGCCATCTATCTCTCCGGCCTTTTTTTTTTTTTTTTTTTTTGGTTTTTCAAGGTAGGGTCTCCCTCTAGCTGAGGCTGACCTGGAATTCACTATGGAGTCTCAGGCTTGCCTCAAACTCACAGCAGTTTTCCTACCATGTGTTTTTAGAATGCTGCGTATCGCACAGGTCGTGATTACCAGTAGTTCAACCATAGCTTAAGTTCCCTAGAGAAGTGTACTAGGTCACTTTGTTGTGGTGCACTGCATAACTTTGCATAAGTAACTTCATTTTGCTGGCCTGCTTTAACTACAGTTTCCAGGTGAGAAAAATGTTTCTCCTCTACCTGCCTCACAGGTATTATGAGTATAAAACAGCAATGAACCAAAAAGCCTGGCCCACTATAACTGAATAGTCTTTGACATATTTATTGGTTATAAAGAAGGTGCTCAAGCCCTTGACTTGTTTGCATTTGGCCTGGGACAAATACTATGGCACTTGTCATTGCTGGACTCATAACATCATAAATGAGATCTCCTGAAGACTGCTGTAGTTGTCCCAATGAGAGCATCGCTTCCCGCTGAGGTCATTGTCTAGGAGTTTGGGATGACAGGCTGTCAACGGTGTGATAAACAGTTTATATCTGTTTAACAATAATGATCTATCTTGGCATATTGTCTGCATGTCTCTTTTCCCCTCTCTCTCCATTTCTGTGTGAGGAGTAATATCTACTATAGGGGTTAAAAGTGTAAGTGTTAGAATAAAAGAGCTTTAGATTTGAGTACCAGCTTTGCCATTTCTGAAGCATGTAAGCTTGGGTAAGCTTCTTAGTCTTTGTAAAATGGTGAGAATGATATTTCCACATTAGTAATTATGAGGAAAAATTAGTTCATATATTAACACTACACTGCTGATATTACTGGGACCTCCAGTTCCTGCCCTTGAATGTGACTGGACATTCCCAAGACATCATATGATCCAATATACATATTAAGGTGTTTGCCTGCAAAGCCAAAGGATCCCTGTTCGACTCTCCAGGCCCCACATAAGCCAGATGCACAAGGGGGTTCATGCATATGGAGTTTGTTTGCAGTGGCTGGAGGCCCTGGCGTACCCATTCTCTCCCTCCCCCTCTCTCTTTTTCTCTGCCTTTTTTTCTCTCTAAAATAAACAAATAAATAAATAAATAACTTTTAAAAAAAAAGATTTAAAGAAGTCAGGCATGGTGGCACACACTTTTAATACAAGCACTAGGGAGGCAGAGGTAGAAGGATTGCTGTGAGTTCAAGGCCACTCTGAGACTACATAGTGAATTCCAGGTCAGCCTGGGCTAAAGTAAGACCCTACCTGGAAAACTCAAAAAAAAAAAAAAAAAAAATTTAGGGTAATGTTGTAAGGTTAACTTAAGTTTAAATTTCTAGAAAGCTCTGAACAAACCTGAGATGCTCATTACATGTTGATTTACAAATTGAGTTCAGGTTTCTTATTTTTAGGTTCTCTTTGTTTCAAGGTCCTGACTTGGTTCTCTGAGGAGTCACTTTTTTGGCTATTAAAAGAAGCACACTTTTTTTTTTTTTTTTTTCATTTATTTATTTATTTATTTAATTATTATTGACAGCTTCCATAATTATAGACAATAAACCATGATAATTCCCCCTTCACAACTCCACTCTCCATCATATCCCCACCCCCTCTCAATCAGTGTCTCTTTTATTTTTATTTTTTAATTTTTAAAAAAGATTTTATTTTTATTCATTTATTTATTAGAGACACAGAGAGGGGAAGAGAGAGAGAGAATGGGCATGCCAGGGCCTCTAGCCACTGCAAACGTACTCTAGATGCATGTGCCACCATGAGAAGCACACTTTTTAAGACAGAAACATTAAAAGATGAATGGGCCGGGTGTGGTGGCGCATGCCTTTAATCTCAGCACTCGGGAGGCAGAGGTAGGAGGATCACCGAGAGTTCGAGGCCACCCTGAGACTACAGAGTGAATTCCAAGTCAGCCTGAGCTAGAGTGAGACCCTACCTCGGAAAAAAAAAAAAAAAATGAACAGACCTCTAAATGTAATCACAGTCTCTTGTGAGATTCAATTTCTTGGAATAATGGTGTATTACCTAAAACAATAAGCTTAAGACATACTAAATTGAAGACACTAAGAACCTTGTTTTTGATTAGACTATAACACATAACTGTACTTCATTTAGCTTCGCCTTTGCTTGGGATAAATTAGTATTTGGCTTGAGAGGCTCTTTTTCTTTTCTTTTCTTTTTTTCAAGGTAGGGTTTCACTCTAGCCCAGGCTGACCTAGAATTCACTGTGGAGTCTCAGGGTGCCTGGAACTCACAGCAGTCCTCCTACTTCTGCCTCCCAAGTGCTGGTATTAAAGGCGTGTGCCACCATGCCCAGGACTTGAGAGGTTCTTTTAGGATGTAAGGGTGGTGCTGTTAAACTGAGCCATATCTTCAGCTCCACCAGTTTCTTTGTGAATTTACAGAATATTTACTAAACAAGCTTACTTCAAAATTAACAAATGTAAGCCCAATCCTAAGGATAATTTTGATTAACTTATAATTTCTAATGGATTTCTTGTGTTAAACTGCATGTCATGTGATACTCACTGTAACCCTCAGACAGGTGGCATTGCTGTTACCATAGTATCATCCCTGGGAAACAGTAGAGGCTAAGGTTAGAAACAACTTCAAAGACATAAGCCAGCAAAAGAATACTGTGCTATTTTTAATTATTTGTGTTTTTGTGTATGGTATGAGTGCAGGGTCACACTGAAAAAGTCAAGAGGCCAGCCTGGCGTGGTGGTACACACCTTTCATTCCAGCACTCAGGAGGCAGAGGTAGGAGGAAAGCTAGAGTTTGAGACCAGCCTGGGACTACAGAGTGAGTTCTAGGTCAGCCTGGGCTAGAGCAAGACCCTACCGTAAAAAAACAAAAACAAAAACAAAAACAAAACCTAAAAAGTCAGAAGACAATTTTGGGCCTGTTCACCTCAAGTGAGGCAGGGTTTCTCACTCTGGATTCTCTCTCTTGTTTGCTATGCTCACCATGAGCTACTGGGAAATTTCCCTGTCTCCACCTCCCATCTTGCTGTCAATGTGCTAGGATTACAGAAGGCTGCCACAGCTTCAGGGGGCCCTTAACAGTGGCATCGGAGGGGCAAGCTCACACATTCTGCTTGAGCTCAGAGCACTTTATTCATTGAGCCATCTCCCCTGCCCCTGTGTTACTTTTTTTTTTTCAAAAGTTTTTATTTATTTATTTATTTATTTATTTGAGAGAGAGCGAGGGAGAGAGAGAAAGAGTGAGAATGGGCGTGCCAGGGCCTCTAGCCACTGCAAACAAATTCCAGACACATACACCACCCATGTGCATCTGGCTTACTTGGGATCTGGAGAATCAAATCAGGGTCCTTAGGCTTCACAGGCATGTGCCTTAACCGCTAAACCATCTCACCAGCCCACCCCTGCATTACTTTTAATTAAACACTTAGTAGGTATATCCCAGTGATGCTCCCAGTCCTGTCCTAGGAAACAGAGCTGAGACACGTCTGGAGTTTGTTTGCGCTGGCTAGAAGTCTTGGCATGCCCATACTCACTCTGTATATCGGCCTCTTTCTCTCTTTCTGTCAAATTAAGTAAATAAAATATTTGAAAAAATATTTATAAAAAATATTTCTAGTATAAGTATATGACAGATATTGCTAGCAAACAGCCAGTAATTTTTCAGTATATGTCCAATGAATATTTTCCTGGCCACCATAATGAAGAAGGTTCCCAAGACTTTCTGGAAAATGTTCTATCTGGGCTGAACTTTTTTTTAACCTCTCTTTTTCTTTTTATAAAAATATATATTATTTATTTGAAAGAGAGAGGGAGAAAGAGGCAGATAGAGAATGAGCATGCCAGGGCCTCCAGCCACTGCAAATGAACTCCAGACACATGTACCACCTTGTGCATCTGGCTTTATATGGGTACTGGGGAATCAAACCCAGGTCCTTCAGTTTTTCAAGCAAGTGCCTTAAAACTGCTGAGCTATCTCTTCAGCCCCTGGGCTGAACTTTGAAAGCTGAGCATTGTAGGCCAGGGCAACACGCAAGGCTACAATTGTGGATATGAATTAGTGCTGTCTCTTAGGGGCAGCACGGCTAGAGAAGCATGAAGGACAATTTGTAGGGTCAAATCATAAATGACCTTGTATGTCCTGTTAAGGAGTTCGTCTTTTTTCTCCAGGGCAGAAGGAAGTTGGTAGTTGTCCAGCGGGGAAGTGGGGAAGTGGGTGAGTGGATTTATATTCTAGGAGGGTGTCACTACTTATGGAGTAGAGGGTGACTAGAGACATCACAAGCATGGAGAACCATTTTATGACAGGTGTAATAATCCAGGCAAAAATGGGGAGGGCTTAAAGGTTGATGCTGGCAGTGGGAATAGAAAGGAAAGAAAACCTCAGAGGATATGCAGAAAATTAATTGACCAGTTGAATTTGAGAAGGTGAGGAAGAACAGGAAACTCAGAATTCACTGTTTCCTCCTTGGGACCTGGGTGGATGATGGCCGTCCTCACTGAGGTAGGAGAAAGGAGAACAACGCTTGGAGGAAGTGGGGCTGGTTCCATTGGGGTAGGTGGAGTGTGAAGTAATAATAGTAGGCTATGTAAGAGGAAACAGAAGAGTCCCAGGAATCACTTGGTTATTTAGCCCAAAAGAATGCCTTGGGGTCCTCAGAGCTGCAGGAATAGGAATAATGTCAGAGGACACAGAGAGCCTAAGGAAAGTAGATAGAACAAACCCCTGGAAAACAATGGTATTTATCTGTCAGAAAGGAAGAGAATTACATAAAGAACACTAATAAGGAATTGCCAGAGGAGGAGGAGAAAAACATGGAGAAGCCATGGTTAAAGCAGGGAGCTTGTCTGGAGAGATGGCTTAGCAGTTAAGGCATTTCCTACAAAGCCAAAGGACCCAGGTTTGATTCCCCAGTACTCAAGTAAAGCTAGATGCACAAGGTGGTACTTGCATCTGGACTTCATGTGCAGTGGCTGGAGGCCCTGGCATGCCCATTCTTTCTCTCTCTCATAAATAAATAAATAAATAAATAAATAAATAAATAAATAAATAAGATTTAAAGCAGCGAGGTCAACAAGGACAAAGCTGAAACAGGATGACAGGAACTGTAATCTGTTTCAAAGTTCACTGTTTAAAGTGTTATAAAGGAGTTGGAGAGGGCTGGAAAGATGGCTTAGTGGTGAAGGCACTTGCTGGCAAACCTCAGGACCCACGTTCAATTCCCCAGTACCCACATAAAGCAGTGGCACATGCACTTGAGTTCATTTGCAGTAGCTGGAGGTCCTGGCATGCCCATTCTCTTTCTCTGTCTGCCTGCCCCCCCTCTCTGTTTTTTTTTTTGTTTGTTTGTTTTGTTTTTTGAGATACGGTCTTGACCTGGAATTCATTATGTGGCCTCAAACTCAAGGCGATCCTCCTACCTCTGCCTCCCAAGTGCTAGGAGTAAAGGCATGCACCACCATGCTGGGCTTCTCTACTTTTTAGAAATATTTTATTTATTTATTTATTTGAGAGAGAAAGAGACAGAGAGGAGAGAGAGAATGGGTGTGCCAGGGCCTCCAGCCACTGCAAATGAACTCTGCCATCTTGTGCATCTGGCTTACGTGAATACTGGGGCATTGAATCTGGGTCCTTCAGTTTCACAGGCAAGTGCCTTAACTTCTAAGCCATCTCTCCAGCCCTCTCTCACTCCCCTCTCTTCTCTCTCCTCTCTTTCTCTTTCTGCTTGAAAATCAATAAATGGGGCTGGGTAGATGGCTTAGCAGTTAAAGCATTTGCCTGCAAAGCCAAAGGATCCCATTTTGATTCTCCAGGACTCACATAAGCCAGATGCACAGGAGGGCACATGCATCTGGAGTTCTTTTGCAGTGGCTGGAGGCCCTGGCATGCCCATATTCTCTCTCTCTTTCTCCCTCAAATAAATAAGTAAATAAATAAAATAAAATGCAGCTCAGTTGACAGAGTTCTTGCTTAGCATGACGAAGCCCTGGGTTCAATCCCCATAGACCAGGTATGGTGTTGCATACCTGTAGTCCAGCACTCAGGAGGTTGAGGCAGGAGAATGAGGCGGTTCAAGGTCATCCTCAACTACTTAGCAAATTTAAGGCCCATTAGTTCAAGGCCAGCCTAGGCAACATAAGACTGTGTCTCAAAAAAAGAAAAGTGTTATGAAGCAAAATGTAGTGATACATGCCTGTAATCCCCACACTTGGGAAGCTGAGGCAGGAGGAGTGACTCAAGTTTCAGGTTATCCTGGGCTACATACTGAGCTCCAGGCCAGCCTGAGCTACATTATGAGGCTGTGTGTCAATTTAAAAAAAAAGAAGAAGAAGAAGAAACAAGAGAGAAAAAGAAAATAAGTGAAGTGTGGTTTTGTAATAGTAGCACCAAAAGTCAGATATATTTGAATTAGGATGGGGAGCTAAGTGTGGACAGTGTGTTTCAGCTGCTCTATCTAGAAGCTGTGCTAGTAGATGATAATTTTTGTTGTTTGTTTTAAAATTTGATAAAATACAACATAATCTTTACCATATGACCTATTTGAATGTACAGTTCAGTAGTGATCGGTGTATTCACATTACACATTCATCTCTATACCTTCTCCCTTTACTCTCTGTTCTCCAGCAGCCACCATCTGCCTTGGCTCTACACATTTGGTGTCTCATAAAAGTGAGAACATACAATGTCTGTCCTTTGTTTTGCTTGGCATTCATTGATTGACATGTTGGTTGCTTCCCCCCTTTTTTTTTCCTCATGTAGCCCAGGCTTTTTCACATTTGCTATGTGGCAGAGGGTGACTTTGAACTCCTTATCTTCCTGCCCCTACCTCCCAAGTTCTGGATAGATTGCTTTCAAAGATTATTTGGGAACTTGTTTTAAATTACCTTAACCGAAATTGGTCTATCATACTTTGGAGAGTCTATTTGGAAGATAATAGATCCTGACAAAATAAAATTTATTCCCAAAATGCAATATTGGTCCAACATTCGAAAATCCATCACTGGGGGGCTGGGGAAATGACTTGGCAGTAAGGCATTTGCCTGCGAAGCCTAAGGACCTCAGTTCAATTCCCCAGGACCCACATAAGCCAGATACACAAGGTGGTGCATGCATCTGGAGTTCGTTTGCAGGACTAGAGGCCCTGGCGTGCCCGTTCTCTCTTTCTCTCTGCCCCTTCCTCTCTCTCAAATAAATAAACAATAAATAAATAAAAATGAAAATCCATCACTGTCTTAAAGGAACAAAAAAATATATATCTAAAGCCGGGCATGGTGGCTCATGCCTTTAATCCCAGCACTTGGGAGGCAGAGATAGGAGGATCTGGTGAGTTCAAGGCCACCCTAAGACTACAGAGTGAATTCCAAGTCAGCCTGGGCCAGAGTGAGACCCTACCTCAAAAAACAGAAAACAAAAATAAATAAATAAATAAATAAAAATATATATATAGGACAAAGTTTTTAGCAAACTAAAAATATGAAGCAATTTTCTCAACCTGACTCTCAAAACATCCATTTCCATCATTGTATATAATGGTGATAGTCTGAATATAGAATCTCTGAAACCAGGATCATAGTAGAGATGCACATTTTATCCCCTTTGTATTTTACTGAATACACTAGCCACTGTGATAAGAGAAGAAAAGTAAATAAAAGCACAGAGATCAATGAAAAAGAGAGGACGGGGAGAGGGTTCATCAATTAAGGTGCCTGCTTGCAAAGCCTGTCGGTCCAGGTTTGATTCCTCAGTACACACATAAAGTCAAATGCACAATATGGTGTTTGTGACTGACTTTCATTTGCAGTGGCAGGAGGTCCTGGCATGCCCATATGCTTATAAATAAATAAACAAATAAATAAATTATTTTTTAAAAGAAAGAAAAGAGGGGTTGTAGAGATGCCCAACAGTTAAGGCATTTGCCTGCAAAGCCTAAGGACCCAGGTTCAATTCCCCAGTACCCATGTAAAGCCAGATGCACTAGGTGGCACATTCATCTCGAGTTTGCAGTAACTAGAGGCCCCAACATGCCCATTCTTCCCTCTCTGTCTATCCCTTTCTCAAATAAATAAATAAAATATTAAAAGAAGAAGAAGAAAAAATAGTAGTAGACATAGTAGTAGAAGGAGAAGAAGAAGAGGAGAATCAGTTTGAGCCGGGCGTGGTGGCGCACGCCTTTAATCCCAGCACTCGAGGGGCAGAGGTAGGAGGATGCCATAGGTTCAAGGCCACCCTGAGACTACACAGTGAATTCCAGGTCAGCCTGAGCTAGATTGAGACCCTACCTAAAAAAAAAAAAAAAAAAAAAAAAAAAAAGAAAAGAAAAGAAAAGAAAAAAGAAGGGAGAGAGGGAAAAAGGGAATAAGGGAGACAAGAAATGTGTGATGTAGGGGAGAACTAACTACTTCTATGCAACATAATTATAGTGAAACTAATTTCTGTTTACATACAGACATTTGTGTAGTCATGAAGTTGTTTTTTTGTTTTGTTTTGTTTTTCTGAACCAGTGTTTCTCAAAGCATAACCCTTTGCTATGCAGCAGCACTATTACCTGGAAACGTGGTAAAAGCAGACTTTCCACCCCTTTCCAGGCTTACTAAGTCAGAAACTGAGATTAATGTCCTGCAGTGTGTATGTGTTTTCACTGTCCCTGCAGGTTGACTTGAACTTCCTTATGCTTGAGAACCTCTACCGTAAAATGATTTGTTTGAAGTAGGTCTCTAAAGAAAAATAACTTTAGCTCAAACTGATTCTTTTTTTTTTTTTGGTGGGGGGTTTCAAGGTAGGGTCTTACTCTAGCCCAGGCTGACCTGAAATTCACTATGTAGTCTCAGGGTGGCCTAGACCTCACGGTGATCCTCCCACCTCTGCCTGGGATTAAAGGTGTGCGCCACCATGCCCGGCTCAAACTAATTCTTTTTTTTTTTTTTTTTAAATATGTATTTGTTTTATTAGAGAGACACAGAAAGAGACAGTGAGCATGTCATGGCCTCTTGGTGCTGCAAATGAATTCAACGCATGTGCCACATTGTGCATCTGGCTTTTTTGTAGGTAAACAGGAGAATTGAACCCTGGGGAGGCAAGCATTGCAAGTGCCTTTAACCGCTGAGTCATCTCCCTAGTCCCCACCCCTTTTTGTGAGGTAGGGTCTCACTGTACTCAGGCTGACCTGGACCTCACGCTGTAGCCCAGGCTGCCCTTGAACTCATGGTGCTCCTACTCCTCCACTTACTGAGTGCTGTGATTAAAGGTGTGTGTCACCACGCCTGGCTCAAACTGATTCTATTTTCTTCATGAAAGGGTATAGCATATCTTATTTTAGCCAATGTTCATATCTTAAATACCTGTAAAGGCACTAATGATAGTCCATTTCTGATTTCATGCTATTTAACAAATCACACATTTCACCAATGAAATGCTAATTTTCTAATTAATCTCAAATGGGGCATAATAGGGACAAGTTGAGCACTGACATGCATGAGTTTAATCTGGGTTCAATTCTTAGCTAGAGATTGAACCCGGGACTTTGGGTATGCAAGACAATTAATCTACCACTGAGCTATATCCTCAACCCTGGAGAGAGAAATATTTATAGTAGTTGTCTCTGAGGTATTGGCTTCCTGACTAACAATTCAGCTAAACACCAGTGCATTCTTAGTCATGGTACTAGAGACACCTGAACTATAATCTGCATACAAATACTGTACTGTGTTCACTGGGGGATTTTGAAATAAACTGTGGTCATTATAGCAAAAGGGAAGTAAAGAATAGAGAAGTGTGTGTGCGTGGGGGGAAAGATTTGAGCACTTTTTTTTCCTGTTGTTGTTTTTTAAATATTTATTTATATGAGGAAGAGAGAGACAGAGAAAAAGTGGACATGCCAGGGCCTCCATCCACTGCAGATGAACTCCAGATGCGTGTGCCACCTTGTACATCTGGTTTATGTGGGTACTGGGGATCAAACCTGGGTCCTTAGGCTTTGCAGGCAAGTGCCTTAACCGCTAAGCCATCTCTTCAGCCCTTTCCTGTTAGTTTTTTAAAATATATATCTATATATTTGAGAAAGAGAGAATGGGCATGCCAGGGCCTCCTACCACTATAGAGGAACCCATGAGCCACCTTGTGTATCTGGCTTGTGTGGGTCCTTTGGCTTTGCAAGCAAGTGCCTTAACCGCTAAGCCATTTCTACAGCTCCCTTTCTTGGTTTTTTGAAGTACGGTTTCACTCTAACCCAGACTGACCTGAAATTTACTGTGTAGTTTCAGGCTGGCCTTGAACTCACAGCGATCCTCCTACCTCTGCCTCCTGAGTGCTGGGATTAAAGGTGTGGGCCACCATGCCCAACAATATCACAACTTTGTTATGAGATTAAAATCTTGATTTTTTTTTGTTGTTGTTGTTGTTGTTTTATTTTTTTGAGGTAGGGTCTTGCTCTAGCCCAGGCTGACCTGGAATTTCACTGTGTGGTCTCAGGCTGGCCTCAAACTCATGGCAATCATCCTAACTCTGCCTCATGAGTGCTGGGATTAAAGGCGTGCGCCACCATGCCCAGTTTGAGAACCTTTAATGGATAAGAAGGAAGTCAGTAGAAAGAGAAAATAAGGAGCTAGGCGTGGTGGCGCACGCCTTTAATCCCAGCACTCATGAGGCAGAGGTGAGAGGATTGTTGTGAGTTTGAGGCTGTCCCAAGACGACATAATTAATTCCAGGCCAGCCTGGGCCTCGAAAAACCAAATAATAATAATAATAATAAATTAATAAATAAAGAAAGAGAGAATAAGAAGTTGAACATAGAGAGCAGAAAATGGTGAAAGAGAATGGAGTGTTGACTAGAGACGTGGAAGATTTTCAGGCACTCTGAAGAACCAAGATCTGGGGATTTCTTTGTGTATCTTCAGTTTTTTTTTTTCCTTTTTTTTTTTAATCTTAGTAAATAGAAATTGATGTCTGAATTACTTCTTTATAATACAGATCTTAGAAAATCATTTAAAGCCTGGTATTACACATACATTTGTTGTTACCTCCCCCTTGTGGTACATTTCTCTAGTTTATAAAATTATTCCTGCAGTGCAATGGGGTTCTGTAAAGTAAAGCTAAAGAGTGCCATCTTGTGGTGCTATGAAGTATGTGCAAGCCAAAGGGGGTTTAGTAGAATAATAGAAATACAAACCTTACTAGAAAATCCTTTGACTTTTTTGATTATTTTATTGTAAAGTTGAGCATTATTTATAGCTTCTTTGCCTTTTTGTTTATAAGATAGTATTACTTTGAGTGATTATAATTTGTACGTGGAAAATAAAACATCTGGGTATGGTGGTACACGCCTTTAATCCCAGCACTTGGGAGACAAAGATAGGACAATCACTGTAAATTCGAGGCTAGCCTGGAACTACAGAATGAGTTGCAGGTCAGCCTGGGCTAGAGTGAAACCCTACCTCAAAACAAAACAAAACAAAACAAAACAAAACAAAACAAAACAAAACAAAACAAAATAACAGTATGTGGCAAACTATCCTTTCTACACAAACATGTGGGAAATTTGTTTTGTTTTATGATGGAAACCACAAGTTGAAGAGCTGGTCTCTGTAATCCCTTCTTCAATATAGTCTTGGCTTGAGGCCTTTGCTCAAAACAAGAAATCTGGTTCCTGTAGCTAAATGCTAGACTGGTTTTCTTATAAATTGACTGACAAGAGACTTTGCTTAAAAAAAAAAAAAAAAAAAAAAAAAAAAAAAAAGTCCAGGCATGGTGGTACATGCCTTTAATCCCAGCACTTGGGAGGCAGAGGTACTCCATGAGTTTGAGGCCACCCTGAGACTGGCCCAAAGATCAGCCTGGGCTAGAGCGAAATGTACCTTGAAAAAAAAAAAAAGGCTGGGCTAGAGAGATGGCTTAGCGGTTAAGGTGCTTGCCTGCGAAGTCTAAGGACCCAGGTTCAATTTCCCAGTGCCCACATAAACCAGATACACATTGTGGTGCATGCATCTGGAGTTCATTTTCAGTGACTAGAGGTCCTAGTGTGCCCATTCTCTATCAGCCTTTCTCAAAAAAAAATATATATATATATATGTGTGTGTGTGTGTGTGTGTGTGTGTGTGTGTGTGTAGAGAGAGAGAGAGAGATAGAGAGAGAGAGAGAGAGAGAGAGAATTGGCATGCCAGGCCCTCAGCCATTAATATCGATCTACAGATGCTTGCACCACCTAGTGGACATGTGTGACCTTGCATTTGCCTCACCTTTGTGCATCTGGCCTACATGGAATTTGGAGAGTCAAACATGGGTCCTTAGGTTTTACAGGCAAGTGCCTTAACCACTGACCCATCTCTCCAGCCCAAACAAATATAGTCTTTTTTTTTTTTTTTTTTTTTGAGGTAAGATCTCACTCTAGACCAGGCTAACCTGGAACTCACTCTGTAGTCTCAGGTTGGCTTTGAACTCACAGCAATCCTCCTACCTCTGTCTCCTGAGTATTGCGATTAAAGATGTGCAACCACCACGCCTGGCTTATTCTTTTTTAAAAATATTTTTTGGGGGCTAGAGAGATGGCTTAGCGGTGAAGGCGCCTGCCTCCTAAGCCTAAGAATGCCGGTTCCAATCTCCAGGTTCCACGTTTAGCCAGATGCAGAGTGACGCAAGGCCACAATGCCATACTTGCCCACTAGGGAGCGCACGCATCTGGATTTCGTTCGCAGCAGCTGAGAGGCTGCTGGCGCGCCCATCTCTATCTGTCTTCCTCTCCCTATCTCTCTGTGTATCTCTGTGTCTCTCTCCAAAAATAAAAATAAATATAAAAAATTTAAAAAAATTTTTTTGTTGGGTTTTGCTTTTTCAAGGTAGGGCCTTGCTTTAGCCCAGGCTGACCTAGAATTCACTATGTAGTCTCAGGATGGCTTCGAACTTACAGTGATCCTCCTACCTCTGCCTCCCTAGTGCTGGGATTAAAAGCCGGTGCCATCACCCCAGCTGGCAGGTGCTTTTTCTACATACTTGATTATGAGACTTAAGGTGAGCACCACCTACTGTGCTAATGAGGCACCTTGTGCAAAGCCCAGGAACAACAATGAAAGTTCCAGCTCTTCTTTTTAAAATTTTGTTTGTTTGTTTGTTTTGTTTTTCGAGGTAGGGTCTCACTCTAGTTCAGGCTGACCTGGAGTTCACTCTGTATTCTCAGGGTGGCCTCGAACTCACGGCGATCCTCCTATCTCTGCCTCCCGAGTGCTGGGATTAAAGGCGTGCGCCACCACGCCCAGCCTTAAATATTTTTATTTATTTATTTGCAAGCAGAGAAAGATAGAGAGAAGAGAGACAAACAGAAAGAACGGGCACACCAGGGCCTCCAGCTGCTGCAAACAAACTCCAGACACGTATGCCCCTTTGTGTATCTGGCTTTACATGGGTACTGGGGAATCAAACCTGGATCATTAGGTTTTGCAGGCAAGTGCCTTAGCCGCTGAGCCATATGTCCAGTCCCAGCTCTGTTTTTGTTTTGTTTTGTTTTTTGTTTTCCAAGGTAGAGTCTCATTCTAGCCCAGGCTGACCTGGAATTCACTGTGTAGGCTCAGGCTGACCTCAAACTCATGGCGATCCTCCTACCTCTGCCTCCTGAGTGCTGGGATTAAAGGCATGTGGCACCATGCTCAGCTCCAGCTCTGTTTCTTTAAGTCTTTTATTTTTCATTTGTTTTTGACATTTTCATACATCAATATTACATTTTAATCATATATGTGCCTCACATTACCCTTTCATGACCACTTAAGTCTCGTACTTCATCTCATCCCGTGTCTATGCCATGGAAGAGAATGACTCTCACTTCCCTGGCAGTCATTAGTGTCATTGTCTTATTAAGGAGGGGCTGACCTCCAAGTCCTCTATAACATAATGTTGAATAACCCCACCACGTGCAGGTCTTGTACGGGCAACCACAGCTGCTGTGAGATGTCATAGGTCCATAGCATTCCTCCCCATTCTCTACCTCTTATATTTTTCCTTCCCATTTTCCCTGGAGGGGATGATGCATATGTCCCATGTAGGGCCAAGCACTCACAGTCATTTATTTTCAGCACTTGATCACATAGGATTTCTGCATGAGTCACCTCCAACTGCCAAATGGAAAAACAGATACATGAATTTAGAAAAACAAAGCTAGCTGGGTGTGGTGGCACATGTGTTTAATCCCAGCACTCAGGAAGGATTGTTGTGAGTTCATAGCTAGCCTAGGACTACAGAGTGAATTCCAGGTCATCATGGGGTAGAGTGAGACCCTACCTAAAAAAAAAAAAAAAAAAAAAAAAAAAAAAAAAAAAAAAGCTTTTCTGACTGGGGCTGAGAGAAGAACGGATTACGTAGCATACAGTAGTAACAGCATTGGAAGATTCTTCCCTAGGACCTACAGCCTCAGACTCCTTAGTCATGGGCTTTTGACCTGGTTTTCAGGCCAGGCATAAATTTCCTCTGGCAGAGTGGGCATCAGATCCAATCAGAGTTGTTCACCCCTGTTAGAGTCATGCCATTACTGTACCTGGGGCTCGCTGGTTAGTGAGTCTAACCAAATCTGTGAGCCATAAGTTCAGCAAGAAACCGTGTCTCAAAGAATAAAAGTGAAGAGCAATTGAGGAAAACACTTGATGTCTACCTCTGGCCTCTACATACAAATATACCTGCACACATGTGAAATCACACACACACACACACACACACACACACACACACTAAAAAGTTCAGGATCATCCTCTGCTACATAGGTCAGCCTGGGCTATATAAAACTGCTGAAAACAACATGGCACACGTCATAGGGTCACTCATGTTCATTTTCCTTGGGTTGTGTTATCCTCTGTGTGCAGATTAAAGTGTTATTTCATGTATATGAAATTTTTTGATGTCTACTTTGAATATTTTATTTTGCATATCTTTTTGTTTAAGAAAGAGAGAGTCGGGTGTGGTGGCGCACGCTTTTAATCCCAGCACTCAGGAGGCAGAGGTAGGAGGATCGCCATGAGTTAGAGGCCACCCTGAGACTACATAGTGAATTCAAGGTCAGCCTGAACTAGAGTGAGACCCTACCTCGAAAAACTGAAAAACCAAAAAAATAAAATAAAATAAAAAAAGAAAGAGAGAGAAAATAGGTACACTAGGGCCTCTTGCCACTGCAAACAAACTCCAGACCCATGTGCCACCCTGTGCATCCAGCTCTATGTGGGTAATGGGGAATTGAACCCAGGTCATTAGGCTTCGCAGGAAAGTGTCTTAACTGCTGACACATCTCTCCAGCCCTATCATATATATATATCTATGTATACATATATTTTTTGTGGGATTTCTTTTAATATATTAGCTGATCATGGTGGCACATGCCTTTTTATATTTATTTTTTTTTATTTATTTATTTTTATTTTATTTTTATTTACTTGAGAGAGAGAGATAATGGACACACCAGGGCCTCTAGCCACTGCAAACAAATTCCAGATGCATGCACTACCTTGTGCATCTGGCTTATGTGGGTCCTGGGGAATAGAACCTAGGTCCTTTGACTTTGCAGGCAAGTAATTAACTGCTAAACCAACCCTCCAGCCCGATTTTGGGGATTTTTTGAGGTAGAGTCTCACTTTACCCCAGGTTAACCTGGAACTCACTATGTAGCCCCAGGCTGTCCTCGAATTCATGGTGATCCTCCTACCTCTGCCTTGTGAGTGCTGGGATTAAAGGCATGTGCCACCATGCCCAGCTTTTAAAATATGTTTTTAGCCGGGCGTGGTGGCGCATGCCTTTAATCCCAGCACTTGGGAGGCAGAGGTAGGAGGATTGCCGTGAGTTCGAGGCCACCCTGAGAATACATAGTGAATTCCAGGTCAGTCTGAGCTAGAGTGAGACCCTACCTCGAAAAACCAAAAAAAAAAAAAAAAATGTTTTTAGGGGCTAGAGAGATGGTTTAGAGTTTAAGACATTTGTGTACAAAGCCAAAGGACCTAGGTTCGATTCCCCAGGACCCACATAAGCCAGATGCACAAGATGGTACATGCATCTGGAGTTGGTTTACAGTGGCTGGAGGCCCTGGCACACCCATTTACCATTCTCTCTCTCTCTCTCTCTCTCTATATATATAGATAGATAGATAGATAGATAGATAGATAGATAGATATAGATATAGATATAGATATAGATATAGATATGCCTCTTTCTCACCCTTTCTATTTGCCTCTTTCTCATTCGCTCTCCCTCTTAAATAAATAAATAAATAAAATTAAAATATTTAAATATACTTTTAATAATATTATAGGGGCTGGCAGGATGATTCAGTGGTTAAAGGTACTTGCTTTCAAAGCATGACAGACTGGCTTTGATTCCCCAGGACCCCCATAAAGCCAGATGCACAAAGTAGTGCATGTGTCTAAAGTTTGTAGTGGCAGGAGGCTCCAGCATGCCCATCCCCTCCCTCCCTCCCTCTTTCTCTCTCTTCTTTTTCTCTGCCTCTCTGTCTCAAATAAATAAAAATATTTTTAAATTATCTAGTATTTGTGAGGAGACACAGAGAGAGAATAAGAGTATGGGCATACCAGAGCCTCTTACCACTGCAAATGAACTGCAGACACATGCACCACTTTGTGCATCTGGGTTTACATGAGTACTGGGGAATTGAACCTGAACAAGCAGGCTTTACAAGCAAGTACCTTTAACTGCTGAGCCATCTCCCTGATCCTCATATTCTTTTCTACTTCTTATAGATTTACTGTATGGACTTCTTGCTTGTTTTCTATTGATTACTGTGTATTCCTGCATGAAATGAGCTCTTCCTCAACCCGCAACTGGGCAGTGAACTGAGCTAGTAGTAAAACTCTGTGTGCATGTGTGTGTGCTGTGTGCTTCATGTGAGAAAGAGGGAAAGCCAGGCGTGGTGGCTCATGCCTTTAATCCCAGCACTCGGGAGGCAGAGGTAGGAGGATTGCCATGAGTTCAAGGCCACCCTGAGACTACATAATGAATTCCAGGTCAGCCTGAGCTAGAGTGAGACCCTATCTCTAAAAAAAAAAAAAAAAAAAAAAAAAAAAAAAAAAAAGGAAAAGGGCAGTCAGAGATATACACAGTTGTGGTGGTTTGATTCAGGTGTCCTCATAAACTTAGGTGTTCTGAATGCTAGGTTCCCAGCTGATAGAAATTTGGGAATTAACTCCTCCTGGAGGCAGTGTATTGTTGGGGGTGGGCTTATGGGTGTTATAGCCAGTGTCCCCTTGCCAGTGTTTGGCACATTGTCCTGTTCCTATTGTCCACCTGATGTTGACCAGGAGGTGCTCATGTCATCGTTTTCCTTTGCCATTATGGAGCTTCCCCTTGAGCCTATAAGCCAAAATAAACCTATATTTCCCCCAAAAGATGCTCTTGGTTGGGTGATTTCTGCCAGTAAAGTGGTGCCAAGAGTGGGGTTGCTGCTAGACACCTGACTGTGTGGCTTTGGCCTTTTGGTGCTTATTTTCAAGAGGAATGTGGACGGATTTGAAACCTTGGCCTAAGAGACACCTTGCAGTGCTGCAAGTACAGTTTGATGGACTATCTGGTCAGAGTTGAAAGACCTGAATGCAGTAAGAACTATGGACTGTGAGGTTTGGCTTATGAGGGTGAAAAGGAACTTTGTCTGGACTGTGAGAGGCTTGCTGTTATGCCCGTGTCCTGAGAAGATGTGCAGGGTTGCTTTGCGTAGAAACAGACTGATGTGAGCAGAGGGATATGGCACAGAAAGAAATGTTTAGGCCAAAACTTCTGCCTGTTCAGCTGCAATTGAGAGATCACAACCTTTGAGATTAGGCCGGCTGACCTACACTGGAACAACAGGAAGAGTGTAGACTCTTGAAGGGGCCTGAGTGCTCAAGGAGTGTCATGTTCTTCAAAGTCTGCCTTATTCCCCCCTGGATTAACAAATTGGCACCTTATTTGGTATTGTGGAATGTAAGAAGTATGAAGGAGAGGGTCATTGAATGTGCAAAACAAATTTTGTGTTTTGTAAACAGCCATGGAAAGTGTGTAGCAGGTTTGCTGGATGCCTGCATAGAAACCCATAATGGAGCCATGAGGATGAACCATGGCTCGCAGTAGAGACCCAGTGGAGATTCTGGGACCACAAGATGGCTGCTAAGGAAAGCAGATGAAGTTTTCCAGGAATTGGAACTCCAGAGACTTGTTGCTGGATAGAATTATCGGACTTGGAGATTTGTCACTGACTAAAGTTATTGGACTTGGAGCTACAGAGCCCTGTTTAAATCTTGTACTTGTTGAATATTTCTTTGCTATGCCCAATGCCATCTTTTGTAGTGTGAGTGTTTATTCTGTGTTGTATTCTGTGGGTCTTTTGGGGTATTTTTTGGTATTATGGCTCAGTTAAAAGTCCTTGGATTATGGGGATGTTTGAACATCATTAGGATTAATAAAAACTATGAAGACTTTTTAAAGTTTGACTGAATGCACTGTATTTCATATCATATATGGATATCAGTTTATGGGGGCCAGGGTAGGAATGTCGTGGTTTGATTCAGGTGTCCTCATGAACTTAGGTGTTCTGAATTCTAGGTTCCCAGCTGATGGAGATTTGGGAATTAACGTCTCCTGGAGGTGGTGTATTGTTGGGGGCAGACTTATGGGTATTATAGCCAGTGTCCCCTTGCCAGTGTTTGGTACACTCTCCTGTTGCTATTGTCCACCTATGTTGACCAGGGAGTGATGTCCACCCTCTGCTTGTGCCATCATTTTCCCCTGCCATGATGGAGCGTCCCCTTGAGTCTGTAAGCCAAAATAAACCCTTTTTTCCCAAAAGATGCTCTTGGTTGGGTGATTTTTGCCAGCAGTGTGATCCTGACTGCAACAACTAGCTTGGCCTTCTTCTCTCTCCAGCAAACTCAGCTGCTCATAAGTTTCTCCCAACTTCAGCCTGTCAGGAGACTTCCTCCAGCAAAGGTATCATTCAGTCCTGCCTTGTCCCACTATTTCATGATGCCAGATTTCATGATGTCCTGGGAGATTCCCAGCCTGTGTCCCTTATGTCTTCACTGAAACCCAGGGTGTTGGCTTTGCTTTTCAAAAACTGCCTACTGCCTTTAATCCCAGCACTTGGGGGGCAGAGGTAGGAGGATCACTGTGAGTTTGAGGCCACCTGAGACTACATAGTAAATTCCAGGTCAGCCTAGGCTAGAGTGAGATCCTACCTTGAAAAACCAGAAAGAAAAAAAAAAAGCCAACTTGTTGGGTGCTCTGCTAACTCTGAGAACCAAAACCACAGCAAATTTTGTTGATTCCTTCTCCTCCCCCCCTTTTTAAAATACTTTATTTATTTATTTGAGAGAGAGAGAAAAAGAGGTAGAGAGCAGGAGAGAGAGAATGGGTATGCCAGGGCATCAAGCCACTACAAATGAACTCCAGATGCATGTGCTCCCTTGTGCATGTGGCTTACGTGGGTCCTGGGGAATTGAACTTAGGTCTTTTGGCTTTTCAGGCAAACACCTTAACCACTAAGCCATCTCTCCAGCCCTCCTCCTTCTTTTTATTGACAACTTCTATAATTATAGACAATAAACCATGATTTAATTCCCTTCTGCCCTCACTTTCCTCTTTGCAACTCCATTCTCCATCATACCCCTTCCCCTTTTCAATTGGTCTCTTGTTTTGATGTCATGATCTTTTCCTCCTATTATGATGGTCTTGTGTAGGTGGTGTCAGGCACTGCAAGGTCATGGATATCCAGGCCATTTTGTGTCTGGAGGAGCGCGTTGTAAGGAGTCCTACTCTTCCTTTGGCTCTTACATTCTTTCCGCCACCTCTTCCACAATGGACCCTGAGCCTTGGAAGATGTAATAGAGATATTTCAGTGCTAAGTGCTGTGGTGCCTTCTGAGTCATTCCAAAGTCACTGCCATCTGAAAAGAGAAGGTTCTCTAGGCAAAAGTGAGAGTAGCATTAACTTATGGGTATGAACATTAAGAGAAGTGCATAGTATATACATTTAGCCAGACACCAGCAGACGTTACACCTCAAGGGCTCATGACTACCCCTGTTGTAGGTTTTCAGTATCGGGGATGTATTCCCTCCCTTGGAGTTGGCCTCCAGTCCAAGCAGAGAGCAGTTGGTTTCCCCTATAACAGACATGCCACTAGTGCACCCATTGGCTCATTTGGCTTGGCTGGCCAAATTTAAGGCTTGCAGTATCCACTGTTGTTTATTTCTTTTAAAAAAAAAATATATATATATCTTATTTATTTATTTGAGAGAGAGAAAGAGGCAGAGAGGAGGAGAGAGAGAGAGAATGGGCACACCAGGGCCTCCAGCCACTGCAAATGAACTCCAGACGTATGTACCCCGTTGTTCATCTGGCTTACGTGGGTCCTGGAGAGTCAAACCGGGATCCTTTGGCTTTGCAGGCAAACACCTTAACTGCTAAACCATCTCTTCAGCCCCACTGTTGTTTATTTCTATTGGTGATTTCTTTCTCTCCCATGGAACTGCATGCAACATAGCTTTTTCCAGCTTTCTGTCAGCTAGTCTACACAGTCCTCCTCCTTTTTTAAAGCAGGATATGATGTTTTGAATCAAATGTCTCCTTAAATCCTTAAATCCCAGCACTCAGGAGGCTGAGGTATCATGAGTTTAAGATCAGCCAGGGGGTACAGAGTGAGTTCCAGGTCACCTTGGGCTAAAGTGAGACCTTAGCTCAAGAAGGGAGGGAGAGAGGGAGGAAGGGTGACGGGTTGAAAAAAGAGAGAGGAAGGAAGGGATGGGGAGGGGAAGAAAGAGAAAAAGAAAGAAAATGAAAGGAAAAAGGCAAAAAGAAAGAGATGTTTTCCATAGGCTAATGTGTTTTGTAAACACCTTTAACTATTGAGTCATTGCCCCAGTCCTGGCTCATGTGCTTTGAATACTTGGTTCCCAGCTATTGGCAATTTGGGAAAGTTCTAGGGCCTTTGGGAGGTGGTGTTGGAGGAGGTGTTGCTGAGTTGGGCTGTGGGGTCACAGAGCCCAGCTCCAAGCCCAGTACTTGGACTTCTTCCTTTCTGCTGCTGTGGGGATGTAGTGTCTGTGCACGATGGCTGCCTGCTCTGCCGTGCTTTCCCCGCCATGATGACGCTCCCCTCTCTCTGTGAGCCGAAATAAGCCCTTTGTTTCCATCAGCTGCTATGGTCCAGTGTTTTGTCCCAGCAATGAGAAGGTAACTGTTGTGCTGGGTCTTTTGTAGCCCAGGCTGTCTCAAACCTGTGATTCTCCTGCCTTAGCTTCCTAAGTGCTGGGAATACAGGCATGCGCCACCACACCTGGCTTTGAACCTAGTTTCATCAAAGGTAGAATTTATGTTCCTTCTTCCCACTTCTCATGAACAGTTTTCTATTAACTGCTTTATTTCCTGGTTTTCAGTGTGACAAGTACAAGACTGGAGTAATTGATGGGCCTGCATGCAATAGCCTTTGTGTTACAGAAACTCTTTACTTTGGAAAATGCTTGTCCACCAAGCCCAACAATCAGGTATGGACATTAGAAATAAACATTCCAGAATGCCAATAAGCTATTGTGCTAATGATGATTATGATTAAACTTGTTTACTTAATTGGTTTCTTTGAGATAAGGTTTCATATAGCCAACATTGGCCTTGAACTATGTACCTGAAAATGACCTTGAACTAACCCTCTGCCTCCACTTCCCAAGTGCTGAGACAGACATGTGCACCACAATACCCAGCTAGTAAGTTCTAATTTTACCTTAAACTAAAGCTTTTCAAAACAGTTCTTGGGGGCTGGATAAATGACTGTGGTTAAAGGCACTTACTTGCAAATCCTAACAGCCTGAGTTTGACTCCCCAGTGCCCATGTAAAGCCAGATGCACAAGGTGACACATGCACTTGGAGTTGGTTTGCAGTGACAAGAGGCCCTGGCATGCCCATTTTCTTTCCCTCTTTCTTTTTTTTTTTTTTTTTTTTTCGAGGTAGGGTCTCACTCTAGCCCAGGCTGACCTGGAATTCACTATATAGTCTCAGGATGACCTTGAACTCACGGTGATCCTCCTACCTCTGCCTTCCCAGTGCTGGGATGGATTAAAGGCATACACCAACATGCCCAGCTCTCTTTCTCTCTTTCTAAATTTGTTGTTGTTGTTGTTTATTTTTATTTATTTATTTGAGAGTGACAGAGAGAGAGAGAAAGAAGCAGAGAGAGAGAGAGAATGAGCACACCAGGGCCTCCAGCCACTGCAAACAAACTTCAGATGCATGCGCCACCTTGTGTATCTGGTTTACGTGGGTACTGGGAAATCCAGCCTTGCACTGGGGTCCTTAGGCTTCACAGATAAACACTTAACCACTAAGCCATCTCTCCAGCCCTCTAAATATTTTTTAAAAATAAATAAATAAAACTGCTTGGCGTGGTGGCACATACCTGTAATCCCAGCACTTGGAAAGCAGACGTAGGAGCTCACTGTGAGCTCGAGGCCACCCTGAGACTGACTACATAGTGAATACCAGGTCAGCCTGGGCTAGAGCAAGACCCTACCTTAAAAAAACAAAATAAATAAATAACCAAGAGACTGTGGAGATGGCTCAGCAGTTAAAGACACTTGCTTGCAAAGCCTGACAGCCTGAGTTCAATTCCATGGTACCCATGTAAAGCCAGACACACAAAGTGGAACATGCAGCTGGAGTTTGTTTGCAGTAGTAAAAGTATGGCATGCCCATACATTCTCTGTCTCTTTGTCTCTCTCTACCTGAAATAAATATTTTATTAAAAGTTCTGCTTCGGAGGCTGGAGAGATGGCTTAGCAGTTAAGGCACTTGCCTGCAAAACCAAAGGACTCAGGTTCAATTCTCCAGGACCCACGTAAGCCAGATGCACAAGGGGGCGCATGTGTCTGGAGTTTGTTTTCAGTGGCTGGAAGCCCTGGTGTGCCCATTCTCTCCCTCTCTCTCTCTGATTTTTTGAGGTAGGGTTTCACCGTAGCCCAGGCTGACCTGGAATTCACTATGTAGTCTCAACAGGTGGCCTCCAACTCATACCCTACCTCTGCCTTCCAAGAGCTGGGATTAAAGGCATGCGTCACCTTGCCCGGTGTTGCTCTCTCTTTCTCTCTCTGACTCTCTCTTTCAAATAAATAAATAAATAATTTTTAAAAAAAGCTTGCTTTGGGCTGGAGAGATGGCTTAGTGGTTAAGGCATTTGCCTGTGAAAGTAAAGGATCCAGGTATGATTCCCCAGGACCCACATAAGCCAGATGCACAAGGTGGCACATGCTTCTGGAGTTTGTTTCCAGTGGCTGGAGGCCCTGGCGTGCCCACTCTTTCTCTCTCAAATAAATAAAATAAATTTTTTTTAAAAGTTCTATCTCCCTTATTATCAAAGAAATATAAATAAGATCATTAGAAAAGGACTAAAAGGCCGGGCGTGGTGGCGCACACCTTTAATCCCAGCACTCGGGAGGCAGAGGTAGGAGGATCGCTGAGAGTTCGAGGCCACCCTGAGGACTACATAGTGAATTCCAGGTCAACCTGAGCCAGAGTGAGACCCTACCTTGAAAAACCAAAAAAAAAAAAAAAAAAAAAAAAAAAAGAAAGGACTAAAAGAACAGTTAACAACATCCTTGCACAACTGCATTTTTATGTGCACCTAATTTTAAATTTTCCAATATAAACATGTATTACTTATATAGAATTTGAGATTTTTTTCTTTTTTATTATTATTATTTTTTATTGACAACTTCTTTAATTGTAGACAATATTCCGTGTTATTTCCCTCCCTACCCCCACTTTCCCCTTTGAAACTTCACTCTCCATCATATCCCCTCCCCCTCTCAATCAGTCTCTCTTTTCAGTTTGAGAGATTATTTTTTTTAATTTTTTTATGGCACAGGAGACCTAACTCAAGGCTCTGCACTTGTTGGACAAGCAGTCTACCATTGAGCAATATCCTTCACCAGGCCTTGGTTTTTGTTTCTTTTTTATTAAAAATTTTTTTGTTATTTATTTGAGAGAGAAAAGAGAAAGGCAGAGAGTGAAAGAATTGGCACACCAGGGCCTCCTGCCACTGCAAATGAACTCCAGAAGCATGTATCACCTTGTGTATCTGGCTTTCGTGGGTCCTGGGGCATTGAACCTGGGTCCTTTGGCTTTGCAGATAAGAGCTGCTAAGCCATTTATTTCTCCAGCCCAGGCTTTGGTTTTTGAGATGAGGTCTTGCTATTTACCTCAGGTTGGGTTGGTACTTTTGGCCCTCTGGCCTGTAGTTCTAGTGTGCTGGGATTATAAATCAACACCACCACACCCTGCGATGTAGAAGAGGATTTGGGAGAAAAAAAATAACTCCCAGCACTTGAGGGCTACTTGCATGACCATGGCATTGGGAGAGACAATGGGAACAAGACAGACAAGGCCTCTTGGCCTTGTATGCCACATGTTTCAATGTGAGAGATGACAGATAACAAATAAGATGAAAAAAATAATTAGTCGGGCATGGTGGTGCATACCTTTAGTCCCAGCACTGGAGAAATAGAGGTAGGAGGATCGCTTTGAGTTCCATGCCACCCTGAGACTACATAATAAGTTCCAGGTCAGCCTAGGCTAGAGTGAAACCCTACCTCAAAAAAAATAAAAATAAAAACTGTTTCAGTCTGTGGCTGGTTGGGCTTGTGGGAATGTGTGGTAGTAGACGCCCACTCACCTACTGCCAGGAGTGAAGGCAGGAAGAGATTAGCACCTTCAATGCCCTGTAGAGATGCATCCCAGGAACCTAAGATTTCCTACCAGCCACCACCCTTACAAGATCTGCCACCTCTTGGTAGGACCAAGCTAGGGACTAAGCTTTTAACTCCTGGACTTTTGAGGGACACTTCTCTGAACCATAACAGTCCACTCCTCACCCCCAAAGACTCTGTCACAGTAGTATTATGTCAAAAACATAAATGGAAGCCAGGTGTGGCAGTGCACGCCTTTAATCCCAGCACTCTGGAGGCAGAGGTAGGAGGATCACCGTGAGTTCGAGGCCAACCTGTGACTACATAGTGAGTTCCAGGTCAGCCTGGACTAGAGTGAGACCCTACCTCGAAAAGCCAAAAAAAAAAAAAAAAAAAAAAAAAAAAAAAAAAGGAGGCTGGAGAGATGCCTCAGTGGTTAAGGCACTTGTAGAGACAGAATTTCCCAGAGGCTCACAAATGGTGTAACGAAAAGGTGACCCTGCTTCACAGGATATGGAAAGCAAGGACCAACCTTAAAGTTGTTCTGTGACCTCCACATGCATGCTGTGGCACATGTGTGCCTACACTCACACACCAAATAACTAAAAATTAAAGAGATGGGGAGATGGCTCAGCCGTTAAAGGCACTTGCAAAGAGTGCCATCCTGGTTTCTATTTCCCAGTACCCACATAAATCCAGATGCACAAAGTAGTGGAGTACTGGAGTTCGTTTATATTGGCACCCATACTCTGTCTCTTGGCTTGCAAAGGTTACACATGAGCAAAGATGATGCACACGTGTGGAGTTTGATTGTAGTGGCTGGAGGCCCTGGTATGCTTTGTCTCGCTCATGCTCTCTCATCAAAAATACAAAAGCAGGGCTGGACAGATGGCTTAGTGGTTAAGGCACCTGCCTCCTAAACCTAAGAATGCTGGTTCCAGTCTCCAACAGTTCCAATCTCCAGGTCCCACATTTAGCCAGATGCAAAGTGACACAAGGGCGCAATGCCGCACTTGACCACAAGGGGGTGCACACATCTGGATTTCATTCACAGCAGCTGAGACGCTGCTGGCACACCCATCTGTATCTGTCTTCCTCTCCGTTTCTCTTCTCTCTCTCCAAAAAAAAAAAAAAAAAAAAATACAAAAGTCATTTAGGGTAAAAATCTTTAGAGTACTTCAGATTTGCAGATCAAAAATAGTCTGGAGGCTGGATATGGTGGGACATGCATGTAAAATTTCAGGAGTCTGTGGCAGAGGATTTGAGTTTGAGGCCAGCCTGGGCTTCATATTAAGACCATGTCTTAAAAAACAAAAGTAGCTGGGTGTGGTGGCACACACTTTTAATCCTAACACTCAGGAGTCAGAGGTAGGAGTATTGCTGTGAGTTCGAGGCCACCCTGAGACTATATAGTGAATTCCAGGTCAAACTGGGCTAGAATGAGACCCTACCTCAAAAAAACAAAAAAGAAAAAAAAGTTAATAAAGTCATAGTCCTAGCTCAGTGATGCTTGTTTATATTTTGTAGGGAAGGAGTACCCAAAATATGTAGCAGTTTATTTTTTAGAGTTTTGTATACAATGTAATCCACAACTTGTCATTCTTTTCTATAAAGATGTATTTAGGGATTTGGGATAATCTGCCAGGCGTTGTGAAATGTCAGATGGAACAAGCACTTCATCTTGATTTTGGAACTGAATTGGAGCCAAGAAAAGAACTAGTGCTATTTGATAAGCCAACTAGAGGAACCACTGTACAGAAATTCAAAGAAATGGTCTACAGTCTCTTTAAGGTGAGTATATCTAGTCACATACCCCCAAGAAAAAGCTATATTCCTCCAAAGGAACTGGCAGGACCCCATCTTAAATCATTAAAATATTGATATCTCTTAACATCTGTGAGGGACTCTATCCTGAGGAAATAATTCAAAGAAAAGATTTTATTTTATTTTTGTTTTTGAGGTAGGGTCTCACTCCCTCTAGCTCAGCCTGACCTGGAATTCACTATGCAGTCTCGGTGGCCTGGAACTCACAGTGATCCTACCACCTCTGTCTCCCAAGTGCTGGGATTAAAGGCGTGCGCCACCATGCTGGCAAAGAAAAGATTTTAACAGTCACATTATTTATAATATCTAAAAATATCCCGATTTGAGGGAGCATTGGATTGAAGTACATTTTGACATTAAACTGGTATCAGAGCCAGAAATGGTGTCTTATGCCTGTAATCTCAGCTACTTGGTAGGCTGAGGCAGGGGAATTGTCTCAATTTGAGGCTAGCCTGGGTAAATAGTGGTTTCTAAGCCAGCCAACCTGTGCCACAATGTGAGACCATGCAAATGAATAAATGAATAATGAATGAGTAAATCAATCTGATGTGATAAAAGTGAAATGAAATTAGGAATTGTACTTGGGAGGCTTGAGGAATGGTGATCCTTTGAGCCCAGGAATTCAAGGCTAGCCTGGGTAACATCAAGATCCCATTTCAAATTAAGAGCTGGGCATAGGTGGGTACATGCCCATAATCACAGCACTTGGGAGTCTGAAGCAGGAGGAATGTCAGGGCTGCATACCAAAACCCTGTCTCAAAAAAGGAAGGGGGCCAGGTGTGGTGGCGCATGCCTTTAATCCCAGCACTCGGGAGGCAGAGGTAGGAGGATCGCCATGAGTTCAAGGTCACCCTGAGACATAGTTAATTCCAGGTCAGCCTGGACCAGACTGAGACCCTACCTCGAAAAAAAAAAAAAAAAGGAAGTGGGGGGAGGGCTGGAGAAATAGCTTAGCAATAAAGCTAACAACCCAAGTTCGATTCCCCAGTACCCACATAAAGCCAGATGCAGTGGTGCCTGCATCTGGAGTTCATCTGCAGCGGCTGGAGGCCCTGGTGCATCCATTCTCTCTCTTTCTGCTTACAAATAAATAAATAAAATATTTAATAAAAAAATAAACTGGGGGTCGGGTGTGGTGGCACATACCTTAATCCCAGCATTTGGGAGGCAGAGGTAGGAGGATTGCCATGACTTCAAGACCTCCCTGAGGTTACATAGTGAATTACAGGCCAGCTTGGGGCTACAGCAAGACCCTAACTCGGAAAAAAAAGTAGGGGGGCATGGGTAGGGATATAATTCTGTGGTAAAGCACTTGCCCAGCATGTGCAAGACAGTGGATTTAATCCCCAGCACTACAAAAAAAAAATTTTTTTTTTTTGGTTTTGCAAGGTAGGGTCTCACTCTGGTCCAGGCTGACCTGGAATTAACTATGTAGTCTCTGGGTGGCCTCAAACTCTCGGCGATCCTTCTACCTCTGTCTCCCGAGTGCTGGGATTAAAGGCATGTGCCACCACGCCCAGCTACAAAAATTTTTTAATAAAAACTATTTTTTCTCTTCTTCCCTTCTCCTCTCCTCTCCCCTCCCATCCATCTCATCCTATCCTATCCTGTCCTTCCCTGTTGCACTGAAGATTGAACAAAAAACTACTAAACTACATCCCTAGCCCCTTCTTTCTCCCTCTCTTCTCCCATCTCCGGCCCTACCTCAAAAAACAAAAAATACAAACAGGTTAAGAAAAAAAAAAAAACCCAAAACTCATAGACTCATAGGCTAAATATACAAAAATGAAAATAGTATTGGAAATATTTTATTTCTCTCTCTCTCTCTCTCTTTCTCTCTCTCTCTCTTTGGTTTTTCAAGATAGGGTCTCACTCTAGCTCAGGCTGACCTGGAAGGGTGGCCTTGAACTCACGGTGATCCTCCTACCTCTGTCTCCCCAGTGCTGGAATTCAAGGCGTGTGCCACCACACCTGGCAAATGAAATAATTCTGTTGCTGTAATGCGAGAAAGTTAGGCTGGAGAAATGGCTCAGTGGTGCTTGCATGCAAAGCCTACTGGCCCAGATTCACTTCCCCAGTAACCACATAAAGCCAAATGTACAAAGTGGTGTATGCATCTGGAGTTGTTTGCAGCAGCAAAAGCCCAACTCATATTTTTTCTCTCAAGTACTTAAAAAAAATTGTTTTTTTTTTTTTTTGGTTTTCCAAAGTAGGGTCTCACTCTAGCTCAGGCTGGCCTGGAATTCACTATGTATTCTCAGGGTGGCCTCAAACTCAAGGCAATCCTCTCACCTCTGCCTCCATAGTGCTGGGATTAAAGGTGTTCGCCACCAAGCCCAGCCTTATTTTTAAAATTTTTTTAGAAGCTGGGCATGGTAGCACACGCCTTTATTCCCAGCACTTGGGAGGCAGAAGCAGGAGGATTGCTGTGAGTTTAATGCCACCCTGAGACTACATAGTGAATTCCAGGTCATCCTGGACTAGAGGGAGACCCTACCTTGGGGGAAAAAAAAAATCTCAAGTAGTATTCACTTGTCCCTAACTTTGATGTGAGTACATTACAATGCAATTGGATTAAATAAATCTATAAATAAGACAAGGACTAATTATGCAGTTGTCTGGTTAACTCCCCAGTGTCTGATGGGCTGGAAGCCAGGCTTGCCATTGCTTAGTAAACGTGTACACTTAAAGTGGGTTTGAATTTAGTTATATAAAACATGGTTCCTAATAACTTCAGTCTTAAGTGTTTAGAGATGGGACATTCTTTCCCGGGATTCAGTAGCAAGATTACTAGCATGGTAATGCCTATAGAGGGACTAAATCTGTTACAGGAGATATAGGTGTTTTTACAGGGTCAGCATCTGTTTTCTATTCCTTATACATAATTTGCCAAATTCTTGACAGGCAAAATTAGGTGACCAAGGAAACCTCTCTGAACTGGTGAACCTCATCTTAACGGTTGCTGATGGTGACAAAGATGGCCAAGTTTCTCTGGGAGAAGCCAAGTCAGCATGGGCCCTTCTCCAGTTGAATGAATTTCTTCTCATGGTGATACTTCAAGATAAAGAACATACCCCCAAACTAATGGGATTCTGTGGGGACCTCTATGTGATGGAAAGTGTTGAATATACCTCTCTTTATGGAATAAGCCTCCCGTGGGTCATTGAACTTTTTATTCCCTCTGGGTTCAGAAGAAGCATGGACCAGTTGTTCACACCATCCTGGCCTAGAAAGGCTAAAATAGCCATAGGACTTCTCGAATTTGTGGAAGACGTTTTCCATGGCCCCTATGGAAACTTTCTCATGTGTGATACTAGTGCTAAAAACCTAGGATATAACGATAAGTATGATTTGAAGATGGTAGACATGAGGAAAATGTGCCAGAGACAAACCTGAAAGAACTTATCAAGGATCGTCACTGTGAGTCTGACCTGGACTGCGTCTATGGCACAGATTGTAGAACTAGCTGTGACCAGAGTACAATGAAGTGTACTTCAGAAGTAATCCAACCAAACTTGGCAAAGGCCTGCCAGCTACTTAAAGACTACCTACTGCGTGGTGCTCCCAGTGAAATTCGTGAAGAATTGGAAAAGCAGCTTTATTCTTGTATTGCTCTCAAAGTCACCGCCAATCAAATGGAAATGGAACATTCTTTGATATTAAATAACCTAAAAACGTTATTGTGGAAGAAAATTTCCTACACAAATGATTCTTAGTTCACTTGGAGTGTTGTCAGTTTTGAACAGTTCAGAAAATGGGTTACAATTCAGAGATCCCTTCCTTGGGCCAATGAAGCTTGTGTTAATACATGCAACTTACTGGAGTAATGGCAGGAGGTATTACCAGGGTGTCAACGTGTCCAAGATTTGTCTGCCCTCTTAGCTGTTGTTTCCCAAGTACATTCACTGTGTCCATTTTGACAGACGGGGGAAAAAAAAAAAAAAAGCTGTGAAAAGCCTCATCCCATTGTTTTGTAGATTTGTTAGCCCAAATACCATTGCTGGAAACACTAATTGCATTGAAGCTGCTGTTTGAGAAGGAAATTTATAAACTAATGTTTTAGCATGGTAAAGTTTGCACATTAACACAAATTAAAACTGCAAAAGGTAAATTAAAATTACTCCTTTACAATACAGTTGGTTAATAGCATGGTTTATTGTATTATACTTACACATTTTAACTTGAGTGTGTAGTGGGAATATGAGTGGCTTTTAATTTCAGAAGTATCCTACTTGGTAATATGCGATTACTGAAAATGGGTGAGCTCTATACTTAAGATCTGATTGGTTTATCAACCAACCAACGGTCCTTTAAAACATTTTGGGGTAGAATGTAACCAAATGTTCAAGGCTTACTTCATGTGACACATGAAACCCCAGCACCACAAAACACTTTTAGGGCCATACAACTAGTCAAGACCCACATTTCGAACTGACATGGAGAAAGGACTGTTCAAAAAAAGACTGCAGTCAGTCATGGAAGGCTTAATTTTGTATTTCCAAATGATCTCTCCTGTGGGCCAAAGGGCTATCTCCTGAGACATGTAAATGTACTCACCCAATGTTTTCCCATTTTAAGCTTGATAATGCAATTTGACCTTTTCATGTTGTTTTCATGTGTATTCAGATTTGGCATGTACCTTTTGGAGAAAAAGCCCCATTTCCTGCTCAGAGTGAATGTGTTCTGTGACCATTAGCTTTCTCTCAACATTTAAAGCCACGGATTAGCACCAGTTGTTTAAGACTGTATACTCGGAGGTACTTTTTCTTCCCACCAATCATCTGGCTGTAATAAATGGATGGAAGAATTGTTTTTTAGTGATTGTTGGTCTCTTGCTTGTCAGGTTTTTAGGGAGAGCTGTACAACATAATCTGAGGGACAATGGATTCCTGTCAAGAACAGAGGTCCAAGATAGGCAGGAACTGCTGGATTCAACATGAAAGATGGCTGTTTATGGAAAAAGCTGTACAACTGACAACTCCTTTGCTTTTTACACTTCAGGACATTTCCTACAGTTTCATAATAACAGCTTCACACAGAAAGAGCTGCTTGGTCAATAAGTTTATTGTCTTTATGAAAAAAATCTTCATAGAAAATCGCTTTAGCTCTCAGCAGCCCGTTCCTGAGCTCTGAGGAAGCTTGCCTTCTTTTGAGCAACCCGATCTTTCTTCTGGGCAAGGGACATTTTGGGACGATTCCACCTAGAAAACAAAGTAAGAGTGAGGAAGACAGGAATAAATCTCTTAAAACAGCTAAAAAGGATACAAAAGTTTCAATTACAAATGACAAAGGCTGGGGGCCCATGCCTTTATCCCAGCAGTGAGGTAGGTGTGTTTGAAACCAGCCTGGAAGGCCTGGCATGGTGGTGCATGCCTTTAATCTCAGCATGCTAGAGGCAGAAATAGGAGTTCAAGGCTGCCCTGAGACTACATAGTGAATTCCAAGTCAGCCGAGGCTAGAGACCCTACCTCAAAAACCAAAACAAAAAATAAATAATAAAGACTTAAAAGACTATAATCAGATGGAGGTTCCTTTTAATCATTTTTTGAGGTAATATCTCACTCTAGCAGTCTGTCTTCATTGATCCTACCTCCTCCCTGAGCACTGGGATTAAAGGCGTGTGCTACTACAGCCAGTTCTAAGACCATGTCTTGTAATGTAGCCCTAGCTGGCCTCAAAGTCCCAGCAAACCTCACCTTCTCCAAGTCCTGGGATTATCAACATGTGTCACATTTGGCTCAAATTCTAATACATGTACTTAATTATGTTAAGCTAACTTTCCCAAAGCCAACTTCAGTAACATTGTCTTATTGTCACAGTATCAAAAGTCAAACTGGCTTGACAAATGGGTCAGTGGTTAAAGGCATCCAGAGTCCGACAGCCTGAGTTTGATTCTCCAGAACCCATTAAAAGCCAGATGCACAAAATGGTATATATGGCTGGAGTTCATCTGCAGCATATGACCCTGGCACACAGTCTCTTCTCTGATGCTCTCATGCTGGGATTAAATTAAAGGTATGTGACACCATGCCAGACCTCCAAAACATTTAAAAAGAAAACAAAAAACACAGGGGCCAGGGCTTGGTGGCTCACACCTTTAATCCTAGCACTCAAGAGACCAAAGTAGAAGGATTGCTGTGAGTTCAAGGCCAGCCTGGGCCAAAACAGACCCTACCTCAAAAAACCAAAACACATAAGGACTTTTCCCCTCTCCTGCCTTCCCATGGGCAGGAATTCTCTATACTTTCTTCTTTCCTTCTCTTAATCTACTAAGGGGGGGGGGGGTAGAGGGCTGGAGAGAGGACTTAGTGGTTACGGTGCTTGCCTGCAAAGCTAAGGACCCAGGTTCAATCCCCCAGTACCCACATAAAGCCAGATGCACAGTAGCTCATGCACCTGGAGCTCTTTTGCAGGGGTTGGAGGCCCTGGCATGCCCATTCTCTGTCTCCTATCTCTCAGCTTACAAATAAATTTAAAAAAAATTTTTTTTAAGGCCGGGTGTGGTGGCGCACATCCCAGCACTCAGGAGGCAGAGGTAGAAGGACCACCATGAGATTACACAGTGAATTCCAGGTCAGTGGGCTAGAGTGAGGCCCTTCCTCGGGGGGGGGGGAGACAAGTCTTAGGCCAGAAAGATGACTTAGTAGTTAAGGTACTTGTCTGCAAAGCCTAAGGACCCAAGTTCATTTCCCCAGGACCTATGTAAGCCAGATGCAGTTCCTTTGCAACAGCTAGAAGCCTTGGCGAGCCCATCCTGCCTGCCTCTTTTGTACCCACATAAAGCCAAACACAAGTAGCTCAAGCATCTGGCATTCTTTTACAATGATTAAGAGACCCTGGAACCTCCATGTCCACACACAAGCACACACAAATAAAGTAATAATCCTAGTACTTGGGAATGTCCTGAGTTTAAGGCCAGCCTTGTCTAAAATGAGACTGTCTTCCCCCTCACCCCAGCAAGTCTCTTCTATAAACTTTTAGCTGGGCACAGTGGTGCATGCCTTTAACCCCAGCACTTGGGAGGCAGAAGTAGGAAGATGACTGAGTTCTAGGCCAGCTTGGGCTAAAGTGAGAGCCTTCATTGAAAAAAAAACAAAATAAAATAAAGTTTTAACTGTACTAGGATAGAATGAGCCACCTCAGTAGCTGCTGAGGCTAATACATTCCTATCACCACAGTTACTTTAGCAAACCTGGTTCCCTTAGCTTCTGCTACATCGTGCAGAGCTAGTGATCGAGTTTGCACAACTTCAAAGAGGGGAACCCACAGGAGGAAATGAGGCAGCCCAGGAACCACTCTACAAGAGGCAAATACACACCTCTTCTTCTTAACTTCTCTCTTGGGCTTCTTCTCATAGACTGGATTCTCTCGTATAGCAGCATGGGCTTTCTTATACATCTCCTCCATCTGAAACAAAGGAAAGCAAACAGTACTTGGTTTCATTTCATATGCCCTATGATATTAAGTTATGGTACTTTACCACTTGCTCTATTTTGTCCTTCCATGCCTAATTCTTTAAAGGAACTAAACTCAGTGTTGATTATGAACTTAAATTACAAATTTCTACCACATCTCCATTACTTTGTGCAATGTGAAATAATCCTACTCAAAACACCTCCCAAGCACATACCTAGGTTGATTATGTAACTTTTAAAAACAAACATTGTTTTTACTTGCAAGGAGAAAGATACCCATCCATGTGCCACTGTGTGCATCTGGTTCTACGTGGGCAGTGGGGAACTGAACCCTAGTTGTTAGGCTTTGCAGGCAAGTATTTTAACCACTGAGTCGTCTCCAGCCCTACACATTCATTTCTGCAGAAACACACTGCTCTCAGAATTTTGCAGAAGAGGGCACAGAAAGACTTTAAGAGCCACAAGTTGGACCTCCTCATAGGTCAGAGGCATTGGCACTCCCAGTAACTGTTGCTCTCACAACGAATAACCCACAACCCCATGGAGAATACCAGCAACCCTATTGAGGAGGGCCCCCAGCAGATTGGGGGCAGGGATAAGGAAAAAGATGATACCAACACGACACATCCGTGCTAAGTATATTCTTCTTTAAAAATTTCTTATTTAAGCTGGGCGTGGTAGCGCACGCCTTTATTCCCAGCACTCGGGAGGCATAGGTAGGAGGATCACTGTGAGTTCAGGCCACCCTGAGACTACATAGTTAATTCCAGGTCAGCCTGGGCCAGAGTGAGACCCTACCTTGAAACCCCCCCAAAAAAAAAAAAAAAATTTCTTATTTAAGAAAAGACAGAGAGGGAGAGAATGGGTGCCCAGGCTGACCTCAAACTTACAGCAACCCTCCTCCTGTCTCCCAAGTGCTGGGATTTAAAGGGATGCGCCACCCACCTGGCCTCAGCACTTTTTTAATTATTAAATTATATTTAGAAAAATATAAAACTGATAAACCCATATGATCTGAGAGCCCATGTGGGCCTGGAAGAAATATGAAGAGATTTAGAAGAGAAGAAAGTAGAGTTCCTGCCATGTGGAAGCCAGGAGAAGGTAGAGAGGGGTCAAGGGGGTTCTCACCTCCTCTCATCCCAGCTGGGCCAAGAGAGCTTGCCCTCCCCAGGGAAACATTTATGACCTTATGGTGGCAGGCCCTCCCCTACAGCTTTGGTTAGCTAGAGACGGCCAACTGATCTGGATAGAGCAGCTTTTTTTAATTTTTGAAATTTTATTTGAGAGAAAGACAAGTGGAAAGAATAGGCGTGCCAAGGCCTTCAGCTGCTATAGATGAACTCCAGGTTCATGTGCCTGCCTCCTTGTGCATCTGGCTTACATGGGTCCTGGGAAATCGAACCTCAGTCCTTTGGCATTGCAGGGAAGCGCCCTAACCACTAAGCAATCTCTCCAGCCCTTTATTTTTTTGTTTTTTGAGGTAGGGTCTCACTCTGGCCCAGGCTGACCTAGAATTAACTAGTCTCAGGGTGGCCTCGAACTCACAGCGATCCTCCTTCCTCTGCCTCCCAAGTGCTGGGATTAAAGGCATGTGCCACCATGCCCAGTTTTTTTTTTTTTTTGGGGGGGGGGGGGTCTGACTTTGGCCCAGGCTGACCTGAATTCACTTTGTAGTCTCAGGGTGGCCTTGAACTCAGTGATTCTCCTACTTCTGCCTCCCAAGTGCTGGAATGCAACACCACACCCGGCACATGCATTATTTTGTGCATCTGACTGTGAGTACTGGAGAATCACACCAGGGGCAATCAGGCTTTACAAGCAAGCACCTTTAACTGCTGAGCCATCTCTCTAGCCCCTCCACCTCATTTTTTGAGAGGTTTCTCACTGAACCTAGAGCTCATCAATTCAGCTAGACTAGTCAGTTTGCCAGTAAACCATGCAGATCCACTTGTCACCACCTCCCCCAGTGGGATCACGCCTTTACACCAGTATTATGGGGATCCAAATACAGGTCTTCATGTTTATGTAGTGGGTTCTTTACCCATTGAGCCATTTCCCCAGCTACACCCTAACCCCCTTTAAATGCTAACTCGGCTGGACACTGGAGCACAGGCCTACACAATGATGGAAAGTTCGGTAAGGCAAGCTTGTCCACACTGAGATGCTGTCTCATAGAAAGCAGTTTCCTTTTGCATTCCACTATAGCTATCTATTGCACTTAATCTAATAATTGTAAATACCAAGGCAACTATTTTCCTCCAAAATTTAAAATATAACCATACATATGCAGATGTCACCATGAATTTAGTTGTTATATTCCAGGTCAGCCTGAGTTAGAGAGAGACCCTACCTCGAAAAATAAAATAAAAAATAAAAAATTAAAAAAGGAGCCGGACGTGGTGGCGCACGCCTTTAATTCAGCACTCGTGAGGCAGAGGTAGGAGGATCGCCCAGAGTTCGAGGCCACCCTGAGACTACATAGTTAATTCCAAGTCAGCCTGGACCAGAGTGAGACCCTACCTTGAAAAACCAAAAAAAAAAAAAAAAAAAAAAAAAAAAAAAAAAAAAAACAAAAAAAAAAAAAACCCACAGCTGGAGAGATGGCTCAGCAGTTAAGGCCCTTGCCTACCAAACCTAGGTACCTCGGTTCAATTCCCCAGTACCCATATAAAGCCAGACGCACAGGGTGGTGCATGCACCTGGAGTTTGCTTGCAGCAGCTGGAGGCCCTGGCATGCCCATTTTCTATCTTTGCTCTTTCTCTGCTTGCAATTATGCAAATAAATAAAAATATAAAAACAAACAAAAACCCCACCAACATTTTTCTCACTCACAAATTCAATGTAGTCCAAGACTGTCCAAAGCATGAGATCACAGAAAACAATTTGATCCAAAAATACTTTTACAGTTATCAAAAGCTTTATAATAACGTACGTCATGGCCTACATTTTTGGGATTTTTTTTTTTCCCCTGAAGGTAGGGTCTCAAGTCTAGCTCAGGCTGACCTGGAATTCACTATGTACTCTCAGGGTGGCCTCAAGGCAATCCTCCTACCTCCCAAGTGCTGGGATTAAAGGTGCAGGCACCACCTGGCCCATGTCCTTCATTTTTGCAAATTCTTTTTTTTTTTTTTTATTGGGGTTCAAGGTAGGGTCTCATTTTTAGTTCAGGCTGACGTGGAATTAATGTCAGGGTGGCCTCGAACTCACAGCGATCCTCCTACTTCTGCCTCCTAAGTGCTGGGATTTAAGGCGTTAATTTTGCTATTTTAAAACTGGTACCATGGTCTTTAATTATTCCAAGTACAGAAGTAGTCCTGGGGATTTCAACTTTAGGACTGATGCCACTTTTGCAAACATTTCTACGGCACCATGAAGACGCTAGTGATAGTTCCCTAGAGAGAACATGAATGTATTTGCTATGACTCATTTCTTCCAGCTGGGCACGGTGACACACCTTTAATTCCAGCAGTTGGGAGGTAGAGGTAGAATTACCATGATTACAAGGCAAGCCTGGGACTACACTTTTTAATTATTAAATTATATTTAGAAAAATATAAAACTGATAAACCCATATGATCTGAGAGCCCATGTGGGCCTGGAAGAAATATGAAGAGATTTAGAAGAGAAGAAAGTAGAGTTCCTGCCATGTGGAAGCCAGGAGAAGGTAGAGAGAGGGGTCAAGGGGTTCTCACCTCCTCTCATCCCAGCTGGGCCAAGAGAGCTTGCCCTCCCCAGGGAAACATTTATGACCTTATGGTGGCAGGCCCTCCCCTACAGCTTTGGTTAGCTAGAGACGGCCAACTGATCTGGGATAGAGCAGCTTTTTTTAATTTTTGAAATTTTATTTGAGAGAAAGACAAGTGGAAAGAATAGGCGTGCCAAGGCCTTCAGCTGCTATAGATGAACTCCAGGTTCATGTGCCTGCCTCCTTGTGCATCTGGCTTACATGGGTCCTGGGAAATCGAACCTCAGTCCTTTGGCATTGCAGGGAAGCGCCCTAACCACTAAGCAATCTCTCCAGCCCTTTATTTTTTTGTTTTTTGAGGTAGGGTCTCACTCTGGCCCAGGCTGACCTAGAATTAACTAGTCTCAGGGTGGCCTCGAACTCACAGCGATCCTCCTTCCTCTGCCTCCCAAGTGCTGGGATTAAAGGCGTGTGCCACCATGCCCAGTTTTTTTTTTGGGGGGGGAGGGGTGTCTGACTTTGGCCCAGGCTGACCTGAATTCACTTTGTAGTCTCAGGGTGGCCTTGAACTCAGTGATTCTCCTACTTCTGCCTCCCAAGTGCTGGAATGCAACACCACACCCGGCACATGCATTATTTTGTGCATCTGACTGTGAGTACTGGAGAATCACACTAGGGGCAATCAGGCTTTACAAGCAAGCACCTTTAACTGCTGAGCCATCTCTCCAGCCCCTCCACCTCATTTTTTGAGAGGTTTCTCACTGAACCTAGAGCTCATCAATTCAGCTAGACTAGTCGGTTTGCCAGTAAACCATGCAGATCCACTTGTCACCACCTCCCCCAGTGGGATCACGCCTTTACACCAGTATTATGGGGATCCAAATACAGGTCTTCATGTTTATGTAGTGGGTTCTTTACCCATTGAGCCATTTCCCCAGCTACACACTAACCCCCTTTAAATGCTAACTCGGCTGGACACTGGAGCACAGGCCTACACAATGATGGAAAGTTCGGTAAGGCAAGCTTGTCCACACTGAGATGCTGTCTCATAGAAAGCAGTTTCCTTTTGCATTCCACTATAGCTATCTATTGTACTTAATCTAATAATTGTAAATACCAAGGCAACTATTTTCCTCCAAAATTTTAAATACAACCATACATATGCAGATGTCACCATGAATTTAGTTGTTATATTCCAGGTCAGCCTGAGTTAGAGAGAGACCCTACCTCGAAAAATAAAAAAAAAATAAAAAATAAAAAAAAAGGAGCCGGACGTGGTGGCGCACGCCTTTAATTCAGCACTCGGGAGGCAAAGGTAGGAGGATCGCCCAGAGTTCGAGGCCACCCTGAGACTACATAGTTAATTCCAAGTCAGCCTGGACCAGAGTGAGACCCTACCTTGAAAAAAAAAAAAAAAAAAAAAAAAAAAAAAAAAAAAAAAAAACAAACAAACAAAAAAAAAACCCCACAGCTGGAGAGATGGCTCAGCAGTTAAGGCCCTTGCCTACCAAACCTAGGTACCTCGGTTCAATTCCCCAGTACCCATATAAAGCCAGACGCACAGGGTGGTGCATGCACCTGGAGTTTGCTTGCAGCAGCTGGAGGCCCTGGCATGCCCATTTTCTATCTTTGCTCTTTCTCTGCTTGCAATTATGCAAATAAATAAAAATATAAAAACAAACAAAAACCCCACCAACATTTTTCTCACTCACAAATTCAATGTAGTCCAAGACTGTCCAAAGCATGAGATCACAGAAAACAATTTGATCCAAAAATACTTTTACAGTTATCAAAAGCTTTATAATAACGTACGTCATGGCCTACATTTTTGGGATTTTTTTTTTTCCCCTGAAGGTAGGGTCTCAAGTCTAGCTCAGGCTGACCTGGAATTCACTATGTACTCTCAGGGTGGCCTCAAGGCAATCCTCCTACCTCCCAAGTGCTGGGATTAAAGGTGCAGGCACCACCCGGCCCATGTCCTTCATTTTTGCAAATTCTTTTTTTTTATTGGGGGTAGGGGGGGGTTCAAGGTAGGGTCTCATTTTTAGTTCAGGCTGACGTGGAATTAATGTCAGGGTGGCCTCGAACTCACAGGGATCCTCCTACTTCTGCCTCCTAAGTGCTGGGATTTAAGGCGTTAATTTTGCTATTTTAAAACTGGTACCATGGTCTTTAATTATTCCAAGTACAGAAGTAGTCCTGGGGATTTCAACTTTAGGACTGATGCCACTTTTGCAAACATTTCTACGGCACCATGAAGACGCTAGTGATAGTTCCCTAGAGAGAACATGAATGTATTTGCTATGACTCATTTCTTCCAGCTGGGCACGGTGACACACCTTTAATTCCAGCAGTTGGGAGGTAGAGGTAGAATTACCATGATTACAAGGCAAGCCTGGGACTACAGACTAAGTTCCAGATCAGCCTGGGCTACAGTGACTCTTACCTTGAAAAATCCAAATAAAATTAAAATTTTTTTCAGGCTACAGAGTTGGTTTAGCGGTTAGGGGATTTGCTTGTGAAGCCTAAGAACCCAGGTTTGATTCCCCAGTATCCACTTAAGCCATATTCACAAGGTGGTGCATGCATCTGGAGTTCATTTGCAATGGCTAGAGGCCCTGGTGCACCCATTCTCTGCCTCTCTCAAATAAATAAAAAGAAAATAATTCCAGGCATGTGGCATGCGCCTTTAATCCCAGCACTTGGGAGGCAGAGGGAGGAGGATTGCTGTGAGTTCCAGGATACCCTGAGACTACATATTGAATTCCTAGGTCAGCCTGGGCTTGAGCAAGACCCTACCTCAGAAAAATAAAGTTAAAAAAGAAAAAAAAGTTCAATCTAGTAAATATCCTATCAAATACAACCATGACCACAGGAACAAGATACATGCATACATAATAACTAAAGCATCAAGAATAGCAAAGGTTTTGGGGAAGGGAATATACTTTTTTGTATGTAAATTTAGAAGTTGTCAATTAAAAAATAAAAAAAGAATAGCAAAGGTTTTAATCACATAACGTGGGGGGCTGATGTAGGAGCATTACCACTGAGTTCCAGGGCATCCTGGGTTAGAGTAAGATCCCATCTCCAAAAAAATAACAAAAAACTCGCCGGGCGTGGTGGCACACACCTTTAATCCCAGCACTTGGGAGGCAGAGGTAGGAGGATCGCCGAGAGTTTGAGGCCATCCTGAGACTACACAGTGAATTCCAGGTCAGCCTGAGTCAGAGTGAGACCCTACCTCGAAAAACCAAAAAAGATCAGCCTCCTGCCTCCACTTCCCAAGTGCTGTAATTACATGTGTGTACTCCCACACCCAGCTTGCATCATTTAAGCTGGCCTCCCTCCGTATCTAGGATTCCTAAAAATACGCTGAGTACTAGCTCATTACTGGTATAACTAACTCACCCAACTTGTTTATCTACTCTCATCCAGCATTCTAACTTCACTTTAAGGCAGTAACAGTTTATTCACACTCATATTCAACTTTCAACTGGGAGCCTCAAATAAACCTATGTAATGGCTGAAGATATGGCTTAGTGGTTAAGACACTTGTCTGAAAAGCCTAAGGATGCAGGTTTGACTCCCCAGTACCCACATAAGCCAGATGCACAAGGTGGCACATGCATCTGGAATGTTTGCAGTGGCTGGAGGCCCTAGCATGCCCATTCTCTCTGCCTCTCCCCCTCAAATAAATAAATAAATATTTTTAAGGCCCACGTAAGAATATAACCCACCAAAACCAAACCTGTTTTAATAAATTACCAATACAGGCATTTTAAGGTAAATTTTTACCATGTCTGGAGTGACGTTGTTCTTTATGTACTGAGAGAATTGTTTCTTGTACGCATCTTCATCTTCTTCCATCAGGTAACGCATATAATCTGCAACATTCTGACCCATGATGTGCTTCCGGTGCACTTCTGCATTGAACTCCTTACTCTCAGAATCATAACCAGGGAAGCGTTTGGTACTAAAATAAATTTTAACATTTTAGTATACAGGCTGACTGAAATCATTTCACACTCAGGAGAATTCAGTTCAACAGCTGCCATCAGTCCCGTCTTGAAACAATGATTGCATCATATGCAACCGAAGGACCAACTACTGACTGCTCAGTTAGTGGGATATCATCATTAGCAGCGAATCTCTGAATTCAACAAAAATCATACCACAAACACATTTCCTTTTTCTTCTGATGTGATAACTATTTTACCCAGGCTAGTCTCAAACTCCTGGGCTCATGTGATCCTGAGACCATAAACACCCCTATACTCAGTATAGTCAGGCACGGTGGTGTACGCCTTTTAATCCCAGCACTGGGGAGGGATGGGAGGATCACTGTGAACTCCAGGCCAGCCTGGGCTAGAATAAGACTTACTTCAAAAAAAAGTAGGCCGGACCTGGTGGCTCACACCTTTAATCCCAGCAGAGGTAGGAGGATTGCCTTGAGTTCGAGGGCACCTTGAGCTAGAATGAGACCTTACCTCAGCCTTTCCACCTATTAGCTACAAAACCTTGGCTAAATCACTTGCCTGGGTAAGACCCTACTGGGAGTACAAAGTTTTACTTGAGAGTTGGGCAGTTTTTTCTGTTTTTGGTTTCCTTTAGCACAGTTCCTAATATAAAGCAAGTATTCGAAAATGGCTACTTTTAACCATTCAGTAATCTCCACAGTCCAACCAGGTAAGCGTAACATTACCTGTGAGGAATAGACAAGCCTCCATCCACAGCTCCCTTTAGGGCCCCAAAAACTTTATTGCCAGTTGTAGTTCTAGCAAGGCCTGCATCCAAATAGCACGTGAAGGCACCAGGCTGACCATCAATGCTCTCCACATTGTATTCATCTCCAGTCACCTCTACCTGGCCTTCATAGATCTTGTCCATGCCAAACCTATTGAGAAGCTATTAACAAGAAGTCACTATAAATGCCTGTTTCAGCATTCAACCACTTTAAAACATTCCATGTTACAACACCTTAATTTGACCTTTATATTTATTCAAGTGACTTTCACGTCTCTTCTTCAGTTTTATTAGCTATAACTCAACAGTACTGAATGTTAATCAGTTTTAAATTAATCTTTAATAGAATTTTAGGGCTGAACAAACATCTTCACAGGCTCTACTCCTCCATCTACACTATTTTAATTTGGGCCACTTCTCAGCTGAACACTGTCACCTAGCTATGGTTTCAGCATAATGTTGCTCATATATCAGAATGTTCTCTCCTCAAACATGTTTACACAATGAAGATGAGGGGCAACAGTGATGCATATATGCTTGTTGCCAAGTATACTGCAAGAGACCATAAATAGGGAGAAATCGGGTTTATTTTTCACCTGCATTCAGAGCACATACAGGAAATGCTGCCAACCAGGTGGAAAAACAATCTTCCCATCAATAACCATCTTCCCCCAACAGAAAGCACTTTCTCATGCTTTACTGTCCATATAAACCACATAAAGGTTCGCAATGGAGCCTCTCAAGCCCTTAGTTTTAATGCAGGCTGCCTATACCAGTCACTGGGTCTTTGGTGGTCAAGTAACCACTAGCCACAAGTGGCTTTTCAAATTCAAGGTTAAAACCTGGATTCCTTCATAGCACTAGCCAGATTCAAATGTGAAGACCACTCAAAGTCCATTGGTGGGATTATTATCTGGCTGCCACATGCACATAATTTTGCCAGACTGAGCTGCTTGGATACACTCACATCAGGGGAAAAAAAAAACACAGGAAGACAAACCAATTCTGCAGATTATTGGAAAATGCACTGCTATCTTGAATTTTGCATTTATAAAACCACATTCCCTTCTAAGCCACAAGGCAAGTTAGCCCTCTCCTGAAGCCTTAGGTGAGTCTCACCCACATTCACACATTTTCAAGACAACTCTAACAAGATTACCCTCAAGGACATCCATTAAGGTCATTTAATACATACCCTGCGGGCCAGCAGCAGGCCAGTACAATAGGCCGCAGCATAATTTGTTAGGCCAACTTTCACACCGTATTTTGGCAGTTCGTGTGCATATGCTGCGCAGACTATCATATCCCCTTCTATACGGGCATAAGCAATCTACAAGAGAAAAATCAGGTTAACAACCTGTTTCGCTGCTTCATTACTTGTCGAAGGACCTTACTTTTGTTTTGTTTTTCAAGATAGTGTCTCACCTTAGCCCAGACTGACCTGGAATTCACTACGTAGTCTCAGGGTGGCCTTGAACTCATGGCAATCCGCCTACCTCTACCTCCTTGAGTGCTGGGATTAAAGGCGTGTGCCACCACACCTGGCAAAGGGCCTTCTTTAAAAAAGGTGTGTGAATTGAGGACTCAGGACATCCGTCTGTACCAGTTAAACTATAGTACACCTACAAGTATGTTTCGTTCAGTCAACTATGCAGCAGATCGAGTTATTTTTAAGACTCAACCATCTCAATATGATCATTACCACAGAAAAAGGGATAAAAAGGTACCTCACAGACACGGAATGTTAAAACTTACTTGGAATAAATTCTGCCTGCAGCCCCTTCTAAATACAAAAAGCACTAGAGTTTAGCTGGTGAATCAGGCAGGGGTACTTCAAAAGGTCAGAGATGCTGGGTGTGGTGACCCACACCTTTAATTCCAGCACTCCAGAGACAGAGGTAGGACTGCAGTGAGTTCAAAGCCAGCCTAGACTACAGAGTTAGAACCAGGTCAGCCTGAGATAGAGTGAAACCCTACCTCAGAAACGACTAAAAATAACAACAGTAATAAACAAAAAAAGATCAAAAAGCCAGGCGTGGTGGCACACACCTTTAATCCCAGCACTTGGGAGGCAGAGGTAAGAGGATCACTGTGCGTTCAAGGGCACCCTGAGACTACAGAGTGAATTCCAGCTCAGTCTGGGCTAGAGTGAGACTCTACCTGAAAAAACAAAACAAAAAAATTAATCAAAAAATAATAAAATAAAACAGAGCTGGGTATGGTGGCACATACCTTTAATCCCAGCACTTGGGAGGCAGAAGAGGACCGCTTAAGAGTTTGAGGCCACACTGAAACTACATAGTGAATTCCACATCACCCTGAGCTAGAGACCCTTACCTCAAAAACTAAAAAATAAATAAGTAAATAAATAAACAGTAAGTCAGAGAAAGCACAGCGGCACATGCTTGTGACCCCAGCACTCTGGAGGATGAGGCAGGAGCACTGCCTTGCCTTCAAGGCTGGCCTGAACTGCACTGAGGGCCAGGACAGTCAAAACTAGATAGCACAATCCTGTCTCAAAAAAATAAATCAGGGTTGGAGAAATAGCTGAGCAGGAAGGCGCTTGCCTGCAAAACCAAAAGACCCAGATTCGATTCCCTAGACCCATGTAAGCCAGATGCACAAGGTCTGGAGTTCATTTGCAGTGGTGGAGACTCTGGCAAGTCCATTCATTCTCTCCCTCCCTCCCTAATAAATCACAGGGAGCTGGGCGTGGTGGCATGCTTTAATCTCAGCACTCAGGAGGCCTAAGTAGAAGAATCACTTCCGACCTGGGACTACATGAGTTCTAGGTCAGCCAGGGCTAGACTGAGACCCTACCTCGAAAAAAACAAAAAAATAAAAAGAAAAAGAAGTCACAGGACTAAGAAGATGGCTCAGCGCTTGCTTGCACCTGTGCCAGCACACAAATGCGCAGTTACCAGAAACTGCCACTTTTTCAAGGGCTTACAGGACCTATGTAGCCCAGGGTGGCAGTCCTGGGATTACAGCTGTGAGCCACCATGCCCAGCAAGAACCTGAAGTTTTATTGTCATTAACAATCACCCACCTCTTTAATGAGTGAAGCGGCATGCAAGGCCATATACTGAGTCAGGACTGAAACCCTATTCTACAGGAATTAGTTCTGACAAGAATGTTCTATTTTCCCACCTTACTCACAAGGCTAAGACAGGTAAGATTAAACTGGGTCAAGATTTCCAAACATGGCTGACCTTTCCAGGTGTTTTTTAAAATACCAATTTCCCAGTCTCACCCATAAACTTTTGAAAAAATCCTCTCTACCATAGTGAGTAAAGTAGCTGTGGGCTTTGACCATCAACTTACCTGACAAATGATATCTCTGTTAGTTACACGAACAATCATCCTGTATTTGGGTGTGTTGTACTTATTTTTGTCTTGGATCACCAAGCGTTTGCGAGCATAGTAGTCAGTTTTACCCTCTACAAGGGAAAAAAATATGTAAGGGATATTCCTCCACAAAGCTGAATGTTTTTAGTACTAAAAACATGAAAACTGCCCATACCTCGTCGCCTTCTAAATTTCACTTGGTATCTCTTAAAGTAGGCCTTATTCTTGACAACTTTAACAAACCCCTTAAAGAAAAAAAATGTTATTAAGAGTTTAGGTAAATGTTTTAGCCTATACTTTAGATAGGTTCTCACTATGAAACCCACCTGAGCCTGGCTTTAGCGTTAGATCCAGGCAGGGTTTCATTTTAGCCCAGGCTGACCTGAAACTCAAGCTGTACCCCGGGCTGGTCTTGGAACGCAGGGATACTTCTACCTCAGTGCTAGGCTTGTGCCATCCCTAGACAGTGTACACTTTTGGCTTGAGTTGACTATGTATCAAAGCAACATTTGGACTTCAAGAGCAAACCAACACCAATTCAACTGTCATCTTCTGTTGTGTGTTTCTAAAACCGACTGACTGAATCATTACAATGATTTTTTTCTACTTTCCACTTAACTTCACAGAACACAATACATACCAATCATAGTAAGATGTGGCAAGACTGCCAAGTGGAAAGGCTGCCTGGCATACGTGAGGCCCTGGGTTGAACCCCTAGGATCCCACAGGATTCTACTCAATAGATTCCATTGGTACAAACCTACTTTTCACATGTATTTAAGTTTTTTAAACACTCACAACTTCTGTATTTGTGCCCTCGCTGACAGGTACGCATCAATCCTTGGGCCAATCTTTGGTGAAGTACCGACCCACACAGCAATGATGGCAAACGTCAACTGCTCTGCTCTCTATCTCCCCACTCCGAGAACCGACCCTCAGCCAATTAGTTCTCATTTCCTCCGCGATTCTAAAAGCCTCAACCGCCTGCCACAATCGTGGAGGCCAAGCACAGTCAGCAATTCCCTCCCATTAAAGTAGCCTAGGAGCGCCAGCTAAAACACCCCACTTTCAGGGTCCTGTCTCACCCTCACTTTAAACCAGGGCCAGGGCTAACTAGACACAGGAGTCGCCGGATTCCAAGTGACACGAGCTCCCTTCCGGGTCGCACGTACCCCAAGGCCTCCACCTTCCCTGATACTTTTGACTTAAAACCTTTTGCCCCGACCAGCAGGGACTGGCCCGGCACGACCGGGTCCCGAGAGCCGAGCATTTCCCAGGTCGCTGGCCCGCCTCGGCTCCCGCAGACCCCGGCTAGCCTGGGGACGAATGCAGGCAGGCAGGCAGGCAGCCTTCCCGGCCGGCGTCCTTGGGGAGCAGCCGGCACCATCCCTGCAAACTGAGCACTAAAGTCACCCCATTCTCCAGGTCGGGACTCCGGACCGGGTACCTTTCCCCGGCAACCCCTCCCCCCGGCGCGCGCGCGCCGCGGCAGCCATTAAGGCCACGCCGGGAGCGGCGGCCGCAGAAGGGCAAATCCGGGAATCTATCGCCATCCGAGCCCTGCGCCGCGCAAGAACGGCCCGAGACGGGCGCTCGCGACAGGGGAGGGGACCCCGTGCACCCGCGGTCCTGGGACCCAGGGGTATCACTCACCATCCTGTGAAATTGAGACCCGCGTCCGCGACTCCGCACAGACCTGCAGGCCGAGCAGCGCTACAGGGGGGAAAAGGCCGGAGCCCGTGCGCATGCGCAGTATGTAGCGCCGCCGATTACGCTGGCGACGTGAGGGAGAGAGGGGGCATCGAGCACACAGTGTGCCGTCGGTCGCCCCCGGCTGGTTGGAGGATGAATGAGAGTCGGACTTCGCCTTGGAGGTGAGAAATAGGGAGGAGGATTAAAGAGCTTTGCTAGGAAGCTTTATCACAGCAAATATGTACTACTTGTCTAAACAGGACGAAATTTAAGTCATAAAATAAATTTACGGTGTGATAAATTCATGCCTTCTTCAGGACTCTTCCTGGACTGTTCTGCCAGTTCTGAGCATAAAAGACCTCTCAGGAAGCCAGAGAGAGAGAGAGAGAGAAAAACATTCCTCTGCCTTCCTCTAGCATCTTCATATTGCTTCAGGCTCCACAGACTGCTGTCAGAGCCACCCTTCAGTCTCCAGCGTTCAACACAGGGCATTCACTAAGTACTTCGATATTTGTTCTATGGTAAAATAACTTTTTTCCTACTCCATTATACTTCCGTCATCTCCCCTCTGAGTTACTAAGCTGAGGGAATTTTTTTTTGTTTTCTTCCTTCCTTCCTTCCTTTTTTCTTTCTCTCTTTTCTTTCTTTCTTTCTTTCTTTCTTTCTTTCTTTCTTTCTTTCTTTCTTTCTTTCTTTTTCTTTCTTTTTTTGGTTTATTGTGGTAGGGTTTAGTTCTAGCCAAGGCTGACCTGGAATTCACTATGTAGTGACAGGGTGGCCTTGAACTCATGACACTCCTTCTATCTCTGCCTCCTGAGTGCTGGTATTAAAGGCGTTCACCGTGACCATGCCTGGCCAATACATATATATATAGAAGAATTTTTTTTTTTTTTTGAGGTAGGGTCTCACTCTAGCTCAGGCTGACCTGGAATTCACTATGTAGTCTCAGGGTGGCCTCAAACTCACGGTGATCCTCCTTCCTCTGCCTCCCAAGTGCTAGGATTAAAGGCGTGCGCCACTACACCCGGCTCAAAATATTTTTTAAAACCTTCATTTTGCCTGGCGTGGTGGCCCATGGCTCTAATCCCAGCACTAGGGAGGGAGAGGTAGGAGGATTGCTGAGTTCCAAGTCAGCCTGGAACTTCATAGTGAATTGCAAGACAGCCTTGGCTAGACCAAGACCCTACCTTGAAAAACAAAAACAACAACAACAAAAAAGTCTGCCTGGGCTAGGTGTGGTGGCACATGCCTATTAATCCCAGCACTCCAGAGGTAGGAGGATTGCTGTAAATTTGAGGCAAGTCTGAGACTACAGAATGAGATCCAGGTCAGCCTGGGCTAGAATAAGAACCTACCTGAAAAAAAAAAAAAGCATAAATCAAAATAATACGGCTAGAGAGATGCTTGGTGGTTAAGGCTTTTGCCTGCAAAGCCAAAGGACCCAAGTTCAACTCCCCAGGACCTACATAAGCAGGATGAACAAGGAGCCCGTTTTCTTTTCTTTCTCCTCCTCTCTCAAATAAATAAATAAACAAAAATATGCTTTAAAAAATCAAAAATAAAATAAAGGTGAGCCTAGAGATGCTGGAACATTGCTTGCTAACATGCACAAAACCTAGGTTCAAGGCTGGAGAGATGGCTTAGTGGTTAAGGCGCCTGCCTGCTAAGCCTAAGAACCCCAGTTCCAATCTCCAGGTCCCACGTTTAGCCAGATGCAAAGTGACGCAAGGGCGCAATGCCACACTTGCTCACAAGGGGCACATGCATCTAGATTTCGTTTGTTCACAGCAGCTGAGAGACTGCTGGTGCTCCCATTCTCTGTCTCTCTCTCTCTCTCTCTCTTTCTCTCTCTCTCTCTCTCTCTGTGTGTGTGTGTCTCTCCAAAAAAATTAATTTAATAATAATTTTAAAAATAATTTTTAAAAACCTAGGTTCAGTCACCACCACCACAAAACCAGGCATGGTGGCATACACCAGTAACCCCACTATGTAGGAGATGGAGGCAGGAGGACAGAAGTTCAGTTGTCCATGGTGACATAGTAAATTGGAGATAAGCCTGAGGTATATGAGATTCTGTCTCAAAAAGAAAAAAAGTGAGCTGGGCATGGTGGCGCACACCTTTAATCCCAGCATTCAGGAGGCAGAGATAGGAGGAGGATTGCCATGAGTTCGAGGTCACCCTGACACTACATAATGAATTCCAGGCCAGCCTGAGCTAGAGTGAGACCCTACCTCGAAAAAAAAAAAAAAGAAAAAAAAAAGTGAAGGGCTGGGGAGAAGGCTCAGGGCTAAAAGTGGCCTGCTTGCCAAGGCTGATGTTCTGGGTTCAATTCCCAGTGCCCATGTAAAGTCAGATGCACGAAGGTTCACACACCTGAAGCTCATTTGTAGTGGCACTGGCACGCCCATATATTCATATTTTCTCTCTCTCTCCCCTCCTTTTAAAAAGATTTTTAAATTTTTAGTTATTTATTTATTAGAGAGAGAGGGGAAGGATGGGTGCACCAGGCTCTCTAGCCACTGCAAACGAACTCCACATGCACGCACCCCAATGTGCATCTGGCTTACGTGGAGAATCGAACCGGGTCCTTAGGCTTCGCAGCCATGCACCTTAACTGCTAAACCATCTCTCCATCCCTCCCCTCCTTGTTTTTTCAGGGTAGGGTTTCATTCTAGCCCAGGCTAACTTGGAACTCCCTCTTCAGCCCCAAACTGGCCTCAAACTCATGTCAGTCTTCCTACCTCTGCCTCCTGTGTGCTGGAGCATGTACTACCAAGGCCAGCCTGGAAATTTATTTTATTTTCAGACAGGGTCTCACACAACTGGGGTAGCCTAGGCTGGCCTCAAGCTCAAGGCAATCCTACTGCCTTGTTTTCCTGAATGGTGGAGTTACAAGAAAGAGCTGTTTTTCTACTGGTAATTTAAATTATATGTGTGCATATTTCCTGGAATCAACAACAGTGGGATAGTTTTATTTTGTCAGTTATTCAAGGCTTAAAAAATATGACTGAACAGAGTCAGGCAAGGTGGTACATACTTTAATCCCAGCACTCGGAAGGCAGAGGTAGGAGGATTGCCATGAGTTTGAGGCCACCCTAAGACTACATAGTGAATTCCAGGTCAGCCTGGGCAAGAGTGAGACCCTACCTTGAATATATGAGTAATCAGGCTGGAGAGATGGTTCAGCAGTTAAGGTGTTTACCTGCAAAGACTAATGATCTGGGTTTGATTCCCCAGTACCCATGTAGGACAGATGCAAAGTAGCACAAGTGTCTGGAGTTCATTTGCAGTGCCTAGAGACCCATTCTGTCTTCTCTCTCTTTTTATTGGTCTCTCTCTACTTGCAATAAATAAGTAAATAAAAATCATAAAAATATGACTGAAAAAAACGCCAAAAAAAACCCCACATTAATCTTAGAACCTGGTGTGGTGGCGCACATCTTTAATCCCAGCACTCAAGAGGCAGAGGTAGGAGATCGCTGTGAGTTTGAGGCCACCCTGTGACTACATAGTGAGTTCCAGGTCAGCCTGGGCTAGAGAAAGGCCCTACCTCGAAAAACAAACAAAAAAAGTCTATATATATAAAACTGATGATAAACTTTCCAATTCCTTTGGAGAACCCATTTGTTTAGTAACACCAACAGTGAATGTCTTCCTCTTTAGGAAGGCATATGACAACACCTGAGACAGATGAAAACTCCCCAGGTTTTTCAGGAGAAGCAACACTATAGATTCTCCCATTAGCACACGGAAACAAATCCCACTTCAAGGAAATGCTGCAGGCACAAAGGTGTAATTATATCTGTTACTGACAACCTCAAGATTGGTGGTCATAGGCCCTAAGTTATTCCTGCATTTCTGCATGGCGTCAACATTTTGGGGAGTCTGTGATTAAAGGAGTCCTCTGAAAGGCACTTAGACTTGACATCATAGCCATCAGATGAGTGTGTATTCACACAGGATGGTTCCTGGAGCTCTGGTGGAGGAGTCCAGAGAAATACATAAACTATACTTGGCATAGATCAAATATCACCAAAAGCTAGTAATTACTAATTTGTGTGTATGTAGATGTGTGTATATGTGCACTTGTGTGCCACAGAGCATGCCTGGAGGCCAGATAACAACCTTGGACTGTCCTTCCACCTTAAAAAAAAAAAAAAAAATTATTTAGCCGGGCGTGGTGGCGCATGCCTTTAATTCCAGCACTCAGGAGGCAGAGGTTGGAGGATCGCCAAGAGTTCAAGACCACCCTGAGACTACATAGTGAATTCCAGGTCAGCTTGAGCCAGAGTGAGACCCTACCTCAAAAATCCAAAAAAAAAAAAAAATTATTTATTTTAGTTTTTCAGTTTTTTTTTTGAGGTAGGGTCTCACTATAGCCCAGGCTGACCTGGAATTCACTATGTAGTCTCAGGGTGGCCTCAAACACATGTCAGTCCTCCTGCCCTTGCCTCCCAAGTCCTGGGATTAAAGTTGTGCAACACCATGTTAGGCTTCCATCTTCTTTTGAGACAGGGTTTCTCTTGCTTTTGTTGTTGTTTTGCTTTTGTTTTTGTTACTGCTACTTATGAGCTTCTAGGACCTCCTGGATCTTCCTCCCATTGTCATAGGCATGTTGGGATTATAGATGCTTTACAAGGGCACTGAGAAGGATTGAATTTGGGTCAGCAGGCTTGCAAGCAAATGCTTTGTTGTTGTTTGGCTGGTTGGTTCATTTTTTTGTTTATTTATTTATTTATTTGAGAGCCATGGGGGGAGGGAGACTGGGTGCACCAGTGCCTCCAGCTACTACAAACAAACTCTAGATGCATGCACCACCTTGTGCATCTGACTTACATTGTTACTGGGGAATCAAGCCTCAAAGTGGGGTCCTTAGGCTTCACAGGCAAGGACTTAAACTGCTAAGCCATCTCTCCAGCCGGGTTGGTTCATTTTTTTTTCTTTTTTTTTTTTTTTTTTTTTGGCTTTTTGAGGTAGGGTCTCACTCTGGCCCAGGCTGACCTGGAATTAACTATGTAGTCTCAGGGTGGCCTCGAACTCTCTGCGATCCTCCTACCTCTGCCTCCCGAGTGCTGGGATTAAAGGTGTGTGCCACCATGCCCAGCTTTTTTTTTTTTTTTTTTTTTTTTTTTTTTTTTTTTTGAAAAGAGACACACACAGAGACACACAGAGAGAGGAAGGGACACAGATAGAGAATGGGTGTGCCAGCAGGCTCTCAGTCGCTGTAAACGAACTCCAGACATGTGCACCTCCTTGTGGGCAAGTGCAACATTGTGCCCTTGAGTCACTTTACGCCGGCCTAACCATGGGACCTGGAGAATCAAACATGCATTCTTAGGCTTAGCAGGCAGGCACCTTAACCGTTAAGCCATCTCTCCAGCCCCTGGTTGGTTTTTTTTTTTTTTTTTTTTTTTTTTTTTTTTTTGATGTAGGGTCTCGCTCTAGCTCCGGCTGACCTGGAATTCACTATGTAGTCTTAAGCTGACCTTGAATTCATAGCAATCCTTCCACCTCACCCTCCTAAGTGCTGGTATAAAAAGCATGTGCCACCACATCCAGCTGTTTATTTGTTTTTAGTCAAGCCCAACAGACTGCCTTTTTTTTAATGCGAGAGAGTATGAGAGAGAATTGGTACACCAGGGCCTGCAGCCACTGCAATCAAACTCCAAACATGTGCACCTCCTTATGCATGTGTGCAACTTTGTGCACTTGTATCACTGTGCTTCTGGCTTACGTGGGATCTGGAGTCAAACATGAGTGCTTAGACTTAGCAGGTAAGCACCTTAACCTCTAAACTGTCTCTCCAGCCCTTATTTTTTTTTCAAGGTAGGGTTTCACTCTGGTCCAGGCTGACCTGGAATCTGGCCTCAAGACCTCTGTCAAGTTCTTTATTTGTTTTTTGAGGTAGGGTCTCACTCTAGTCTACCCTGACCTAGAACTCCCTTTATAGCCCAGTCTGGCTTCAAACTCAGGGTCATACTCCTACCTCAGCCTCCTTGCCTGGCCAGCAAAAAATTTTTTTTGTTTTGTTTGTTTTTAAAATATTTTAGTTTTATTTATTTTGAAAGAGGGAAAGAGGCAGAGTGAGAGAGAGAAAGAGAGAGAGGGGGAATGGGCACACTAGGATTCCAGCTACTCCAGAACAACTCCAGATGTATACACCACCTGTGCATCTGGCTTATATGGGTCCTGGGAATCGAACCAAGGTCCTTTGGCTTTGTAGGAATGTGCTTTAACCGCTAAGCCATCTCTCCAGCCCCTGTTTTTTGTTTTTATTCAGATAAGGTCTTGCTTTACCAAGGTTGACCTGGAACTCACTATGTACTTCCAGGCTGGCCTTAAACTCATGCCAATCCTTCACTTCTGCTTCCCAAGTGCTGGGATTAAAGGTGTACACCACCACTCCTAGCTCAAAATATTTTATTTTTATTCATTTATTTGTTTGAAAGAATGGGCATGCCAAGGCCATCACAATGAACTCCAGATGCATGTGCCACTTTGTGCATCTGGCTTTATGTGGGCACTGGGAAATTGAATCTGGGTCATTTGGCTTCACAGGCAAGCACCTAAATGCTGAGCCATCTCTCCAGCCCCTACAATCTTTTTTTTTTTTTTGGTTTTCCGAGGTAGGGTCTCCTTTCGCTCAGGTTGGCCTGGAATTCACTATGTAGTCTCAGAGTGGTCTTGAACTCATGACAATCTCCTACCTCTGCCACCCAAGTGCTGTGATTAAAGATGTGTGCCACCACATCTGGCCCCTACAATCAATTTTTAAAAATTCTTTTTTAGCTGGGCATGGTGGTGCATGCCTTTAATCCCAGCACTCGGGAAGCCAAGGTAGGAGGATCACTGTGAGTTCGAAGCCAGCCTGAGACTATGTAGTGAATTACAGGTCAGCCTGAGCTAGAGTGAAACCCTACCTCAAAATAAAGAAAAAACATAAAAAGACTTTGGTTAAGAGGGCAGCATAGGAACCATGCCAAAACAGCTTAGGGGAGAAAAGGCAAAACAAACAAACAAAAACGCAAAATATACTTCTCTACTAAAAAGTGAGGTGTATAATGAATTATCAACCACAGCAGAGAAGTAGGAGAGATCCAGAGCATCTATAGCCCACAGAAGCAGGCAGAAGTGGATCCAGCAGCGGCAGCGAGTTCCACACAGCCACAGCCACCAGGCTCGACCTGAGCAGCAGGATTTTAAAGCCAGAAGAACCAGGGTGTGGTGGTGCACACCTTTAATCCCAGAATTTGGGAGGCAGAGGTAGGAGAATTGCTGTAAGTTCAAGGCCACCCTGAGACTACATAGTTAATTCCACGTCAGCCTGGACCAGACTGAAACCCTACCTCGAAAAACCACCACCAACAACAAAAAAATTAAAGCCAGGTGAGGGGATTTTCCACTCACACTGGCCTCCTTGCAAACTCAAGAAACGTGGAAGGAGGACAGCAGAGACCAACGGAGCAGCTTGTGAGGAGGAAGATCACGTGGATCAGCGGGCCGACTTCAGGCTCCATCCACAGCCTCCCCTCCCCCACCAACAACACAAGCACCAGCAAGCACCAGTGACCTGGGGAAGGGAGCTCACGTACCCAGCACACAGCACAATCAGAGCAGTGACCCACAGACCCAGCCAACCTTACTTGAGCCCAAAGCATAGCAAAGAGGGACCCAAGTAGCCATGCAGCATAGCTGAGATCAAAGCCGTCCCAAAAGGTAACTGGGATTACACCAGGTCAGTACCCAACAAATAAGCCTGATGTATAGGCTTGCATTGGAAGGGCTAATTGTACCATCAATGTCAGGGTAAATTATATGTTAAATCTGATGGATGGTCAGATTTGACATTCTTAAATAAGCTATATTTTGGGCTGCTAATTTGTTGCTTCCTTATTTATAGTGCATTTGTTTCCTCTTCTGCCATTTGTTGGGGAAGGGTCTCACTTGGTCACAAGCTGGCCTTGGAACTCTCTACAGAACAGAAATCTTAGCCTCCCAGTTGACAAGATTAAGGGTGTGGGGCAACACACATCCTTAGGAACTGTGACTTTGTTAGAGGATCTGTTTGTCATAATACCTACTTTGCATAAGTACTCTGTGCTGTTTTTCATTGAATGGGTACATTGTTTAGTTAAGTTTTTAGAATTTTTCTGTATTCTGTACCATTCAGATTACTTGAATACTCTTATAGCAGACAAACCCAACACCTAGGGTCACTTTTGTGGTTACTCTGAGAGTCTTAAGAGCCACACCTAGCACCTTAAGCTCCTACCCTGAAGATATATAACATCAGATTGATTTATACATCTAATATTACTGCAGATAATAAGAAAACCCAAGCATTAAATTAATCCAAGATGCAAAAATCTCTACATTATAATACAAGAAACACAAAAAATCAAGACAATATAACGCCAACAAAAAGTATTAATGCATCAGAAATGGCCTTCAATGAGAACGATTTAGAGGAAATGCCTAAGAAAGATTTCAAAAGAATGATTACAAATATGTTCAAAGAACTCAAAGAGGAAATCAAAGAACACAGAGGAAACCAATTTAATGAAATAAGAAGGTCAATACAAGACATGAATAAGGAAATAAAAATAATAAAGAAAAACCAGCCAGAAATACTAGCAATGAAGAACACTGCCAGTGAAATAAAAAACTCTGTAGAAAATCTCTTTAGTAGAATGGATGAAGGAGAGAACAGAATATCTAAACTAGAAGACCAGGTGGCAGATCTAATACAGTCCAATAAAGAGAAAGACTAATAGGAAGGTATGAATGGGAATTTCAAAATATTCGGGACACTAAGAAAAGCTCAAACATAAGAAATCAGTATAGTAGAAGGACAAGAATTTCACTCCAAAGGCATAGTAGATGTTTTCAACAAAATCATAGAAGAAAACTTCCCCCAAATTGGGAAAGAGATGTCAATGCAGATACAGGAAGCCTTTAGAACACTAAACAGACAAAACCTGGGAAAAAAAAACCACCTCTCCTCACCATATTATAATTAAACTACCAAACATACAAACCAAAGAAAATATATTGAAAGCAGCTACAGAGAAAAAGCAAGTCACCTACTAAGGCAAGCCCATCAGAATCACAGCAGATTACTCAACACAAACTTTAAAAGCCAGAAGGGCTTGGAGTGATGTATTCCAAGTTCTGAAAAATAACAACTGTCAACCAATGTTACTTTATCCTGCAAAGCTATCCATTCAAATAGATGGAGAAATAAGGACATTGCACAACAAAAGCAGGCTAAAGGAATATTTGAAGACAAAACCAGCTCTACAGAAAATACTTGAAAGGATCCTCCATGCTGAAGAGAAAGAAAAGCACACATATAAGGAACATGGAAAAAACAAACCATACTCCAATACTAGTTAATACAAGAGAGCAAAGGTAAAACCAGAAGAACTACAAAACAGGAAAAATGGCAAAAATAAACACATACCCTTCAATAATAACTCTTAATGTCAACAGCCTGAATGCCCCAACCAAAAGACATAGGTTTGCAGACTGGGTTAAAAAGCAGGATCCTTCAATTTGTTGCCTCCAACAAACTCACCTTTCTACAAAGGATGGACACTACATTAGGGTGAAAGGTGGGAAAACGGTGTTTCAAGCCAATGAGCCTAGAAAACAAGCAGGGGTGGCTATCCTAATGTCTGACAGAGTAGACTTCAGACCAACATTAGTCAGGAAAATAATGGTCACTTTATATTGATTAAAGGAACACTCCAACAGGAGGACATTACTAACCTAAAGATACATACATCTAACATGTGGGCTCCCAATTTCATCAAACAAAAGCTATTAGAACTAAAATCACACATAACACCAAACACACTTGTAGTGGGTGACTTCAACATCCCACTCTCATCAATTGACAGGTCATCCTGGCAAAAAATAAACAGAGATGCTTCTGGGTTAAATGAGTTCATAGAATAAATGGACCTAACAGATATATACAGAACATTTCATCCAAATGCTGAAGAAAACACATTCTTTTCAGCAGCACATGGAACATTCTCTAAAATAGATCATATGTTAGGACACAAAGCAAATCTTAACCAATATAGGAAAGTTGAAATAATTTCTTGCACTCTATCAGATCACAATGGGATCAAACTACAAATCAATAACAAGAAAGGCTACAGAGCATACACAAAATCATGGAAGCTAAATAATACACTACTAAATGATGAATGGGTCAATGAAGAAATCAAGAAGGAAATTAACAAATCCATGGAGTCAAATGGTCATGAGAACACAATATACCAAAACCTTTGGGACACAATGAAGGTAGTCCTAAGAGGGAAATTTACAGCTTCAAGTGCCTATGTTGAGAAAGTAGAAAGGCCGCAGGTAAATAACTTAATGCTCCACCTTAAGGCCGTGGAAAAAGAAGAACAAGGCAAACCAAAAATCAGTAGAAAGGAAGAAATAATAATGATTAGGGTAGAAATTAATGAAATAAACACCAAAAAAATTCCAAAAAATCAATGAAACAAAGAGTTTGTTCTTTGAAAGGATAAACAAGATTAATAAACCCTTAGCAAATCTGAACAAAAGAAAGAGGGAAGAGACACAAATTAATAAATTCAGAGATGAAAAAGGCACCATTACAACAGAACAGATTTAAAAACCAGGGAGAAATTTGGGAGGCAGAGGTAAAAGTTCGAGGCCACCCTGAGACTACATAGTTAATTCCAGGTCAGCCTGGATCACAGTGAGACCCTACCTCGAAAAACCAAAAAAAAAAAAAAAATCATAGGGACATACTATAAGAACATATACTCCACTAAGTTTGAAAATCTGAAAGAAATGGATGATTTCCTTGATTTATATGACCTACCTAAATGAAATCAAGATGAGATTAACCACTTAACTAGACCTATAACAAGTATGGAGATCCAAGCAGTTAGTAAAAATCTCCCAACTAAAAAAAGTCTAGGCCCAGATGGATGCACTGCTGAATTTTACCAGACCTTTATGGAAGAACTAACACCAATGCTTCTTAAACTTTTCCATAAAATAGAACAGGAAGGAACCCTACCAAACTCCTTATATGAAGCCAGCATTACCCTGACCCCAAAACCAGACAAAGATAGAACAAAAAAGGAAAATTACAGACCAATCTCCCTTATGAACATAGATGCAAAAATTCTCAACAAAATACTGGCAAACAGAATACAAGAATATATTAGAAAGGTTATTCACCCCGACCAAGTAGGCTTTATCCCAGAGATGCAGGGATGGTTCAACATACAAAAATCGATAAATGTAAGACATTATATATATGGACTGAAGGACAAAAATCACATGATTATCTCATTAGATGCAGAAAAAGCATTTGACAAAAATCCAACATCCCTTCATGATAAAAGTCCTACAGAGACTAGGAATAGAAGGAACATATCTCAACCTAATAAAGGCTATTTATGACAAACCCACAGCCAACATAATACTAAATGGAGAAAAACTTGAAGCTTTTCCACTAAAATCAGGCACAAGACAAGGGTGTCCACTGTCCCCACTTTTATTTAATATAGTACTGGAAGTCTCAGCCATAGCAATAAGGCAAGAGACACACATAAAAGGGATACAAATTGGAAAGGAAGAGATCAAGTTATCATTATTTGCAGATGATATGATTCTATTCATAAAGGACCCTAAAGACTCTACCAGCAGATTGTTAGAGCTGATAAACACCTATAGCCATGTAGCAGGATACAAAATAAACACACAGACATCAGTAGCCTTCCTATATACTAACAACACACACACAGAGGATGAAATCAGAGAATCACTCCCATTCACAATTGCATCAAAAAAAAAAAAAAAAAAAAGTACTTTGGGATAAACCTAACCAAGGACGTGAAGGATCTCTACAAGGAGAACTTTAAAACACTCAAGAGATAAATTGCAGAAGACACTAGGAGATGGAAAAACATTCCCTGTTCTTGGATTGGAAGAATCCAATATTGTGAAAATGGCAATCCTGCCAAAAGCAATCTACACATTTAATGCAATCCCCATCAAAATTCCAATGTCATTCTTCACAGGAATAGAAAAAACAATCCAAAAATTCCTTTGGAAGCACAAAAAACCTCGGATATCTAAAACAATTTTGAGCAACAAAATAAAACTTGTGGTATCACCATACCTGATTTTAACCTATATTACAGAGCCATAGTAACAAAAACAGCATGGTACTGGCACAAAAACAGATGTGTAGATTAATGGAACAGAATAGAGGACCCTGATGTAAGTCCAGGTAGCTATAGCCACCTGATCTTTGACAAAAATGCCAATAATACTCATTGGAGAAAAGACAGCTTCTTCAGCGAATGGTGCTGGGAAAACTGGATATGCATCTGTAGAAGGATGAAAATAGATCCTTATCTCTGTCCATGCACAAGAATCAAGTCCAAATGGATCAAAGACCTTAATATCAGACCTGAAACTCTGAAACTGCTAGAGGAAAAAGTAGGGAAAACCCTTCAACATATTGGTCTTGGCAAAGACTTTTTGCATATAACCCCAGTCACTCAGGAAATAAAACCACAGATCAACTATATGGGACCCCATGAAACTACAAAGCTTTTGTACAGCTAAGGACACTGTGAATAGAGCAAAGAGGGAACCTACAGAATGGAGAAAATCTTTGCCAGCTATACATCTGACAGAAGGTTAATATCTACGATACACAAAGAACTCAAAAAATTAAATAATAAGAAATCAAACAACCCAATTAAAAATGGGCTATGGAACTAAATAGAGAGTTATAAATAGAAGTTATAATAGTTATAAATAGAAGAAGAAATACAGATGGCATATGAACATCTTAAAAAAATGTTCTACATCACTAGTCATCAGGGAAATGCAGATAAAAACTACTTTGAGATTCCACGTCACATGTTCTCTCTCATATGTATCCACATCCTAGCTACAAATGATTGGACTTCTATGTGAGAAAAATAAAGCTCAGTAGCAGAAGCCAGTAAGCTAGAAAGAGGATAGAAAGGGAGGGAGGGGGGACTTAATAGGATGGTATTGTATATATGTAAGTAGAAGAACAGATTAATGGGGGTGAAAAGGCCTAAGTGAGGTCAGGGGAAGAGATTGAGTAAAGGAAAGGTGGAGGAAGGGCTAATCAAAATCTAAGAGGATATAAATAATTCATAGGGACACCTACTTTTCTGGACGATGGAACACTCAGAAGCCATAGATTATTACTAGAAAATTTTCAGTGCCAGGGGTGGGATACCTTCCCGTGAGTTGTTGGCCAAAACATTATAGGCCATTGCCGAGGCCCTTGGTTTCCCACCAGGAATAGATGGTAAAACCCTATTGCAGAAGACTCCACATACTTGGGTGGAAAGGTCACTGAGAAATCCTGCTGGAGCTGAGCTGAAAGCCTCCTCCATGAGGACCAGCTGACAGAAATTTGGAAAAAGCTACAATGCATGCAGGTCAATGGGGAGAGAGAAAACACCAGTATAGGTACTCAACAGTGAACACTGCAAGCCTTAAATTTGGCCAGCCAGGCCAAATGAGCCAACAGGTGCAATAGTGGCATGTCTGTTGTGGGGGAAACCAACTGCTTTCTAACTGGATTGGAGGCCTGCTCCATGGGAGGGAACACATCCCTGATACTGAAAACCTATGACAGGTGTAGTCATGTGTCCTAGGTGTGTAATGTCTGCTGGTGTCTCACTAAATGTATATAGTATGCTCACCAAACTGCCCAGTAAACACTTCTCTTAATGTCCACACCCATATATTAATGCTACTCTCACTTATGGTTAGAGAAGCTTCTCTTTTCAGATGGTAGTGACCTTGGGATGACTCAGAAGGCACCATGGTGCTGAGAAGAAGGAACAGAGGAGTGCTCAGCACCAAAACATCTCTAACACACCGTCCAAAGCTCAGGGTCCAATGCGAAAGAGGGGGCAGAAAGAATGTAAGAGCCAAAGGAAGAGTAGGACTCCTTACAACATGCTCCCCCAGACACAAAATGGCCTGGATATCCATGACCTCACAGTGCCTGACACTATCTACACAAGACCATCATAATAGGAGGAAAAGATCATGACATCAAACTGAAAAGAGAGAATGATTGAGAGGAGGAGGGGATATGATGGAGAGTGAAGTTTCAAAGGGGGAAGTGGAGGAAGGGAGGGAAGTACCATGGGATATTGTCTACAATTAAAGAAGTTGTCAATAAAAAATAATTTAATAAATTTAATAAATAAATTTTTGAGCCGGGTGTGGTGGTGCACACCTTTAGTCCCAGCACTTGGGAGGCAGAGGTAGGAGTGTCCCCGTGAGTCTGAGGCTACCCTGGGACTACAGAGTGAATTCCAGGTCAGCCTGGGCTACAGCGAGACCCTACCTAGAAAAAAAATTCTTTTTTGGAGCCAGGCATGGTGGCACATGCCTTTAATCCCAGTACTTGGGAGGCCAAGGTAGGAGGATTGCTGTGAGTTCAAGGTCAGCCTGATACTTCACAGTGAATTCCAGGTCAGCCTTGGCTAGAGTGCAACCCTACCTCAAAAAACCAATAAATAAATAAATAAATAAATAATAATAACAACAACATTCATTTGGGGGCTGGAGAGGTGACTCAGTGGTTAAGGAACTTGCCTGCAATGCCTAATGAGCCAGGTTTGATTTCCCACATAAAGCCAGATTCACAAAGTGGCATATGCATCTGGAGTTCATTTGCAGTGGCTAGAGGCCCTGGTGTGTCCATTCTTTCTCTCTCTCTCTCTCTCTCTCTCTGCAAATGAATAAATTAAATAGTTTAAAAGATTCTTCTTTAGGGGCTGGAGTGATTGCTTAGTGGTTAAGGCGTTTGCCTATGAAGCCTAAGGATCCCGGTTCAATTCTCCAGGTCCCACGTAGGCCAGATGTACAAGAGGGAGCACACATCTGGAGTTCGTTTGCAGTGGCTAGAGGCCCTGGTGCACCCATTCTCACTCTGCCTCTCCCTTTCTTTCCCTCTCTCTGTCTCTAATAAATAAATAAATAAAAATAAAAAATCTTAAAAAAAATTCTTCTTTAGGACTTCCAGTGAAGATGGCATCCACCTAACCATGCTTCAGCTCCCCGGATGGCAGTGGACCTGAGGAGATAAACTACCCAACACACTTCAGCCCGGCCCCAGCTGAAACCATAGAGGAATTGGGGAAATGAGCAAGAGTGCTATTTTCTCAGTGAACCTGATATCAGCATAAGTGTGAAGGAGACAGACACTGAAGACACTCAACACCTACCAAAGCAGAGATCCAGAAGCTCCTCAGAGCCCGTTACTGAAGTGCTCAGGGAATTTTGTGGAAGAGTGGGCGGAAAGATTGTTAGAACCACAAGTTGGGACATTATGCCCAAAGGCATGGCCTCTCCCCCATAACTGACTGCTGCACCCCAATGCTTGATCCACAATTCCCTTGGAAATGACCTGCATCCCCAAGGAGGAGGCCTCTTCGGAAAAGGGGCAGGGATGAAGGAAAGGATGGTACCAACATGTGTTGTTTCCATACTAAATATGTCCATAGCCTTAGATCCCTCCCTCTGTCCTCTCTCCTCTCTTTCCTTCTTTTCTTTTCTTTTCTTTTTTCTTTCCTTTCCTTTCTTTTCTTTTCTCTTTTTTTTCCTTTTCTGTTTTGTTTTGTGTTTTGAGGTAGGGTCTCACTCTGGCCCAGGCTGACCTGGAATTCACTCTGTAGTCTCAGGGTGGCCTCAAACTCATGGCGATCCTCCTACCTCTGCCTCCTGAGTGCTGGGATTAAAGGCGTGTGCCACCACACCCAGCTCTCTTTCTTTCTTTCTTGACAGGTTCTGTTACATAGCCCATGCTGGCTGGCCTCAAACTCAAGAACCTCCTGCTTCAGTCTCCCAAGGGAGGGCATGTGCCACCATATCATTTGGAGTAAGGAATTTCTTCCACATAAGAGAAACAAGATGAAAGAGACATCATGGAGTGAGAGGTACACTGGACTTCTGAAAATAATTTTAAAAGATTTAACAGTGGGGAAATTAATAAGTGAACCCCCAAAGTAACTTTTAGGATTTCATGATTAAAATGTCTGGTGTAAGATGGGGAGATGACTCAGCCATCAAAGATGCTTGCTTGCAAAGCCTGCTGGCCTGGGGTTCATTTCCCTAGTACAGTCAGATACACAAAGCTATGCAATGGCAAGAGGCCCTGGTGTACCATTTCTCTCTCTCTCTCTCTCTCACACACACACACACACACACAAATGAATAAATAAAATGTTTAAAAAATGAAATGTCAGGTCTTTTTTTGTTTCGTTTTGTTTTTCGAGGTAGGGTCTCACTCTAACTCAGGCTGACCTGGAATTCACTATGTAGTCTCAGGGTGGCCTTGAACTCACAGCGATCCTCCTATCTCTGCCTCTCGAGTGCTGGGATTAAAGGCGTGCGTCATCACGCCCAACAGAAGCACAGTCTTGATATGATAGGAAATGATAATGCATCTGGGCAATGCTCGTCAACATGCACAGTGGAAACTTCCCCTCTGGGTGTTGCCTTTAAAATCCGAGTAAGTGTTTAGGCTTGCCTACCTGCCTCTCCTTCTCACATTGCTTAACCTCTCTTTGGGATCTGTCTAGGCTGATTTCTCTGGAAGTTTGTGTGGTGTTGGGAGTTGGAACTAGAAGGGAGGAATGCTGTCATTGTGCTGGTGGCTGTCAGGCTTGTGACTCAGCATTGAGGCAGTTGCGATGATTTAACTAGAGACTTGGGCCTAAGCAGAAGAAATCAGTCAGAAAGCAAAGAGACTTCCTAGAATTTCATAAGCTTTTCAGATGCAAGTTCCAGGCCTGAGTCAATGGCTCACTAGTCTTGTGACTTTAAGCAAATTGCTTAATTGCTATAATCTTAGATTATCCACCTATGCAATCCAATCTCTCCATCCTACGTCTTGGGGTTGTTGTGGGTGTTAAATCATATACCTCATTTGAACTGCTTAGTCGTTTTTTTTTTAAATATCATCATCCAGGTGTGGTGGCGCACGCCTTTAATCCCAGCACTTGGGAGGCAGAGGTAGGAGGATCACCATGAGTTCAAGGCCAGTGAATTCCTGGTCAGCCTGAGCTAGAGTGAGACCCTATCTCGGAAAAACCAAAATAATAATAATAATAACAATAACAATAATAAACAAATAAATATAATTTATTTATTTGCAAATAGAGAGAGAGAGAGAAGAGAGACACATACAGAGAATGGATGCACCAGGACCTTAGGTATTAAATCATATAATTCATTTGAACTGCTTAATCATTTTTGTTGTTGTTGTTTTTGGTTTTTTCAAGGTAGGGTCTCACTGTGGCTCAGCCTGACTTGGAATTCACTATGTAGTCTCAGGGTGGCCAGGAACTTACAGCGATCCTCCCACCTCTGCCTCCTGAGTGCCTCCTCAGGCTAGTCTTTTTTTTTTTTTTTTTATATTTATTTATTTATTTGCAAGCCGAGAGAAATAGAAGAGAGATAGACAGAGAGAATGGCTGTGTCAGGGTCTCCAGCCACTGCATTTGGACTCCAGATGTATGTGCCACTTTGTACATCTGGCCTTACGTGGCAATGGGGAATCACACCCAGGTTGTTAGGCTATATAGGCAAGCACCTTAACCACTGAGCCATCTCTCCAGCCTGAACTGCTTAGTCTTATACTTGATGTGTAGTAAATGTGCAATGAAAACATAGTTTATTTTCCTTTTTCTTTTTTTTTTTTTTTTTTTTTTTGAGGTAGGGTCTCGAGCTAGCCCAGGCTGACCTGGAATTCACTCTGTAGTCTTAGGGCGGCCTCGTACCCACAGCGATCCTCCTTCCTCTTCTTCCAAAACTCTGGGGTTAAAGATGTGCACCAACATGCCTGACTTGTAATTGTTTTAATAGTGAGTTATGGCTTGGATGAGGTTCGAGTGTGTCCCATGAGCAAACCACAGTGTGATGTTTGGAGGTGACGCAACTTTTAAGAAGTGGAATCTGAGGCCGGGCGTGGTGATGCACGCCTCTAATCCCAGCACTTGAGAGGCAGAGATAGGAGGATCACTGTGGGTTCAAGGCCACCCTGAGACTACATAGAGGATTCCAAGTCAGCCTGAGCTAGAATGAGACTCTACCTCGAAAAAAAAAAAAAAAAAAAAAAAAAAAAAAAAGTGGAATCTGGGGAGATGGCTTAGCAGCTCAAGTGCTTGCCTGCAAAGCCAAAGGACCCAGGTTTGATTCTGTAGTACCCATGTAAAACCAGATGCACAAGATGGCACACGCATCTGGAGTTCATTCGCAGTGGCTAGAGGCCCTGGCACACCCATTTACTCTTTTTGCCTGCCCCCCCCATTTGCTTATAAATACTTTAAGAAATATTTTGGAGCTGGAGAGATGGCTTAGTGGTTAAGGAACTTGCCTGCAAAGCCTGAGGACCCATGTTAGATTCCCCAGTACTTTTGTAAGCCAGATGCACAAGGTGGCACATATGTCTGGAGTTTGTTTGCAGTGGCGAGAGGCCATTGCATGCCCTTGCTCTCTCTCTCTCTCTCTCTCTCTCTCTCTCTATATATATATATATATATATATATATATATATATGATCTGCCTCTTTCTCTCAAACAAATAAAATATTAAGAAATATTTTGGGGCTGGAGAGATGGCTTAGTAGTTAAGGTGGTTGCCTGTAAAGCCTAAGAACCCATGTTCTATCTCCAGGTCCCATGTAAGCCAGATGCACAATGATGCAATCGCACAATGTTGCATATGCACACAAGGGAGCACATGCATCTGGAGTTTGCACACAGTGGCTGAAGGCCCTGGTGTGCCCATTCTCTCTCTCTGCCTCTTTCTTTCTCTCAAAACAAATAAATAAATAAATAAATAAAACATTTTGGAGCCAGGCATGGTGGTGCACACTTGGGATGCAGAGGTAGGAGAATTGTGAGTTCGAGGCCAGCCTATGACTAGAGTAAGTTCCAGGTCAGTCCAAGCTAGATGAGACCCTGCCTCAAAAAAATTATATATATATATATGGGTTTTTCAAGGTAGATTTTCACTCTAGGCCAGGCTGACCTGAAACTCACTATGTAGTCTCAGGGTGGCCTCAAACTCATGTTGCTCCTCCTTTATTTTTATTTTGTTATTTTTTTTTTATTTTATTTTATTTATTTATTTATTTATTTATTTATTTATTTATTTATTTATTTTTGAGGCAGCATCTCACTCTGGCCCAGGCTGACCTGGAATTCACTATGTAGTCTCAGAGTGGCCTTGAACTCATCATGATCCTCCTACCTCCACCTCCCAAGTGCTGGCATTAAAGGCGTGTGCCACCATGTCCAGCAATAAATATATATATATGCTGAATATAAATGTATTTACACAAATGGTCAAAATAAAGTAAAAATAAATGAAAATTGTCTTATTTTGGCCTCAGGGATACATAATATATACACAAAATTAGTGAAGAATAGAAAATCTAGAATAGACTTTAAAACTGTAATTATGAAAGAATAAAGTGAGTTTTCTATAGGTTTAGATTGGCTCATTAAAGCTGTCAACTTGAATATGAAATCAAAGTCCTGATTGTAAAAAAAATTGGTTCTTTTTTTTTTTGAGGTAGGGTCTCGCTCTAGCCCAGGTTGACCTGGAACTCACTCTGTATTCTCAGGGTGACCTCAAACCCACAGCGATCCTCCTATCTCTATCTCCCTAGTGCTGGGATTAAAGGTGTGTGCCACCACACTGGCTTCAAAACATTTTTTTGTCATTTTTTTAAAGATTTATTTTTATTTATTTATTTATTAGAGAGAAAGAGAAAAAGAGAGTGAGTGAGAAATGGCACACCAGGGTGTCTAGCCACTGCAAACGAACTCCAGATGCATGTCCCACCAGGTGCATCTGGCTTACATGGGACCTGGAGAATTGAACCTGGGTCCTTAGGCTTCACAGGCATGCACCTTAACCACTAAATCATCTCTCCAGCCCTTCAAACAACAACAAAAAAAATTTTTTTTGTTTGGTTTTTCAAGATAGGGTTTCACTCTAGCCCAGGCTAACTTGGAATTCTCTATGTAGTCTCAGGGTGGCCTTGAACTCACAGTGATCCTCCTACCTCTGCCTCCTGAATGCTGGGATTAAAGACGTGCGCCATCACGCCTGGCCAACATTTTTTTAAAGGAAATTCACTAGAGACAGGGAATAGATTATAGTAAAATTAGGATCCTCTAGCTTGCTCAGTAATACTCATGCAGGATTTTGGGTCCAGAGCTTAAATTCCATAAGATGTAGAATATCTGAGGTTTTTGGACCCTAACTTTTGGTTCCTTATTGAACTTACCAAAGAATTGAAGAGGGCTGGAGAAATGGCTTAGTGGTTAATGCATTTGCATGTGAAGCCAAAGAACCCTTGTTTGATTCCCCAGGACCCACGTAAGCCAGATGCACAAGGGGCACATGCATTTGGAGTTTGTTTGCAGTGGCTAGAAGCCCTGGTGTGCCCATTCTCTGTCTGTCTCTCTTCTATCTCTCTCTATATATCTCTGCTTGCAAATAAATAAATAAAAAATTAAAAAAAAAAAGAAAAAAAAAACGGACTCTGAGAAAGGTAAATTATGAGGTTCATTTTAGGGAAAGCTAGGATGGGGGAAAGGAAAGCAGGAAAGCCCAAGCCAAAAAGGCAGACAGAGAAAGTTGGCCTCACATAGGGGAAAGTCCGGGAGCGTGTGCCACACACACACACACACACACACACACACACACACACACACACACACACGGAGCAAAGCATGATAGCTCAAACCAAAAAACCTCATCACATAGAGGTTAGAGAAGACTAAGAGATAAGAAAAGACTCAGAGCTGAAGGAGAGATCATACATGTAGTAAAATAGGAAAACATGAAAAAACACAAAATATATCTGGAAAGTAAGCAGGAAAATACCCAGGCAAGGGCTGGAGAGATGGCTCAGTGGGTAAAGACATTGCTTGCAAAGCCTAGCCATCTGGGTACAAATTCCTAGTACCCACATAAAGCCAGATGAACAAACTGGTGTATGCATCTAGAATTTATTTGCAGTGGCAGTAGGCCTGGTCTGCCCATTCTCTCTCTCTCTCGGATTGCAAATAAATGTATAAAATATTTTTAAATACTTTATGTATTTATTTGAGAGAGAGAAAGAGGCAGATAGAGGAAGAATGAGCATGCCAGGGCTTCAAGCCACTGCACACAAACTCCAGATGCAGGTGCCATCCTGTGCTTCTGGCTTATGGGGGTACTGGGGAATTGAACCTGGGTCCTTAGGCTTTGCAGGGAAGCACCTTAACCACTAAACCATCTTTCCAGCCATATATTTTTTGGGGGGTTTTCAAGGTAGAGTCTCACTCTTGTACTCTTGTCCAGGTTGACCTGGAATTCACTCTATATTCTCAGGGTAGCCTCAAACTCATGGTGATCCTCCTACCTCTGCCTCCTGAATGCTGGGATTAAAGGTGTGCACCACCATGCCCAGCTCAATTTTTTTTTTTTTTTTTTGGTTTTTCGAGGTAGGGTCTCACTCTGGTCCAGGCTGACCTGGAATTAACTATGTAGTCTCAGGGTGGCCTCGAACTCTCGGCGATCCTCCTACCTCTGCCTCCCCAGTGCTGGGATTAAAGGTGTGCGCCACCATGCCCAATTTTTTTTTTTTTTTAGAGAGCCATGCATGGTGACACATGCCTTAAATTCCAACACTTAGGAGGCAGAGGTAGAAGGATCACTGTATCACTGTGACTTCAAGACCAGCTTGAAAAGCCATGCTGCATGTAGTTCAGTGGGAGATAGAAAACACAATGAAGATACTCAACAGTGAACACTGAAAACCTTAAATTTGGCCAGCCAGGCCAAATGAGCCAACAGGTGCAATAGTGGCATGTCTGTTATGGGGGAAACCAACTGCTCTCTAATTGGACTGGAGGCCTGCTCCATGGGAGGGAACACATCCCTGATACTGAAAACCTATGACAGGGGTAGTCATGAGCCCTAAGGGTGTAATGTCTGCTGGTGTGTCACTAAATGTATATAGTATGCTCACCAAACTGCCCAGTAAACACTTCTCTTAATGTCCACACTCATATATTAATGCTACTTTCACTTTTATTTAGAGAAGCTTCTCTTTTCAGATGGTGGCAACCTTGGGATGACTCATAAGGCACCATGGTGCTGAGAAGAAGGAACAGAGGAGTGCTCAGCACTGAAACATCTCTAACAGACCTTCCAAAGCTCAGGGTCCATTGAGGAAGAGGGGGCAGAAAGAATGTAAGAGCCAAAGTAAGAGTAGGACTTCTTATAACGTGCTCCTCCAGACACAAAATGGCCTGAATATCCATGACCTCACAGTGCCTGACACTACCTACACAAGACCATCATAATAGGAGGAAAAGATCATAACATCAAACTGAAAAGAGAGACTGATTAAGAGGAGGAGGGGATATGATGGAGAGTGAAGTTTCAAAGAGCAAAGTTGGGGGGGAGGGAGGGAAGTACCATAGGATATTGTCTATAATTAAAGAAGCTGCCAATAAAAACAACAATAACAAAAAAAAAAAAAAAAAAGACCAGCTTGGAAATAAGTACAGAGTGAGTTCCAGGTAGGTCATCCTGGGGCTAGAGTGAGACCTTATCTCCAAAATAAATAAATAAATAAATAAATAAATAAATAAATAAATAAATAAAATAGAAAGAAAAGAAAAAAAACAAAAAACAAACAAGAAAAAGAAAAGAAAAAGAAAATACCGAGCCAGCCAGGCGTGGTGGCGCACACCTTTAATCCCAGCACTCGAGAGGTAGGAGGATCACCATCAGTTTGAGGCCACCCTGAGAAGACAGAGTGAAATCCAGGTCAGCCTGAGCTCCAGTGAGACCCTACCTGGAAAACCCAAAAAAGAAAAAAGAAAAAGAAAAAGGAAATACCAAGGCAAAAAAAAAAAAAATCCTTTATAGGGACCAAACAGACTCAGATGTGTTAGGGATGTGTAAAATCCCAACACTTGGGAGGCAGAGGTAGGAGGATCGTCACGTGTTCATGTTAGAAGACTACACAGTGAATTCTAGGTCAGCCTGGGATTGAACAAGACCCTTACCTCAGAAAAACCAAAAAAACAAACTATCCTGCTCCTGTCCTGCTTTGGGACATGCTTGTTGTGGTGGTTTGATTCCGGTGTCCCCCATAAACTTATGTGTTCTGAATGCTAGGTTCTCTGCTGGTGGCAATTTCAGAATTGGAGCCTCCTGGAGGCAGTGTATTGTGGGTGTATGGCCAGTTTCCCCTTGTCAGTGTTTCTTTCTTTTTTTTTTTTTTTTTTTTTCCAGGTAGGGTCTCTCTCTAGCTCAGGCTGACCTGGAATTCACTATGTAATCTCAGGCTGGTCTCAAATTCATGGTGATCCTCCTACCTCTGCCTCTCAAGTGCTGGGATTAAAGGCATGTGCCACCACGCCCGGCTCCTTGCCAGTGTTTGGCACACACTCCTGTTGCTGTTATCCACCTGATGTTGGTCAGGAGGTGATATTCACCCTCTGCTCATGCCATCGTTTTCCCTGCCATCATGGAGGTTCCCCTCAAAGCCGGTAAGCCAAAATAAACGCTTTTTCCCCCACAAGTTGTTCAGGTTCTTTGTGCAGCAACTGGAAGCTGATGGCAACCCTTGTGTTCTAAGCTATTCTGGAGCTGAGGCAGGAGGCTCATTTTTAAAAAATCTTTATTTTTCAAGCATGGTGGCGCACACCTTTAATCCCAGCCTGGACTACAGTGAAACCCTACCTCAAACACAATGCTACTTTTTCTTTTTTTTTTTTTTCCCCGAAGTAGAGTCTCACTCTAGCCCAGGCTGACCAGGAATTCACTATGTAGTCTCAGGGTGGCCTCGAACTCATGGCGATCCTCTTACCTCTGCCTCCCAAGTGCTGGGATTAAAGGCATATGCCACGCCCGGCCTACAATGCTACTTTTCCAAAATACAAAATTGGATCTGAACAAAACAATTTAATAAAATAAGGCCCAATGGCTGGGCGTGGTGGCACACACCTTTAATCCCAGCACTCGGGAGGCAAAGGTAAGAGGATTGCCATGAGTTCGAGGCCACCCTGAGACTACATAGTGAATTCCAGGTCAGCCTGAACTAGAGTGAGACCCCACCTCGAAAAACCAAAAAAAAAGCCCAATGTTTAATAAGGCAAAATTCACAGGAAGTTATAAAAGGTTACTATAACATTTTTAGTGTCTGAGGGAGGGAGAAGGAAGTTCTAGAAATAAAATAGCTTAAGCACTCTTTTTAGAACATTTGCCAGCATAATTTTTATTTTTTAATATATTTAATTTATTTATTTGAGAGAGAGAGAATGGGCACACCAAGGCTTCCAGCCACTGCACACAAACTCCAGATTCATGCGCCCCCTTGTGCATCTGGCTTACGTGGAGAGTCAAACCCAGGTCCTTTGGCTTTGCAGGCAAATGCCTAAACCACTAAGCCATCTCTCCAGCCCAATTTTTTTGTTGGTTTTTTTAGAGGTAGGGGCTCGCTCTAGCTTCAGGTTGACCTAGCTTCAGGTTGAGACTATGTCGTCTCAAACTGGCCTTGAACTCACAGTGATCCTCCTACCTGAGCTTCCCAAATCCTGGGATTAAAGGTGTGTGCCGCCACACCTGGCTGTTTTTCTTTTTGACACAGACTCTTGTTTCCCTGCCTAGCCTGGCCTCAGGCCATCCTCTCTTCCTAGGCTCCCAAGCAGCTGTGGATTACAGGCCGTGAACCCCTCTGCTGGACTTGGTGCTTAGGTTTTCAGTATAAATTTGGGGGAACACTTCAGACCACAGTGCCCAAACAACAATTTTACACCTTCTCAGTGCTTCTTAAACCACTCATCGTCTCTCCACCTTCACTCTCAGATGATGGTCCTTCTTAGTGCACAGAGACATTGTAAGCATAATCACAAAGGCATGTCTACAGATTCCCAGCACATCCACACGCATCTTCAGCCTTCTGTGCACATAGACTCCTGTGACAATCAAAGAATTGTACTTGCTCCAGTCTGACACAAACCCTTCACCAGCACTCAAGATCCACCCCCTCAAATCTCTTAATGTTGCTGCAATAATTCTCCTTCTCGATTACACCTGAATTTCCCCCCTTTCTGGTGGATTTTCCCACTGGAAAGTAAACTTGCTATGGTTTACCCCATCAGTATATAAACTTACTATAATTACACCACTTTATTTAATTTTATACATTCATTCATTCATTTTGGGGGATAAAGTACTCATGTAGCTCATGATAGCCTCCCTTCTTTTTCTCTCTCTTTTCTTTCTTTTCTAGATAGGGTCTCAATCTAGTCCAGGCTGACCTGGAAATCATTATGTAGTTTCAGGGTGGCATTTAACTCACGACGATCTCCTACCCTGCCTCTGGAGTGCTGGGCTCCTTTTTATTTTATTTTATTTTATTTTATTTTATTTTTTTTATTTTATTTTATTTTTTATCTATCTATCTATGATTTTTATTTATTGATTGATTAGAGACAGAGAGAGAGGGAAAGTGAGAATGGGCACGCCAGGGCCTCCAGCCACTGCAAATGAACTCCCAAACACATGTGCCCCCATGTGCATCTGGCTTACGTGGGACCTGTAGAATAGAACCATGGTCCTTAGGCTTCACAGGCATGTGCCTTAACCGCTAAGCCATCTCTCCAGCTCTATTTATTTATTTATTTTTGGTTTTCTGAGGCAGGGTCTCACTGTAGCTCAGGCTGACATGGAATCCATTATGTAGTCTCAGGGTGGCCTCAAACTTATGGTGATCCTCCTACCTCTGCCTCCCGAATGCTGGGATTAAAGGTGTGCGCCACTAGATCTGGCTTTTTTTTTTTTTTTTTTTTGGTTTTTGTGAGGTAGGGTTTCCCTCTGGTCCAGGCTGACCTGGAATTAACTATGTAGTCTCAGGGTGGCCTCGAACTCTCGGCGATCCTCCTACCTCTGCCTCCCGAGTGCTGGGATTAAAGGCATGTGCCACTAGGTCTGGCTCTTTTTTAATACTTTATTTATAAAAGAGAGAGAAAGAGAGGGGGAGACTAGGCTCGCCAGGATCTCTTGCAACTGCAAATGAACTCTAGATGCATATGTCACTTTGTGTATCTGGCTTACAAACCTGGGTTGTCAGACCTTGTAAGCAAGTGCCTTTAACTGCTCTCTCCAAACCTCATTTTGTTTTATTTTATTTATTATTTTTTTATTTTATTTTATTTTATTTATTTTATTTTATTTTATTTTATTTTATTTTATTTTATTTTATTTTTTTGAGGTATGGTCTCACTCTAGCTCAGGCTGACCTGGAATTCACTATGTAGTCTCAGAGGAGCCTCGAACTCATGGTGATCCTCCGTAAGGAGGATCTGCCTCCAGAGTGCTGGGATTAAAGGCGTGCACCACCACACCTGGCAGCCCTCTTTCTTTCTGAGACAAGGTCTCACACTGTCGCCCAGGCTAATCTAGAACTCATTATGTAGTTTAGGCTAGCCTCAAACTCTCTCTGCAATCTCCTGCTTCAGTCTTCTGAGAGTCAGAATTACAGGTATGAGCCATTAAGCCTAGCTCTTTGTATTTTTGTAATTACTTTTTTTTCTGGTTTCTTTCTTTTTTTTTTTCTGGTTTCTTGAGGTAGAATTTTGCTCTAGCCCAGGCTGACCTGCAATTCTTTACATAGTCTCAGAGTGGCCTCGAACTCATGACGATCCTCCTACCTTGGCCTCCTAAATTCTAGGATTAAATGTATGTGCCACCACACCCAGCCTTCTGCTTCTGTAATCACATTTTTATATAATCTTTCTTTCTTCTTTCTTTCCTTCCTTCCTTCCTTCCTTCCTTCCTTCCTTCCTTCCTTCCTTTCTTTCTTTCTTTCTTTCTTTCTCTCCCCCCCTCTCTCTTTCTTTCTCTTTCTTTCTTTCTTTCTTTCTTTCTTTCTTTCTTTCTTTCTTCTTTCTCTCTCTTTCTTTCTTCTTCTTCTTTTTTTTTTTTTGAGGTACAGTGTCTCGCTCTAGTTTAGGTTGACCTGGAATTCACTCTGTAGTCCCAGGCTGGCCTTGAATTCATAGTGTTCCTCCTACTTCTGCCTCCCTAGCGCTGTGATTAAAGGCATATGCTAGATTTTTTTAAATGAATGTTTTCATTTATATATTTGGGAGCAGAGTCTGTGTGTGTGTGTGTGAGAGAGAGAGAGAGAGAGAGAGAGAGAGAGAGATTATGGGCACACAGAGCCTCTTACCACTGAAAACGAGGAGGGGGGAGGAGGGGAGGAGGGGGGAGGGGGAGGAGGGGGGAGGGGGAGGGGGAGGAGACAAGGAGAAGAAGGAGAAGGAGAAGGAAGAAGAAGGTGGCTACAGAGGAAGTTAGTTACCCACTAGGCTTTATGCATTCCCTTCCCACACAAAGCCTCAGAACACTTCGGAAATGCACGAGAAGCATGCAGACCTGGAACAGTGCCTCTATGTGGGAGCAGGAAAGCCTTGGTCAACAAAAGCTCTGTCACTTTGCCTGCTTGTCTCACATGGGACCGGCTTGTGTTTCCCAGGCTCTGACTAGCATGAGCTTTCCCTAAGGAAGGCTTGAGGATCCCAGTTCTTGATTTCTTAATCTCTTTTCTTTGAAGTAAAATGAAAAGTCACTGTATATTTTTGTTCCATAAACTTGGGGGCTGGAGGAATGGCTTAGCGGTTAAGGTGTTTGCCTACAAAGCCAAAGGACCCAGGTTCAATTCTCCAAGACCCATGTAAGCCAGATGCACAAGGGGGTGCATGCATCTGGAGTTCATTTGCAGTTGCTGGAGGCCCTAGTGCACCCATTCTCTCTGTCTCTCTCTCTCTCTCTTCCTCTCCCTCTTTCTCTATCAAATAAATAATAAAAAATAAAATATTAAAAAAAAAACTTGGAACTTTGGGGTATGTAATTTGCTGAAAATGAATTTGAAAACTGTGGCCCACTGTGGTGCCACACTCCTTTACTCCTAGCACTCATGAGGCAGAGGAAGGAGGATCGCTGTGAGTTCGAGGCCACCCTGAAACTACATAGTGAATTCCAGGTCAGCCTGAGCTAGAGCAAGACCCTACCTCAAAAAAACTAAAAAAAACCAACCAACCAACCAAACAAACAAAAACTAAGGGTTTTTTTCAACTAATAATAGATGAATTGGGGGGCTCGAGAGATGGTTCAGTGGTTAAGGCACTTGTCTGCAAACCTAACAGCCCAGGTTCAATTCCCCAGTACCCATGTAAAGCCAGATGAACAAAGTGTGTTTGCAGTGGCTAGAGACCCTGGTGTTCTTTCTCTCTTTCTCTTCAACAGTAGTTTATTTATTTGAGAAAAAGAGAATGGGCGCACCAGGGCTTCCTGCCACTGCAAACGAACTCCATATATACATGCATTCCATGTGCATGTGGCTTACGTGGGCACTGGGGAATCGAACCTGGCTCCTTAGGCTTTGCAGGCAAGCGCCTTAACTGCTAAGCCATCTCTCCAGCCAACACTCTGTCTCCTCTGTCTTTCTCTCTGCAAATATATAAATAAATAAATAAATAAATAAATAAAAAAATAAAAATTGTTTTGGAGGCTGACCTTGGTTTGATTTCCCAGCACCCACGTAAAGCTGGATCCAAAGTGGCACATGGATCAGGCATTCATTTCAGCAAAAGACCCTGTTGTGTGTGTGTGTGTGTGTACGTACATGCACATACACAGCTTTATGTGAGTACTAGGGAACTGAACTCAAACTGGCAGGCTTGCAAGCAAGTGCCTTTAACCATTGAGCCATCTCTCCAGCATCTTTCTTGACTTTTTTTTTTTTTTTTGAGGCAAGGTCTCACTCTAGCCCAGGCTGAACTGGAATTCACTACGTAGTCTCAGAGTGGCCTTGAACTCATGGCAATCCTCCTACCTTTTTTTTTTTTTTTGAGGTTTAGAAAGATTTTATTATAGAATATTACAGAGTCTAAAAAAAAAAGTGAAGAGCCAGGCGTGGTGGTGCACACCTTTAATCCCAGCACTTGTGAGGCTGAGGTAGGAGGATACCTGTGAGTTCAAGGCCACACTGAGACTACAGAGTGAATTCCAGGTCAGCCTGGGCTAGAGCTAGACTCCACCTTAAAAAAACAAAAAGTGGAAATGGCCTGTGTATCCATGACCTCGCAGTGCCTGACACTACCTACACAAGACCATCATAATAGGAGGAAAAGATGATGACATCAAAATTAAAAGAGAGACTGACTGAGAGGGAGAGGGGATATGGAGAGTCGAATTTCAAAGGGGAAGTGGGGGGTGGGAGGGAAGTACCATGGGATATTGTCTATAATTAAGGAAGTTGTCAATTAAAAAAAAAAGTGGGCTGGAGAGATGGCTTATTGGTTAAGGTGCTTGCCTGTGAAGCCAAAGGACCTAGGTTCAATTCCCCAGTACCCATGTAAGCCCGATGCACAAGGGGGCACATGCATCTGGAGTTCGTTTGCAGTGTCTGGAGGCCCTGGTGTGCCCATTCTCTCTGTATCTGTCTCCTCTCCCTCTCTTTCTATCTGCTTGCAAATAAATAAAATAAAATAAAATAAAATAGCAGGTGTGGTGGCGGACACCTTTAATCCCAGCACTCGGGAGACAGAGATAGAACCTTGCTCTAGCTCAGGCTGACCTGGAATTCACTATGTAGTCACAGGGTAGTCTCGAACTCACAGCAATCCTCCTACCTCTGTCTCCCGAGTGCTGGGATTAAAGGTGTACACTACCATATCTGGCTCAAAAATATTTTTATGTATTAGCAAGCAGAGAGAAAGAGACAGACAGAGAGAGAGGGGAGGAGAGAGAGAGAGAAAGAGAGGGAGGGAAGGAGAATAGGCATTCCAGTGCCTTCTACCACTTCAACTGAACACCAGATGTATGTGTCACTCTGTAGATCTGGGGCTTTATGTGGGTAATGGGGAAACAACTCAGGCCATCAGACTTTGCAAGCAATCACCCTTCTATCCAGACCTATCTCTTGATATTTGTTTAAAAATATTTATTTAAGAGAGAGAAAAAAAAACAGAGAGAGAGAGAGAGAGAGAGAGGCAGAGAGGCAGAGAGGGACAGAGAGAGAGAGAGAGAGAGAAATAGAAAATGAGTATGGTTGTGCCAGGTCCTTCTGCCTGAAAACAGACTCAAGGTGCAGGTGCTACTTTGTGCATCTGGCTTTACATGGGTACTGGGGAATCAAAGCTCAGCCATCAGGCTTTGCAGGCAAGTGCTTTGATCACTGAGCCATCTCTCCAGCCCTTAACATATTTATTTATTCATTTATTTTTGTTTTTCCAGGTAGAGTCTCACTCAAGCTCAGGCTGACCTGCAATTCACTATGTAGTCTCAGGGTGGCCTGGAAGTCATGGCAATCCTCCTACCTCTGTTTCCCAAGTGCTGGGATAAAAGGCATGCGCCAATACACCTGGCTAATTTTTATTTTATTTTGTTTTATCTTTTATTTAGTATTTTTTTTTATTTTTATTTAAAAGAGACAGATAGAGCAAGGGAGAATGGGTGAGCCAGCAGCCTCTCAGCCATTGTGAATGAACTCCAGATGTGTGTGCCCCCTTGTGGGCAAATGCAGCATTGCATGCACCCTTGCACCACTTTTTGTGTCTGGCTAAATGTGGAACCTGGAGATTGGAACCGGCGTTCTTAAGCTTGGCAGGCAGGCACCTTAACCACTAAGCCATCTCTCCAGCCCTAATTAAAATGTTTTTAAAAATTAGTGTGTGGGCTAGAGAGATGGCTTGATTAAGGCGCTTGCTGGTGAAGCCAAAGGACCCAGGCTTGATTCCCCAGTACCCACATAAGTCAGATGCACAAGGTGGTGCATGCATCTGGAGTTCATCTGCAGTGGCTAGAGGCTCCAGTATGCCCATTCTATCTGTTTCTCCCTCTCTGTCAAATAAATAAATGAAATAAAAATATTTTAAACATTTTATTAGCTGGGCATAGTGCACACTACATAGTGAATTAGCCTGGTTTAGAATGAGACCCTACCTCAAAAAACAAAAATAAAATAAAATAATACTTATGTTAAAAAAAAAAAAAAGAGCCGGACATGGTGGTGCATGCCTTTAATCCCAGCACTTGGGAGGCAGAGGTAGGAGAATCACCATGTAGGAGGATTGCCATGAGTTCGAGGCCACCCTGAGACTACATAGTGAATTCCAGGTCAGCCTGAGCTAGAGTGAGACCCTATCTCAAAAAAAAAAAAAAAAAAAAAAAAAAAAAAAAGCCAGGTGTGGTGGCACATGACTTTAATTCTAGCACTTGGAAGGCAGAAGTAGAGGATCGCCATAAGTTTGAGTCCACCCTGAGACTACATAGTGAATTGCAGGTCAGCTTGGGCTAGAATGAGACCCTACCTTGAGAAACAAACAACAACAACAACAACAAAAAAGGGAGCTGAGTATAGTGGCGCACACCTTGAATCCCAGCACTTGGGAGGCAGAGGTAGGAGAATCACCATGTGTTTGAGGCCACCCTGGGTTACATAGTGAATTCCAGGTTAGCCTGGGTTAGAGAAGATCCTACCTTGGAAAACCAGGAAAAAAACCAAACAAACCATAATCAGGCATGGTGGCACATGCCTTCAATCCCAGCACTTGGGAGGTGGAGGTAGGAGGATCATGATGAGTTCAAGGCCACTCTGAGACTACATAGTGAATTCCAGGTCAGGCTGGGCCAGAATGAAACCCTACCTCAAATAAATAAATAAATAAATAAATAAATAAATAAATAATAAATAAATAAAAAGATAAAATAAAATAAAGTAAAAAAATAAAATAAAAATAAAGGGGGGGGGGCAGGCATAGTGGCACACGCCTTTAATCTCAGCACTAGGGAGGAAGAGGTAGGAGGATCACTGTGAATTTGAGGCCAGCCTGGGACTACAGAGTGATGAGGTCCAAGTCAGCCTGGGCTAGAGTGAGACTTTATATGTCTGTAGTATCAGCAGCGACTTGGGAAGGAGGCTAAGGCAGGCATATTGAGTCAGCCCAGGAATCGGAATCTGGCTCAAGAAACATAGCAAGACTCTATGAAAAACAAGGGCTGGAGGAATGGCTCAGCTATTGGAGACACTTACTTGGGAAGGCTGATGGCCCATATTTGAGTTCCCAGTACTCACATAAACCCAGATGCACAAATGGCATGTGCATCTGGAGTTCCTTTTCAGTGACAGGAGGCCCTAGTGTGCACATACTCAGTCTCTTGCTAACTGCTTCTCTCTCTCTCAAAAAAAGAAATCAAATTTATTGAAGGGTATGGTGGTGTATGCATTTAATCTCAGCACTCATAAGGCAGAGGTAGGAGGATCGTGGTGAGTTTGAGGTCATCCTGAGACTACATAGTTAATTCCCTGCCTCGAAAAACCAAAAAAAAAATATATATATGCATTTCAAAAAGTTAGAGTGTAAAGCTGGGCATGGTGGTGCACACCTTTAATCCTAGCACTTGGGAAGCAGAGGTCGGAGGATCACTGTGATTTTGAAGCCACCCCAAGACTACATAGTGAATTCCAGGTCAGCCTGAGCTAGAGTGAGACCCTACCTCAAAAAAAAAAAAAAAAAAAAAAAAAAAAAAGTTAGAGTGTAAATTCAATCTTTTATAGCCATTATTTATGAAAATAGTACTGATTGTTATTATTATATTACATGTATTTTATCTTGTTTTCAGTATAAGTTCTAGGAAATTAAGGATTTTACTTTATTTACCAGTACTTTTAAATTTTATTTATTTGAGAAAGAGAATGAAAGAATGAATGAATGAATGAATGAATGAATATGGACATGCCAGGGCCTCTTGCCACTGCAAAGGAACTGCAGCTTCATGTGCTACTTTGTGTGTCTGGCTTTATGTGAGTACTGGGGAATTGAACCCAGGCCATTAGGTTTTGCAAGCAAGCACTTTTAACTGCTAAGCCATCTCTCTAGCAAGTACTTAACTGTATCTGGCATCTCACTTTGTTGTTGCTGAGTCAAAATACCCAACCAGAAGCATCTTATTAAAGCAAAGGGTTTATTTTGCTTATAGTTCTAGAAGGTCAGGTGTGTCATGGTGGGAAAGCATGGCAGGAGCAGAAAGCTGACGTTGACATCGTCCCATCAGCAAGCAGGATGTAGAGTGAACAGCGAACAGGACTAGGCCTGATACCTCAAGACTCACTCCCAGTGACACGCTTCCTCCAGCAAAGCCCCACACCCGAAAGGTGCTGCAACCTTCCAGAACAGCAGCACCAGCTGGGGATTAAGTACTCAAACACAGGAGCCTGGGGGGGGGGCGTCATTGTACATTTAAACCACCATACCTGGCACAAATCTAGTATTGAACAATACTCATTAAATGGCTGAAGTAATATGGAAGAACATATTGATGCCATATTCTGTAATTCTCTATGTTTCAGGTTTCACTCTCTAAAAAATAAAATGAAAAGCCAAGTATGGTCTTGCATACCTGTCATCCCCATACTTGGGGGGCTTGAAACAGGAGGATTGACATTAGTTTGAGTCCAGTGTGGGCTATAGAATGAAAACCTATGCCCCCCTCAAAAAAGAAAAAAAACAGTAAGATGAAGCTTGTATGGAATAAGAATACTGTACTCTATCATGGAAGGAAATGTAAATTAAAATTTTTTAATGAGGGCTGGAGGGATGACTTAGCAGTTAAGGCACTTGCCTGCAAAGCCAAAGGACCAAGGTTCAATTCCCCAATTCAAGGTAGGGTTTAACTCTAGCCCCGGCTGACTAAGAATTTATTCTGTCTCAGGGTGGCTTTGAACTCATGGCAATCCTCCTCCTACCTCTGCCTCCTGAGTGCTGGGATTAAAGGCGTGAGCCACCATGCCTGGCTCTGCTTTGGTATGTTTTTTTTTTTGTTTTTGTTTTTCGGAGGTAGGGTCTCACTCTAGCTCAGGCTGACCTGGAATTCACTATGTAGTTTCAGGGTGGCCTCGAACTCATGGCGATCCTCCTACCTCTGCTTCTCAAGTGCTGGGATTAAAGGCGTGTACCACCACGCCCGGCCATTTGGTATGTTTTGAGTATCTTCAGTGCCTGTCTCTATCACCCTGGAGCAGGTTGTCTGGTTTGCCATGGAAGCAGCACTCTTGATCATTTTACCAATTCCTCTGTGATTTTGATGCAGGATTTTGGGATTCAGGAGGGGGTCCCCCAGAATTTATAAATCCCAAGTTTTGGGTTCTGTCCTACCTTTAATAAAGAATTAATAAAGATAGACTCAAGAAGGATAAATTATGGGGCTTAAGAGATGGCTTAGCAGTTAAGACACTTGTTTGCAAAGGCCTCAGGTTCAATTCCTCAGGATCCATGTAAGCCAGGCAGACAAGGTGGTGCATGTGTCTGGAGTTCATTTGAATTGAAGGCCCTGGCATACCTATTCTCCCTCTCTAGCTCCCTTTCTTTATCTCTCTCAAATAAATAAAATAATTTTTTAAAAAATTTAAAAATTTTAAAAAGAAGGATAAATTATGAATTATTAAGTTTATTTAGGGGGAATAACAAATTGTGTGGTTCATTTAAAGGAGATTAGGATTTAAGAGAAACGGAGGCACTTTTTTTGTTTACTTATTACAGACAGGGAGAGGGAAAGAGAGAGAGGGAGAGTGAGAATGGGCATGCAAGGGCCTCTAGCCACTGCAAATGAACTCCAGATGCATGCCCCTTTGTGCATCTGGCTTATGTGGAACCTGGAGAATTGAACTGGGGTTCTTAGGTTTCACAGGCATGTGCCTTAACCACTATAAGCCATCTCTCCAGCCCAAAACTGAGGCTTTTAAAGAGAGACTAGAATAAAGCCACAACATGTGGACTTAAGAGAAACTGAGGCTTTTAAAGGAGAAAGTGCAGTAAAGCTGCAAATGTGTGGAAAGAAGAATCAAGGGCTTGTGTTGGGAGACTGAGAAGGAACCGTCATGGCATCTTGCCATGTGATTTCACGAGGAGGGAAGTTAAGAAGGCAAATGATGAGGCACAAGGAAAATGAGAAGGCAGATATCAAAGCTGAGACCAGGAGATTCAGAGGAGAACTGAGTAATGAAGAAAGCTATATTCATGGTTACCCCAAGTTTAAAGAAATTACATAGGTAGCAGACCTAAAGTTAGTGAAAGCACTCACTTGGTAGATCTGGGGAGTAAGGAAAATACACAGGTGGTAGATTAGAGACCAGAAGAAAATCGTGCATGTAATCAAAGTGAGAAGTTATCCCAAACTATAAAGCAGAGGCAAGCAGAAAATTTCCCCCAGATCAAGAAACAGTGATATGCTCTCCCCGCCCCCATCCCACTGGGGTGAAGGGGAAGCTAGACTCACACAGGTCCTGGTGGCCAGTGAAGAGAGGCAGAGCACAGCAGAGCCAGAAAAACCACAGTGGAGCTGAGCAGAGCAGGGCAGAGCTAGTGACAGGAAGAAGACAGGAGCCTTTATGTGCAAGGGAAGATCTCACTGGTTTGTAGATTTGGAGGGCCGATTCCAGAGCCAGCCCATCTAGGTAGCATGCTAGACTGTGGGCAGCAGGAGTTCTGTAGATCAGTCTCAATCAGACACAAGTCCCATTTCTGCCAAGAGTTCTATTCTTGTGTCAGGGTGAGGTGTCATGTGGGGCAGCATCTCCTGGTTCTTTCTGGGTCTCAACCTCTAACTAAAACTGCCTTTTAAAAAAGCTAGCTTTCTCCTATCCTCCTTCAGTTTCATCTGGGCCCTGGGCTAGGGGCGGTTCATCTCCTGCCAGGGAGTTAGCGATCTTTTCTTATCTTGTTGATAGATTCTGGTTGTCCCTGGTTCTCACTGCCTTCTGAAAAAGAAAAACATATTCTCCAATGGAGAGTGAGATCAGTGTAGGTTAAAGAGGATAAGCATTGTTAATTGAGAGAGATTTTGATGGGTGCAAACTAGTGGGAGCTTCTCCTTGGAAGTCCATAATCTTGGTCTCTATAGGATTCTGACTTGGTTCTCAGTTCCAGCTATGGGTTCCTTTCCACTGAGCAGCTCTCTTAGCCAATCAGAAAGCCATTGGTTACTAACCTAGGCTGGGTGTGTATGTCTTGTCAGGCTGATTATTTTAGTGTAGCACCATCCTGATCAACAGCTCAGTGTGGGTTGTAACTGATTTCTGATGGGAATGACAGGCCAGAGCCAAATTCCACCATCTTTTCTTTTAGTTGTCATAGGAAAATATACACAATATGAAATTTATCATTTTGAGTATGTAATTCAGTGGCTCTGAAGTGTATTTATAATATTGCATAACAGAACGGTTTTAAAACCTTTTCATTCAGCTGGAGAGATGGTTCAGTGATTAAGGTACTTGTCTGCAAAGCCTAAGGACGTGGGTATGATTCCCCAGTACCCATGTAAAGTCAGATGCACAGGTGGCACATGCGTCTTGAGTTTGTGATTTTTTTTTTCCAGTGCTGAGGACCGAACCCAGGGCCTTACGCTTGCTATGCTCATCCACTGAGCTAAATCCCCAACCTGTGTCTGGAGTTTGTTTGCAGTAGCCACAGGCCCTGGTGTGCCATTCTCTCTCTTTCTCCCTCTCTCAAATAATAAAATATCAAAGAAAAACAAAAACGAAAACAAACAAAAAAACCCAACCTTTTCATCACTCCAACCAGAAACGCTACCATTAGGCAATAACTCCTCACTCTTCCAGATCCAAGTAACCTCTATTCTATTTCCTTTGTCTCTGCATGAGGAACCCAATCTAGGTGGGATCGTATGATATTTGTCCTTTTGAAACACGGCACAAAAGACAAATCCCGGGCCCTTAACCTGTTACCCATTAAGAACGTGCTGTTTGGTTTCTTCTGCTTGCCTTCCTGGAACTTTGTCATAAACACTGGAGGATTAGGCCACTAGGTTAGAATGTTTACAGACTAGGAGTCTCTTATGACTAAACCAAGCTAAAACCAGTGTGTTTCAAGATGGCTACACAAGGACAAAAACAAGGGGGGAGTTGTTACCAAAACCCTTCCCCTAAGACCCTGTAGCTTCACTTAGTTAACTTAATAAATCAGTAAATTAGGAGTAATTTAGGAGGTGATCTGGCTGAGCAAAACCCTATTCATTTTCCATGAGGTGCAGGTTATGACAACAGTTGCCTAAGTTATTTTACAGAGGTTTGAAGGCAGATTTGCTTAGAATGATAATGCTTTACTAGGGCCTATAGATGCCTGATGAATGGCCAAAATGGGATAAAGGCTCAGGTGCTGAGTCTGTTTTTTTGTTTTGTTTTTTTTTTATTTTTAATATTTTTATTTTTATTTATCTATTTGAGAGAGGGAAAGAGGAGAGAGAGAGAGAGAGAGAGAGAGAGAGAGAATGGGCATGCCAGGGCTTCCAGCCACTGCAAACGAACTCCAGATGCATGTGCCCCCTTGTGCATCTGGCTTATGTGGGTCCTGGGGAATTGGACTGAGGTCCTTTGGCTTTGCAGGCAAGCACCTTAACTGCTAAGCCATCTCTCCAGCCCTTGTTTTTGTTTTTTACATAGGGTTTCACTTTAGCCAAGGCTGAACTGGAACTGACTCTGTAGTCTCAGGGTGGCCTGGAACTCACGGTGATCCTCCTACCTCTGCCTCCTGAGTGCTGGTATTAAAGGTGTGCACCACCACGCCCAGCTCTACCTTATTTTTAAAGTCAGGGTCTCTCACTGAATCTCAACTCACCAATGTGGCTAGACTAGCCAGCACCTCCCAGGGATCCTTCTATCTGTGCCTCCCCAATCACAGGTGAATGCTACCATGATTGGCTTTTACAAGTGCTAGGGATCTGCACTCAGGTCCTCCTGTTTACATGGTAAGCACTCTGCTGACTGAGCCATCTCCCCAGCCACAACATGTGTTTCTTATACCCAGTCACTGCTCTTGTGGCAACCCAAACACTGACAGTCCTCAACACTATCATAAGGCTAGGACATTTATGCAATGAACTCAGTAGCTCCTAAATGAAGTTAACCATCTGTTAGCACAAGTGTAAAGCCAGTACACTTGTACGCAGAACATTGTTGAAGTTGCCCATAATGAATGGACAGTTACCAAACTTTAGCGATCCTACAAAAGCAATAAGAGCTGGTGGAGGCGGCTTCTTTTTCTCCTTCTTCTTATTCCTCCCCTTCTTCTTGTTTGCTGTGGTGAGTGGCCCTGTTGTACCCGTTCTCTCTGTCTGAGTGCTTGAAAATATAAATAAATAAATAAATACAGAACAGTCTGATCACCTGGTCAGTACCAGCTCCCTTCAGCTTAAGTTAGTTGTCTCCACTAAATAATATTCCATCATGCCTTGTCTATCCACTTTTTGTTGTCTGTCATTGGAAATTGACCCTAGGCCCTCACTTATGGTAAGCAGCACTCTAGCATTGAGCTACCTTCTGGTAATTTTGTTTGCTTCTTTATTTTATTTATTTATTTTATTTTATTTATTTATTTGAGGGGGCTAGATAGAGAGAATGAACACATGAGGGCCTCCAGTCACTGCAGACATACTCCAGAAGCATGCACCACTTTGTGCATCTGGCTCTATGTGGGTACTGGGGAATTGAACCTGGGTCCTTAGGCTTTGCAGGCAAGTACCTTAACCACTAAGCAATCTTTCCAGGCCCTTTCTTGCTGTTGTTTTGTTTATTTTGGCTATATATCCCAACCTAGGCATACCGTGAACTATGTTCTTTCTGCTCAGACTCCCAAATGTTGGAGTTATCCCACCTTGTTGATAGACACTAGAGTTGCTTTCCCCTCTCTTGACCATTGTAAATATTCCCGCTATGAACATTGGTGTACCAGTGTATGTTTGAGTTCTTTCTTGATTTGAGCTTTTTTTTTTTTTTTTTTTTTTTTTTTTTTTTGAGGTAGGATTTCACTCTAGCCCAGGCGGACCTGGAATTCACTATATAGTCTCAAGGTGGCCTTGAACTCTGCAATTCTACCTCTGCCTCCGGAGTGCTTGGATTAAAAGCATACACCACCACACCCGACTAATTCGAGTTTAAAAATATTTATTTATTTATTTATTTGAGAGAAAAGAGAGAGAGAGAGAGAGAGAGAAAGATACAGATAGAGAGAGAACGAGCACACCAGGGCCTCTAGGCCCTGAAGGAATGAACTCCAGGCACATGTGCCACCTTATGCATCTGGATTTACATGAATACTGGGGAGTTGAACCCAGGTCCTTAGGCTTTGCAAGCAAGCATCTTTAACAGCTGAGCTATCTCCCCAGCCCCTTGATTTGAACTCTTCAGTAGCTTGGAATACATAGAATTGCTGGATAAAATGGTAATTCTATTAAGTGTCAGAGGAACTGCCACTACAGTGGTCATACCAGCTTACAGTCCACAAAGGTTCAAACTTCTCCACATCTTTTACCAGTTTGTAAATTTTTTTCAGTTTGCAATTTTTTAAAATAAATATTTATTAGAGAGTGTGTGTGTGTGTGTGTGTGTGTGTGTGAGAGAGAGAGAGAGAGAGAGAGAGAGAGAGGGAATGAATATGGGCATGCCAGGTCCTCTAGGCACTGCAAAGGAACTCCAGACATATGTGCTACCATGTGCATCTGGCTTACACGGACACTGGGGAATTGAACCTGAGTCCTTAGGCTTCACAGGTAAGTGCTTTACTCATCTCTTCAGCCCTGTAATTTTTAAAATAATAACTATCCTAATAGGTGTAATGTAGTAGCATCTCATTTCAGGTTTTTTTTTTTTTTTTGAGGTAGGGTCTCACTGTGGCCCAGGCTGACGTGGAATTCACTATGTAGTCTCAAGGTGGCCTTGAACTCATGGTGATCCTCCTACCTCAGCCTTCTGAGTGCTGGGACTAAAGGTGTGCACCACCAGGGGGGAGGGGAGGGAAATACCATGCGTTTTTTTGTATGTAAGTATAGAAGTTGTCCATTGCCGGGGCTTTTTTCCTCCACCACCGGCAGGTAGAGCGGAAGAGAGAGAGAACCGGGCCAGCCGCTTCTCTCGAGGCTGAGCGAGAAGGCGGGTGTCGACGACTCAAACCCCTCCCCCCCAAAACACCGGGGAGAAAAACCACATTGAGCCGGGAGAAACGTCTAAGGCGGAACTCACTCCTTTATTGTCATGGGGAGGTATTTATACATTTTGAGGAAGGGGGCGGGAAGAGAGGATGAGAGAAAGGTATAAGGGCCAATATTATTTCACCACATCAGCAGCAGCTGGGCGGAGGCAGTAAGGGCCAATCAGCAGTAGCTGGGCGGAGGCAGTTTCAGCCTAGGTGCTGAGTCACTCCAAGGACAGGTCGCGAAACTCTACTCAGGCTCTGGAAGCTCAACCAGGCCTCACCGGGAGCCAAGTAAACTCTGGCTGGGCCCAGAACCACTAGGCCTCACACTGGGCAGGGCCCAACAGTCCATTAAAAAAATGATATGCACCACCAAACCTAGATCATTTCAGTTTTGATTTGAATTAATTTATTTATTGTGTGTGTGTGTGTGTGTGTGTGCGTGTATGGGGGCACCAGGGTTTCTTGCAACTGTGAATGTATGCCCATTTTGCTTTATGTGAGTGGCTGGGGAATCTGACCCAGGTTAGCAGGTAACCTGGGTTGTCACGCTTTGTAAGCAAGCACCTTTAACCCCTGAGCCATCTCCCCAGCCCCTTTTTGTCATTTTTCTTTTTTTGTTTGTTTTTGTTTTTGTTTTTCCAGGTAGGGTCTTGCTCTAGTCCAGGCTGACCTGGAATTCACTCTGTATTCTCAGAGTGGCCTCAAACTCATGGCGATCCTCCTACCTCTGCCTCCTGAGTGCTGGGGTTAAAGGTGTGAACCATCACGCCCAGCTCTATTCTCATTTTTCTAGTAGCCTACATTTTTTCTTTTTTAAATATTTTATTTTTATTTTAAATATTTATTTATTTGTTGGAGAGACAAAGAGAGAGGCAGATAGAGAGTGAATGGGCATGCCAGGGCCTCTAGCCATTGCAAAGGAACTCCAGACACATATACCACCTTGTGCATTTGGCTTTACATAGGTACTAGGGAATCAAACTTGGGTCCTTTGGCTTTGCATGCAAGTGCCTTAACCACTAAGCCATTTCTCCAGCTCACATCTTTTGTTTGTTGAATATCTTTTTGAAAAGGTGTGTGTTAAGACCTTTATCATTTTTAAAAATCATCCTTTAGCTGTTTAAAAAATTTTTTATTATTTTTAATTTATTTATTTGAGAGAGAGAGAGAGAATGGGCATACCAGGGCCTCTAGCCACTGCAAATGAACTCCAGACACATGTGCCACCTTATGCATCTGGCTTACATGGGTCCAGGGTAATCAAACCTGGGTCCTTTGGCTTTGCAAACAAGTGCCTTAACTGCTAAGCCATCTCTCCACCCTCTTTTTTTTTTTTTTTTTTTTTTTTTTTTGGAGGTAGGGTCTCACTGTAGCCCAGGCTGACCTGGAATTCACTCTGTAGTCTCAGGGTGGCCTCAAACTCATGGCAATCCTCCTACCTCTGCCTCCCAAGTGCTGGGATTAAAGGTTATACCAATTTTTGTCACTGTTATATTGTATCAGGTTTTTATTGATATTCATGATAACAAATCACCTTGGAATTTAATGTCTTAAAACAATAGGAGGACTGGGAAGATCACTCAGTGGTTAAAGGTGTTTGGTTGCAAAATCTGCCAGCCTAGGTTCATTTCTCCAGTCATGATATAAAGCCACATGCACAGAATAGCACATGCATCTGGAGTTCATTTGCAAACGCAAGAGGCCCTGCATGCCCATACTCTCCCTCTTTATTTTCTTTATTTATTTGTGAGCAGAGAGAGATAAAAGAGAGACAGACAGATGATGGGTGCGCCAGGGCCTCCAGCTGCTGCAAATGAACTCCAGATGCATGTGGCAGTTATGTGCATCTGGCTCTACGTGGGTACTGGGGAATCAAACCTGGGTTGTTAGGCTTTGCAAGCAAGCGCCTTAATCTCTGAGCCATCTCTCCAGCCTTAAAAATGTTTTTTAAAACAAAAGAAACCTGCATGTCTCTTACAGTTTCCAAGTGTCAGGAATTTGGCAGCAGCGCTCTGGCTGGTTCGGGTGTGGGACTTCTCACGAGGTTCATTTAGGCCAGCTGGTGCCAGGACTGAAGTCACTGAAGAACGGACTGTGGCTGAAGGAGCTGCTTCCAAAGAGGCTCACTGGCTGGCTCCTGAGCTGGTTCTGAATTTCAGTGGGAGGTCATAGTGTTGTTTTTCCACAGAGCAGTTTCACATGTGGTTGGTTTCTCCCAACACTTGCAACCTGCAAGAACAAAAATGAAACGTACATTGATCTTTCTCAGAGACTATACCATATCACTTCACATATTTTATATACATACATATATATATATATGTACATATATATATATGTATATATATGTATATATATATATGAGATAGGCAGATAGAGAGAGAATGGGCACCCCAAGGCCTCTAGCCACTGCAAATGAATGAACTCCAGATGCATGTGCCACCTTGTGCATCTGGCTTTATGTGGGTATCTGGGTCCTTTGGCTTTGCAGGCAAGCACCTTAACTGTTAAGCCATCTCTCCAGCCCCACTTTTTTTTGGGAGGGGGTTTCAAGATAGGGTCTTACTCTAGCCCAGGCTGACCTGGAATTCACTCTGTAGTCTCAGGCTGGCCTTGAACTCATGGCGATCCTCCTACCTCTGCCTCCTGAGCTTCCAAGTGTTGGGATTAAAGGCGTGTACTACTACGCCTGGCTCTTTTTTTTTTGTTTTCTTTTCACTTTTTAAAAATTTTTATAGTTTTTATTTTTATTTTTATTTTTGGAGAGAGACACAGAGAGAGACAGAGAGAGAGGGAGACAGAGAATGGGTGCGCCAGCAGTCTCTCAGCTGCTGTGAACGAAATCCAGATGTGTGAGCCCCCTTATGGGCAAGTGCGGCATTGCGCCCTTGCGTCACTTTGCATCTGGCTAAACGTGGGACCTGGAGATTGTAACCGGGTTCTTAGGCTTAGCAGGCAGGTGCCTTAACCGCTAAACCATCTCTCCAGCCCTTTTTTCACTTAAAAAATATATATATTTTCACTCTCTAATTGGACTGGAGGCCCACTCCATGGGAGGGAATACATCACTGATACTGAAAATCCACAACAGGGGTAGTCATGAGCCCTAGGGGTATAACGTCTGCTGGTGTCTGGCTAAATGTATATACTATGCTCACCAAACTCTGTAAGCACTTCTCTTTGTGTTCATACCAATATATGAATGCTACTCTCACTTTTGGTTAGAGAAATTTCTCTTTTCAGATGCCGGTGACCTTGAAATGACTCAGAGGGCACCATGATGCTGAGAAGTGTCAGAGGAGTGCTCAGCATTGAAATATCTCTATCACATCTTCCCAGGCTCAGGTCCATTGTGGAAGAGGTGGCAGAAAGAATGTAAGAGCCAAAGGAAGAGTAGGACTCCTTACAATGTACTCTTCCAGACACAAAATGGCCTGGATATCCATGACCTCACAGTGCCTGATACTACCTACACAAGACCATCATAATAGGAGGAAAAGATGATGACATCAAAATAGAAGAGAGACTGACTGAGAGATGGAGGGGATATGATGGAGAATGGAGTTTCAAAGGGGAAAGTGGGGTGGGGCAGGAGGGAGGGAATTACCATGGGTTATTGTCTACAAAATTATGGACGCTGTAAATAAAATGAAATTAAAAAAAAAAAAAGGAACTGTCAAAAAATATTTTGTTTTTATTTATTTATTTGCGAGCGAGAGAGAAAGAGATACAGAAATAAGCAGGTAGAAAGAGAGAGATAATGGGTGTGCCAGGGCCTCTAGCCACTGTAAATGAACTCCAGATGCATGTGCTCCCTTGTGCACTTGGCTTACATGGGTCCTGGGGAGTCAATCCTGGGTCCTTTGGCTTTGCAGGCAAGCACCTTAACTGCTAAGCCATCTCTCCAGCCCTGCTTTTGAAATATTTTATTTGTCACAAAGATAAGCCCTCTTCCTTAGCAGGGCTTCATGGTGGATGCCTTTAATCTCAGCACTTGGCAGGCAGAGGTAGGAGGATCACTATGAGTTCGAGGCCCAGGTCATTAGGCTTTGCAGGCAAGCGCCTTAACCATGGAGCCATCTCTCCAGTATCCCCGTATTTTTTGAGGTAGGTTCTTATTCTAGCCCAGGTTGACCCGAAATCCTCAGGGTAGCCTTGAACTCAGGGTGATCTTCCCACCTCTGCCTCCTGAGTCTTGAGATTAAAGGTGTGTGCCACCACACCCCACTCTGCTTTTACTTTTTAAATATTTATTTATTTGAGAGAGAGAGAGAGACAGGTATATATAGAGAGACACACAGAGAGAGAATGGGTGCACCAGGGCCTCCAGACACTGCAAACGAACTCCAGATGCATGTGCCACTTTGTGCATTGGCTTTATGTGGGTCTTGGAGTATCAAACGTGGGTCCTTTGGCTTTGCAGGCAAGCACCTTAACAACTAAGCCATCTCTCCAGCCCTGCTTTTTCTGTTAATACCAGTGTGACTGTGAACCAGCCATAGCTTCTTCACTTTTAAAATGGGATCAACAATGGCCATTTTATGTGAAAGCATGTAACATTATTGCTGATGGTAGGAGCTGAAAAATGCCCTTTCCTCTTAAGGAAGTGATTGGCACAGTTGAACACCTTTAATGTGTTTTTTGGGGGGTGTTTTTTGGTGTCTTGCATGGGATTCAGTTGTAAATGAGGATAACAATGGGGTGAGGGTGAAGACAGAGGTGATGGACGAAAATACTGCAGGGTGTGATGGTGCATCCTGTGATCCCATCACATTGCAGGTGGAGACAGGGAATCAGGTCTCAAGGACAACCTCAGCTAAATAAGCAAGTCTAAGGCCAGCCTAGGCTACATGAGACCCTATCTTTCAAAAACAAAACCAAAGGCTGGAGAGATGGCTTAATGGTTAAGGCACTTGCCTGTGAAGCCTGAGGACTCATGTTCGACTCTCCAGATCCCACGTCAGCCAGACACACAAAAGTGAGGCAAGCATAAGGTAGTACATGCCCCTAGGTGGCGTAGGGTTCCACTGCAGTGGGTAGTGGGTGAGTCCCTGGCTCACCAATTCTCTCTCTCCACCCCTACTTTCTTAAAAAAAAAATTAAGCCAGGTGTGGAGGCACACGCCTTTAATCCCAGCACTGGGGAGGCAGAGGTGGGAGGATCGCCATGAGTTTGAGGTCACCCTGAGACTACATAGTGAATTCCAGGTCAGCCTGGACTAGAGTGAGACCCTACCTCGAAAAACCAAAAAAAAAGAACAAGCCCAAGCATGGTGGCACACATCTTTAATCCCAGCACTTGGGGGGGGCAGAGGTAGGAGGGTTGCCTTGAGTTTGAGGCCATCCTGAGACTAGTGAATTTCAAGTCAGCCTGGGCTAGATGAAACCCTACCTCAAAGAAAATGAAAAAAAAAAAAAAAGGAAGAAAGAAAAAGAAAGATAACTAGAAAAAGAAAGGAAGAAAAGTAAATAAAATAATAGAGGTGCCTCCACAGTGCCCAGGCTATGGTAAGTGGTTTTTCAGGTCTCATTCTTGGCCAGACTGATGTGGAACTTACCATGTATCCCCTGGGTTGGCCATGAACTCAGTGATCCTCCTACCCCTGCCTCTTGAGTGATGGGACTAAAGGTACCACTAAGCTGGGCCTTCTGTGGTAAATGCTTTAATGACACAAACCATCATTGGTGAGGCAATCTATGGAAACCAGTACATCAGATCTCTTCCAAGAGAACACAGGAAGGAACTTTCTATCTGACTCCATGGTACAGTATACTTTCAATGGTGTCTGAGTAATACAACTAAATGTCCATCAATAGATCTTAATGGCTCAAGGGGGCTGGCAAGATGGCTCAGTAAAGTGCTTGCCTTGCAAGCATGAGGATCTGAGTTTGATCCCCAAAGCTCGTGTTAAAAAAAAAGGGCTCGTAGGGGCTGGAGAGATGGCTCATGTGAGCCAGGCTGGCCTCAAAATCACTATGTAGAGCAGAATGATCTTGAACTTCTGATCTTCCTGCCTCTACTTTCCAAGTGCAGGGATTACAGGTGTGCACCACCACACCCTGCAACCTTACAGTAAAATTAATTTAGCTTTATTTATGTGCTTTGTTCCTAAAATCAACTAGAAAGTGAAACTGGGGCCGGGCGTGGTGCACGCCTTTAATCCTAGCACTCGGAGGCTGAGGTAGGAGGTTCATCATGAGTTCGAGTATGCCCTGAGACTATATAGTGAATTCCAGGTCAGCCTGGGCTAGAGTGAGACCCTACCTTAAAAAAACAAAAAAAGGGCTGGAGAGATGACTTAGCAGTTAAGGCGTTTGCCTGCAAAGCCAAAGGATTCTGGTTCGATTCTCCAGGACCCACGTAAGCCAGATACACAAGGGGGTGCATGTATCTAGAGTTTGTTTGCAGTGGCTAGAAGCCCTGGCATGCCCATTCTCTCTTTCTCTCTTTCTCTGCCTCTTTCTTTCAAGTAAATAAATAAAATAAAAAATATTATTAAAAAAACAAAAAAGGGGGGCGGCTGGAGAGATGGCTTAGTGGTTAAGGAGTTTGCCTGCAAAGCCAAAGGATCCTGGCGCATGCATCTGGAGTTCGTTTGCAGTGGCTGGAGGCCCTGGCATGCCCATTCTCTCTCTTTCTCTGCCTCTTTCTCTCTCTCAAATAAATAAATAAAAAATATTTTTAAAAAAAGTAAGCCTCTAGCATGCTTGGGTCTGCAATGACCCTGTGCATTCCTACAGTGCTTACCAGAACAGTTAAAAAAAAAGTGAAACTGCTAAGGAAAAAAAATCACTGAAGGTCCTTGCCTGCAAAGCCTAACAACTGGGGTTTGATTCCCCAGTATCCATGTAAAGTCAGATGCACAAAGTAGCATGTGCATCTGGAGTTTGTTTGCAGCGGCTAGAGGCCCTATTTGTTTATTATTTTTTGTTTGTTTTTCTGAGGTAGGGTTTCACTCTAGTCCAGGCTGACCTGGAATTCACTCTGTAGTTTTACGGTGGCCTTGAACTCACGGCGATCCTCCTACCTCTGCCTCCCAAGTGCAGCGATTAAAGGTGTGTGCCACCACGCCTGGCAATAAATAAGTATTTTAAAACAAGAAGTGTTTGGAATCCCAGCACTGGGAAGACAGACACAAGTGACAGGTGGATCCCTGGGGAGGGGAGGAGAAGAGAGGGAGAGAGATAAAAGTCATATCACATGAATAATTTTTTAGCCGGGCGTGGTGGCACATGTCTTTACTCCCAGTATTTGGGAGGCAGAGGTAGAAGGACTGCCGAGAGTCAAGGCCACCCTGAGAATACAGAGTGAATTCCAGGTCAGCCAGAGCTAAAGTGAGTCCCTACCTCAAAAAAATTTTTTTTAAATAAATGTTTATTTATTTACTTTCAAGCAGAGAGATATAGAACAAAAACAGACAGAGAATAGGCACTCGAGGGCCTCCAGTCACTACAAACGGACTCCAGTTGCATGTGCCACTTTGTGCATCTGGCTTTATGTACGTAATGGGGAACTGAACCCAGGTCGTTAGGTTTTTCAGACAAGCGCCTTAACCATTAACAATGTTTAGGGCTGGACTCCAAGAACTATCTAATTGAAGTCTACAGCCAAATTCTCAGAATCAGCACCCCCTACAGACCTAAGATCATCCTGACTCAAGTCAAGAGAGGGAAGGGAGGAGAGAAGGAAAGAAAGAAGAAACCCATACTCAATTAGCAGTCCTAGATCCTCAAAAAACTTGTTTTTGTTTTGTTTTGTTTGTTTTGCAAAGTAGGGTTTCACTCTAGCCCAGGCTGACCTGGAATTCACTATGTAGTCTCAGGGTGGCTTCAAACGCACAGCAATCCCCCTACCTCTGCCTCCCAAATGCTGGGATTAAAGGTGTGCACTACAGGCCCTGCAAGCTTCGGTTTTAATATTCGTAGCTTCCCTTAACAAACTAGTAATGGATGTATAGGATGGAACTGAAAGGGTGTTAGATGGGTGGATCCAGTGGCAATGTTGTAAACACTCCCTATGAGTCAGCTATAAATTCAATTCAAATCCCCAGTCTCCTCATCTTCTTTGCTTATCATGGTTACCGCCAAAATGACTGCTGCCTTTAGAAACCCTGATAGGAAACAGGTAACTGCTGAAAAATGAGGTTTGACTTTATTATAGTATTTATAGAGAGGCAATTGCAGCAGGAAATATTTTGTAATTGAATTAGGACAGTGTACTTGCTTCGTCTTTAAAGCACAGGGATAGCTTGTGAACATGTCTTCTGTTTTATTTTAAGATGTTGTCTCATCGTATTGTAGCCATTTGAGTGAGGAACAAAGACTCATGAAGTATTGGGTTTAATTCCACACCAGCAAAAAGGCATTTTGGTAACTGGCTTTTTGTAATTCAACACAGTGTTTCTCTCCTTGCTGTAATTAGCTTTCTGGTTATCAATGTTTGTTTTCTAATCAACAGAAGCCTAGTTTGTCTGTTCTCATATGGAGAAAAAAAATGGCTAAGGAAAATACCTAGTATTTGTCTACAAATTGTAGTTGGTGGTCACATTGGTGGCTGTGTGACCTTTCAGTGGTGATTCTTTTTTTTTTTTTTTCAACAGTTTCACTTTCTAGTTAATTTTAGGAACACAGTGCATAAACAAACCTAAATTAAATTTTACCGCAAACCCGGGTGTGGTGGCACACGCCTTTAATCCCAGCACTAGGGAGGCAGAGGTAGGGGGATTGCTGTGGGTTCGAGGCCACCCTGAGACTACATAGTGAATTCCAGGTCAGCCTGGGCTACAGTGAGACCCTACTTTGAACCCCCCCAAAATTTATTTTTATTTATTTATTTTTTATCATAAGGTTGCTAGGGTGGTGGTGCACACCTGTAATCCCAGCATTTGGGAAGTGGAGGCAGGAGAATCAGAAGTTCAAAATCATTCTGCTCTACAGAGTGAGTTTGAGGCCAGCCTGGCTCACATGAGGCCATGCCTCAAAACAAACAACAATAACAAGATTTCTGTAAAGGCAATACCTTTTTTTTTTTTTTTTTTTTGTGGAAATGAGGACAGATCACCAATTAAAATGAGATGGGCCGGGCATGGTGGCGCACACCTCTTATCCCAGCTCTTGGGAGGTAGAAGTAGGAGGACTGCCATGAGTTGGAAGCCATCCTGTGACTACATAGTGAATTCCAGGTCACTCTGGACTAGAGTGAGACCCTACCTTGAAAAACCAAAAAAAGAAAATAATAAAATGAGATATGGTGGACCATTTCATATGAGGTAAAAACACATCTGACCACATGTCTATCACTAGAGACTTAATTTTCTGATGAAGAAACTGAATGTTATAAAGTTAAAATCCAGGTAACTAGCAGAGTCAGGATTTTTCTAATTTAATTTTTTTTCAAGGTAAGATCTCATTCTAGCCCAGGGTGACCTGGAATTCACTATGTAGTCTCAGCGTGGCCTCGAATTCATGGAGATCCTCTTACCTCTCCCAAGTGCTGGGATTAAAGGTGTGTGTCACCATGCCCAACATTTTTACAAAAATATTTTATTTTATTTATTTATTTATTTATTTGAGAGAGAGAGATACAGAAATAGGCAGGTAGGGAGAGAGAGAGAGAGATAGAATGGGTGCACCAGGGCTGCCAGCCACTGCAAACGAACTCCAGATGCATGCACCCCCTTGTGCATCTGGCTTATGTGGGTCCTGGAGAATCGACCCTTGAACCGGGGGCCTTAGGCTTCATAGGCAAGCGTTTAACCGCTAAGCCATCTCTCCAGCCCGCCCCCCTTTTTTTTTTTTGAAGTAGGGTCTCACACTAGACCAGGCTGAGTTGAAACTCACAAGGTAGTCCCAGGCTGGCCTTGAACTCACTCACAGTGCAACACCAGGCACTTGTACCATTTTTTGGGGTCTGGCTTTTACATGGATGAATGGGGAATTGAACCCTGGCCAGTAGGCTTTGTAAGCAAGCACCTTTAACTACTGAGCCATCTCCTCCTCCCATTAGTAAGATTATTATTATCTCCAGTTTATGGATGAGAAGTTAAGGCATGAAGGGGCTAAGCACACTTTGGCCAAGTACACTTGAAATTTGAGATTAGTTACTTGTGTAAATATGGAAGTTCTTCCAAAATAGGATAGCTCAGATGGAGTTCCTAGCTCTAGTTGCACCCAATTATATCTTTTTTTTTTTTTTTTTTTTTTTGAGGCAAGCCCAACAGACTGGTCTTTTTTTTTTTTAATGCAAACGCGAGAGCTGGGGGTGGGTGGGGGTGGGGAGAGGGAAAGAACTGGAGTGCCAGGGCCTCCAGCCACTGCAATCAAACTCCAGATGTGTGTGCTCCCTTGTGCACATATGTGACCTTGCATGCTTGCATCACTTTGTGCATCTGGCTTACTGGGACCTGGAGACTTGAACATGAGGCAGGCAAATGCCTTAACCACTAAGGCATCTCTCCAGCCCCAATTGTATCTTTATTATTATTATTATTTATTAGAGACACAGAGAGGGAGATAGAGAGAATATGGGTGTGCCAGGGCCTCTAGCCACTGCAAATGAACTGTAGATGTGTCACCTTGTGCAGCTGGCTTATGTGAGAACTAGAAAATTGAACCTAGGTCCTTAGGCTTTGTAGGCAAGCACCTTGACCTCTAAGCCATCTCTCCAGCCCCAACCCCCCTTTTTTTTGAGGTAGGGTTTCATTCTAGCCCAGGCTGACCTGGAACTCACTGTGATCCTCCTACCCCTGCCTCCCAAGTGCTGGGATTAATGGTGTGTTCCACCATGTCCAGCTTTTTTTTTTTTTTTTTTCCGAGATAGGGTCTCACTCTAGCTCAGGCTAACCTGGAATTAGTTCACTATGTAGTTTCAGGGTGGCCTCCAACTCACGGCGGCGATCCTCCTACCTCTGCCTCCCGAGTACTGGGATTAAAGGCCTGTGCCACTACGCCTGGCTTTTTCTTTTTCTTTTTTTTTTTTTTTGAGAGAGAGGAAGAGGCAGAGAGAATGGGGGTGCCAGGGCCTCCAGCCACTGCAAAGCCAACTCCAGACACGTGCCCCCTTGTGCATCTGGCTTACGTGAGACCTGGGGAATCGAACCGGGGTCCTTAGGCTTCACAGGCAAATGCCTTAACCACTATGCCATTTCCCCAGCCTTTGTTTTTAAATATATTTTATTTATTTATTTGAGAGAGAGAAAGAGGCAGAGAGAGAGAGAGAGAGAGAGAGAGAGAGAGAGAGAGAGAGAGAGAAAATGGGCACACTAGGACCTCCAGCCACTGTAAATGAACTCCAGATGCATGCGCCCCCTTGTGCATCTGGCTTACATGGGTCCTGGGGAATCGAGCCTCAAACTGGGGTCCTTAGGCTTCACAGGCAAGCGCTTAACTGCTAAGCCATCTCTCCAGCCCAAGCCCTTTGCTTTTTTGAGGGAGGGTCTCACTCTAGCCCAGGCTGACCTGGAATTCACTATGTAGTCTCAGGGTAGCCTTAAACTCAGGACAGTCCTCCTTCCTCTGCCTCCTGAGTGCTGAGATTAAAGGTGTGTGCCACCACACCTGGCTATGTATCTTGCTTTTAAATTTAAAAACAAAGTATTACTTTATTTATTAGAGAGAGAGAGTTAGAGAGGCAGAAAGAAGGGAAGAGAGAGAAAGAATGGGTGTGCCAGGGCTTCCAGCCACTGCAAATGAACTCCAGACACACGTGCCACCTTGTGCATCTGGTTTACATGGGTCCTGGGGAATCTAACCTGGGTCCTTTGGCTTTGCAGGCAAGGGCCTTAACCTCTAAGCCATCTCTCCAGCCGTTAAAAGTTTATATTTGTTTATTTGCAAGCAGAGAGAGATAGGGGAGAGAGAATGATAATGAGAATGGGTGCGCCAGTGCCTCCAGCCACTGCAGACAAACTCCAGATGTGTGTGCCATTTTGTGCATCTGGCTTTATTTGGGTACTGGGGAGTTGAACCCAGGTCATTAGGCTTTGCAAGCAAATGCCTTAACTGCTAAGCCATCTTTCCAGCCTTGTATCTTGCTTTAATAAAACAAAAATTTAGAAAGCTGAGAAATAAACTTTTTCTTTTTAAAAAATATTTTATTTTTATTTATTTATTTATTTGACAGAGAAAGAGAGAGAAATGGGCGCGCCAGGGCCTCTAGCCACTGCAAACAAACCCCACATGTGTGCACTTCCTTGTGCATCTGGCTAACGTGGGTCCTGGAGAATCGAACCTGGGTCCTTTGGCTTTGCAGGCAAATACCTTAACCTCTAAGCCATTCCTCCAGCCCAGCTTTTTCTTTTATCAGGTAGATTCAAAACTGGCATGCTACTGATGTCCCATTTGGTGGCCCAATTCCAAGAGCTGTCTTACAGGCTGATGGTGTTAAAAGTTAGAAATGGTGTCTGAACTCTAGAGCCACAGGGCCCTTTTCTTTACCACAACCACAGAAGATCTAGTCTTGACCTCAATACAGATGCTGAGATGGCAACAGGATTGGGTGCCTCTCCAGAATGTTCTTTCCTGGGATGGTATTAGTGTCATGCAAACGTGGTGAAAGTACCAAGGTGAGGCTAGAGCCATTCTCAGAACCCTAGTAGGCTTTTGTGTGATTCAGATTCCTATGGTGATAAGGAAAGAGCCTAATGTGATATGCTGTCACTGCTTCATGCTGAGCCTTCATTTTTCCAAAACAGAAAGTTTTTTTTATTGGTTTTTCTTTGTTTTTTTTTTAAAATTATTTATTTATTTGCAAATAGAGAGAGATAGAAGAGAGGCAGACAGAGAGAGAATGGGCATGCCAGAGCCTGTAGCCACTGCAAACAAACTCCAGATGCATGTGCCCCTTGTGCATCTGGCTTACATGGGTCCTGGAGAATTGAACCTGGGTCCTTTGGCTTTGCAGGCAAATGCCTTAACTGCTAAGCCATTTCTCCAGGCCTTTTATTTTACTTTACTTTACTTTATTTATTTATTTGGGAGAGAGAAAGAGAAAGGTAGACAGAGAGAGAATGGGCATGCCAGGGCCTGCAGCCACTGCGAACGAACTCCAGATGCATGTGCCACCTTGTGCACCTGGCTTACGTGGGTCCTGGGGAATTGAACCTGGGTTCTTTGGCTTTGCAGGCAAGGGCTCTAACCACTAAGCCATCCTTCCAGCCCCTTGTTTTGTTTTTTTGAGGTAGAGTCTCACTCTAGCCCAGGCTGACCTAGAATTCACTATGTAGTCTCAGGGCGGCCTCGAACTCACGGCAATCCTCCCACCTCTGCCTCCTGAGTGCTGGGATTAAAGTCCCCGCCAGCAGAAAGCTTTGAACATTAGCTAGCACTCTCCATGGAGCCTTGTTTCTCCTTTGCCCAGAAGAGTGCTGTCGATAAGATTTCTCGAGACGTGGAGATATTCTGACCCTGTGCTCATGAACACAATGGCTACGAGCCACATGTGCAATGGCAGCACTCGAAATGTGTGAGTGTGACTGAGAAACTGAAACCTTCAATTTAAGTGTAAGTAGTCACAGGTAGTGGTGCTCCCAGTTCCAGAATTAGACAGTGCAATCCTGGAATACAGATGAGGTGCCCTGGTTCTCTCAGGAAGCTCAAATGCCAGCTGCCCAGTAAGGTTAGGGTTGTCCACTGTGGATTTGACCTTGCTGGTGAATTCCTTGTCTGTCTCTGGGGTTGTTTTGGCCTCTCAGGGGAATGGCTCCTTTGTTATCTTTCTGTGAGCAGTGACGATCACATGGTTGGCTTGAACACCTTTGGCAGTGAGAGGGGACATGGTTTTGTGTGATTTAAGCTTTGGCAAGTTTGAAGGAGGCCCCTCCCCACACAGTGACCCAAATCCATAACGGGATGCAGTATGGAGCATAGAAACCTTGGAATTACTAACTGAATTCACTGCAAACAAAACTGCCCATGAAGAGGGTGCTGCTGGCCACTGTGCCTGCTTCCTCTCCTCCCCAGGAAGATTTGGGTGTGAGCAGAGGGGCAGAACTGGAGCAGAGGTGGTGTGAGTGTGGAATTCACACAATGGGGTATCACTTACGCAAGTGCGGGAGCACTCTGAGAGGTTAGAATTCACTCCTTCACTGGCTAGAATTAGCTGATTAAGTGAGATCTTAAAGTGTAAGGTCTCTCACCAAATAAGTTGACATGCAGGGGTGAGTGACAGAAAGGTATAAACTTAGGATAATGCTGGAGGGTCAGAGCCAATGATCTAAGGTGCCCTCCTCACACCTGTTATTTTGATATAGTATATAGCTCAGGCACTTGGCATAGCACTGTTAAGTTGGCATAAATTGGCCCTAGTGCACCCATTCTCTTTCTTTTTTTAAAAAAATATTTCATTTAATTTATTTGAGAGAGAGAGAGAGGGGCAGATAGAGAGAATGGGCAAGCCAGGGCCTCTAGCCACTGCAAATGAACTCCAGATGCATGCACCCCCTTGTGCATCTGACTTACGTGGGTCCTGGGTAATCAATTGAACCAGGATCCTTAGGCCTCTCAGGCAAACGCCTTAACTGCTAAGCCATTTCGCCAGCCCCCATTCTCTCTCTTTCACTCTCTCCCTCCCTCTTTCTCTCTCAAATAAATAGATAAATAAATATATTTAAAATATATTTTAAAATATTAAAAAAAATAGCTGGGCATGGTGGCACATGCCTTCAATCCCAGCACTTGGGAGGCAGAGGTAGGAGAATCACCATGAGTTTGAGGCCACCCTGAGACTACATAGTAAATTCCAGGTCAGCCTGAGCTAGACTGAGACCCTACCTTGAAAAAACAAAAACAAAAAACAACAAACAGCAAAAAAAAAAAAAAAAAAAAAGAGCTGGAGAAATGGCTTAGTGGTTAAGGTGCTTGCCTGCAAAGCCTAAGGACCCAGATTTGATTCCCCAGTACCCACATAGGCCAGATGCACAAGGTGATGCATGCATCTGGAGTTGTTTTTCATCAATAATTCAAAAGACATTGAACAGTTACTATGTAAAGTCCCAAGGTTACTGAAAGCCTTCAGACTGACTATGGGTTCCCAAGTGTGTGCATGTGTGCGCATGTGCTGATTGCTGAACCCCGGGTATTGTACGTGCGAAACACTGAGCTGTGCCTCTAGCTATGGTATGATTGCTTTTACTACATTTAGTTCTTGCCTTTTCTGGAACTTCAAATAAATACATAAATGAATCATTCAGGGTTATAGTATCATTTATTGTCAAATTGGTACTTCATTCACATATGCTTTAAAATTGGGGCTGGAAGGCAGAGGTAGGAGGATCACTGTGAGTTTGAGGCCACCCTGAGACTACATAGTGAATTCCAGGTCAGCCTGAGCTAGAGTGAGACCCTACCTCAGAAAAGCAAAAAAAAAAAAAAGTTGGGGCTGGACGTGGTGGTACACACCTTTAATCCCAGCACAAAGAAACAAACAAACAAAAAAATTGGGGCTGGGGCTGGAGAGATGGCTTAGTGCTTAAGGCACTTGCCTGTGAAGCCTAAGGACCCAGGCTTAATTCCCTAGTATTTGCATAAATCAAATGCACAAGGTGGCATATGTGTTTGGAGTTCATTTGCAGTGGTTAGAGGCCCTGACTTGCCCATTCTCTCTTTCTGTCTGCCTCTTTCTCTATCTCAAATAAATAAATAAAATATAAAAAGTTTTAAAATTGAAAGGCACTCTTTTAAACTTCTGGGGCTTCTTTCAACCCTGGGAATGTATTTTGTGAAAATATTTATTTATGAGGTGCAAGACAGAAAGGGCATGCTAGGGCCTCTTGCCATTGCAAACTCCAGATACATGTACCCCTTTGTGCATCTGGCTTTATATGGATACTGGGGAACTGAACCCCAGGATGGCAGGCTTTATAAGTAAGTGCCTTTAACTGCTGAGCCATCTCCCCAGCCCCTGGGAATTTTTTAAAAATATATTATTATTTTTGGTTTTTCTTTTATCTTCTTCCTTCCTTCCTTCCTTCCTTCCTTCCTTCCTTCCTTCCTTCCTTCTTTTCCTTTCTTTCTTTCTTTCTTTCTTTCTTTCTTTCTTTCTTTCTTTCTTTCTTTCTTTCTTTTTCTTTTTGGTTTTTCGAGGTAGGGTCTCACTCAGGTCCAGGCTGATCTGGAATTAACTATGTAGTCTCAGGGTGGCCTCAAACTCTCGGCGATCCTCCTACCTCTGCCTCCCAAGTGCTGGGATTAAAGTTATTTTTGGTTTTTCTAGATAGGGTCTCACTCTAGCCCAGGCTGACCTGGAATTCACTATGTAATCTCAGGGTGGCCTCGAATTCACAGCAATCCTCCTACCTCTGCCTCCAGAGTGCTGGGATTAAAGGCGTGTGCTACCACACCCAGCAGGAATGTGTTTTGAATCACTCCTGATCACCTGCTGTTCCTCTTTCTAAGCAACCAATGTTATCAATTTCATGAGTGTTCATAGCTATCATTCTTTTAAAAAAATCTTAAAAATTGGACTGGAGAGATGGCTTAGTGGTTAAAGTGCTTGCCTGCAAAGCCAAAGGATCCAGGTTCGATTCCCCAGGACCCATGTAAACCAGATGCACTAGGGGGCACACACATCTAGAGTTCATTTGCAGTGGCTAGAAGCCCTGGCATGCACATTCTCTCCCCCCACCTCTACCTGCCTATTTCTCTCACTCTCAAATAAATAAATGAAAAATCTTAAAATTTTTCAAAAATTTCTTTCATAGAGATCATTATTTTTTTCCTTTTAATTTTTGTATGTATGTGGTATGTGTGATGTGTGGTGTACACATGTGTATGTGCAGATGCACATGCCCCAGGTGTGAGCATACAGAAGCCAGAAACTATAAGGTGTTCTCTTTAAAAAAATATTTTAATTAATTAATTTATTTATTTATGAGAGAGGGTATTGGGAAATCAAATCAAACCAGGGTCCTCAGGCTTTGCAAGCAAGTGCTTTTAACTGCTGATCCATATCTCTAAACCCCAGATGTCCTCTTTACCCTAGATTTTTTTTTTTTTTTTTTTTGAGGTAGGGTCTCACTCTAGCCCAAGCTGACCTGGAATTCACTATGTAGTCTCAGGGTGGCCTCGAACTCACGGCGATCCTCCTACCTTTGCCTCCCAAGTGCTGGGATTAAAGACGTGCACCACCACACCCGGCCATAGCTATCATTTTAAAAAACATTTTATGGATAGCTTCCAAAAGTATACACCATAAACCATAATTCCCACCCCAAACCCCATTCTCCCCCTCTCAAATCCACCCTCCATTGAATGTCTTCTTTCCAAGTAGTCTCTTTATTTTGACATCATCATTTTCCCCTCCTATTATGAAGCTCTTGTATAGGTAGTGTGTCAGACACTGTAAGGTCATGAGTGTCAAGGCCATTTTGTGTCTGGAAGACAGCACTGTAAACAGTCCTACCCTTCTTTTGGCTCTTACATTCTTTGTGTGGCCTCTTCTACATTGGACACTGAGCCTTGGCGGGTGTGAAAGAGATGTCTCATTGCTGAACACTCCACTGTCACTTCTTCTTAACATTATGACTTTTCAGTCATCCTAGTGGTCACTGCCACCTGAAAATAGAAGCTTCTATACCCAAGTCAGGGTAGCTTTTATAATATATGGGCATGAGAGGGCAGTTTGGTGGGCATAATATATGCATTCAGCCAGACAACAGCAGTCATTGCTCCCCTAGGGCTCATGACTTCCCCAGCCATAGGCTTTTGACTAGGTTTTCAGTACCAGGCCTGTATTCCCTCCTATGGAACAGACCACCAGCCCAACTCCAGCAGTGGTCTCCCCCATAACTATTTCATCAGTTGACACATTGAGCCTGGCTGGCCAGCCTTCAGGCTTGCAGGGTCTACTGTTGTTTAACACCATTGGTGGCTTCTCTCTTCCAAAAGGCTGCATGCAGCATAGCTCTTCTAGCTTTCTGGCAGCTAGTCAACAAGGAGGAGGCTTCCAACTCAGCTCCAGCTTGATTTCTCAGTGACTTGCAGCCCAAGCATGTGGAATCTTCAGCAACCGGGTCTTACCATCTATTTCTGGTGGACAATTAAGAGCCTTGGCAATGGCTTATGATGTTTTATGGGCATCAGGAACCTCCCTGGCCAACAACTCTCTGGAAGGTATCCCACCCCTGGCACTCAGCTTTTTCTAATAACAATTTATGGTTTCTGGGTACACCATTATCTACACCCACAGGATACTTCTGCCCATACTCTCTCTCTCTCTCTCTTTTTTTTTTTTTTCTTTTGGTTTTGCGAGGTAGGGTCTCACTCTGGTCCAGGCTGACCTGGAATTAACTATGTAGTCTCAGGGTGGCCTCGAACTCTCGGTGATCCTCCTACCTCTGCCTCCCTCTCTCTCTTTTTAATTATTTATTTATTTGTAAGCAGAGAGAGAGAGAGAGAGAGAGAGAGAGAGAGGGAGGGAGGATGGGTGCACCAGGGCCTCTAGCCAGTGCAAATTAAACCCAAAGGCATGCATCACTTTGTGCACCTGGCTTATGTGGGTACTGGGGAATCAAACCCAGGTCATCAGGCTTTGCAGGCAAACACCTCAACTGTTGAGCTCTCTCTTCATCCCATCTCTCTCTTAAAAAAATTTTTTTTTGAGGTAAGGTTTTACTCTAGCTCAGGCTGACCTGGAATTCACTATGTAGTCTCAGGGTGGTCTGGAACTCATGGCGATCCTCCTGCCTCTGCCTCCTGAGTGCTGGGATTAAAGGTGTGCGCCATCACGCCTGGCATCTTTTTAAAATGTTTATTTATTCTTTTTTTAATGAGGTAGGTCTCATTCTAGCCCAGGCTGACCTAGAACTCAAGCTGGAGTACCATGCTGGCCTTAAATTCAAGGTGATCCTTCTATCTCTGCCTCTGGAGTGATGGGATTAAAGGTGTGTGCCACCTCTCTGGGTTCTCTCTCTTTTAAAACATGTATTATTGGCTCCCATAGCTACCATTCTTTTTTTTTTTGTTTTTCAAAGTAGGGTCTCACTCTAGCCCAGGCTGACCTAGAACTCATTCTGTAGACCCAGAGTGGCCTTGAACTCACATCAATCCTCCTACCTCTGCCTCCCAAGTGCTGGGATTAAAATTATGCCCCACCATAGTATTCCTTTTTTATTTAAAGGAGCGAGACAGAGAATGAGTGGGCGTGCCAGGGCCTCTAGCCACTGTAAATGAAATCCAGACTCATGTGCTACTTGGCTTTACGTGGGTACTGAGGAGTCGAACCTCAGCCCTTAGGCTTTCCAGACAAGCACCTTAACCACTGAGACATCTCTCCAACCCTACACTACATTTTTTTTTTTTTTTTTTTTTTTTGAGGTAGGGTCTCACTCTAGCTCAGGCTGACCTAGAATTCACTATGGAGTCTCAGGGTGGCCTCAAACTCATGATGATCCTCCTACCTCTGCCTCCGGAATACTGGGATTAAAGGCGTGTGACACCATGCCTGGCAACTATCATTCTTTTATTTTTATTTATTTATTTGAGAGACAGATAGAGAGAGAGAAAGAGAGAGAGAGAGAGAGAGAGAGAGAGAGAATGGGCTCATCAGGGCCTCCAGCCACTGCAAACGAACTCCAGATACATGCGCCACCTTGTGCATCTGGCTTACATGGGCCCTAGGGAATCAGGCCTTGAACCTGGGTCCTTAGGCTTCACAGGCAAGCGCCTAACAGCTAAGCCATTTCTCTAGCCTCCACTATTCTTCTTCTTCTTCTTTGTTTTTTAATGTTTTTGTTTCTTTAATGTTCCTTAAAGACCTTGTAGGTTTTTTTTTTTTTTTTTTTTGGAGAGCCACAGAGAGAAGAGAGAGAGAGAGAGAGAGAGAGAGAGAGAGAGAGAGAGAGAGAGAGAAAGAGGAGAGGAATACAGAGATGGGCGCATTAGCAGCCTCTCAGCTGCTGTGAATGAAATCCAGATGTGTGCGCCCCCTTGTGGTCAAGTGCAGCATTGCGCCCTTGTGTCACTTTGCATCTGGCTAAACGTGGGAGACGGCTGGAGATTGGAAACAGCGTTCTTAGGCTTAGGAGGCAGGCGCCTTAACCGCTAAGCCATCTCTCCAGCCCCCCACTATTATTCTTAATTGAAGGATTTATTAAGGAACCTTGAGTACTCTTTTTTTTTATTATTTTATTATTTTTTATTTATTTTTGGAGAGAGAGACAGAGAGAGATAGAGAGGGAGAGGGAGACAGAGATAGGCGCGCCAGCAGTCTCTCAGCTGCTGTGAACGAAATCCAGATGCATGCGCCCCCTTGTGGTCAAGTGCAGCATTGCGCCCTTGCCTCATTTTGCATCTGGCTAAACGTGGGACCTGGAGATTGGAACAGCTGGACATTGGGACCAGCGTTCTTAGGCTTAGCAGGCAGGCGCCTTAGCCGCTAAGCCATCTCTCCAGCCCTTGAGTACTCTGTTTTAAAGGTCACCCAAAGAATATTGTGACAGATCAGCTAAAACAACGTAAAGTCAACTTTAATAACTTGAGTTCTTTTTAGACTTTGATTCCAAATGTCGGAGTATGACATTTTACCTTTATGTGACGTAAGTAACCTTTAAGCCAGATCTAGTTCAAGTTCTAGCATCTATGATTCACATTCATTGCACAAATATGTATTGAACAGATATGAAAACATGACTATGAATCAAACAAAACCAAGTTCCAGGCCTTATGGAGCTAGTTATGTATTGGGAGAAACAAAATTTTCCAAGTTCAGTTTCATGGACAATGATAGAAGGGACCAGAGGAGGAGGGAGCTCAGAAGGCTATTCTTAGAGGTAGAGACCAAGACTGTAGTCAGAAAGCTGAAGGTTGGAAGCACTTTACCGGTAACAGAAGAACTTTGAGCACACTCTTTGAAGGGAGGAAGTTGGCCAATAAGGAGCAGAAAGAAGAGGTCAGTGTGGCTGGAGAAGGAGCAGGATAGAATGTGGCCAGAGAAGAGAGTTGGGACAGAGAAATGGGTAAGGTTCCTGACCATGCATGGCTTGGTTAGCAGTTTTTTTTAAATTAAGTAATTAATTATGATTATTATTTTTGTTTTTTGAGGTAGGGTTTCACTCTAGTCCAGGCTGATCTGGAAGTCACTATGTAGTGTCAGGGTAGCCTTGAACTCACGGTGATCCTCCTACCTCTGCTTCCTAATTATTATTATGTTTTTTCGAAGTAGGGTCTTGCTGTAGCCCAGGCTGACCTGGAATTCATTCGGTAGTCTCAGAGTGGCCTTGAACTCATGGCAATCCTCTTACCTCTACCTCCCAAATGCTGGGATTAAAGACGTGGTTAGAGGGTTTTGTCTAAGAGAATGGAAAACTGTTCAGAAGTGACAATGTCACATTGTACAGCACTTTAAAGACATCACTCAGCCTGTTGCTGCTGTGTGAAAAGTTTGAGACAGGTACAAGGGATAAAGAAGCAAATTACAAGATTAAGTCACTGTTTTTCTACTCCACCTCCCAGGTGAAGATAGTTTTAAAAAAATATTTTTATTTATAATTATTTATTTGAGAGAGATATACAGATAGGCAGGGAGAGAAAGAGAGAAAATGGGCATACCAGGGCCTTCAGCCACTGCAAATGAACTCCAGATGCATGGGCCCCCTTGCTCATCTGGTTTATGTGGGTCCTGGGGAATCAAACCTGGGTCTTTTGGCTTTGCACACAAGCACCTTAACAGCTAAACCAGCTCTCTAGCTCTGAAGATAGTTTTGATTAAGGTGGTGATGGAAGGTATAGGAGTAGTTCCAGAAAACTTTAGTAGGTAAAAACCCAGCAGGATTTGCTGCTAAATCAAGTAAAAAAACGAGAGATAGACTATCAAATATGCCTCATCCTCTTATGCAAGAGGCATTAAGCTGCAATGAAATTGTTAATTGAAACTGAGTTTAAAAAGTGGTAGAACCATTGTGAAGTTATGCAAAACATAGACCTAGATAAGTTTCAAAATTTCAGAGTTGTTAGCTGAGTGGAGGACATCGTTTTTTCACTTCCTATTTCTTGTTATTTACTAATCTTGCTGAAAAAAAAAGTTATCCTTTTCCTGAAGTGCTTATTACAGAGGAACTTCTGGACAGTATATTAAAATCAGAAAACCAGTTGATCTGATTTCTGGACAAATCGTTTTGGAGTTTTTGTGACAGCCTGATGAAAATTATTGTCTTTCCACTTCTAAATGTGATCACAAAAAGCAATCTAGAGTGGCTGTAGGTATTTTTCTTCCTTGCTTTTCCCGAGCCGGGACTTGAATCAGGAGGCTGTTTTTGGTCCCGATCGAAGTCCTTTCCTTCTAAGAATTTCTTCGTTGACGTTGGAGGGGTGCCCGGCCGGGACCTCACCACTTCATGCCCATGTTCTGCGTCCTCGTGGGACTCTGCATCGACGCAGGGTGTCCGCCGTATCGACGGAAGCGACTTAGGGTTCTAAGAGCCACGGACACGTTAATGAATGTTTTCCAGAAGGGACTCGGGGCGGCCTTCCTTCCGCAGCCTGCGCGTCGGCCCCGCGTGCCCCGGGCCTGCAAGCCGGGCGCGTGGGCGGGTGCGGCGGCGCGGGGCCGGCCGGCCGGCGGGCGTGGGGGGGCCCTCGGGGGTGTGTCGTCGGCCGCGTTCCCGTGGAAGGGGCGTTGCGAGCGAGTGAGCGAGCGGGGAAGTCAGCAATTTGCAGGGCCGAGGGCTGGTGCTTTGCAAGAACGGGGCGGAGGAATAGACGGAGAGCTTTTTTTTTTTTTTTTTTTTTTTTTTTGCGTTTTCCCCGCCTCCGCTCCCCGCTTCGGTCCAATCCCTTCGGCTTCTGCTTTTCTCCGCCAACCCGCCGGGCCCCGTAACCTGCTCGAACCCATTATGCGGTAGAGACGGCCGGGGCTCTTTAAGGCCCCGCCGCGCCTGCGCCCTGGGCTTTCCTGACGCGGCCCTGGCCGGAGCCGGGAGGAGCTGGCGGGCGCCGGGGTGCGAAGGGGGCCTGTGGGGGGGCTGCGGGCGGGCGGCGGCTGCGGCGGCGGCGGGGGTTCGGCTGAGGGGACGCGAGGAGCCCGCGCGGGGCCGAGGCGCTGGGACACGGCGGCGGCGCGGATGCCGGCCGGATGGGAAGTTCATGTTGACGGCGGAGTCCACCCAACGTTTCCAAGGTGAGGGGCGTCGCGCCAGGCCGGGCGGGCGGAGGGAAGGGCGCGGGCGCGGGCGGGGGCGGCGGAAGGACCGCGCAGTCCGGGCCGAGGCGGCCGCCGCCGACACGAGCAAACTTGCGGCGCGAGCGGGACTTGCCCGGCACCCCGGGGCCTAAGCGCCCCGCGCCCCTCGCCTCGTCCTCCGTGGGCGCGGGGGGTGTGTGTCTGGGGGTGCAGACACTCGCCGGCGGGGCTCCCCGGGAGTTCCCAGCGAGATCGTGGGTGGCTGGGAGCGGCTCCGGGGCGGCGGCGGGGGGGTGCGGGGAAGGGGACGTTCTTCATCCCTCCTTCGGGCCCCAAGTCGCTTCTCTTGGGGTGACAGAGGCGAGACCCCCGTCCGTCCGTACCCCGTACCTGGAAAGTTGGCGTGGCCGCGGGGCTTTGCTGGCGGCGGCTGCTGCGCGCAGGTGAGGGACCAGCCAGGTGACTCGGGGCCGCGGCTGACTCACTCACCTGGACTAGCGGGGCGGGCGCCGGGGAACCGCAGGCTTTCCGCGAGCTCCGCGCTGTCTTGCTGGTCTGCGTGTGTCGCCAGCGGCTTTGATTTCTCTCGACTTTTCCAGCGCTTTCACAGAGGAGTTGGCCAGAACTTTTGGAACATTTCCCTCGCTTCTCATTACCCCCCACGTCTGTGCTGTGTTAAGAGGAGATTGTGAGAAGCCCCAGCCAGTTTTGTTTTTTGCACAGATGCCGGCTTTAGGTGACCGTGCAGAATAATACTCTCTTCTTCGCCCAAAGAATGAATTCCAGTTCTTCCTGAAGTTAGAAGGAAAATGATCCATGAGTGGTTTTTATCTTTATTCTTGGTGATGTGTTACTAACTTTCTTGATGTTTGTTGCCTTTTTTTTTTTTTTTTTTTTTTTTTTTTTTGATGCAGTGTCACTCCAGCCCAGGCTGACCTCGAACTCCCTGCAATCCCAATTACCTCAGCCTCCCTAGTGCTGACACTAAAACACCAGCCACGTTCAGCTTACTTTCTTTTAGTTTCCAGTGGTTTTTTTTTTTTTTTTTTAATTTTTTTATTTCGAGCTAGGGTCTCACTCTAGCCCAGGCTGACCTGGAATTTACTATGTAGTCTCAGGGTGGTCTTGAACTCACAGTGATGCTGCTACCTCTGCCTCCCGAGTGCTGCGATTATAGGCGTGCGCCACTATGTCCAGCTAGTGTTTCTTTTTTTAAAAATATGTTTATTCTTTTTTTTAAAAAGATTTTTTAAATTATTTATTTATTAGAGACAGAGAGAGGAGGGCGCACCAGGGCCTCTAGCCACTGCAAATGTGCTCCAGACGCATGCACCACCATGTGCATCTGGCTTAGGTGGGACCTGGAGAATCGAACCTTGGTCCTTAGGCTTCCTAGGCAAGAGTCTTAACCACTAAGCCATCTCTCCAGCCCAATTTTAAAAATTCTTATTTATTTACTTGCAAGTAGAGCCAGAGGGAAGAAAAGAGAAAGAAAGCAACCAAAAGAATGAGAATGAGGACTCTAGGATTGCCTGCATGAGTGGGAAATTATTTATTTAAAAGTATGAACAAGTTACCTGTGGCTACACCACTGAAGAGCCAGCAACCATTCACAGTCAGTGGCTCCTGTGGGAGGTGTGGGGTCACACCAGCTGTTTCCCGGTCCATGTTGGAATGTTGACAACCTCAGTCTTGGGCATGAAACCACAGCTTCAGCGAGTTTGTGGATGTACTAGCCAGGCTGGGTCCAGAAGAGTGTTCTTCCACACTACTCACCGTCCTCCAGCTCGTGTATTCTTTCTGCCCCCTCTTCATTATGTTCCCTTAGTCTTGGACAGGGTGTTATAGATTTTCCATTTAGGCCTGTGCACACAATGGTCATTTATTCTCAGCACTTTGGCCAGCTTTGCGTCAGCATTTACCTCTGCCCACTGCAAAAAGAAACTCCTGGGATGAAGGCAGAGAGCAGCACGCATCTGTGTGTCTAAACATAAGTATTTAGAAGGCAGTTTGATAATGTGTCCAATTAGCATAACAACAGTAGTAGATTTCCCCTCTAGGGCCTATGGCCTTCCTAGCCACCACCTTTTGACCAGGTTTACAGAACCAGTATGATGAAATCTTGGGCTAACCTGCATTTAAGTGGGATTCCAATCACTCCTTTGTCCAGGCTGTACATGCCCTTAGTAGCCCATTGAGTTGGTTATCAGATCAACTGCCTTGGTGTTGCAGTGCTGTGTTCAAGTACCCTTGTAAAAGTGGTGATGTTGGGAATTTGGATGTGCCAAATGTGAAGCCATGAAAGTTCCTCTTTCAAGCAAAAACATGGATGTTCTTGACTTAATACAGAAAGAAGAAAAAGTCCTGTCATAAGGTTGCTCAGCTCTACACAAGAACAAATCTTCAATCTGTAAAATCATGAAGAAGGAGAAAGAAGGTTGTTAGTTCTGCAGCAGCATTCAGACTGCAGGTTTGGTCCCCACGGTGTGATTAGTTCTGCTGGGAGGTCTCAGGTAGCCACTAGAGGTCTTGCATTGTATCTCTGGTGGGTAGTGGGGCACTCCTGTCTATGCCTGGCAGCAGGAAGTGGGCTGCTATTTGCTAAAAGCACTTCTACTTAATCCCTTGGCTTTTAGCCTTACTCTTTTTGCGCCTGGAGTCTCTCCAGGTCTTTGTTTTCCAGGAATAAACTAGGAGAGGATAGATAGGGAAGATAGTGGAAAAGGGAACCTAGAGAGACTATGCGAGTACCCTACATGACTAAATCTCTAAGCTCTTTAGCCTTGTGCTCCTCCACCACTAACCTGGGTTCTGTGAGTGAGCCAAAGCAGCAGCAGCAGCTGCTTTTTTTTTTTATTGACACCTTCTATACTTACATACAAAAAACATATGATATTTCCCTCCCCTCCCCCCATTCCACTTTAGAACACCAGTCTTCATCATATCCCCTCCCTCTCTCCATTAGTCTTTCTTTTAATTTGATGTCATCATCTTTTTCTTCTATTTTGAGGGTCTTGCGGAGGTATTGCTAGGCACTGCAAGGTCATGGATATCGAGGCCAATTTCTGTCTGGGCAGTTGCATTGTAAGAAGTCATACCCTTCCTTTGGCTCTTCCATTCTATCTGCCTCCTCTTCCGCCATGGGCCCTGAGCCTTGGAGGGTGTGACAGAAGTGTTTCAGTGCTGGACACTCCTCTATCCCTTCTTCTCAGCACTATGTTGCCTTTGGGGTCATCCCAGTGGTCATTGCCATCTGAAAAGAGAAGCTTCTCTAACCAGAAGTGAGAGTAGCATTAATATGTGAACATGAACATTAAGTGTAGTGCCCCCAGCACAGCTTGGTGGGAATAATATATACATTTAGTCAGACAAGAGCAGGCTTTATACCCCTAAGGCTCATGACCTCACCTGCCATAGACTTTTGCTTAGGTTTTTCAGTACCAGGTATGTATTCCTTCCCGTAGAGAGGGCCTTCAGTCCATTTATGGAGCAGTTGATTACCCCAAGAATAGACATGCCACTATTGCACCCGTTCAGTCATTGGGCCTTTATGGCCAAACTTGAATATTCAGTGTCCACTGTTTTCACTGCTGATGACTTCTGTCTCCCTTATGGCTGCATGCAGTGCAGCTTTTTCCAGCTTTCAGTTGGTGCTTTTTTTTTTTTAACATGTTTATTTATTTATTTACTTGAGAGAGACAGAGAAAGACGCAGAGAGAGAGAGAGAGAGAGAGAGAGAGAGAGAGAGAGAGAGAGAATGGGAGCATCAGGGCCTCCAGCCACTGCAGACGAACTCCAGATGCATGCGCCACCTTGTGCATCTGGCTTACTTGGGTACTGGGGAATTGAGCTTCTATCAGGGTCCTTAGGTTTCACAGGCAAGCGCTTAACCGCTAAGCCATCTCTCCAGCCCCCCCCCCTTTTTGAGGTAGTGTCTCTAGTCCAGACAGACCTTGAATTCAGTATGTAGTCTCAGGATGGCCTTGAACTCACGGCAATCCTCCTACCTCTGCCTCCTGAGTGCTGGGATTAGAGGTATGCACCATCACACCTGGCTCTCTCTCTATATATAGAAATATTTCATTTATTAATTAGAGGGAGAGAGGGGCAAAAAAATGGGCATGTCTGGGCCTCCAGCCATTGCAAATGAACTCCAGATGCATGCACCACCATGTATATCTGGCTTTATGTGGGTGCTGGGCACTCAAATCCAAGTCCTTAGGCTTCGCAGGCAAGCCCTTAACCACTAAGACATTTCTCCAGCACTCAGTTGCTTCTTGACTATATTTTCTGAAAGCTGGTATGTTCGGCTTCCTCTCCTCTAGCCAGCCAGTTATCCATCTGTCTCTTTTATTTTTTTAAAAATATTATTTATTTATTTGCAAGGAGAGAGAGAGAGAAAGAGAGAGAAAGAAGAAAGAAAGAAAGAAGCCACACCAGGGCCTCTGGCCACTGAAAATGAACTCCAAAGACATTGCCACTTTGTGTGTCTGGCTTTATGTGGTTACTGGGGAATTGAACTCAGACTGTTAGGCTTTCCAAGCAAGTGCCTTAACCACTGAGCCATCTCTCCAGCCCCTGTCTCTTTTCTTGATTCATAGATGCTATGTCTTCTCTTGTCTGTTATGAGGATGTTAAATATAGTTTCTTTTTTTAAAAAAAAATTTCAATTTTATTTATTTGAGAGAGAGAGAGAGGCAGATAGAGATAGAAAGAATGAGAGAATAGGCACAGCAGGGCCTCCAGCCACTGCAAACAAACTCCAGATGCATGTGCTACCCTGGGCATCTGGCGTGCGTCTGGTGTGCGTGGGTCCTGGGGAATTGAACCATGGTCCTTTGACTTTGCAGGCAAGCATCTTAACTGATAAGCCATTTCTCCAGCCCCTAAATGTAGTTTCTTAAGCTTTCTTTTTCTTGCATAGTTTGCTTCCTCCTAGTTAATTTTCAATTTGACATTCTAGCCTTACTAGTAGAGGCCCTTAGTAACCCTTTGTTGTCTGTTCATGGTTCACAGTGGGCAACTGATAGCTACCTTGAAGCCCTGAGCTTGAAAGTAGGATATACGGACTTCTAGGTTGACCCTATAATCTAGAGTCTCAAGCAATCTTGGCTGCACCTTAGAATCTCATGGAGAACTTGAAATAATATCTAACTGCTGCTAGGCAGAAGATGTTAGTATCTCTAGGAATTGAGCCCAAGTTGGGTTTAAAAACCTTGTTGGTAGCTGGGCATGGTGGCGCATGCCTTTAATCCCAGCACTTGGGAGGCAGAGGGAGAATCTCTATGAGTACGAGGCCACCCTGAGACTACATAGTGAATTCCAGGTCAGCCTGGGCTAGAGCAAAACTCTCTACCTCAAAAAGCCAAAACAACAACAACAACAACAACAAAAACCCTGTTGGTGCTAGGCTGGGGAGGTAGCTCTCTAGGTAGAGTGCTTGCCAGGCATGCAGTGAGCCCTGGGTTCACTGGATCTCCAGCACTACATAAATTGGATGTGCTGTTAGTAAGGGATTATGCACATACATTATGCATATCCAGGAATGGTGGCTCATGGTCTTTTTAATTCCAGTACTGAGGCCCTGATGTAAGTTTGAGGTAGCCTGGGCTACAGAGTGAGTTTCAGGTACTCTTAGACTAGAGTGAGACCCTACCTCAAAAAAACAAAACAAAACAAAACAAAAAACCCAAACATAAACAACAAAAATGTACATTAGGACTGAAGGATGGCTCAGCTGTTAGTTAAAGGCTCTTGTTTGCAAAGCCTGTCAGCCTGGGCTTGATTGCCCAGAACCCATGTAAAACCAGATTCACAAAGTGATACTTGCATCTGGAGTTCATTTGTAGTGACAGAAGTTCCTGACATGTCCATATTCACTCTCTTCCTGTCGCTCTCATGTAAGTAATTTTTTTTTCTGAGGTAGGGGCTTACTCTAGCCAAGGCTGACCTGGCTCAAAAAAAAAAAAAAAACATATATGTATATATATACATACATATATATATTTAAAAAGTGCATTATGGCCAGGTATGACAGCACAGGCCTTTAATCTCAGTCCTTTGGACGAGGCCAAGGTAGGAGGATTGCTGTGAGTTTGAGGCTGGCCTGAGACTACCACAAACAAACAAAGCCACATTATATAAACCGGGGTGCTGGTACACACCTTTAATCCCAGCACTTGGAAAGCAGAGGTAGGGGGATTGCTGTGAGTCTGAGGCCAGCCTGCGACTGCAGAGTGAGTTCTAGGTCAGCTTGGGCTAGAGTGAGATGCCACCTTGAAAAAAGAAAAAAAGGGGCTGGAAAGATGGCTTATCGGTTAAGGTACTTGCCTGCAAAGCCAAAGGACCCAGGTTCAATTCCCCAGTACCTATGTAAAGCCAGATGCACAAGGTGGCATGTGCATCTGGAGTTTGTTTGCAGTGGCTAGAGGCCTTGATGCACCTATTCTCTCTCTCTGCTTCTCTCCATTAAAATAAATAAAATATTTAAAAAAAAACAAAAAAAGAAAAAAGTACATTATGTACATTTATGACAGTTGTCATTAAAAAAAGTTAAAAACAGGGCTGGGAAAATGGCTTAGTGTTTAAGGTGTTTGCCTGTGAAGCCTAAGAACCCTGGTTCGATTCCCCAGGACCCACGTAAGCCAGATGCACAAGGGGACACATGCGTCTGAAGTTCGTTTGCAGTGGCTGGAGGCCCTGGCACGCCCATTCTCTCTTTCTCTCTGCCTCTTCCTCTCTCTCTCAAATAAATAAGTAAATAAAATATATTTTAAAAAAGTTAAAAACAAACTGGGTGTGGTGTTGCACACTTGTTATCTTTAGTAGTCACATGGCCAGCCTGAGCTACATGGACCATATCTCAAGATAAAACAAACAAGAGCTAGGGAGATGGCTCAGTGAATCAGGCCCTTGCTGGTCAAGCAGTTCTGCCTGAGTTCAGATCCCTAGGACCCATGTAGCGGGCTAGATGTTGTAGCACTTGCATCTATAATCCCAGCATGGCTACTTCGAGAAGGGAAGTAGAGACTGGAGAATTGCCCAGAAGCTCCTAGGCCAGCTTGCCTGGTGAACAGTGAGAGATTCTGCCTCAGACAAGGTGGAAGGTGAGGACCAACACCCAAGGTGGCCCTGTGACCTCTGCGTGTTTGCTGTGAGATAGGCTAGCTGTCAGAGACATACATGGATATGTGTGCACACACATACAGCAAAAATAAAGCAAAACCTTTTAACTTACAAACCTCCACCACAAAAAACCTACCCAAAATTATTAGTGTTACTATAATAACAAAATATACAAATTTAAGTAGATAGTGATTTTTTTTTACCATGTAACTGACAAAAGAGTCAGAACATGATGGAAATCCTAGAAAATTTCTTTGTGGCTCTTTATTTGATGACCCTGTTCAGAGTCATCTGCTATTCTGATTTCTATCTTCATAGATTACTATCCGTATTTTTTACAGTGGCCCCAGTGATTTGAGTGTGTGGTCAGGATTGAAACCCATGGGTCTGCCTGGACTGTTTGAGGTTATCTCTAGTATATGTATCTTCAGTTTGGGTCTGGTTAGATTTCCCTAGATCATTTCAGTTTTCTGCCTGGATAGTAGAGGCCAACTTGTGGTGATCTGGGATCTCAAGAAAAGAGGACTGCTAAGTAATGAGAGATGGGTCATTTTGGTATGTATAGTGACATAGTTTGTCTCTTAGGTCACCTACGTCTTTACCCTCTCCAGTTAGCTAGCTGTCACTTCAAAGGTGGAGCCACTCAGCAGGTTGGGAGAGATGTAAGGTTCTGCTGTTCAGCTTTTTTTTTTTTTTTGACGTCTAAAAAATTATTTAATTGTAAGCAGAAAGAGATAGAAGAGAAACACAGACAGAGAATAGATGTGCCAGGGTCTCCAGCTATTGCAAAGGAACTCCAGATGCATTTGCCACTTTGTGCATCTGGCTTTACGTGATTACTGGGGAATTGAACCAGGGTCCTTAGGCTTTGCAGGCAAGTACCTTAACTGCTGAGCCATCTCACCAGCCCTACGCTTGGCTTTCACCTGATTCTTTTTTAAAAATATTTTTTAATTTATTTATTTGAGACCGGGGGCGGGGGTGGAGAGGATGGCATACCAGGGCCTCCAGCCACTGCAGACGAACTGCAGATGCATGCACCACCTTGTTCATCTGGCTTACGTGGGTCCTGGGGAATTGAACCTGGGTCCTTTGGTTTTGCAGGCAAGCATCTTAACAGCTAAGCCATCCCTATAGCCCACCTGATTCTTATTTTCGTTCCTTTTCCTCTTTTTGTTCTGGATGTTCCTGAGCCTTTTGTGGATTTCCATAAATTGGATTTGCTCTCAGTAGTTGGTTATCTTTGACTAAGTTCTTTTCAGCTCCCCAAAATTTGTGGCTTTCACCCCTCCCCTCATTTTCCCTGTCCTTAGTAGTTTGAGTTCTAAAAACATGTTAGAACAACAACTACAAAACTTGCTCCTTGTTTAAATAGGGCTTTATGGAGAAGCAAGATGAGATACATGTGTTCAGTGTGCATATGAACCTGGATGTCCACCTTCTGTTTCCATTATACAGATAGATGTTGCCATCTGACCTCCCCTGACGTCTACTCTTGTGGGCTTATGTACATCAGTTTAATTCTTTTCACAGTTATCAAGATAGGGTGCCAGTAGAGAGAGGACCTAAAGTTTTGATCAAGCTGTCATTTCCTTAGATGTTCTCTTACTCTTCTTAGAAGTACATATAATCTTGGACTCTTACCTCAGAATTAGAAATGATTTAAATGATAATCCAGATTTATGAGCTGTTTGATACTCCATCCCAAATGTGAGAGACTTGTGGTCAATGTGAGTGGAGAAGTGGATTGGTCAGTAGATATTTGGAAGGAGTCTGGAAATCTACATGTGCATTGACAATTGAAAGAACAAATAATCTTACACACACACACACACACACACACACACACACACACATTTTTGGTTTTTTGAGGTAGGGTCTTACTCTAGCTCAGGCTGACCTGGAATTCGCTATGTAGTCTCAGGGTGGCCTCGAACTCATAATGATCCTCCTACCTCTGCCTCCCAAGTGCTGGGATTAAAGGTGTGCACCACCATGCCCAGCAATCTTACATATATGTAATATTTAATAAAGTTATTAAAATCATGATGGTGGACTAGAGAGATGATTTAGTGGTTAAGATGCTTGCTTGCAAAGCTAAAGGACCCAAGTTCTATTCCCCAGGACCCACGTAAGCCAGATGCACAAGGTGGCGTATGCATCTGGAGTTGGTTTACAGTGGCTAGAGGCCCTGGAGTGCACATTCTCTCTCTGCCTCTTTTCTCTTCTCTTCTTTTCTTTTCTTTTCTTTTCTTTTTTTTCTCTCTCTTTCTTTCTTTCTTTCTTTCTTTCTTTCTTTCTTTCTTTCTTTTTTTTTTGTTTTTTTTTTGCGGTAGGGTCTAACTCTAGCTCAGGCTGATGTAGAATTCACTCTGTATTCTCAGGGTAGCCTCAAACTCATGGCGATCCTCCTACCTCTGCCTCCCCAGTGCTAGGATTAAAGGTGTGTGCCACCATGCCCGACTTCTGTCTCTTTCTTGATAAATAAATTTAAAAAAATTAAAAATGTTTTACTTTTTTTTTTTTTTTTTGAGGTAGGGTCTCACTCTAGTGGAGGCTGACCTGGAATTCACTATGTAGTCTCAGGGTGGCCTTGAACTCATGGAAATCCTCCTACCTCTTCCTCCCGAGTGCTGGGATTAAAGACATGTGCCACCACACCTGGCTAAAAAAATGTTTTAAAAAATAAAATCAGGGCTGGAGAGATGGCTCAGCAGTTAAGGCACTTGCCTGCAAAGCCAAAGGACCTCGGTTCAATTCCCTAGGACCCACATAAGCCAGATACACAAGGTGGTGCATGCATCTGGAGTTTGTTTGCAGTGGCTGGAGTCCCTGGCTTACCCATTCTCTCTGTCTCTCTCTGCCTCCTTCCCTCTCTCAAATAAATAAATAAAAATAAAATACTAAAAAGAATAAAATCAGAGCTAGGCATGGTGGTGCATGCTTTTAATTCCAGCACTCAGGAGGCAGGTAGGAGGACTGCTGTGAGTTCAACTCCACCTGAGACTATATAGTGAATTCCAGGTCAGCCTGGGCCAGAGTGAAATCCTACTTCACAAAAACCAAAGAAAAGGGGGGGTGGCTGGAGAGATGGCTTAGAGGTTAAGGCATTTGCCTGCAAAGCCAAAGGACCCTGGTTCAATTCTCTAGGACCCACGTAAGTCATATGCACAAGGGGGCGCATGCATCTGGAGTTGGTTTGCAGTGGCTGAAGGCCCTGGTGCGCCCATTCTCTTTCTCTCTCTGTCCCCCTCTTTCTCTGTCAAATAAATAAATAAATAAATATTTAAAAAATCATGATGGCTTTGGCTTTGTCATTTCAATTAATGGCAAACTATCATGTATAGGAAGAGGCAATACTTAGAATTCTTTCTTTCTTTCTTTCTTTCTTTCTTTCTTTCTTTCTTTCTTTCTTTCTTTCTTTCTTTCTTTCTTTCTTTTTGGTTTTTTGAGGTAGGGTCTCACTCTAACCCAGGCTGACCTGGAATGCACTATATAGTCTCAGGGTGGCCTTGAACTCACAGTGATCCTGCTACTTCTGCCTCCAGGGTGCTGGGATTAAAGGCATGTGCCACCACGCCTGACTAATACTTAGAATTTTTAACTTTCTTATTTATTTATTTGCATGTATTGATGTGTGTGTTGTGTGAGAGTGTGTATGACTATATATGGATGCACCAGGGTCTCTTGTTACTGCAAACGAATGCCAGCTGTTCACACCATTTTTTGCATCTAGCTACATGGGTGCTAGGGAATCAGACCCTGGTTTGCAGGCTTTGCAAGCAAATGCCTTTAACCATTGAGCTATTTCACTAGCTCCAGGATTTTTATTCAGAATTTTTATTTTAAACTCCTGCTGAAGATAGAACCTAATGCCTTTCACAGAACCATGTCTGTGTCTCCAGCCCTATTTAGAAAAGTTTTTTTTTTTTTTTTCTTGTTGTTGTTTTATTTTTTTGAGGTAGGGTCTTGCTCTTACCTAAGCTGACCTGGAAATTCACTACATAGTCTCAGGCTGGCCTCAAAACTCGCAATGATCTTCCTCCCTCTGTCTCTTGAGTGCTGAGGTTAAAGGCATGCATCACCACACCTGGCAACAGAAAAAGGCTTTATACCAGAAAATGTGAGAAACTATTGTTGAAGTTGTAGAGATCTTAGTTTATAGTTAACAGATAGTTAATTAAAACCACCTATAAAGCTTCTGTGTCTCTAGTAGCTGGCTGATTCTTTGACACTATAAGACTTTTATCTGTCTTGTCATTTTTCTTTTTTTCTAATATTTTATTTTTTTATTTGAGAGAGACAGAGATAGATAGAGACAGACAGAAAGAGGCAGAGAGTGAGTATTGGCATGCCAGGGTCTCTTGTCACTGCAAATGAATTACAGGTGCATGTACCAGTGTATGTCTTCATATCAGTACTGGGGAACCAAAGCCCAGCCATCAGGCGTTGCAGAGAAGTATCTTTAACTATTGAACCAATCTCTCTAGCTCTTCACATTGCTACTTAACAAACTTTACAAAGTATAAGAGTGCTTACTTACACTACACAAAATCATTAGTTTTTTTCCCTCTACCCTGCAAATTGTTTCACTTTATGTTTGTATATAAAATTCAAGATGTTAGTCAGAGGTGACCTTGGCAATTACTGTTTATTATGATGGTATGAACAGTCTTTTCTCATTAGAAACAAGTCAGTGAATTTTGAGATTTATAGCTAGAACCTGTTGACTGTGGCCCCTCAAGTGTCTTCTGAAAGGGCTATCCCATTTCTCCTTATTACACCTTGACTGGTGTGTTATTGAGAGAGAGACAGACACAGAGACAGAAACAGAAACAGAAAGAGGCAGAGAGTGAGTATTGGCTCGACAGGGTCTCTTGCTACTGGAAATGAGTTCCAGACACATGTGCCACTTGCATTTCCAGCTGCAATCCAGCTTCAAGAGAGTTTTTCCAGCCTGTGCAGATTTGGCAGTTTATTCATGCCCAGCACATGCTAGGCAAGCATTCTATCATTGCAGTTTACCCTTTTAAGTAACCAAAAACAATGTGGGTTTGGGACTTGTTTATTGTTCTTCAACTCTCACAGTTGCACTCTGAGAAATTTTCCTGAAAGCTGGTTAAACTGGCCCTAATCTGGGCTTTCATTGTTGGGTTTACTGTTCATTGTTTTGTAAATTCATTACTAAGACTCTTCAAGGAACTGCTAGTTCTCTGTGTGTTTGGAAGAGGCCAGTGATGAAAAATAGGAAAAGAACTGGCATTCTTAAAGATAATTGCTTTCTTAAAGGTCTGTTTTTGTTTGTAGGAAAGTTATCAGAGCTGATGTAGAAATGAGGGTGCAGATTGTAGCTTTGAATTGGTGCTCAAATGATTAGTGCTGTTATCTCTGGCCTGGTGTGAATGTTTTGCTGTGTCAAAAATAAATTCCAGTCTGTATCTACAAAATAAATTGTAGTCAAATGCTCATTGTACCTTTATTCATAGTAGCCAAATGGGAGAATGGATAAACAAGTTGGCTTATTCCTACTGATTAATAAACACAGATATGGGCAGGAGAGATTGCTCAGCAGTTAAGGCACTTGCTGGCAAAGCCCAATGACCCAGGTTTGATTCCCCTGTAAAGCCAGATGCACAAGATGGCACATGCATCTGGACTTCTTTTGCAGTGGCTGGAGGACCTGGCACACCCATTCTCTCTTTCTTCTCTCTGTCTCTTTCTTCTTACAAATAAATAAAAAATATTATAGTGGGCTGGAGGGATGGCTTAGTGGTTAAAGCATTTGCCTGCAAAGCCAAAGGACCTAGGTTCGATTCCCCAGGACCCACGTAAGCCAGATGTACAAGGAGGTGCACGTGTCTGGAGTTCATTTGCAGTAACTGGGGCCTCTGGTATGCCCATTCTCTCTCTCTCTCTCTCCTCCTCCCTCTTTCTCTGTCAAATAAATAAAAAAAGTCAAATATTTTTAAAAAATTAAAGAGAATACAATGTTAAAACAAATTTCCCAATTGATAATACCATTTCACATTCCACCCAACAGCTGATCAAAAGTCAGCTTGAGTAACAAATCAGAAATGTGTTTTAGAAAGATTATTTTGGCCCAGCTGGCTTCAAGATTTGAGATAGAGAAAACCTAGAGTAAAGCAATACATTTGAAAGCTGATTATTCCTGAGGGAGAAATGAAAAGGAACTGAAATAATTATACTTGCTATGAACAATGAACATATCTTACAGACTGTTGGATGATAGTGTGCCTGTGCCAATCATTAATAGAGTGAACTCAGTGGAGCAAAAGATTTGGAGGGGGCTGGAGAGATGGCTTAGTGGTTAAGGTGCTTGTCTGCAAAGCCTAAGGGCCCATGTTCGACTCTCCAGATCCTGCGTAAGTCAGACACATAAGGTAATATATAAGTGTGCAAGGTCTCACATGCACACAAGATGGCACACAGTCTGGAGTTTGATTGCAGTGGCTAGAGGCCCTGGCATGCCAATTCTCTCTCTTGCTCTCACATAAAAATAAAATAAAAGATTTGGAGGGAAGAAGTGGTGATAAAGTATGTTTTGTTCATAAATAGTTTTTGGATAAAAGGAAACAGGTAACTTGGTCATGTGTGCAGTGAGTGATGGGAGTCCAGGCATACTGGACCTTTAGCAGTGAGCTATCCACTGCCAGCCTTGAAAGCCTGAAAGTATTGTAACCAGCTTATTTAGAATTGCATGCTTCTGTTTGTGTTGGACAGGGTGGTGGTTGTAGTCACTTCCATGTTGGTGGGATGAACATCCAAACCAGGCACAGTTCAGGGGAGGAAGGGATTTATTTCAGTTTACAGATCTAGAGGAGAGTCCATAGTGGCAGAAGCTGGCCCCCATTCACAGATCCAAGCAGAGAGAAAAACTGAAGCAAGCAAAATACCAACACCAGTACACAAACAGCAAGCACAAACTGGTAGTAAGCAGGGACCCCAGGCAGAACTCAGACCTCTCTGCTTATCTTTGAGCTGGAAATAGATCTGACCCCAAACATACCTTTGGCCTGGACTCTAGGATCTGCCCCCAGTGACATCTCCTCCAGCCTGGCAGCTGGAGGTCCAAGTTACAAGCTTAATAAAACACCTGAATCTATGGGGGACATACATTCAAACTATCCACAGTGGCTCACACCTTTAATCTCAGCACTCAGGAGGCTCAGGTAGGAGAATCATAGTGAATCGGAGGCCAGCCAGGGACTGCATAGTGAGTTCCAGATCAGCTTGGGCTAGAGTGAGACTCTGCCTTAATTCTCCCCTCCCCAAAATTTGCTATCTACCTGGTATAAAAACATATAATTGTGAAGTGATAACTATTGATTTTCTCCTTTTTTACTTTTCTTTCATTTTCTTCATATACTATTGAATTTACAAAATGGGAACATTTTTTAAAAAACAGTTATTTTCAAGGAGGGACAGAAGGAGGGAGGGAGATTGGGGCGGGGGGGGGGGTCAAAAATGGGTACACCAGGGCCTCCAGCTGCTGCACACAAACTCCAGATTCATGCGCACTCTGTGTAGCTGGCTTTATGTCGGTACTGGGGAATTGAACCTGGGTCGTTTGGCTTTGCAGGCAAGTACCTTAACTGCTGAACCATCTTTCACAGTGATCCTCCTACCTCTGCCTCCTGAGTGCTGGGATTAAAGGCGTGCACCACCACACCCGGCTCTTAATATTTTTAATATTTATTTATTTTAAAAAAGAAAAAGAAGCCAGGCATGGTGGCGCACGCCTTTAATCCCAGCACTTGGGAGGCAGAGGTAGGAGGATTGCTGAGAGCTCAAGGCCACCCTGAGACTACATAGTGAATTCCAGGTCAGCCTGGGCCAGAGTGAGACCCTACCTCGAAAAACCAAAAAAAAAAAAAAAAAAAAAAATAAATAAATAAATAAATAAATAAAAAAATAAAAAAAATAAAAATATTAAGAAATAAAAAGCTTAGCTGGGTGTGATGGCACAAACCTTTAATCCCAGCACTTGGACGGCTGAGGTAGGAGGATCACTGAGAGTTTGAGGCTAGCCTGAGATTACATAGTGAATTCCAGGTCAGTCTGAGCTAGAGCAAACCTACCTTGGGAAAAAAAAAAAAAAAAAAAAAAAAAAAACCAAACCAAACAAAAAAGCTTACCTTCACTTGAAAATAAAAATAGGAGATTAATGTTATGAGTGGTAGAATTAAGATAATTGGTCAGAGTCATTGAGCAATTAGATATTTATCTCTCCACACTTCATTCCTGGTGCATTGCTTGAGGACAGCATAGGAACCATGTATCTTACCTTTTTTTTTTTTTTTTTTTTTTGAGGTAGGGTCTTGCTTTAGCCTAGGCTGACCTGGAATTCACTATGTAGTCTCAGTGTGGCCTTGAACTCATAGTGATCCTCCTACCTCTGCCTCCCAAGGGCTAGGATTAAAGGCATGCATCACCATACATGGCTTTTTTTTGGGCGGGGGGGTTCTAGGTAAGGTCTCACTCCAGCCCAGGCTGACCTGGAATTCACTATGTAGTCTCAGGGTATCTTCAAACTCACAGTGATCCACCTCTGCCTCTGCCTCCCAGTGCTGAGATTAAAGACATGTGCCACTATGCCTGACTCCAGCTACTTTAAGCCCATTGTTTATTAAGCATTTGTTGAGCACTATAAAGGTGGTGAAGAATTGAAAAGGGGAATTAAATCCATGGAGCTGTGATAGCTTCATGTTTGAGCTATTGAGAGCATGTAGAGCTGACTCTGTTTCTTCTGAGGAGTGAAGTATAAATTACACACACATATTTAAGAAAACCTAGATTCATTTGTTAAACTATGATGAGACATTATCATTGACAGTACTTTAAAAACTTGATCAGATTACTTTCTCTAACAGAAAACTAATATCTGAATGTCCTGGGAGGACCCTAACATAGCAGGCTGGACAACAGGCAGGAGCAGAAGCTAGTAGGAAGCACTTGTGCCAGAGTGGATATGTGGTTATGATTTCCTCAGGGATACCTAAAGTTGTGCTGAATTAATCAGTCTTATCCCTCACCTCTGGAAAATGACACAAGCTGAACTCCCCTTAGGAGTTCCTTAGACCCCAGAGGGGTATCTGAACTTCAGCCTCTCTCTAACCACCCAGGAGACCCACAGCCAGGCTCCTCATTGCTTTACCACCCAGGCCTGCCAGCAGACAGTTATACATACAGCAAAGCAGTGATTAGAGATCTACTCAGGGGACACCTGGACTTGGGACGTATGGAAAAGTATAGGATAAGTTATTATTCACTTTTGTTAATAAAAGTTTCTTGGGCTGGAGACATGCAAAGCCAAAGGACCTAGGTTTGATTCCCCAGTGCTCACATAAAGCCAAATGCACAAGGTGGCTTATGCATCTGGAGTTTGTTTGTAGTGGCTAGAGGCCCTGGCACACCCATTCTGTCTATTTCTGCTTCTCCCTCTCTCTTAAATAAATAAATAAATAATCATTTTTTTTTACTTTTTTTTTTTTTGGCAACTAACATAATTACAGACAATAAGCCATGGTAATTCCCTCCTGTCTCCCACTTTCCCCTTCACAAATCCACTCTCCATCATATCCCTTCCCTCTTTCAGTCGGTCTCTTATTTTGATGTCATCATTTTCCTCCTATTATGAGGATTTTGTGTTAGTACCAGGCACTATGAGGTCATGGATATCTAGGCCAATTTGTGTCTGGAAGATTGCATTTGTAAGCAGTCCTACCCTTCCTTTGGCTCTTATGTTCTTTCTGCCACTTCTTCTGCGATGGACCCTGAGCCTTGGGAGGTGTGATAGAGATATTTCAGTGCTTAACACTCCTCTGTCACTTCTTCTCAGCACTAAGGTGCCTTTTGAGTCATCCCAATGGTCACCATCATCTGAAAAGAGAAGCTTCTCTAACCAAAAGTGAGAGTAGCATTAATTATATGGGTACAAACATTTAAAAAAGTGCTTACAGGGCAATTTTGTGAACATAATATATGCATTTAACCAGACAACAGCAGGCTTCACATCCCTAAGGACTCAGGACCAGCCAGCCTCATTATAGTTTTTATTTTTATTTTTTTGTTGTTGTTTTTTCGAGGTAGGGTCTCACTCTGGTCCAGGCTGACCTGGAATTCACTATGTAATCTCAGGGTGGCCTTGAACTCACAGTGATCCTCCTGCTTCTGCCTCTCAAGTGCTGGGATTAAAGGTGTGCGCCACCATGCCCGACTCTCTGCAATAGTCTTTTTGTTTTTTTTTTTTGGTTTTGCGAGGTAGGGTCTCACTCTGGTCCAGGCTGACCTGGAATTAACTATGTAGTCTCAGGGTGGCCTTGAACTCACGGCGATCCTCCTACCTCTGCCTCCCGAGTGCTGGGATTAAAGGCATGCGCCACCACGCTCGGCTTGTAATAGTCTTTTGACTAGGTTTTTGGTACCAGGCATGTATTCCCCCCCGTGGAGTGGGCTTCCAATCCAATTAGAGTGGTTGGTTTCCCCATAACAGACATGCCACTCTGGCCTACTTGAGGCTTGCAGTGTCCACTGTTTTTTATCACTGCTGATGACTTCTTTCTCTTCCATAGGGCTGCATGCAGCATAGCTTTTTCCAGCTTTCTGTCAGCTGTTATACAGAGAGGAGGGTTTGTTTGTTTGTTTGTTTGTTTGTTTTTTGGTTTTTCGAGGTAGGGTTTTACTTTAGCTGAGGCTGACCTTGGATTCACTATGTAATCTCAGCGTGGCTTTGAGCTCACGGTGATCCTCCTACCTCTGCCTCCCAAGTGCTGGGATTAAAGGCGTGTGCCACCATGCCTGCCTCCAGGAGGAGGTTTTCAGCTCAGTTCCAGCGTGGTTTCTCAGTGACCTTGCAGCCCAGGTATGTGGAGTCTTCAGCAGTAGGGTCTTACCATCTATTTCTGGTGGGAAACTAAGAGCCTTGGCAATGGCTTATAATGTTTGAGGGGCATCTGGGACCTCCCTGGTCAACAACTCACTGGAAGGTATCCCATCCTTGGCACTGAAAAATTTTCTTGTGACAATCCATGGTTCTGGATACGCCATTGTCCAAAAAAGTAGGCTTCCATATGGCTTATTCACAACATCTTAAATTTTGAGTAACCCTTTCCCCACCCTTTCTTTACTCAATCTCTTTTTCTTTTTTTGTTGTTTTTCCAGGTAGGGTCTCGCTCCAGCCCAGGCTGACTTGGAATTCACTAGGTAGTCTCAGCGTGGCCTTGAACTCTGCCTACCCCTGTCTCCCAAGTGCTGGAATTAAAGGCTTGCGCCACTACGATTGGCTTCTTCTTTCTTAAAACAAAACAATAAAGCTTTCTTCTGCTGCTGACAACCTGTTGTCTCAGTTTGTTTTGAGGTTTAAGTAAGCTTTGAAGAAGGAAGAAAGCCTTTAATGAAACCTACTCCAGAGTGAAAAGGCACCAGCTTCTCCCTTACAGTATGAACAGAATCTCATAACAGCATAAATCCTTTTCAGGGATGAACATCTTTATCTTTTACTGAATCTTTTGTCTGGACTCCAGCTATATTATATTGGCTATTCACAGATTGAGAAAGCATTCCTTCTAATCTCTCTAATGTGGCTTACCCTTCATTGTTAAATGGGACAGTCCTTCCTAAGTATAAAATGTAGTGCTATCCCTTGTCCTTGTTCGTGTGCCGCCACATCATACCCTTCTCCATCATAATCCTGGGAGAGTTTTCAGCCTCAGGATCTGGATGCAAGGCCTAGATGGAATGGACATGCTCCCCCCCAAAAAAAACAAACAAACAAACAAACAAACAAACAAACAGCCAGTGGTGGTGATGGAACATGCCTTTGGTCCCAACATTCAAAAGAGGCAAAGGTGGGTGGATTACTGTGAGTTTGAGGCCAGCCTGTGACTATAGAGTGAGTTGCAGGTCAGCCTGGGCTACAGTGAGACCCGAGGTCCAAAACAAAACAAAAAACCCCCAAAACCATTGTCTCCAATGCCAATTTATCATTGTCTCAATTCAGTAATGGGTTTGACATCATCATCACTGTCTTCCGACTTCATCAGAAAGGTTATTTTAATTCCTCCATAAACTTGGCATTCATTATAACATGCAAATGCTTTCCTGGAAGGAAGGCATTTAGGTCTCTGAAGACTGCATGTAAACTGATGGTTGGGTATTCCTGAAAGAATCCTAATCTAGAACCATCTAACTGATGTAGGTGGCTCTCAGCAGTGTGATGGTTACTGGTGCCAAGGCACTTCCTGTTGAGCACAGTCTCTATATCTGGCTGCTGTTGTCAAAGCCTTATGAAGCTCATTGCAGAAGCATCGCAACACAGGATGGGGGATCTGAGCATAGCAGTCTTTGCTTTTTTCTTTCTCATGGACCCCAGGGTTAGCCTTGAACTTGCTATGTAGCCAAAGATGACCTTGAATTTAAGATCTTCCTGCCTCTATCTCCTGAGTGCTGGGATTGCAGGCACATATTACCTTGCTGGGGTTGGGCTCAAGACTTTGTGTAAACACTCTACATCCTGACCCTTTGAGATTCTCTTTTCTGTAGAAGACTTTAATTAAGTTAAATGCTTTTCTTATCAACTTTTCACACTATGAAGGACTGACCAAAAACCAACAAGCCTTTCAGATGAGGACTTTACTTGGGTAGTGGCCTAGTGGAATGGTTATTAATAGGTTATGGAGCACCAAAATACTGTTGTGAAAGTATTATATTGAATTTTAGAGTATCATTTCAGTATCATTTTAATGCTTCTTGGTGAATGTGAACTTCTTTGAGCCTGTTATTTTATTTGGAAAAACACGAACCCTTGCCATATAACACTGACAAAATATCATTTTTTTTTCAGTGTAAGGAAACAGCACCACCAGCTGCTCAAGTCAGGGCAGATTTTTACCACTGATTCTTAGATTTTACTCCTTAAGTCTGCCTGCTCCCTCATTCTCTAGATCTATTTCATCAGAAAGTTATTTTCTTCCCATTCCCACAATAGTGTCTCACACACTGTCTCTCTATTTCTGTTGCTCACTCAGTAGATTAAACCGTAATTATTTCTGACCCAGATTTTCAAAAAAAATTTTTGTTTATTTTTATTTATTTATTTGAGAGTGACAGACAAAGAGGCAGAGAGAAAGAGAGAGAGAGAAAATGAATGGGTGTGCCAGGGCCTCCAGCCACTGCAAATGAGCTCCAGATACATGTGCCACCTGTGCATCTGGCTGATGTGGGTACTAGGGAATTGAGCCTCAAACCGGGGTCCTTAGGCTTCACAGGCAAGCACTTAACCACTACTCTAAGCCACCTCTCCAGCCCTCTCTCCCCGATTTAATAGTCACTTGCCTGGTCTCCTTACTGCCTGTTCTTGCTTCACAAATATGTTATTTATATAGATCACTGTCTAAAGCAGATAAGATCTTAGTATTCCCTGTTTAAAACCTTTAGTTTTAAAAACATTCCAGATAAATCGCAAATTCCATTCTAATGTAGCCCTTCATAGTTAGATCTGATACATTTTCCCGTTTCTCTCCTGCACTGACCCCTTAGGCTGGTGTACTTGAGCTTTCTCTGGGTCTTCAGTATGGAGACCATTAGCCACAGGTAGACTATTATAGTCTCAGGGTGACCTCAAACTCATGGTGATCCTCCTACCTCTGCCTCCCGAGTGTTGGGATTAAAGGTATGCACCACCATGCCTGGTTTCAGTTAACATTTTAAAAAAATTTATCTTTAAAAAAATATTTATTTGAGAGAGATAAAGAGGTAGAGAGAGAGAATAAGGTTACGTCAAGGCCTCTAGCCACTACATATGACCTGTAGATGCATGTACCACCTTGTGCATCTGGCTTATGTGGGTACTGGGGAATCAAACCTGGGTCCTTAGGCTTTGCAAGCAAATGCCTTAACCACTAAGCCATTTCTCCAGCCCCAGTTTGCATTTTTTAGACAATGCTTTTTCTTTCCTTCCCCTGTTTGTGTTGAGGTAGGATCTTTCTGTAGTTTAGGTTGGCCTGGAAATTGTGATCCTTCTGCCTCTGCCTCCCAAGTGCTGGGATTGCAGGTGTGCACAACCATTCCTGGCTCTAGAGAGTTCTTTTCTGAATCCGTCAGATTTTTCACTTCTTCAGAGTCTTTGTACATCTTGCGTCAGCATCCAGGTTATCACTCTTGATTAAATTAAGAATGAAACTCTGCCCCGTCTTTTTGTTTTGAGACAGTCTTATGTATTCCAGGATGGCTTCAAAGTCCTTGGGTAGTCAAGGATGACTTTGAACTTCTGATCTTTTTGCCTCTACCTCCCAAGTGCTGGGTTTATAAGAGTATGCCACCATACCTGGTTTAAGTGATGCTGGTGATCCAAAGCTTAAAGCATGCTAGACAAGCACTCTACCAACTGAGCTACACCCCTGGTCTTTAACTGTGTTTTGCAGACAAAAGCTGATCAAGTGGATAGTTGAATTGCCCAGGGTCACACCAGGTAGTCCATGATAGGACTAGAACCAGGGTATAAGAAGATAAGAGAAAAGGAGAGAGAGAGAGAATGTGTGTGTGTAATTTTTGATTTTTCAAGGTAGGGTCTCACTCTAGCTCAGGCTGACCTGGAATTCACTCTGTAGTCTCAGGGTGGCCTCGAACTCACGGTGATCCTCCTACGTCTGTCTCCTGAGTGCTGGGATTAGAGGCGTGTGCCACCATGTCTGACTTTTTAAAAATATATTTTATTTTTATTTATTTATTTATTTATTTTTTAAAATTTTTATTTATCTGAGCTGGGCGTGGTGGCGCACACCTTTAAACCCAGCACTTGGGAGGCAGAGGTAGGAGGATTGCCGTGAGTTCGAGGCCACCCTGAGACTACATAGTTAATTCCAGGTCAGCCTAGGCCAGAGTGAAACCCTACCTCGAAAAACCAAAAAAAAAAAATTTTTATTTATCTATTTGACAGAGAGAAAGAGGGAGAGAGAGAGATAGAAAGAGAGTGAGAGAATGGAGTCACCAGGGCCTCCAGCCACTGCAAACAAACTCCAGACACATGCGCCACCTTGTGCATTTGGCTAATGTGGGTCTTAGTGAACCTAACCTGGGTCCTTTGGCTTTGCAGGCAAATGCCTTAACTGCTAAGCCATCTCTCCAGCCCTTATTTATTTATTTGAGAGAGAGAGAGAGAATGAATATGGGCACACCAGAGCCTCCAGCCACTGCAAATGAACTTTAGACACGTGCACTCTCTTTGCACTCTCTTGTGCAACTGGCTAACGTGGGGAATCAAACCTGGGTCCTTTGGCTTTGCAGGCAAATGCCTTGACCACTAAGCTATTCCTCCGCCCCCCCCCCCTGCTTTTAAACGTTTTTTGAGGTATGGTTTCATTCTGGTCCAGGCTGACCTGGAATTCACTGTGTAGTCTCAGAGTGACCTCAAAGTCATGGTGATCCTCCTACCTCTGCTTCCCGAGTGCTGGGATTAAAGGCGTGCGCCACCATGCCCAGCTTAGTTATACTTTTTTTTGTTTGTTTTTTTCATTTTTCGGTTTTTCAAGGTAGGGACTCACTCTTGCCCAGGCTGACCTGGAATTCACTATGTAATCTCAGGGTGGCCTTGAACTCATGGCGATCCTCCTACCTTTGACTCCCGAATGCTGGGATTAAAGGTGTGTGCCACCATGCCTGGCTGAGTTACACTTTTTTGAAAAAATATTTTTGTTGATTTATTTGGTGGGAGGGCTAGAGGGTGGGGGAATGGGTACATTAGGGCTTCTTGCCACTGCAAAGGAACTCCAGATACATGTGCCACTTTGTGCATCTGACAAGTACCTTTAATTGCTGAGCCCCAGCATTTATGCTTGATCCAGCATAGAGAAAGAGGAAGTGATCTGTGGAAGGACCTAAGATGTTTTCTGGAAATAGCAATCTCTTCAGGAATTCCCTACCCCCATTGTATGGGCAACAGTTTTGCATGTAACATCAAGCAAACCTTTGATGTTTTTAGCAATTACCTTCTTGTTGCTGGACAGGATACCTATCTAGAAGCAGTTTATGGAAGGAAAGGATTAGTTTGGCTTACAGTTTCCAGGGAGTTTCATCATGGCAGGGAGAAGATGGTAAGAACAGATAGCAGGGTGTCGCGTCTTGTTGCATCAGCTTGGAGAGAGCAGAAAGTGAGCTGACTAGTACTTGCAGTGGGGACTGGAATATAAAATTCCAGTGCCCACCCAGAGTGACACACCTCCTCCAGCAAGGCTCCACCTTCCAAAGACTTCACTAGCTGGGGATTAAGTATGAGACTTAGTCACCAATACATGATGTTATGAGGACATTTTACATTTCAACCACCACAATGTCTAAGCAGTTTGCAGCCAGAATCAGTTCAGTGTTCCTTGGTCAACTCTCGGTAATTCTTGGTCCCAAATGGGGACATAATCTGTTCATTACTTACCAGAGCCTGTGGGATGTAGCAAAGACAGTGGTAAGAGAGAAGTTGGGAAGTTGTTTTTTTTTTTTTTTTTTTTTTTTTGGTTTTTCAAGATAGGGTCTCACTCTAGCTCAGGCTCACTTGGAATTCACTGTGTAGTAAGAGGGAAGTTTATAGCCAAGAGTGCCCATGATAACAAAATTAGAAAGGGCCTGGGGAAGATGAGTTCAGTGAGTAAAAGTCTGAGATTGGATGCTCGGCACCCACATAAAAATGGGGTGTGGTGACACCTGCCTGTAATCTCAGCTCTGGGAAGGTGGAGACATTAGCATCCCTGGGTCTTGCTGGCTAGCTAGTCTAGCTGAATTGGTGAGCTCTAGGTTGAGGGAGAGGCTCTGTCTTAAAAAATAAGGGCTGGAGAGATGACTTAGTGGATAAGGTACTTGTCTGTGAAGCCTAAGGACCCATGTTCAACTCCCCAGATCCCATGTAAGCCAGACATACAAGGTGACGCGTGCACAAGGTTGCACATGCACACAAGGTGATCCATGCATCTGGAGTTTGATTACAGTGTCTGGAGGCCCTGGTGTGCCAATTCTCTCTCTCTCATTTTTTTTTTAAACTTATTTATTTATTCATTTATTTGAGAGAGTGAGAAAGAAGCAGAGAGAGAGAGAAAGAGAATGCGTGTGCCAGGGCCTCCAGCCACTGCAAACGAACTTAAGACACATGCACCTTTGTGTATCTGGCTTATGTGGGTCGTGGGGAATCGAACCAAGGTCCTTTGGCTTTGCAGGCAAATACCTTAACCACTAAGCCATTTCTCCAGCCCCTCTTTCTCTCATATAAAAAAAGGTCAGTCTGTTGGGCTTTCCTAAAAAGAAAAAAACCAAAACAAAAAACAAACAAAAAAAAAACTGGTTGTTTGAAAAGATAAACAAGATGAGCAAACCTTTAGCCACAAGAATGAAATAGAGAAGACTCAAAGTTAGAGATGAAAGGGGGGGGGTAATATTACAACAAAGACTGAAATTTAGGGGGTCCTTATAGAATATTTTGAAAAATTTCACTCCAGTTAAGAATATTTGAAATTAATGGGTGTCATTATCAAAATATTTAATTTATATATACATATATGTTGGGTTTTCTGATTCTAAATATTATTCTGTGCTTTTGGGATGTAAACTGGGCCATTCACACCATTGAATTTGTACTTATTTTTGTAAGATCAATGGAATAACAAATGATCATAGCTTCTGCCATTTCCTAAGTGCTTTAGCTTTAGTCTTCATTGACTCCCATTTGGCTTGTTGCCCTATGAACTGTGCTGGTGCATGAGTTTGGAGTATTTCTTTGGTTTGAAAGTAAGCATGCTTCTTGCCTTTGGGTCCCAAACTTCATTCTTGGTTATTCTTAATAACCAGAGCCACCGGGCTCTACTGTACTACCATTACAAAGGGAAATAAATTCTAAAAGGGAAGAGATACTTAAAGTGAAGTGAGAACAAGAGGTAGTCTTGAGTTTAAACATTGCTCTTATTCATTACTTGTAACTGAATTGTTACCTTAGAACTATGTTGAGTGGTTTAATGTAGAAATCCTTAGAATTTCTTTTCCAAGCTGGGCATGGTGGTGCACACCTTGAATCTCAGCACTCAGGCGGTAAGGGAGGATGATTGCCTTGAATTGGAGGCCAGTTTGGGACTACAGTGAGTGCCAGATCAGTCTGGGCTAGAGTGAGACCCTACTCTGGAAAAAAAAAAAAATTCCTTTTTCATTTAGTCCTTTCCCTACATAGTTTTTCCACTAAGTTGGGATCCAGTAGAGCCATTTGCAGCTTTGGACAACCCCAAGGAGGGCACTGTCCACTGTCTTTGTGGGATTTGTGTGTGTGGTGTGTGTGTTGGTGTTTAGGGTATGTGTGTGAATTGTTACAGGTAAACCAAGGTTGGAAGACATGTTCATCTAGAGGCAAGTGCTTTAGCTTTTTTCCTGTTGCAAAACAATTGAGATTTTCTAAAAGACACAAACAAACAAACAACAACAACAACAATCCCTAATATTTCATAGCATGGGTGGAGCCTTTTTTAACCTGAAATTTTTTATTGGCAACTTTCAAACATATACATAATGTATTTTGATCATAATACCCTCCTATTGCTTTTTTGTTTGTTTGTTTTTTTCTTTTTTTTGTTTTTCAAGGTAGGGTCTCACTCTGGCCCAGGCTGACCTGGAATTAACTATGTAGTCTCAGGGTGGCCTTAAACTCTCGGTGATCCTCCTACCTCTGCCTCCCGAGTGCTGGGATTAAAGCTGGGATTAAAGGTGTGCACCACCATGCCTGGCTTCATTGCTTTCTTTTGTTCCCCTCCCCATCCCTTCTTTCACTGAATCCCTTCCTTTTTCCAAGTAGTCTCTCTTCTATTTTTATAGTTTTTTCTTTTTTGTTTTTTTCTGGGAAGGATCTCACTCTAGCCCAGGCTCCCCTGGAATTCTCTATGTAGTCTCATAATGGCCTTAAACTCACAGCATTCCTCCTACCTCTGCCTCCTGTGTCCTGGGATTAAAGATTTTTTTTTCCCCCAGAGGTAGGCTCTCACTTTAGGCAAGGTTGACCTGTTTCAAAATTATGTACATTTTTATTTCAGCCAAATGTGTTACATATGGACCTGTTTAGACTGTTGGCATGGTTTATGATAGCTATGTGACATATGTCTAATTTGTTGAATCTTTGAGAACAGAAGAATTTTTAAAGGCTTATCTAGAATTGGAAGATGGCTCAATGGTTAAAGGTACTTGCTTGCAAAGTCTGATGGCCCAGGTTCAATTCCCTAGTACCCAAATAAAGCCAGTTGCACAAAGGGGCTCATGTGTTTGGGGTCCCTTTACAGTGGCGGGAACATTCTTCTACCTACCCCTCTTGAGTGGTGGGGTAAAAGGCATGCACCACCATGCCCAGCAAACTTCTCTCTGTTAACCACTTAGTTTTGTTCTTTTGGAATGAATCCTTCTGTTAAAACACTGGTTAGTCGAGCCGGGCGTGGTGGCGCACGCCTTTAATCCCAGTACTCGGGAGGCAGAGGTAGGAGGATCGCCGAGAGTTTGAGGCCACCCTGAGACTACAGAGTGAATTCCAGGTCAGCCTGGACCAGAGTGAGACCCTACCTTGCAAAACCAAAAAAATAAAAAAAAAAACAAAACACTGGTTAGTGTGTTTGAAGACAGATTGATAAGGGTCTCTTTTAGATGTGCTAAGCTCACTCAGTTTTTCTTGAGCTGCCACAGGATTTCCCCTGATCATCCAATAGGCATATTTTAGCTCCTTAACTTTCAAATGCTTTAACTAAAACCCCAATAAAGAATATCCTTTACATCTTGACTCAATATACCCATACATTTTTTTGTTTGTTTTTGTTTTTTTGAGGTAGTGTCTCACTCTAGCTCAGGCTGACCTGGAATTCACTATGTAGTCTCAGGGTGCCCTTGAACTCATGGTGGTCCTCCTACCTCTGCCTCCCAAGTGCTGGGATTAAAGGCATGTGGCACCACATCCAGCTCATAAGTGATATATATTTTAATATATAGGTAACTGCAGTAATTTTTTTTTTTTTTTGGTTTTTGAGGTAGGGTCTCACTCTGGTCCAGGCTGGCCTGGAATTAACTATGTAGTCTCAGGGTGGCCTTGAACTCTCGGTGATCCTCCTATCCCGAGTGCTGGGATTAAAGGCTTGCGCCACCACGCCCGGCCCCTTTTTTTGTTTTTTTGAGGTAGGGTTTCGCTCTAGCCCAGGCTGACCTGGAATTCAGGGTAGCCTTTGAACTCATGGCGATCCTCCCCTCTGCCTCCTGAGTGCTGGAATTAAAGGCGTGCACCACCACGCCCGGCTGCAGCAAAAAAAATTTATAAGGTGCTTATCCTTAACTTTTTCAAATGTGCTGTTTGTTGTTACCTGTTAAAGGGATCTCTTAAGAGTTTAATGTTATCACTTCCTAATGGGTTTCAGCTTGTAGTTTGGAAAACACTATTCTGGTTTGTTTAAGCTACAGACAGGTAGTTTGAAGTAAATAGTTCTGAAAATTAGAATGGTTGCTAAAATAGAATTTACCTTGAGAACATTATGATCGTTACTATTAAGTTAACATGGTTAGGGATGTAACAGTGGGTGAATGTGTGCCTAGTATGAGTGAAACCCTGGATTTGATCCCCAGCACCGCATAAAGCTGGCATAATGGTACATGCCTATAATCCCAGCACCTGAGAAGTTGAACAGAAGGATCAGAAGTTCAAGGTCATTCTTCACTACCTATCCAGTTCTGTGTCAGCCTGAGCTACGTCAGACCCTGTACCCCCAAAATAAAATAAAATAAAATAAAATAAAATAAAATAAAATAAAATAAAATAAAATAAAATAATACAAAGGCTTTTTATTATTAAGTAAAACTTAATAGGATTAACTTCTTGGTAATGACTGCAATAAAACTAAAATAAATATTTTATTCTTATCTGTAGGTGGCGACAGACAAGGTTGCAGAGAAGCTGAGTTCTACTCTCTCATGGGTGAAGAACACAGTATCGCATACAGTCAGTCAGATGGCCAGTCAGGTGGCAAGTCCATCGGCTTCATTACACACTACATCCTCATCTACCACCCTGTCAACACCAGCCCTTTCACCATCTTCCCCATCACAGTTGAGTCCAGACGACTTAGAACTCCTGGCTAAACTGGAGGAACAAAACAGGTGATACTGCTTGTCGTTTCTCTTCGCAGTTATACAACAGTCAGAACTTCAAATAGTTTCTTGAGTGGTTTTTTTTCCAGTTTTTTTTTTTTCCTTTGCACCATGCATATCAAAATTACTTGTCCAACCGGATGTGGTGGCGCACGCCTTTAATCCTAGCACTTGGGAGGCAGAGGTAGGAGGATCGCCATGAATTTGAGGCCACCCTGAGACTACATAGTGAATTCCAGGTCAACCTGGGCTAGAATGAGACCCTACCTCACACAAAGAAAAAATTGTCTAAAATTCAAATGTTTTTTGAGGGTTGTTGTAGTCAGCTTCATGCTGGTAGAAAACACCCAACCAAGAGCAGCTTGTGAGAGGAAAGGGCTTACAGACTTGAGGGGAAGTTCTTTGATGCCAGGGGAAAACAATGGCATGAGCAGAGGGTGGACATCACCTCCTGGCCAACATCAGGTGGACAAAAGCAGCAGGAGAATGTGCCAAACACTGGCAAGGGGAGGCTGGCTATAACACTCATAAGCCTGCCCCCAACAATACATCACCCCCAGGAGGATCCAGTCGCCCAGTTGCTACCAGCTAACATTCAAAACACATAAATTTATGGGAGACACCTGAATTAAACCACCACAGAAGAAAAGTTGGTCTTAAGCTAAAATTCTTTTCTTTTTTTAATTTTTTTTAATTTTAAAAATATTTAAGGGCTGGAGAGATGGCTTAGTGGTTAAGGCGCCTGCCTCCTAAGCCTAAGAACTCTGGTTCCAATCTCTAGCGGTTCCAATCTCCAGGTCCCACATTTAGCCAGATGCAGTGACGCAAGGGTGCAATGCTGCACTTGACCACAAGGGGGCTGGATTTCGTTTGCAGCAGCTGAGTCACTGCTGGCGTGCCCATCTCTATCTGTCTTCCTCTTCCTCTGTGTCTCTCTGCAAAAAAAAGAAAAGAAAAGAAAAGAAAAGAAAAGAAAAGAAAAGAAAAGAAAAGAAATGTATTTATTTCTGAGAGAGGGAGGGAGGGAGGGAGGGAGGGAGAGAATGGGCTTGCCAGGGCCTCTTAGCCACTGCAAATGAACCCCAGAAGCATGTGCCACCAGGTGCTTCTAGCTTACCTGGGTTATGGGGAGTCAAACCTGAGTCCTTAGGCTTCACAGGCAAGCACCTTAATTGATAAACCATCTCTCCATCCCTTTTAAACTATTTTTAAAAATATATTATTTATTTATCTGAAAGAGAGCAAGAAAGAGGCAGATAGAAAGGGTGCACTAGGGCCTCTAGCCATTGCAAATGAACTCCAGGTGCATGTGCTTCCTTGTGCATCTGTCTTTCCATGGGTATTGGGGATTTGAATTTGGTTCTTCAGGCTTTGCAGCAAGTGCCTTAACTGCTGAGCCATTTCTTCAGTTCTCTCCCTAACTCCTGCTTTTTTTTTTTGGGCTTTTGGTTTTTCAAGGTAGAGTCTCACTGACTCCAGGCTGACCTGGAATTCACTGTGTAGTCTTAGGGTGGCTTTGAACTCAGGGTGATCCACCTTCCTCTGCTTCCCTAGTGCTGGGATTAAAGGCATGCGCCACCACACCCAGCTTTCCCAGCCCCAAATTTTAAGCTTCTTTATTTATTTATTTGATAGAGAGACAGAAATAAAGAAGCAAATAGTGAGTATGGGTGTACCTGCCACTGCAAACAAACTCCAGATATATGTGCCACCCTGCAAATCCAGCTCTGTGTGGGTATTAGGAAATTGAGCCCGGGTTATTAGGCTTTGCAAGCAAGCATCTTAACTTCTGAGCCATCTCTTCAGCCCACCGAAAATTTATGAATTCTTAACCACTGATCCATCTCCAGCCCCAAAATTTTATGAATTTTTAAGGCAAATGAAACTATTTTTATTTATTTTCCAGTGTTGAGTATTGACCTCAAGTCTTATGCATGCTAGGCTGACTGGCACTTACCATTGAATTATGTGCCTAGTCTTAGTATTTAAAAAAAAATTGTATTTATTTATTTATTTGCAAGGGGTGGGAAGAGAGAATGAGAATGGGCACACCAGGGCCTCTTGCCACTACAATCTCCAGATGCATGTACCACTTTGTGCATCTGGTTTATGTGGGTACTGGGGAATCGAACCCAGGCCATCAGGCCTTACAAACAAGTGCCTTTAACCACTGAGCCATCTCTCCAACCTTGGTCTTAGCATTTTTTTTTTTTTTTCAAGTTAGGGTCTCACTCTAGTACAGGCTGACCTAGAATTCACTATAGTCTCAGGGTGGCCTTGAACTCACGGGCGATCCTCCTCAGGTGCACGCCACTACTCCTGGCTGTTTTTTTTTTTTTTTTGGTTTTCTGAGGTAGAGTCTCACTCACTCTAGCTCAGGCTGACCTGGAATTCACTATGTAATCTCAGGGTGGCCTCGAACTCATGGTGATCCTCCTACCTCTGCCTCCTGAGTGCTGGGATTAAAGGTATGCACCCTTATGCCCCGCAGTTTTGGCATTTTTATTTTGATATTTTAATTTTTTAAATTTTTGATTATTCATTTGACAGAGAAAGAAGGAGGGGGAGAGAGAGAGAGAATGGGTGCACCAGGGCCTTTAGCCACTGCAAACAAACTCCAGACACATGCACCCACTTGTGCATCTGGCTAACATTGGGTCTTGGGGAATCAAACCTGGGTCCTTTGGCTTTGCAGGCAAATGCCTTAACTGCTAAGCCATCCCTCCAGTCCGGCATTTTTAAAAAATATATTTTATTTATTTATGTGATAGAAGAGGCATCATGAGAAAATGGGGTAGTTATTTTCTCTACTAGGAATACATACTATGGAGCTTGTGCTTGTTCACTATGCTGATATTAGAAGCTCTTCAGCCATTACTTGCCGAAGAGTATAAGAAGAGCACCCGTTTGTGCTCAGCTAGGGTATATAAATGCCACCAGCTTGGGCTGGAGAGATGGCTTAGTGTTTAATCACTTGCCTACAAAGCCTAAGGACCCCAGTTCAAGGCTTAATTCCTCAGTACCCACATAAGCCAGATGCACAAGGTGGCATATGCATCTGGAGTTTGTTTGCAGTGGCTGCAGGCCCTGGTGTGCCCATTTTCTCTCTCTCTCTCTACCTGCCTCTTTCTCTCTCAAATAAATAAATAAAATAAATAAACGCCACCAGCTTTATTCATTTATTTTTAGTTTTTTGAGGTAGGGTTTCCCTCTAGCCCAGGCTGACCTGGAATTCACTATGTCATCTCATTGTGGCCTCCAACTCATGACTATCCTCCTACCTCTGCCTCCCAAGTGCTGGATTAAAGGTGTGTGCCACCACGCCCAGCCATTTATTTATTTATTTATTTATTTATTTATTTATTTATTTATTTAGAGAGAGAGAGAGAGAGAGAGAGAGAATGGCGTGTCAGGGCCTTCAGCCATTGCCAATGAATTTCAGATGCATGTGCCATCTTGTGCATCTGGCTTATGTGGGTACTGGAGAACCAAACTTAGGTCCTTAGTCTTTGTAGGCAAACACCTTAACTGCTAAGCCATCTCTCCACCCCCCCCCCCTTTTTTTTTGAGGTCAGGTCTTGCTCTAGCTCAGGCTGAGCTGGAATTCACTATATATAGTCTCAGGCCTTATAATATCTACATTATAAGTGAAATTGTTACCAAAAACACCCAAAATGACATCTGCACTTCTCCTTGTCTTTAGGCAGTCATTGTACATTAGTTTGCATTTTCATGAAATTTAGAGAAAAGGAATTACTTTCTTGTTGCTATGACCAAATACCTTAATAGAAGTAATTTAATGAAGATTATTTTGGCTTACAGTTTTCCTCCCTCCTATCCTTCCTTCCCTCCTTCCTTCCTCCCTCCCCCCCCCCCCCCCTCCCTCCCTCCCTCCCCTCCCTCCCTCCCTTCCTTCCTTCCTTCCTTCCATTTATTTATTTATTTATTTATTTATTTTTATTTTTTGAGTTTGGGTCTTACTGTAATCTAGGCTGACCTGACAGTCACTGTATTCCCAGGTTGGTCTTGAACTCCTGGTGACCCTCCTACTTTTGCCTCCCACATGCCATGATTAAAGGTGTGCGTCACCATACCCAACTCTTGCCTTTTGTGTATTTTTATTTTAAATGTATTCATATACCATCTTTGATAAGATGAACCATGAAAAGGGAATTGGAAGAACAAAGTTGAATGACAAGTTGTCTGAAGGTTTTTATAAGCAAATAGATCCTTAAAAACTAAAATAAAGCAACAAGAGGTCATCATGGAATATGAAGCTGAGGCATCTGTATGTATAATAGCAAAAGGAGTAAGGATTAAAAGTTTTGCATTGGCTCTTAAATAGGTAGTTTGCACATAGTGTAACTTTTGGTATTAACTTTATAAAGGATCATGGTTCATTTATGTTATGGTGATCACCAGTAATTCCTGTGCAACAAAACACATAAAGCACTATGTTAAAAATTGTGGTTGGTGCCAGGCATGGTGACTCATGCTTTTAAACCTAGCTAAGATAGGAGGATTGCTGTGAGTTCGAGGCCAGCCTGAGACTTTATAGTAAATTCTAGGTCAGCCTGGGCTGTGGTGAAACCCTACCTTGAAAAACAAAAACAACAACAACAACAATAATAACACCCCCCCCCAATAAAACAAATTGTGATTGGTCAAAGGTGAGTGTAGATGAACTTGTTACTGAGAAATTCATTTTCCTTCTGCATGTAATATGTGCTTAAATTATATTTCAAGAATGTAGGAAAACTATTGGAATTGATTAAAAATGTTTAGGAAAGAGATTTGGGGACTTGGGCTACATAGCTCAGGGGTTGAATGTGTTCACCTGAGGCCCGTGGGTTCTGTCCCTTGTACCAAAACAAAAACAAGATGTTGGGGGCTGGAGCGATGGCTCAGCGGTTAAGACGCTTGCCTGCAAAGCAAAGAGGACTCAGGTTCAATTCTCCAGGTCCCATGTAAGCCAGATGCACATGATGGCACATGCATCTGGAGTTCGTTTGCACTGGTTAGAGGCTCCGGTGTGCCCATTCTCACTCACTCTCTCTATCTCCCTCTTTGTCTCTAATAAATAAAGAAATAAACCCAAGATGTTGAAGAAATAAAAGCAGAAGTATGTTATTTTTGTTCTTATGTGGAAATATTTAACATTTTGAACTTTTTTGTGTTCAAGTTTTGTGACACATGTATGGATTAAGTGTATATTTATGTGTGTATATATTTATGAGTGCATATATGTAATTGAAACTCCAGAATCCATAGGCAGGATTTATGTATAGATAATGGGTGAATGTACTGATACCTTATTTTGCTATGAGACTAATCTTAGCATAAAGACATATCTAACTTTTTTGGGGGGGGGCGGTTCGAGGTAGGGTCTCACTCTAGCTCAGGCTGACTTGGAATTCATGATGTAGTTTCAGGGTGGCCTCGAACTCTTGGCACTCCTCCTACCTCTGCCTCCCAAGTGCTGGGATTAAAGGTGTGCGCCAACATGCCTGGCTCATATCTAACTTTTTATTTTATTTTTTAAAATTTTTATTTATTTATTTGCAAGCAGAGAGAGAGAGAGAGAGGGAGAGATAGAAGAGAGGCAGACAGAGATTGGGCATGCCAGGGCCTCTAGCCACTGCAAACGAACTCCAGATTCATATGTGCCCCTTGTGCATCTGGCTTACATGGGTCCTGGAGAATCGAACTGGGATCCTTTGGCTTCTCAGGCAAACGCCTTAACTGCTAAGCCATTTCTCCAGCCCTATTTTATTTTATTATTTTTTAAAAATATATTTTATTTATTTATTTGAGAGAGACAGAGAGGGGGGGGGTCAAGGAGAGAGAGAGAGAGAGAGAGAGAGAGAGAGAGAGAGAGAGAGAGAATGGGCACGCCAGGGCCTCCAGCCACTGCAAACAAACTCCAGATGCATGTGCCCCCTTGTGCATCTGGCTTACGTGGGTCCTAGAGAGTCGAATCAGGATTCTTTGGCTTTTCAGGTGAATGCCTTAACCGCTAAGCCATCTCTCCAACCCCTAGCTTTTTATTTTTATTTATTTATTTGAGACAGAGAAAGGGGGAGAGAGAGAGAGAGAGAGGGAGAGAGAGAGAGAGAGAGAGAAAGGGCACGCCAGGGTCTTTAGCTACTGCAAACAAACTCCAGATGTATGCGCCACTATGTGCATCTGGCTTACATGGGACCTGGAGAATTGAACTGGGGTCCTTAGGCTTCACAGGCATGCACCTTAACTGCTAAGCCATCTCTCCAGCCCTCATATCTTAAGTTTTTAACAAATAAACATATAGATCTAGCTTTCTTCCTTCTGATCTACCTTGCTGACCTCGCAGAAAATTTAAGAATAATGAAAAATTTATCTGATCACTTCAGATAAATTTGTGTTGAAATTGTGTAACTTGCATAACTAAAGTAAAAATTATGTTACAAAATTACTACTTGTAACATAGCAATAGACACTCTTATTTAGGATTTAGTCTTCCCTTCCTCATATGTAGACTTTGTATTATTTTACTTTTTGATTCAGGAGATGCAAGAATGGTGGCAATATTTTAGAAAATCAAAATTTAAGAAATATGAAAATATAAAAACTTTTCTTCACATAGTTTTATTTTCGAATTAACTGTTAATTTTGAAATGGCGAGAGAATAAGGGTGTGCCAGGACCTTCTGCTGCTACAAATGAACTCCAGGTGCATGTGCTACTTTGTGCATTTGGCTTTACTTGGGTACTGGGGACTTGAACCTGGACCATCAGACTTTGTAAGCAAGCGCCTTTAACCACTTAGCCATCTCTGTAGCCCCCACTATTATTTTTTAAAATGTAGCAACTCCAGAAAAATGTGAAGAAATAGTTCATTGCACTGTCAAAGACCTTTTTGAAGAAAGTTAATAATTGATAGACCTAAAGTTGAAATAGGACAGCATTTTTCCTATGTGTTAAAATGTGTTTTTCTTTTTCATATTAAAAATACAAAGGCATCACCAGAGATGAATTTAAGGAGGTAAGTTTCAAATGCAATAGCAGTACATTTTAATCCAGAAAGGAAGTATTGCTGTTTGAAATTCTGAACTCCCCTTTATTTGTGTTGTTTAAAAGCTTAGCATTGCAGCTGTGTTTTTTTGTTTTACTTATTTTATTTGTAACTTTTAGCATATGCTTGAAAGATGAGGATGAAGAAATAGGAAATGTTCTTTTTTACTAAAATAAATGTATTTTATATTTTAAAAACATAACCAGGAAATTTTGAAGTATTTATCTTACCAACATTTAGATCTGTACTGTCCGGTATGCTAGCCGCTAAGCCTATGTGGTAATCGGACAGCTGAAATGTGGTGGTCTCACTTCAATATGCTGTAAGAGTAAAATACATCAGATTTTGAGGATTTCTTTTATAAAAAAGAATATCACATTAAATAAATTTTTTTTTAATTTGTATTATTCGAGGCAGGGTCTTACTCTAGCCTAGGCTTCCCTAAAACCCACTTTGTAGTCCCAGGCTGGCCTCAAACTTATGGTAATTCTCCTCCCTTAACCTCCAGAGTGCTGGACTAAAGGGGTGTGCCACTCCTCTTGGCTTAATTAAATTGTCTGAGTACATGTTGAAATAACATCTTTTCTATATTTGATGAATTAGCTTAGTCTGGTGGCACCTGCCTTTAACCCTAGCACTTGGGAGGCTGAGATAGTAGGATCACCACAAGTTTGAGTCCCACCTGTGTTGTATAGGGAGTTCTAGTCCAGCTTGGGTTAGAGGGGGACACTATCTTAAATGAACTAACAAATAAATCCTTTCTATTTATATGCATTTTCAGAATTTTTATTTTATTTTTATATTTTTGGCTTTCTGAGGTAGGGTCTCACTTTAGCTCAAGCTGACCTGGAATTCACTATGTAGTCTCAGGGTGGCCTTGAACTCTTGGTGATCCTCCTACCTTTGCCTCCCGAGTGCTAGGATTAAAGGTATGTGCCACCATGCCTGGCTAAATTTTATTTTATTTTTATTTTTATTTTTTTTTCTTTTTTTATTTTTAACTTTTTATTTATTTATTTATTTGGGAGAGAGAGAGACAGAGAATGGGCAGTGCCTCTAGCCACTGCAAATGAACTCCAGATGCATGTGCCCCACGCATCCAGCCACTGCATAACCACTAAACTCCAGCCCCAGACAGAGAGAGAATGGGCATGCCAGAGCTTCCAGCCACTGCATACGAACTCCAGACACATGTGCCACCTTGTGCATCTGGCTTATGTGGCTCCTGAGGAATTGAACAGAGGTCCTCTGGCTTTGCAGGCAAATGCCTTAATGACAGTCATCTCCCCAGCCCTTATATGCATTTTTTTAAACTTTCAAATGTGGGTGCCTGGAACATTCAAATTGCTAAAGTGTTTTGTACTGTATTTTTGTCGGATCTAGATGTTTTGATGTTTGTTTGTTTGTTTGTTTGTTTTATTTTTGGTTTTTCAAGGTAGGGTCTCACTGTAGCTCAGGCTGACCTGGAATTCACGATGTAGTCTCAGGGTGGCCTTGAACTCTCTGTGATCCACCTACCTCTGCCTCCCGAGTGCTGGGATTAAAGGCGTGCGCCACCATGCCCAGCTTGTTGTTTATTTATAAGTTTATCAGCTTTATCTCACATTCCCAAGAATAAATTTTATGAAAAAATCTCACATTAATTAAGGAAGTGAAAAGCTTAAAAGAGAAATAGATATTTTCAAGTCTGTGAAAATATACCTATTTTTGATTATACAAAAGCCTTCATTTGAACTTTGCTTTCACTGTGGATCTTTTTTTTTTCAGAGATGGGAATGGAATTTTATTTTTTAGAAATATTTTTATTTTATTATTTATTTATTTGAGAGAGACAGAGAGAGAGGGAGGAAGGGAGAGAGAGAGAGGGAGGGAGGGAGAGGAGAGAGAGAGAGAGAGAGAGAGAATGGGTGCACCAGGGCCTCCAGCCACTGCAAATGGACTATAGATGCATGCACCACCTTGTGCATCTGGCTTATGTGGATCCTGGGGAATCAAACCTGGGTCCTTTGGCTTTGAAGGCAAGCACATTAACCACTAAGCCATCTCTCCAGCCCCTATCTTTTTATTTGCAAGCAGAAAGAGAGAGAGAGTCACACAGAGAGAATTGGGTGAACCAGGGCCTTCCAGGTGTTGCCAAAAACAAACAAACAAACAAACAAACAAACAAACAAACAAACAAAAACAAACAAACAAACAAACCTCTAAATGTTTGTGCCACTTTGTGCATCTGGCTTTTTGTTGGGTACTGGGGAATTGAACCAGGGTCCCACTGAAAAATCTCTCTAGCCTGGGGGTTGAATTTTTTTTTTTTCAAGGTAATGTTTCACTTTAGTCCAGGCTGACCTGGAATTCACTATGTAGTCTCAGGATGGCCTTGAATTCATGGTGATCCTCCTACCTCTGCCTCCCAAGTGCTGGGACTAAAGGCATGTGCCACCACGCCTGGTGGGAGTTGAATTTTTTGAGATAGGGTCTCTTGTAGCAAAGATCTGGAATTCACTATGTAGACCAGGCTGGCCTCAAACTCATGCAGTTTTCCTGCTTTAGCCTTCCAAGTGCTAGAAATATAGGCATAAGCCACCATGTCTGGCTGAGAACGGAATTCCCAAACTCAGTTTCTGCTTAGAGTTTTGTATTGTATTAACGTTCCCTAGCTGTCATTGTACAGAAATGAAGCAACATAAATAAGAAAGCAGTTTCTCCGAGTTGTCATGGTAGATGCTTTTCTTTGTGTTGTGTCTGAGTTGCTTTGTATGCCCCTGGGCTTTGTGTTTTCTCTGAATTCTCCTCTCATTTCTATGGGTCAGAGATAGGAGTTTGTACTTGTTGATAGGAAAACGTGTGACCCCTTTCTGAGTCAGGCAGAAAGTTTTGCTGTGGTCTCAGTGTTTGTGACTGTACAAAACTCATGTGTTGAAATCTCATTTTGAATGTTATCTTATTAACAGGTGTGACCTTTGAGAAGCTTTGCTGTTATGGATGAGATTAATGCTTTTCTATAAGAGGCACATTAAAATATGTATATTTATTTATTTGAGAGAGAGAGAGAAGCAGATAGAGAGAAAGAGAATGGGCATGGCAGGGCCTCCAGCCATTGCAAATGAACTCCAGATACATGTGCCCTCTTGTGCATCTGGCTTACGTGGGTTCTGGGGAATTGAACCAGAGTTCTTAGGCAAACACCTTAACCGCTGAGCCATTTCCTCAGCCCAAAAGAGGTGCTTTAGAGAGCTCTTTGGTTCTTTTTGTCAAGTGAGGACATGTAAAAAATGGTTTTAATGAGAAATGGCTTTCATCAGACACCAAATAGTGACTTGATCTTTGACTTCCTAGAATCTCACACTGTGAACATTCAGTTTTTGTGTTTATAAGTCACTTTAGTTATTTTGTTATAGCAGCTCAAATAGATTGAAGTGAGGCTATTATCATCGACTTGCCCACTGTTTGTTCCAGCATGTGCATATCCTGTTTTGGTGTGTATTATAGATGTTGGAACCTCATGTTTGAAAAGTTGCTCCCTTTGTAGTAAGGCTTTCTGCTTCTAAGAGCCTGTCTGTTTGGCTTTCCAGGTGATTTTCCTTAGATCCTTATAAATCATCTTAGCAAATTGCAAATGACAAGGTGGCATGTTGACAGGTTGCTGTTCTATCCTGCTCTGATATTCACAGAGAAACATTATAGGGAATATAATAAGATATTAGAAAAGTTGGTCAGCTTTTTACATATAATTGCCAAATTTTATACTCTTTATCTTTCTTCTGAACTCTAGACCTATATTTTTCAACAGCTGTTTATAGTACTTACAAAGATGTCCTTTAAGCACTCAAACTACAAATACCCAAAGAGAACTCTTTCTTTTTAAAAAAATTGCATGCATGCATGCGTATGGGTGCTCCAGGGCCTCTTGTCATTGCAAATAAACACACTATGATTTTGCCACTTTTTTTTATACTGACTTACATGAGTGGTTTAGAAATTGAACCCTGGGCCAGCAGGTTTTGTAAGCAATCATTTTTCTTCTACTTTTCAATCAGTGTTCTAGATAGGCATCATCTTTGGTGTTTATTGCATGCATTCTTCTATGCTCAAAGTGTGCTTCTTTGTGTGGTGGCACATGCCAGTAATCCCAGCACTAGGGAGACTGAGGTAGGAGGATCACCACAAGTTCAAGTCCAGCCAGAAACAAATCCCCTCTCCAAAACACAGAGAAAAACCCTATAAAACAAAAGCTTCTCTTTGTCATTTCTCTTAATGAAACCTGTGTGCTGTCATTTTCCTTAGATAGATGACACCCTAATGAGAAGAGTCAGTTTCCAAAAGCAAAAAAGAATGGGCACATCAGGGCCTCCAGCCATTGCAAACAAACAAACTCCAGGTACATGTGCCACCTTGGGTATCTGGCTTTACATTGGTACTGGGGAATTGAACCTGGGTTCTTTGGCTTTTGCAGGCAAGTTCCTTAACCACTAAGTAATCTCTCCAGCCCCTAATGTATTCTTTTAAAATATTTATTTGAGAGATAGAGACTGAGTATGGGTGTGCCAGGGCCTCCCACCCCTACAAACAAACTCTGGACATGTGCTCCACTCTGCATCTGGCTTTAAGTGGATACAGGAGAATCGAACCTAGGCCATCAGGCTTTGCAAACAAGTGCCTATAACCACTGAGCTATCTCTCCAGCCCTAAGTCTATGCGTTCTTAAAAGAATATGTAGCTGGATGTGGTGGCACATGCCTTTAATCCCAGCACTTGGGAGGCAGAGGTAGGAGGATTGCCGTGAGTTCAAGGCCTCCCTGAGAGTGCATAGTGAGTTCCAGGTTAGCCTGGGCTAGGCTAGAGTGAAACCCTACCTTGAAAAACCAAAAAAAAAAAAAAAAAAAAAAAAAAAGAATATGTAATGTTTTTCCTGCATGCCATGACTTAAGTCATAAATGACTTATGTCACAAATGACATTACATTATAAAAAAGATTATTGGATGATTTCATTATTGTGTGAGCACGAGTCCTTATGCAAACTTAGGTTGTATACCCTGCTGCTTCTCAGTTCTAAACCTGCATAGCATGTTACTATACAGAATATTCTAGTCACTTGTAGGATAATGATATGTATTTGTAGATCTAAACAAAAAAGGCACTGTAGAAGACAATAGTATAAAAAATAAAAATAGTATGCTTATGTTGTGTGGCACTTACCATCACTGTATCTTGCAGGACTGGAAGTTGCTCTGGGTGAAGGGCCAAGAGTTATACTGTAGTAGGGCTGGAGATAGGCCTCAGGGGTTAAAGAATTATACTGCTGTAGGCTTTATGGACACTGTATATACTTAAGCTACACTAGAATGAATGATTTTTTTTTTCAAAGTAGGGTCTCATTCTAGCCCAGGCTGACCTGAAATTCACTATGTAGTCTCAGGCTGGCCTCACACCCACAGAGATCCTCCTGCCTCAGCCTAGGATTAAAGGCATGTGTCACCACGCCCAACTGGCTTTTATTTTATTTTATTTTTTTGAAATTTATTCTTTTATATGTTTGTCTACTATATGTAAGCAAAGAAGAGAGACGGAATGGGTGCTCAGGGGCCTCCATCTGCCACAAACGAACTCAAGATGCATGTGCCACTTGGTGCATCTGGCTTTATGTGGGTTCTGGGGAATCAAACTCCAGTTGTTAGGCTTTGCATGCACTACTTTGTATGTCTGGCTTTACGTGGATACTGGGAAATTGAACTCAGGCTTTCAGACTTTGCAAGCAAATGTCTTTAACTACTGAGCCATCTCCCCAAGTCCCTACCAATGTAGTTTTCATTTGCTTGCTTATTTATTATTTATTTATTGAAACCAAGTGCAGTGGGCATTTATTCTTCAGTCCAGAATATAAAGATGCATCTTTTTAAAAATGTTTAATTTATTTATTTATTATAGAGAGAGAGACAGAGAATGGCTGCATCAGGGCCTCTAGTCACTACAAATGAACCTCAGATGTATGCACCACCTTGTGCATCTGGCTTTACATGGGTGCTGGGGAATTGAACCTGGGTCCTTAGGTTTTGATGGCAAGTGCCTTAATTTCTAAGCCATCTCTCAAGCCCCTAAAGATGCATCTTAGGGAACCCCATGTCAGTGGTGCACATCTCTGTGAGTTTGAGGCCAGCATGGGACTACAGAGTGAATTCGAGGTCAGCCTGGGCTCGTTGAGCTCTACCTTGAAAAACATTTCAGCCTATGTTTTAAGTAGAGTTAGGGGAAAACTTCCACAAAGCCACATATATCATCATTTAAAATCAGATGGCTATCCCACAAATGTCAGCATAAAGTACTTAGACTCTCCAGTACAGGTTGTACTCATGTTTCCCAGGTTTGGTCAAAGTTGTTGTTCTTTAATGTTTGTTTACCTATTTTTAAAGTTTTTATTTATTTATTTATTTATTTATTTATTTATTTATTTGATTTGACAGAGAGAGGGAGAGAGAGAAAGGGTGCACCAGGGCCTCTAGTCACTGCAAACAAACTCCAGATGCATGCGCCACCATGTGCCATCTGGCTTACGTGGGACCTAGAGAATCGAACCGGGGTCCTTAGGCTTCACAGGCATGCACCTTAACCCCTAAGCCATCTCTCCAGCCCTATTGTTAAATGTTTTTTTTTTTTAATTTTTACTTATTTATTAGAGGGAGAACGTCCTTAATTATAATCAAAATAGTGATAGCTTTGTGTCTTATGTCCTCTGTACTAAGGAATGTCACAACAATGTTGTAGTGAAATGCAGCTCAGCGTCATTAACAAAGCACATTTTTTATTTAGTTTAAGTCATGTTTCTGGAATGCTATATGTTTCATGAAAGTACCTTTAAGTTTATTCTTCTATTTTGGTTAATAAAGTTACTCTCAAGAGCTTTAAAAAAAAACTGTGTAAACTGGGATTGGTTCACAGTTTTGAAATGCTGCAACATAAATGAAAGCATTTCAGGGGTGAGAGAAAATCCACTCTCAGCTAGACAGAGTTCTTAAAGTCAAAAAGCCTTTTCACACAAAATCTATGTAATGGCTGGAGTAATCAATCAGTTTATTACACAGATCAATCATTCTTGAATGGACAAGCTCCAGAGGAGCAGTTGGGTCTTTGTACACACGTTTTTCCATCAGATGAACTTTCACTCTTGTACCCACATGGATTAAACAGTCAACATAAGAAAAATAGGCTCTATTAGCTATATATTAACTGAGAAACCACATAAACCACAGAATATGGAAAGAGGCTGAAAGAAGGAAGGTTGAAGGGACAGGAAAATATAAAAGAATTGGGAACAAAGCCAATCACATTGTTTATATGAACAACTCCAGTCTGGTTTTGTTGACTAAACTTGGACCTTAAAATACAGGGTGTGGTCGAGTTTAATCTGCCTGGTCCCAACTTTCAGCTAAGGGCTTTGGGAATAAAATGAGTACACAAACAGCGTGTCTTCTTCACCTTGTTTTTCATAACTTTTTTGATTTTAAGTGGATTCCACTTAAAAACAATCTTCTACAGGTCGGTGGAGCTTTTCCCCATCCAAACACACTATGTACCTTCCACCCTCACAGTTTGTGGTTATCCAAATTTAAGTCAATAAGGAAAGCTTCGTCTCACACCTAGGTTATGCCTGGAGAACTCTTCTCTGTCAGGACAGTGTTGGTACAGAGATATAGTTTCTGGCTTGCTGTTCCAAGGATGCATGCATGCGCACTGCTGTATCACCTACAGGTGCTCGTGGGAAGATGAGGCGTCTGTGGCAGGACTCAGAAAAGTCAAATGGAAATCAAAAGGACTTTCTCTTTCAAAGTTCCCCTATCTTTGTAGAGGATATCCAGTGATTTTTCAATCACATGGCATACTTCTGAGTCCACTCCCGAGCTGTTCTGTTGTACTTATCTTTGTCTGTTTTGTAGATCTGAGCAATCTCGGGTACTAAAGGGTCATCTGGATTGGGGTCACACAACAGAGAACTGATGGACAAAAGTACTTTGGAAATAGTTAGTGCTGGAGACCACTGTGACCGGAGGATGTCCAGACAAATGCTGCCATTGCTGTTAACATTGGGATGATAAATTCTTGTAGTAAATTCAACCTTAGGTGGCTTGAAGGGGTACTCTGTTGGGAAGTCAATTGTCAAAAAAAATGCGCCGCCCTGATAGGGACTGTCATTTGGCCCCATGATTGTCGCTTGCCAGTGGAACATGTCGTCTCCGACAGGACCTGCTGAGCACTGTGCCGGGGGATCCTGCGCCAGGTCGTTCAGCTCCTTGTGGATCCTCTTCAGAGCCATGGCGGAGGCGGCGGTGGTCCCTGGGGTGGGATGAGGCAGCGTTTGAGGCCCTGAGGCCGCCTTGGTGGTTGTGGAAGACCGGGAGCTGGGCCGAGTCTCGGTCCGCTGCGGTCACCGCTGCGGTCACCGCATCGGTTACCGCGTCGCGCGGCCGTGGCGCTGTGTGCTGCCGCCGTGCGCCCACCTCGGCCTGGCCTGGCCTGCGCAGATCCCTCCGCGCACAGCGCAGCGCGGCGCAGCCAGAGCCCGGCCTCGCGCCCTCTGCGCAGGACGGGGCGGCCTGGCAGTTGACCAGGCGCTGGCAGCTGTGTGGATGGCAGTGCCGTAGGGTTTTGTTTTGTAGCACCAACATCGTCACCCACCCGCAGCATGGCACTCACGAGCTCTGTTTAACTGTGTGGGACCACACCTTACCTTCTGTTCTTAGGGAACCACCAGTCCTCCACCGTGGCTCACTGGGAACAGGCTTGACTGTCAAGTATTCCCCAAAACGTTCCCACACTCGCCTGGAAGGACGTTTTCACTGTAAACATCCTCAGATTTTAGCTGGGCCTGGTGGTGCATGCCTTTAATCCTAGCTCTCAGGAGGCTGATTTAGGATTGCAGTGAAACTGAATTCCAGGTCAGCCTGGGTTAGAGCCAGACCCAACCTTGAAAAACCCAAACCAACCAACCAACCAACCAACAAACAAAAGCCCTAAAAACAAAATTTCTAAGATTTTTCTTGAGAAAACTCTAAAATTTGCTAGAATGTCCAAGAAACTTACCAAAGCAGATATGAAGTAATACATCTTTTTTCTTTAGCCAAAGTGTACCAAAAATAATCTTTTACAAATAGTCATGATCTTTTAAAAAAAAAGTTTAGTATTCCTAGTGCCATTTAACTGAATTAGAAAATTTTATTTTTGCGGGAGAGATGGCTTAGCAGTTAAGGCATTTGTCTGCAAAGCCAAAGGATGCCGGTTAGACTCTCTAGGCCCTACGTAAGCCAGATGCACAAGGGGGCGCAGACATCTGGAGTTCGTTTACAGTGGCTGAAGGCCCTGGCGTGCTCATTCTCTTTCTCTCTGCTTCTTTCTCATAATAAATAAATAAATAAATAAATAAATAAATAAATAAATAAATAAATAAAATAAAATTTTTTTATTTATTGGGCTGAAGAGATGACTTAGTGGTTAAGGCGCTTGCCTGCAAATCCAAAAGACCTCAGTTCATTCCCCAGGATCCACATAAAGCCAGATGCACAAGGTGGCACATGCATCTGGAGTTTGTTTGCAGTGGCTGGAGGTCCTGGCGTGCCCATTCTCTCTCTCTCACTCTCTCTCTCTCTGCCTCTTTCTCTCTCTCAAATAAATAAATAAAAATAGGATATTTAATTAATGAATTTATTTACTTGAGAGAGAGGGAGAGAGATTGGGCGTGCCAGGACCTTCAGCCATTGCAAACCAACTCCAGACACATGTGCCACCTTGTGCATCTGGCTTATGTGGGTCCTGGGGAATTGAACCTGGGTCCTTTGCCTTTGTAGGCAAGCACCTTAACTGCTAAGCCATCTCTCCAGCCCTTAACTGATTTTTGTTGTTGTTGTTGTTGAGGTAGGGGCTCGCTCTAGCTCAGGCTGACCTGGAGTTCACTATGTAGTTTCAAAGTGGCCTTAAACTCATGGTGATCCTCCTACCTCTGCCCTTAACTGGATTTTTATAAATATAAAATTGATGAACAATTTAGAGCAAGTTCTTAAAGGTTGAGTCAAAATTTTTTTTTATTTTTAATTATTTTTTTAATTGACAACTTCTATACTTACATACAAAAAACACATATTTCCCTCCCCTCCCCCCATTCCACTTTAGAACTCCAATCTCCATCATATCCCCGAGTTAAATTTTTAAGAATCTAAAGAATTTTAAAAATTAGTTTAGAGAGAACCAGTTCGAGGCCACCCTGAGACTATGTAGAATTCTAGGTCAGCCTGAACTAGAGTGAGACCCTACCTTAAAAAACCAATACTATATTAAAAAAAAAATTAGTTTAGAGAGAGACAAAAAGAATGGGCACACTAGGACTGTTTGTCACTGCAGACAAACTCCAGGCATATGTGACACTTTGTGCATCTGGCTTTATTTGGTTACTGGAGAATTGAACCCCAGGCCTGCATGCTTTGCAAGCAAGCATCTTTAACCACTGAGACATCTCCCCAGCTCCTTAGTTGAGTTTTTTGTTTTTGTGTTTTGGATTTTCAAGGTAGGGTCTGGCTCCAGCTCAGGCTGACCTGGAGTCTCAGGGTGGCCTCCAACTCATAGCCATTCTCCTACCTCGACCTTCTTAGTGCTGGGATTAAAGGCATGTGCCACCATGCCCAGCAAGTTGTTTTGTTTTTTTTTTTGAGGTAGGGTCTCGCTCTAGCATAGGCTGACCTAGAATTCACTATGTAGTCTCAGGGTTGCCTTGAGCTCATAGTGATCCTCCTACCTCTGCCTCTCTAGTACTGGAAATAAAGCCATATGCCACCATGCCCAGCTAAGTTTTTTTTTTTTGTTGTTGTTGTTGTTTGTCTGTTTTTATTTTTTCCAGGTAGGATCTCACTGATCTGAAATTCACTATGTAGTCTCAGGGTGGGCAATCCTCCTGCCTGTGCCTCCTGAGAGCTGGGATTAAAGGCGTGCACCATCATGCCCAGCTCCTAGTTTGATTTTTTTTTTTTTTCTGGTGCTGAAGACCGAACCCAGGGCCTTGCCCTTGCTAGGCAAGCGCTCATCCACTGAGCTAAATCCCCAACCCCTAGTTTGATTTTTTTTTAATATTTTATTTTTATTTATTTATTTGAGAGAGAAAGATACAGAAACAGGCAGGTAGAAAGAGAGAGAGAGCGAGAGAGTGCTCCAGGGCTTCCTGCCACTGCAAACGAACTCCAGATGCATGAGCCCCTTTGTGCATCTGGCTTACGTGGGTCCTGGAGAGTCGAGCCTCGAACCGGGGTCCTTAGGCGTCACAGGCAAGCGCTTAACCTCTAAGCCATCTCTCCAGCCCTGATTTTTTTAAATAGAAATGAACATAAATCATAATGAGGCTAGATGCTTATAGTATAACTTGCTACTTAAAATTTTGAAACTGAGGGCTGGAGAGATGGCTCAGCGGTTAAGGCACTTGCCTGTAACACCTAACAACCCAGGTTCAGTTTCCCAATACCAAGTAAAGCCAGATGTACAAAGTGGTACATGTACTTGGAATTTGTTTACAGTGGCTGGAGGCCCTGGCATGCCCATTCTCTTTGTCTGTCTTCTATCTCTCCCTGCTTGCAAATAAATAAGAATGTTTTAAAAAAAAAATTGAAAGCCAGGTATGGTGGCGCATGCTTTTAATCCCAGTACTTGGGAGGGAGAGGTAGGAGGATCGCTGTGAGTTTGAGGCCACCCTGAAACTACATAGTTAATTCCAGGTCAGCCTGGACCAGAGTGAGACCCTACCTCAAAAAAAAAAAAAGCCATACATAGGTGAAAAAATACAGCAGTTACTCAGACAAGCAAAAGTTATTGGAATGAATATTAGATTATATCTTTTTATTGTTTTTATTATATATATTTAAACATGGAGTCTTTTTAAAAATAATAATTATTTATTTATTAGAGAGAAGCAGAGAGAGAGAGAGGATAGGTGCACCAGGGCTTCCTCCTACCTCTGCCCTTAACTGGATTTTTATAAATATAAAATTGATGAACAATTTAGAGCAAGTTCTTAAAGGTTGAGTCAAAATTTTTTTTTATTTTTAATTATTTTTTTAATTGACAACTTCTATACTTACATACAAAAAACACATATTTCCCTCCCCTCCCCCCATTCCACTTTAGAACTCCAATCTCCATCATATCCCCGAGTTAAATTTTTAAGAATCTAAAGAATTTTAAAAATTAGTTTAGAGAGAACCAGTTCGAGGCCACCCTGAGACTATGTAGAATTCTAGGTCAGCCTGAACTAGAGTGAGACCCTACCTTAAAAAACCAATACTATATTAAAAAAAAAATTAGTTTAGAGAGAGACAAAAAGAATGGGCACACTAGGACTGTTTGTCACTGCAGACAAACTCCAGGCATATGTGACACTTTGTGCATCTGGCTTTATTTGGTTACTGGAGAATTGAACCCCAGGCCTGCATGCTTTGCAAGCAAGCATCTTTAACCACTGAGACATCTCCCCAGCTCCTTAGTTGAGTTTTTTGTTTTTGTGTTTTGGATTTTCAAGGTAGGGTCTGGCTCCAGCTCAGGCTGACCTGGAGTCTCAGGGTGGCCTCCAACTCATAGCCATTCTCCTACCTCGACCTTCTTAGTGCTGGGATTAAAGGCATGTGCCACCATGCCCAGCAAGTTGTTTTGTTTTTTTTTTGAGGTAGGGTCTCGCTCTAGCATAGGCTGACCTAGAATTCACTATGTAGTCTCAGGGTTGCCTTGAGCTCATAGTGATCCTCCTACCTCTGCCTCTCTAGTACTGGAAATAAAGCCATATGCCACCATGCCCAGCTAAGTTTTTTTTTTTTGTTGTTGTTGTTGTTTGTCTGTTTTTTTATTTTTTCCAGGTAGGATCTCACTGATCTGAAATTCACTATGTAGTCTCAGGGTGGGCAATCCTCCTGCCTGTGCCTCCTGAGAGCTGGGATTAAAGGCGTGCACCATCATGCCCAGCTCCTAGTTTGATTTTTTTTTTTTTTCTGGTGCTGAAGACCGAACCCAGGGCCTTGCCCTTGCTAGGCAAGCGCTCATCCACTGAGCTAAATCCCCAACCCCTAGTTTGATTTTTTTTTAATATTTTATTTTTATTTATTTATTTGAGAGAGAAAGATACAGAAACAGGCAGGTAGAAAGAGAGAGAGAGCGAGAGAGTGCTCCAGGGCTTCCTGCCACTGCAAACGAACTCCAGATGCATGAGCCCCTTTGTGCATCTGGCTTACGTGGGTCCTGGAGAGTCGAGCCTCGAACCGGGGTCCTTAGGCGTCACAGGCAAGCGCTTAACCTCTAAGCCATCTCTCCAGCCCTGATTTTTTTAAATAGAAATGAACATAAATCATAATGAGGCTAGATGCTTATAGTATAACTTGCTACTTAAAATTTTGAAACTGAGGGCTGGAGAGATGGCTCAGCGGTTAAGGCACTTGCCTGTAACACCTAACAACCCAGGTTCAGTTTCCCAATACCAAGTAAAGCCAGATGTACAAAGTGGTACATGTACTTGGAATTTGTTTACAGTGGCTGGAGGCCCTGGCATGCCCATTCTCTTTGTCTGTCTTCTATCTCTCCCTGCTTGCAAATAAATAAGAATGTTTTAAAAAAAAAATTGAAAGCCAGGTATGGTGGCGCATGCTTTTAATCCCAGTACTTGGGAGGGAGAGGTAGGAGGATCGCTGTGAGTTTGAGGCCACCCTGAAACTACATAGTTAATTCCAGGTCAGCCTGGACCAGAGTGAGACCCTACCTCAAAAAAAAAAAAAAAAAAAAATTGAAACTGCCATACATAGGTGAAAAAAATACAGCAGTTACTCAGACAAGCAAAAGTTATTGGAATGAATATTAGATTATATCTTTTTATTGTTTTTATTATATATATTTAAACATGGAGTCTTTTTAAAAATAATAATTATTTATTTATTAGAGAGAAGCAGAGAGAGAGAGGATAGGTGCACCAGGGCTTCCAGCCACTGGAAATTCCAGATGCATGTGCTACCTTGTACATTTGGCTTTATGTGGGTACTGCAGAATCAAACTTGGACTCTTAGGCAAGTGCCTTAACTGCTAAGCCATCTCTCCAGCCAAATTGTGTCTTTTTTAAATAATGTATATTTAAAATTGTATTTATTTGAGAATGAGAAAAAGAGGCAGAGAGAGAGAGAATGGGAGTGCCAGGGCGTCCAGCCACTGCAAATGAACTCCAGACACATCCACCACATTGTGCATCTGTCTTACATGGGTACTGGGGAAATTGAACCTTGGTCTTTTGACTTTGCAGGCAAGTATGTTAACCACTAAGCCATTTTTCCTGCCCCTATTTAGTATTTTTACTTATTTGAAAGAGAGAGAGAGAGAGAGCAAGAGGGAGAGAATATGAATGGGTACACCAGGGCCTCTACTACTGCAAAAGAATTCTAGATGCATGTGCCACTTTGTGCATGTGACCCTATGTGAGTACTAGTGAATCAAACCTGGGTCCTTAAGCTTTGCAGGCAAGTGCTTTAACTGCTGAACCATCTCACCAGCTTCTAAAATTGTATCTTTTGCTGGGCATGGCAGCACAAGCCTTTAATGCCAGCACTCGAGAGGCTAAGGTAGGAGGATTGCTGTGAGTTCAAGGCCAGCCTGGGACTACACAATAAGTTCCAGGTCAGTTTGGGCTAGAGTGAAACCCCACCTCAAAAAAAAATTTGTGTAACAGTGGCTAAACTATTTCACTGCAATAATTTAGCCATCATCACTACTTCATCTAGTATCTCTGTGAGATGATATCTTGAGCAATTTTCAATTATGTTTTAGATTGTTAGAGACGGATAGTAAGTCTTTAAGATCTGTAAATGGGTCAAGAAGAAATAGTGGCTCCTCTCTTGTATCAAGTTCATCAGCCTCCAGCAACCTCAGCCACCTTGAAGAAGATTCTTGGATTCTTTGGGGAAGAATTGTAAATGAATGGGATGATGTACGCAAAAAGAAGGAAAAGCAAGTGAAGGTATTTGTGCTATTTATTGAAGTTATTTCTTTTATCCCAAAGAGTACCAGGCATGGATTAATAGAGAATTAGGAGGAAAAAAGATTCTAGTAATTTCCAAGCTATATAACAAACAGGACAGTTTTATGTCATTTATCTGTGCCTCACAGACCATTAATCTGTAGGTTGTTACAGAGGTTATAAAAATGTAGAATTATAAAGTTCAAAAGAGTCGGGTGTGGTGGCACATGCCTTTAATCCCAGCATTTGGGAGGCAGAAGTAGGAGAATTGCCATGAGTTTGAGGCTACCCTGAGACCACCTAGTGAATTCCAGGTCAGCCTGGGCTAGAGTTAGACCCTAACTCAAAAAACAAACAAAAAATTTGAAATTGGATAGTTTCTCTCATTTTATAAATTCAGAAATGAAGTTGTGAAAGCCTATATAGTTGAGTCATCAGTGTCTCCCCTCTCCCCAATGGCATCAGCTCTTTGAATGTGTTGTATGTGGTGGCACCGCTTGTAGACCATCAAGTCTGTCATACCTTTAGAGACACACTCTCACTAAAATAACAGAATTTATTTGTGGCTTTGTGCCCAGCCCCTCCCCAAAGCCCCATTATAACCGGATGTAACCATTGGTCAAATATTAGCCTCTGTTAAAAAAGTTTCATAGATTGCCGGGTACGGTGGCGCACACTTTAATACCAGCACTCGGGAGGCGGAGGTAGGAGGATTGTGGTGAGTTCGAGGCCACCCTGAGACTACATAGTGAATTCCAGGTCAGTCTGAGCTTGAGTGAGACCCTACCTTGGAAAACAAACAAACAAACAAACAAACAAACAAACAAACAAACAAACAAACAAACAAAGTTTCATATTTTATTATAAAACAAGCTGTGTAAATTATAAATTTGACACAATTTTCCATTGTACTCCAACTGCCAACTCTTCCCCCCCAGCTCTTAGTTTGCAAGATGTAAGATGTAAATAATTCATTTTAAAGCTTTTATTTTACTTTTATATTTTAGGAGCTTGTTCGTAAAGGGATCCCTCACCACTTTAGAGCTATAGTTTGGCAACTTTTATGCAGTGCCCAGAGTATGCCGATTAAGGATCAGTATTCAGAACTCCTGAAAATGACTTCACCTTGTGAAAAACTGATCCGAAGGGACATTGCTAGAACCTACCCTGAACACAATTTTTTTAAGGAAAAAGATAGTCTTGGACAGGAGGTTTTATTTAATGTAATGAAGGTAAGTTTTATTAATTCATTTTTTAGTGAAATGAATTTTCAAGAGGGTTTCCATATTAGCATAAACTCCTATCACAATAATCAGTCAGTTGTTGTGGTAAAAAAATTATCATAGTGTAATTTCTGCTTTAATTCTGATGTGCATTGCCATTTAGTTTGGAGAACTTATTAGAAAATATATCACCTTACTTAGTTATTTAGTTGTCTGAAATAAAATAATCTACTTTCACGGGCCATAGAGAGATTCTTTTTAAAATACTAATTTATTTGCCTGGAAAGTGAGAAAAGGAGAAGGAAAGAGAAGGGGCAGAGAACGAGAACACATGTGCACACTTGCCACTGCATACTCCACTGTGCCACTTTGTGCATATGGCTTTACATGGGTACTGGGAAATCAAACCCAGGGCAGCAGGTTTTCCAAGCACTTTAACTGCTGAGCCATCTCCTAGCCTTATAGAGAAATTCTTAATGAAGTCGAATGATTCTCCCTGTATGAGCTTCACAACATGGGATGCACTTTTCTCCTGTCATACATGAATTCATACAGGTAGCCACAGTTCCTGTTTGTTAACAGCCTGAATCCTTAAGAGTTTCAGTCTTTGAAAAGTTCATTATTCTGTTTTCCTTCATTATTTCCCTTTCCTTTTCCGTAGTTTCTTTTTCTCCCAGCTACTTCTGTGAAGTACATATTTCTTGTTTAACAATATCAGCTTTGTTCATGTTATAGTTTAATTGTTCTCTGGTTTTATCTTTGTCAGATGTAAATTTTATTTGATTTTTTTTTTTTTTCCGAGGTAGGGTCTCACTCTAGCACAGGCTGACCTGGAATTCACTCTGTATTCTCAGGGTGGCCTTGAACTCATGGTGATCCTCCTACTTCTGCCTCCCGAGTGCAAGTGCTGAGATTAAAGGCGTGAACCACCACGCCCAGCTTTTTGATTTTTAAGGCTCTATCATCTTTATTTTCTTATTTTTTAAATTTTCTTTCTTTCCCCTAGCAGCTGCCACTTTCTAATTGAGAAATTATCAAAAGACATTGTATGTAATAAAATAGTTGGTTTTAAAATATTTATAGGATAACATCTACAACAAGTAAGCAAGAACTTTTCTAAAAAAAACAAATGGATTTTAATGTAACTATCTCACCAATTTTAGTTTTTTTGGAAAATGAAGGTAGACTATATCATGTTAAAGTATTTTGAACACTTATGTTTTGCCTTTTAGGCTTATTCTTTAGTGGATCGGGAGGTTGGCTACTGTCAAGGAAGTGCTTTTATAGTTGGATTATTGCTAATGCAGGTAAGTTATTACAAGTATTAAATGTCTACATTAATTAAGACTGAGTTGGAGAATTTACAAATCATCTTTGTTTTACTAAGCATACATAAATATATTATGATGCATAGTTATCTGTAGACATAATTTAAATAGTAATTACAGATATTTGGTATTCTCTAAACAATTTGAATAGTAACTTAATTTGCAGTTGGAAAGATAAAAAGTGTTGAAATTACATACAGTAATACTATCTTGCCACCAAATGAAAATTTTTTTGTTTTTTTTTCAAGGTAGGGTCTCACTCTAGCCCAGGCTGACCTGAAATTCACTATGTAGTCTCAGGTTAGCCTTGAACTCATGGTGGTCCTACTACCTCAGACTCCCCAGTGCTGGGATTAAAGGCATGTGTCACCATGCCCGGCTACCAAATGAAATTTTTTTTAATTATTATTTTTTATTGACAACTTTTATACTTACATACAAAAAAACCCACCTGATATTTCCCTCCCCTCCCCCCATTCCACTTTAGAACTCCAGTCTCCATCATATCCCCTCCCTTTCTCCATTAGGTCATGGATATTGAGGCCAATTTCTGTCTGGGCATTTGCATTGTAAGAGGTCATACCCTTCCTTTGGCTCTTCCATTCTATCCGCCCCCTCTTCCACAATGGTCCCTGAGCCTTGGAGGGTGTGACAGAGGTGTTTCAGTGCTGGGCACTCCTCCATCCCTTCTTCTCAGCACTATGTTGCCTTTTGGGTGATCCCAGTGGTCATCGCCATCTGAAAAGAGAAGCTTCTCTAACCAGAAGTGAGAGTAACGTTAATATGTGAATATGAACATTTAGTGTAGTGCCCCCAGGGCAGCTTGGTGGGAATAATATATACATTTAGTCAGACAAGAGCAGGCTTATACCCCTAAGGCTCATGACCTCACCTACCATAGACTTTTACTTAGGTTTTTCAGTACCAGGTATGTAGTCCCCTCCCATAGAGAGGGGCTTCAGTCCAATTATGGAGCAGTTGGTTACCCCAAGAGTAGACATGCCACTATTGCACCTGTTCGGTCATTGGGCCTGTCTGGCCAAGCTTGAATATTCAGCGTCCACTGTTTTCACTGCTGATGACTTCTGTCTCCCATATGCTGCGTGCAGTACAGCTTTTTCCAGCTTTCAGTTGGCTGGTCTACAGGGAGAAGGTTTTCTGCTCCACACCAGCTTGCTTTCTCAGTGCAAATTAAATTTTTTTAAAATTATTTATTTATTTGAGAGAGAGAAAGAGAAAGAGAAAGAGGGATGGAGGGAGGGAAGGGGAGAGAGAATGGGTGTGCTGGGGCTTCCAGCCACTGCAAATGAACTCCAGATACATGTGCCACCTTGTGCATCTGGCTTACGTGGGTCCTGGAGAATCAAACCCGGATCCTTTTGGCTTTGCAGGCAAACACCTTAACTGCTAAGTCATCTCTCCAGACCTCAAAATGAAAAAAATTGAAAATATTTATTTATTTGCAAGGAGAGAAAATGGGCACACCAGAGCCTCTAGCCACTGCAAACAAACTCCATCCAGATACATGTGCCACCTTGTGCATCTGGCTTTATTTGGTTACTGGGGAATCAAACCTGGGTCTTTTGGCTTCACAGACAAGTGCCTTATTTGCTAAGCCACCTCTCTACTCCATGAAAAAGTTTTTAAATATTATTTATTTACTGGAGGGGGGAGAGAAAGAGAGAGAGAGAGACAGATAGAAAGAATGGGTGTGCCAGGGCCTCTAGCCACTGCAAATGAAATCCAGACGCCTGCACCTTGTGCATCTGGCTTACGTGGGTCCTGGGGAATTGAACCTGGGTCCTTAGGCTTTGTAGGCAAGCATCTTAACCACTAAGCCATCTCTCCAGTCCCCAAATAAAATATTAATACTTTGTACTACTATCCCGTGTCCCTTCTCTCCCTCTTCTATAGTGGAAATTGAACCCACATCTGGCTTTAACTTCTTCTTCTTCTTCTTCTTGTTTTTTTTTTTTTTTTTTCGAGGTAGGGTCTCTCTCTAGCCCAGGCTGACCTGGAATTCACTATGTAGTCTCAGGAGTCTCAGGGTGGCCTCGAATTTATGGCAATCTTCCTGCCTCCCAAGTGCTGGGATTAAAGGCGTGTGCCACCACGCCCGGTTTAACTTCTTAATGTATACAATTGTACCATTATATTCTACAAAAACCTGTTACATATATATATATATATTTTTTTTGGTTTTTCAAGGTAGGGTCTCACTCTAGCTCAGGCTGACCTGGATTTCACTATGTGGTTTCGGGGTGGCCTTGGACTCGTGGTGATCCTCCCAACCCTGCCTCCCAGAGCCTGGCATGTTATCTATTTTTAAATCTTGTGTGCATTTACTGGGAATAATCTTTTCCCAACAAAGGAAGATATAAATAAAATGTTAACATAAAATCTTACTTAAACTGGGTGTGGTGGCGCATGCCTTTAATCCAGCACTTGGGAGGCAGAGGTAGGAGAATAGGACTATATAGTGAATTCCCTGTCAGCCTGGGCTAGAGTGAAACCTTACCTTGAAAAACAAAACTAACACCCCCTCTCAGCGCTGCAAATTACATATTTATTTGAGAGCAGAGAAAGAATGGGCGCACCAGGGGCAGCTCTTGACATTTCAAACTAACTCCAGTTGCATGCACCACTTTGTTAGTTTCTCATTTTTTTTGCTATGTGTATATGTATGTGAATGTGTGTATCTATATGGCCTGTGTGTTTGTATAGGTGGCATGTGCCATTGTGTGTGCATGTGTGGAAGTCTCAGAGGACAACTTCAGGTTGTCTGTCATTGCCTTCCACCTTGTTTGGGACAGCTGTCAGGTTCCTTACCACCGTGAACACTATGCTAGCTCGTCTGTGAGCTCTGAGATTCTCCTGACTCCATTTTCCATTGCTGTAGGTGCACTGGAATAACAGACATGTGTGCGACTGTGACCGGCTTTGTACAGGTTATTTTGGTCATCAGGCTTGTGTAGCAAGTTCTTTTAACCACTGAGCCATATCTTTAGCCCTCGGTTTCTTTTATTTATTTATTTGTTTAAGGGGGGGAGAGAATAGGTGCGTCAGGGCATACAGTCATGCAAATGAACTCCAGATGCTTGCACCACCTTGTGCATCTGGCTTACATGGGTTCCGGGGAATAGAACCTGGGTCTTTTGGCTTTGTAGGCAAGCACCTTAGCTGCTAAGCCATCTCTCCAGCCCTTGTTTTTTTTTTTTTAATATTTTTATTTATTTATTTGAGAGAGAGAGGCAGGTAGAGAGAAAATGGGTATACCAGGGCCTTTAGACACTGCAAATGAATTTTAGGCTCATGCATCTGGATTATGTAGGTTCTAGGGAATTGAAACTGGGTCCTTAGGCTTTATAGGCAAGTGCCTTAACCACTAAGCCCCTTAAAAATTTCGTTTTTCAAAAAATATTTTATTTTAATTTATTTATTAGAGAGTGTGAGAGAGAGAAAGACAGTGCTTAATTTTTTTGAGGCAGGGTCTCACTGTTATACAGACTGACCTTGAACTCATTCTGTTTCGATTTCTTTTTTGGGTTCAGTTCAGGGCTTCAACCTATGGAACAGGGCTGCCTGTGGTTAGGATGGGCCTTCCCACCTTAGTCTACCCAGTCTAGAAATCACTCTCGGACATGCCTAGAGCCTTGACTTCTCGGTGATTCTAGATCCTGTCAACTTGACAGTATTAACCATTACAGACAGTTCATCTCAGAGTTTGCAAGATCATCTGTCATTTCATTCTCAGAGCAGGAACCGAAAACCTCCTAAATCTTAGTCTGTGGCTCCTTGTGTTGTACCTGTGGCTGCTCAGAGCCATGTTTGTGGATGAACAGTGTGTCTCATGGAACCTTGACTTCTTTATCTCAATCCAGATGCCAGAAGAAGAAGCTTTCTGTGTGTTTGTTAAATTAATGCAGGATTATAGACTTCGTGAACTTTTTAAACCAAGCATGGCGGAGCTCGGCCTTTGTATGTACCAGTTTGAATGCATGATACAGGTAAAAAGTTCAGGTTTATATCATCTGATCTGAGTGATAGCTTAGTAACTTTATTTATTTTTAAGATTTATGTATTTACCTGTAAGCAGAGAGAGTGAGCTAGAGAGGAGATAGAGAGAATGGGAGTGCCAGGGCCTCTAGCCACTGCAAATGAACTCTATATGCATGCGCCTCCTTGTGCATCCGGCTTACGTGGGTATTGGGGAATTTAACCTAGGTCTTTTGGCTTTGCAGGCAAGCGCCTTAACCACTAAGGCATCTATCTAGCCCCTATAGCTTAGTTAATTTATGTTAAAAGCATTAAAGCAGCCTGCTGTAGTGTGCACGTCTTTAATCCCAGAACTTAGGAGGCTGAGGTAGGAGGATCACTGTGAGTTCAAGGCCAACCTCGAGCTACAGAGTGAGTTCCACGTCACCCTAGGCTAGAGTGAGACTCTACCTTGAAAACAAACAAACAAACAAACAAACGCATTAAAGCATGGGCTGGGAAGATAGCTCAGTGGTTAAAGGCACTTGCTTACAAAGCCTCCTGGCCTCAATTCAATTCCCAAGCCGCTTGTGTAAGCCAGTTGCAAGAAGTAGGGCAAATGTTTGGCATTTGTTTGCAGCTGTAAGAGGCCCTGGCCCACACACATGCAACTAAATAAATAAAATGATTTTTTTTTAAAAATCATTAAAGCAGTTTCAAAAATTCTGTTGTAATCACATGTTCATTGTTGCTCAGTTAATACATGGTTACACTTCTAAATGAGGTGCTATTTATAAATAAATCACAGAGTAGAACTGGAATGTAGATTTCTTACTCAAACGGTATGTATTTGTGCCAAATGTATCAAAACTTGGTACGTAATGCTTGTGTATTCTTCTGTTGCCTTCCTTTTTTTTTTTTTTTTTTTTTTTTTTTTTTTTTTGGTTTTGCGAGGTAGGATCTCACTCTGGTCCAGGCTGACCTGGAATTAACTATGTAGTCTCAGGGTGGCCTCGAACTCTCAGCGATCCTCCTACCTCTGCCTCCCGAGTGCTGGGATTAAAGACGTGCGCCAACCACGCCCGGCTGCCTTCCATTTCTTGGAGGTAGCCTAAGCTCTCTTACAGGAGCTTTGTGACTTCATGACATTGATGTCAGTTGGTTTTCTGTTGAGACTGTTGTCTCTTTCAGGCCACTCCTCTGCTTTCTCTTTTCATCTCTTTTTTTTTTTTTTTTTTTTTTTTTGCTAGCCTATGATCTTTTTAATCCTATAATTTTTCCATAATTTTATGTTGCTAGTTTAAGATTGCCTAGAAGTGACCTGACTGCATAAGTGTGGTTAAAAGAGGAGGAATGGAATCAAAGACCAAGTGAAAAACATCTTTGAAATGTCTTTCATTTGTGGATTTAATTTTATTATTATTTATTTGCAAGCAGAGAGAGAGAGAGGAGAAGAGAGACAGAGAGATTGGGTACACCGGGACCTCCAGCTACCGCAACACCCTCCAGATGAGGTGCATGGCCACTTGGTGCATCTGGCTTTATGTGGGTACTAGGGAATTAAACCCCACTTGTTAGGCTTTACAGGCAAGTGCCTTAACTGCGGAGCCATCTTTTCAGCCCTTGGATTTGATTTTTTGTTTTTACATGTGTAAACAAGCTTACTGTCGTACTCTACAATATAAAAGTGTAAATGTTCTCATTTGGTTATATTTGAATTAAATAGGCAGAATTTTTAAATGTAGGCTTATGATTCAGCTGATGTGAGAGCAAGCTTTGAGTCTCTTTTCCCTGGAATTATGAAATCCTCTATGCTTTCTTCATGTGCTGGGAGGAGTGGGATATGTGAAACATTTTTCCATTTTAAGAAAACACCAAAATAAGTCACAAGATGGTTTTCAATCCCCTCCCCCTTTTTTTTGGAAATAGTAAGTTGGTGTCAGTCTTAACGTGTGGTCTTGTCAGTGTGTTCAGAATCAGAGTTGCTGAAGCTTTTGTAGTTGGCTTCTTGTTCCTCCCTGGTAGGAAGGTACAGATGAATAACCAATGGTAGTATTTTGTTTGTTTGTTTTTTGTTTTGTTTTGGGGTAGGGTCTGCTGACACTCACTCTGCCTTGAACTCAACAGCAATCTACCTCTGCCTCCCAAGTGCTGGATTAAAGGCTTACTTGGTAAAGTGCTCAGCGTACTTGGTAGTATTTTAACATAGCTTTTCAGGCTGGTGAGATGGCTTAGTGGTTAAGGCATTTGCCTGCAAAGGCAAAGGACCCAGGTTCAATACCCCAGGACTCATGTAAGCCAGGTGCACAAGATGGTGCATGTGTCTGGAGTTTGTTTGCAGTGGCTGGAGGTCCTGGTGCATCCATTCTCTCTCTCTCTCTCTCTCAAATAAATAAATAAAAATTAAAAAAAAAGAATTTAAAATAGCTTTTTCCTTCAAACGCTTTTAGAAATATTATGGTTAATGTAAAAGTATAGATAATATCAGATGTCAACAAAATTAAACAAGTATTAACATTCCCTCTCTTAGCCACTCAACACTTTTTCTATGTGTTCACTAATTCTTTTCTTTTGTCTAGGAGCATCTTCCAGAGCTCTTTGTGCATTTTCAGTCTCAAAGCTTTCATACATCAATGTATGCATCATCCTGGTTTCTGACTATCTTTCTTACAACTTTTCCACTCCCAATTGCCACAAGGATATTTGATATCTTTATGTCTGAGGTAAGCTAATGAGCAGACCAGGAACAAAAGCTGAACAAAGGGTCATTGGGTTAATTAGAGAAGGGCGGTGGTGATGGTTGTGGGGGGGGGAGCAGTGCGGGAGCTGCCCATGTATCCTTTGCTGAACTGCTTATACAAATCTCATGGAAACCTTCTAATAGCTTTGCTACATAGATATTGGTATTATTCCCATTTGTGACTGAGAGATGAGGAAGCTGGGGTTGAGGGAAAGTTTGTCTGTGGATGTTCACAAATGTGAGCCTGTAATGAGGATTCACAAGTAGGAGGTTAAGTTTTGGATTCTTCCAGTAGATCAGTTGTCCTTTTCACTTCCTGGCTGATGCAGCGAGAGTTGATGAGACGTCCATGCTCCTTTACAGTTAACATTGCTGCAGTACTGCTGTTATCCAGATAGAGAGCGTTACGGTTTGAGCTTCTGGTATCTTCTGTGAACATACTGCAGATTGTTCTTGACTTGTGAGTGACACATGGTCGTGATCTAATCAAATCAAATGTTCCTTGTTTTATTTTATTTTTAAATTTTATTTTTATATAATTACCTTTCTAAATTATTTTTTAATTTATTTATTTGAGAGACAGAAGAGAGAGAGAGAGAAAAAGAGAGAGAGAGAGAGAATGGACACACCAGGGCCTTTAGTTACTGCAAACTCCAGATGCATGTGCCACCTTGTACATCTGGCTTATGTGGATCCTGGGGAATTGAACCTGGGTCCTTTGGCTTTGCAGGCAAGCACCTCAACTGCTAAGCCATCCCTGCAGCCCTATTTTTTAATTAATTAATTAATTTGCAAGTGGAGAGATAAAGAGAATTGATTATGGTCGTTTCAGGACCTCTAGCCACTGCAAATGCATGTACCACTTTGTGCCTCTAGCTTACATGGGTACTGGGGAATTGAACTCAGGTCATTAGGCTCTGAAGGAGATGCCTTAATGGATAAGCCATCTCTCCAGCCTACTCCTTGTTTTTCATACATTTTGAGAAGATCTGTTTGTTTGCATTGGATTTGGCAAACTACAATTCACTTACTGGTCACTTGTGGTTTGTGTGTCAAATCTCTCAACCCCCCCTTTTTTTTTGGCATGAAATCTGTATGTGTATGTGTGGTGTTTATACATGTGAGTATGCAAAGTGTGTGGACAATGCTCACATGTGCATAGGCCAGAGAATGTGGGGTGTCCTCTTCTACTGTTCCTCCACATTGTTTTCTTGAGACAGTCTCTCACTAACCCCCGCCCCAGTGCTAATATTTTTTCTGTCAGGGTGACTGACCAGTGAGCCTCAGTGATTCTTCTGTTTCTGCCCACCCCACAGGACTGGGGTTATACATGTGACCATGTAACCATGCTCAACATTTTTTGTTGTTGTTGTTGTTGTTTTGAGGTAGGGTTTCACTCTAGTCCAGGCTAACCTGGAACTCAGTGTGTAGTCTCAGGGTGGCCTCAAAGTCACGGTGATCCTCCTACCTATGCCTCCTGAGTGCTGGGATTAAAGGCATGTGCCACCATGCCTGGCTATGCTCAACTTTTTTTTAAACTTTTTTTTTTAATTGACAACTTCTATACTTACATACAAAAAAACACATGATATTTCCCTTCCCTCCCCCCATTCCCCTTTAGAACTCCAATCTCCTTTATACCCCCTCCCTCTCTCCATTAGTCTCTATTTTAATTTGATGTCATCATCTTTTTCTTCTGTTATGAGGGTCTTGCGAAGGTATTGCTAGGCACTGCAAGGTCATGGATATCAAGGCCAATTTCTGTCTGGACAGTTTATGCTCAACTTTTTAAAAAAATTATTTTATTTATTTAAGAGAGGGAGGGAGAGGCAGATAAAGAGAGAATGGGTGCTCCAGGGCCTCAGCTGCTGTTAGCGAACTCCAGACACATGTGCCACCTTGTGTATCTGGATTTCATGGGTCCTGGGGAATTGAACCTTGGTCCTTTAGCTTTATAGGCAAGCTCCTTAACCACTAAGTCATTCCTCCAGCCCATGCTTAACTTTTTAAATGGGTGTTGGGGATCAAACTCAGACCTCATGCTTGCTAGGCAAGCACTCTACCCACTGCTCAGACTGTCACTCGTTTTTATGAAGAAAATTCCTTGGAAAATAGCCCTGCCCATTTGTTCATGTGTTAGGTATACTGTATTGTACTGCTACAATGGTAAAGAGGAGTAATTGTGAAGAGATCAAGACACTCACCAAGCTTAAAATATTTGCTTCCTTGTTCTTTACAGAAAGTGTTTGTCAGTTCATAGTTTGGATTCTTAAATACCCACCTTAGTGTTACTTTAATGATTGATTTTTGCTGATGGAAAAGTAAAACAAACTTGGCTTTATTTAATTTGTTTCATCAGGGCTTAGAAATAGTGTTTCGAGTAGGATTAGCTCTTCTTCAAATGAATCAGGCAGAGTTAATGCAACTTGACATGGAGGGGATGTTACAGGTAAGTGATTTCATGATTTTCTTTTATGTTTTTGGATTTATTATTCATTAGTTAATAAATAGTAGTAAGTATTTTTTCTGTTTTTCTTATATTTCATCTTAGCACTTTCAGAAGGTCATTCCACGTCAATTTGATGGTGGTCCAGACAAATTAATCCAAGCAGCTTACCAAGTCAAATACAACTCAAAAAAAATGAAAAAGTGAGTATTCTCTATAATAGTTTATTGTTACAGGAGTTTGTTGAAGCATATAGGAAGATCAGGGTAATTAGGAAAATATTCTAGTGATAGGTAGTGCATTTTCTTCAGGCGGTTTTAGTTTCAGGGTAGCAAAGTTAGTGTTGGAATACTTATGTATATGTGTATGTGTGTAAAATAATTTTAAATATTAAAAATAGCATACTTAGGGGGTTGGAGAGATGGCTTAGCGGTTAAGCGCTTGCCTGTGAAGCCTAAGGATCCTGGTTCAAGGTTCCATTCCTCAGTACCCACATAAGACAGATGCACAAGGTGTCTCATGCATCTGTAGTTCATTTGCAATGGTGCGCCCATTCTTTCTCTCTCTGCCTCTCTCTCTTTCCGTCTGTAGCTCTCAAATAAATAAAAATAAACAAAAATAGCAAACTTAGCCGGGCATGGTGGTGCATGCCTTTAATCCCAGTACTTGGGAGGCAGAGGTAGGAGGATCGCCATAAGTTTGAGTCCACCCTGACACGAGATAGTGAATTCCAGGTCAGCCTGGACTAGAGTGAAACCTTACCTCAAAAAACCAAAAAAAAAAAAAAGCATACTTACACATATATACAAATTATACTCCTAACTATACTGAGTAAGGAAAGGAAAAAAATTTTATGAGAAAGCAAGGGCTAGAGCGAGTGAAAAAGAGAATTAGCACACCAGGGCCTCCAGCCACTGTAATTGAACTCCAGACGCATATGTCACCTTGTGCACATGTGCGACCTTGCATGCTTGTGTCACCTTGTGCATCTGGCTTGCGTGGGATCTGGAGAGTTGAACATGGGTCCTTAGGCCTTGCAAGCAAGCACCTTAACCACTAAGCAATCTCTCCAGCCCAAGGAAAAAAATTTTTTTGCGTGTATGTGTCTGTGTGTAGTATGTGTGGTATATGCATATGTGTGTGTGTGCAAATGCTCATGCCTTGTGCACACATGTGAATAGGCCAGAGGAGAATGTCAGATGTCCTTCATGTTTCACTCATCAGTGAACATATCTTACTGAACCCATAGCTGCCATTTTTTTTAGACAGATGGCCCAACAATGCAAGCTCCAGCAATTCTCCTGTCTCTGCTCCCACAGGACTGGGATTATAGGCATGTGTGGCCATGCCTGTCTGTTTCATGAGAGCTGGGGAATTGAATTTAGGGCAAATCAGGCCCTCTTAGACCCTGATGCTTGTGCGGCAAACACTGTTACCTCTAAGGCATCTACCCATTTCTAGAATAAAGCATTTTATTTCTTTATGATGCTAAATCAGAATACAAGGCATACTTCCCACCTCTTTCAAGTCCTTGCTTCATTAAGTATTCCATCTGTTTTTTTTAAATCATTTTATTTATTAGATACAGAGAGACAGAAGGAGAGAGAGAAAGGGGGGGGAGAACAGGCATGCTAGGGCCTCTAGCCACTGCAAATGAACTCCAGATGCATGCGCCATGATGTGCATCTGGCTAACGTAGGATGTGGAGAATTGAATCTGGGTCCTTAGGCAAGTGCCTTAACCACTAAGACATCTCTCCAGCCCCCATCTGTTTTTTATCTTCAACCTTTCCTTTTTTTTTTTTTTTTTTTTTTTTTTTTTTTTTGGATGCATGGTCTTACTATGTACAGCCCAGGTTTTTTTTATCTGAAGCTCATAGTCCTGCCTCTACCTCCCACGTTCCACCATGCTTGGCCTTTTTCAGACTCTATTTTATTCTTTTTCAGTCTAAGAATTTTTTTTTTTTTTTTTTTTTGAGGTATGGTCTCAGGGTAGCCTCGAGCTCATGGTGATCTTCCTATCTCTGCCTCATGAGTGCTAGGATTAAAGGCATGCGCCACCACGCCTGGCTCTAAGGAGGAAATTTTGAGTTATAACTTCACAAGTAACAAAACCCTCCACAGTATAGTATTCCATTTTCCATTTATCAAGTTTAAATATGAAGGAAAGAGTAGTTAATACTCGCTAGCTTCAGATCATGTTATTTTTTTCTCATTGGCAAAGTATTCAGATATACATAAAAGTAGATTATAATAATAACAATAAATAGCCACATGCTTATCATCAAGCCTCTACAGTTGTTATCTCATATTCATTTTCTTTCTTAGAAATTACAGAACAAATTATGGAAACATGACACCTTACTTTTAAATACTTCATTATTTTTTGGTCTAAAGTCATTTTGTCTCCCTTTCTACGTGACTTTTACCACATAACAAATGATTCCATAATACTGGAATCATTATAGGTAGAATCATGTGCACTTTTTAAAACCTTTTTTTTTTTTGTTTTTTTTTTTTTTTTTGAGGTAGGGTTTCACTCTGGCCCAGACTGACCTGGAATTCACTATGTAGACTCAGGGTGGCCTCAAACTCATGGCAATCCTCCTACCTCTGCCTCCCGAGTACTGGGATCAAAGGCGTACACCACCATGCCCAGCTAAAACTTTTTTTATTGACAACTTCCATAATTATAGACAATCAGCCATGATAATTCCCTCCCCTCCCCCACCTTCCTCTTCACAGATGATCCACTCTTCATCATATCACCTCCCCCTCTCAATTAGTCTTTTATTTTGATATCATTATCTTTTCCTACTGTTATGAGGGTCTTGTGCAGGTAGTGCCAGGCACTGCGAGGTCATAGATGTCGAGACCAAATTGTGTCTGGAATAGTGCATTGTAAGCAGTCCCACCCTTCCTTTGGCTCCTACATTCTTACCACAGCTCTTCTGCAGTGGATCCTGAGCCTTGGAAGGTGTGATAGAGATGTTTCAGTGCTGAACACTCTTGTGTCACTTCTTGTCAGCACTATGGTGCCTTTGAGCCATCCCAGTGGTCACCACCATCTGAAAAGATAAGCTTCTCTAACCAAAAGTGAGAGTAGCATGAATATACGGGCATGAACATTAAGAAAAGTGCTTACAGGGCAGTTTGGTGAGTAAAGTATATGAATTTAGCCAGACAAGAGCAGGTATTATACCCTGTAGCAGACAGCTTCAGGTTCGCTGAGATGAACTTCCAGACCAGGCACAGTTATGGAGGAAGGGATTTATTGAAGCTTACAGATCTAGGGGAAGTTCCATAATGGTAGAAAAAAACTGGCCTGTTTTCACAGGACCAAACACAGAGAGCAAAACCAAAAGCCACACAGCACAGCACACTTCAGGAACTCCAACTAGGCACACTTTGCATGTCTTTAGATTGAAATCCTAAACCCACCACCATACCTTAAGATCAGCCCAGTGACACTGCCTCCAGCCAGGTGGATGCAGATGCAAACTATAAACTAATAAAACACTGAATATATTGGGGGCCATCTATTCAAACTACCACCCACCCCTAGAGCTCATGATCTCCCTTGTCATAGACTTTTTGTTTTGTTTTGTTTTGTTTTGTTTTTCGAGGTAGGGTCTCACTCTGGCCCAGGCTGACCTGGAATTGACTATGTAGTCTCAGGGTGGCCTTGAACTCATGGCTATCCTCCTACCTCTGTCTCCCGAGTGCTGGGATTAAAGACATGCGCCCCCTTGCCCAACACTTTTTTTTTTAATTTCATTTTATTTTTATTGACAACTTCCATAATTGTAGCCTATAATAGACTTTTGACCAGGTTTTCAGTACCAGGCATGTATTCTCTCCTGTGGAGCAGGCTTCCAGTCCAATTAGAGAGTGGTTGTTTTCCCCATAAAGGCATGCTGTTAGTGCACCCATTCAGTCATCTGACCTGGCTGACCAAACTTAAGGTTTGCATTGTCCACTGTTTATCACTGCTAATGACTTCTTTCTCCCATAGGGCTGGATGCAGTATAGCTTTTTCTGGATTTCTGTCAGCTGGTCTATAGGGAAGAGGTTTTCAGTTTTCAGCTCAGCTCCAACAGGATTTCTCAGTGACCTTGCAGCCAAAGCATGTGGAGTCTTCAGCAATAGGGTCTTACCATCTATTTCTGATGGGAAACCAAGAGCCATGACAATGACCTGTAATATTTTGGGAGCATGAGGGACCTCCCTAGCTAACAACTCACTGGAAAGTATCCTATCTCTGGCACTGAAATTTTTCTATGGCTTCTGGGTGTTCCATTGTCCAAAAAAATAGGTTTCTGTATGGCTTATTCATACATCTTAAATTTTGATCAACCCTCCCCTCACCTTCCTTTACTCATTTCTTCCCCTGACCTCACTTAGGCCATTCCACCCACAGTAATCTGTTCATTTCCTTACATATGTATACAATACCATCTCCTTAAGTCCTCCCCTTTCCTCCCTCCCTTATAGTCCTTTCTAGCTTACTGGCCTCTGCTACTGATTTTTCTCCAACTCATATATAAATCTAAACATTTGTAGCTAGGATCCATATATGAGAGAACATGGCATTTAGCTTTCTGGGCCTGGGTTACCTCACTTAGTATAAGCCTTTTCATATGTGTACCTTTGTGCCAGAATTGCCTTTTGCCATTAATTATATCATGTTCATTTGTCTCTTAGATTTCTTTTCTCTCCTCCATCTGAATAGAATCTATAAACTCAGTTGTGTTTGATGTTAATATGTATTTTTAAATAATTTAATAACTACTTTTGAATGAAAACATGTCTTTAATTTTTTTTCTTTTTAGGCTTGAAAAGGAATACACTACAATAAAAACTAAAGAAATGGAAGAACAAGTTGAAATTAAAGTAAGCTTTATTTATTTATTTTTTTTGTTTTGTTTTTTTGTTTTTCAAGGTAGGGTCTCACTCTAGTTCAGGCTGACCTGGAATTCACTATGTAGTCTCAGGGTGGCCTCAAACTCACAGTGATCCTCCTACCTTTGCCTCCTGAGTGCTGGGATTAAAGGTGTGCACTACCACACCCACCATTTCAAGCATTTTTAAATGCTGAAGATGAATTGATTCAAGTCAGTTATTAGGGAATAGATGTTAGAATGGAATTTAAATTTATTAACCACCCTTCTGTATTACAGTTAAAAATAGATAGTTCTTGTCTATATATATGGAGGTTGTCAATAAAAAGTTTTTAAAAAGTTCCCCTCAAATCTATTTGTTGTAAATAAATCCCTTCCTTCCATAAAATAGACAATTCTAGGGGCTGGAGAGATGGCTCAGCAGTTAAGGCACTTGCCTGCAGTCTCACAACCTGGGTTCGATTCTCCAGTGCCCATGTAAGCCACATGCACAAAGTGGCACATGTATCTGGAGTTGGTTTGTAGCAGCACGAAGCCCTTATGCACCCATACTGTATCTCTGTTTGTATCTCTATGCTTGCAAATAAGTAAGTAAGATATTAAAAAAATTAATTCTAAAAGTGGCTTAGGCCTGAAGAGGTGGATTAGTGGTTAAAGGCACACTTGTTGCAAAGCCTGATGGCCTGGGTTCGAATCCCTAGTACCCACTTAAAGCCAGATGCGTAAAGTGGCATGTACATCAAGTCTGTTTGCAGTTGCAAGTGTCCCAGCACACCCATTCTCTTATCCTCTCTCTTTTCTCTGATTATACATAAATAATAAATAAAAATATATAAGGGCTGGAGAGACGGTGTAGTGGTTAAGGCGCTTGCCTGTGAAACCTAAGAACCCAGATTCTGTTCCCTAGGACCTATCTAAGCCAGATACACAAGGTAGTGCATGCGTCTGGAATTCGTTTGCAGGGGCTGGACGCTTTGGTGTATCCATCCCCTCTATCTACCTCCCTCTCTCTGTGTGCTTCAAATAAATGATAACTAAAAAGATTAAAAATAAATAAATAAAAGCAGTATAATGTGACTGCAGTGAGTTTTCGTCCTAGTGCGAAGAAGAGGCACATTTCCTTTTTCCTGGCTCATTGGTGGTTCCTCAGGAGAAAGCGGACCCATAGGAACCCTATTACATTCCGTGTGAGCATTTATTAAAGTTGCAGAGAAGTGATCTGCCAGGTGCTGACACAAACAGCATACTCTGAGGCAGAGCAAATAGAACAAGTCATTCCTGGAGAATAGTGGCTGCTGTAGAGTGGCAAGAACCATTGACCAATGCCAAGTTTGCTTCTCTTAGCTAGGGTATGCTTTGGACTACTCAGAAAAAAGTAGGAAAATTTTAATTTGAAGGACAAATATATAACTTGCAATTCTTTCTTGTATTTTCTGTAAGCCAATGAATTTGGCTTTTTTTTTGTTTGTTTGTTTTTTTGGTTTTGGTTTTTTTGAGGTAGGCTCTCACTCTCGCTCAGGCTAACCTGGAATTCACTCTATAGTCTCATGGTGGCTTTGAACTCACAACAATCTTCCTACCTCTGCCTCCCGAGTGATGGGATTAAAGGTGTGCGCCACCATGCCTGTCTTGCTTTTTTTTTGCTTTTTTTTTTTTTTTTTTTTTTTTTTTTTTGAGGGAGAGGGAGAGGGAAACAGAATGGGCACACCAGTAGTCTCTCAGGCGCTGTGAACGAATTCTAGATGTATGCGCCCCCTTCTGGGCAAGTGTGGCATTGCACCTTTGTGTCACTTTGTGTCTGGCCAAACGTGAGACCTGGAGATTGGAACCAGTGTTCTTAGGCTTAGCAGGCAGGAGCCTTAACCACTAAGCCATCTCTCCAGCCCGGCTTTTTTTTTTTAAATACAGAATGCTTTAGCTTTTGTCATCAAACCCATATAAGTAGACTGTACACACACACACACACACACACACACACACACACACACACGTATTTTAAGTATTTTATTTATTTATTTGAGACAGATATAGAGGCAGATAGAGAGAATGGGCATGCCAGAATAGCCACTGCAAATGAATTCCAGACTCATGTACCACCTTGTGCATCTGGCTTTACTTGGGTCCTGGGGAATTGAACCTGGGTACTTTGGCTTTGCAGGCAGGTGCCTTCACCATTAAACCATCTCTCCAGCCCAGCAATGTACATATTTGAACCCTCTCCAAACGGGACAAAAGCTTAACGCTTTTAGACCAATATAGTTATAATTCCTTCACAATGACAGCACAGTAAACGGAGATACTTTTTTTCTCCAGCATTTCCAAAAAGCCCAGATTATTATTATTATTTCCTGTGACACAGTCTCATGTAGCCCCGACTGTCCTTGAACTCTTTTTTTTTAAACTTTTATTTTTTATTTTATTTTTGGAGAGACACATAGAGACAGAGAGAGAGGGAGAGGCAGGTAGAGAATGGGCGCGTCAGCAGCCTCTCAGCTGCTGTGAACAAAATCCAGATGCGTGCATCCCCTTGTGGGCAAGTGAAGCATTGCACCCTTGCGTCACTTTGCATCTGGCTAAATGTGGGACCTGGAGATGGGAACTGGTGTTCTTAGGCTTAGCAGGTAGGTGCCTTAACCGCTACACCATTTCTCCAGCCCTGTCCTTGAACTCTTGAACCTCCAGCTTCAGCTCTTAGGTGCTGGGATTATAGGCATTTGCCTCACGCCCATCAGAGATAAGGAAGTCTTCAATTGATGGCCCTTAGTGCTGTCACAGTGGATGTTTTGGAAGTCTGTTGGCTTTCTCCCAACAGTGCAGAATGGATGTGATGATATGCTGTGATTGGCTCATCCATTTTCTAATCTTATCACCACCCAAAGATCAACAATGAAGCAGCTTTTTTTTTTTTTTTTTTTTTTTTTTTGGAGGTAGGGTCTCACTCTGGCCCAGGCTGACCTGGAATTCACTATGTAGTCTCAGTTTGGCCTCGAATTCATGGTGATCCTCCTACCTCTGCCTCCCACATGCTGGGATTAAAGGTGTGTGCCACCATGCCCAGCTGTAGCAGCTTTTATTGGATGTCTCCTTTATGCCTTTTAAGGCTTTGAATATGCCTGATGTCTGGCTATATAGAACCTGGAGATTCAAACCTGAGTTCTTAGGCTTCACAGGCAAGCGCCTTAACTCTCCAGCCCTGAAGTTTTTTTTTTTTTTTTTTAAATTTATTTATTTATTCATTTGAGAGAGAGAGAGAAAAAATGAGAATGGGCATGCCAGGGCCTCCAGCCACTGCAAATGAACTCCAGATACATGTACCACCTTGTGCATCTGGCTTATGTGGGTCCTGGGGAATTGAACCGAGGACCTTTGGCTTTGCAGACAAATGCCTTAACTGCTAAGCCACCTCTCCAGCCCAGCCCTGAAGTTTTTAAAAATTTTTATTTTTATTTATTTGAGAGAGACAGACAGAGAGAAAGAGGCAGAGAGAGAAAGAATGGGCACACCAGGGCCTCCAGCTGCTGCAAATGAACTTCATCTGCATGTGCTGCCTTGTGCATCTGGCTTACATGAGTCCTGGGGAATTGAACCTGGGTCCTTAGCCTTCTCAAGCAAGTGCCTTAACTGCTAAGCCATCCCTCCAGCCCATCATGTGAAGTTTTGATGTGGAATCATGAAATCATTCTGGGGGGGGGGATTGTAAAATCTTAATTTAAATTTTAATTGAAATTCTAAAACCCCTGGGTGGTGATCTTTACTTTGAAGAATTACAACTGTCATTGATCTCTGTTAAGGCTGTGACTTAAGTACGTTTACCTCACCCCTTCTTTAAAAGTGTTATAAACTTTTAGCTTCATGTAGGGAACTTTACATTTTGCTTTGTGGATTTTTTTTTTACATTTTATTTCTTTAAATATAATTTTTCTTTTATTTATTTGCAAGGAGGGAGAGGAGAGAGAGAATGGGCACACCAGGGCCACTAGCTGCTGCAAACGAACTACAGATGCATGTGCCACTTCATGAATCAGGCTTTACATGGGTATTGGGGCGTAGAGTCCAGGGCATTGGGCTTTGCAAGCAGCTGCCGTTAATCATTAAGCCAGCTGAGAATCTGGTGTATAGGGGAATCCCAGGAACCTAGTTGGGATATTTTAGGAACAAGGCACCTAAGAGATATCCAAGTAGCCCCTCAGAATATTTAGATCTGAGCTCAGACAGGCCTAAAATGTAAATTTGGCAGTTACTGACATATGATAATGTAACAATTCCTTACAACCTTCTCTTATTTATAAAGTGTGGCCCATTTTAAAGATTATGATGTAGGAATCTGTTTTTCCTCTTAAGAGTGCATACAAATAAAACTTTTTTTTTCTTTTGGCAGAGGTTACGTACAGAAAATAGACTTTTAAAACAGCGCATTGAAACTTTAGAAAAAGTAAGTAAATGACTGTTGCAAGTTTCTGTTGATTGTTTCCTTTTTAGTATATTTAAAATTAAAACAAAATCCAGCAGATGTGTCTCCTCACAGTTGTGGCACTGACTGCTGAGCTGGTCCACTTACTGTGTTTATAATGCTATTCCATGAACTTTAAGATTCAAGTCTTAACTGAAGTGGTTATTACAGTAACATTTTTGTTGTTGTTGTTTTGTTTTTCAAGGTAGGGTTTCACTCTAGCCCAGGCTGACCTGGAATTCACTATGTAGTCTCAGAGTGGCCTTGAACTCATGGCGATCCTACTTCCTCTGCCTCCTGAGTGCTGGAATTAAAGCCGTGCAGTACCGGCTAGAGTAACATTCTGTTAGACTGTAGCCCAGAATCCATTCTGATAGGGCATTTTAAAGATCAGCCACAAATGTTGTCCTGTCTTTTTAGTCATATGTTCAATATGGCAGTGACAGTGCTATAGTTGCTTTAAATTTAGCCAAAATGACTGATTCCTGGCCTACAAATTCATTGTCATGTTGATTTTCGACTCCAGGGAATTGTGTGTAAATTTTTGGTCGTTAGAATTAGCTTGAGATCTATTTACTACCTTTTCCTTCCTGTTTCATAAAAATAACTGACAAGTGTGAAAATTGTAATTATTTTTTTATATTATGCTTTTATTTTTTTCCCCTTCAAGATAGGGTCTAACTCTAGCCCAGGCTGACCTGGAATTCACTCTGTAGTTCCAGGCTGGCCTCGAACTCATAGTGATCCTTCTACCTTTGCCTTCCAAGTGCTTTCATGCCTGACTTATATTATGCTTTTAATATATGTTTTGTATTTGTGTTTCTGATGGTAAGTGTGGATTGAGTAATAACAACTTAGTTGAAGAATTTTTCTAATTAGCGCAGGCTCAGTAGAGAAAGTGCTTGTATGCAAGTAGAAGTATCTGAGTTTGACTCCCCAGAACCCATATTACAAAGCTGCATGCTGTAGCTTGAGCATCTGTAACCCCAGCACACCTATGGTGAGAAGGGAGGCGGAGACAGGCAGATTCACCGTGGAGCTCATGGACCAATGAGCCTGGTGAATGCAGCAGTGAACAGTGAGAGAACCTGCCTCCAACAAGACGGAAGGTGAGGACTGACACCCAGTGTTGTCCTCTGCACTCCACACGTGTGCCATAACGTGTATGCCTGCACTTACATACATGAATACATACACATATCGTATGCACACCGTTTTCCTTAATTAAAAAGTCAGAATTCACAATTTTTTAAGCTAAAAATTGAGAGTAAGAGGTTTATATCTTCCCTTCAGAATAGTGCCAACTGTCTTTAAAGTTTTATTTTTATTTATTTATTTGAGATAGTGAAGGAGAGAGAATGGGCATGCTGGGGCCTCTAGCCGCTGCAAATGAACTCTAAATGCATGTGCCACCTTGTGCATTTGGCTTACATGGGTATTGTGGAATTGAACCTGGGTCCTTTGGCTTTGTAGTCAAGTACCTTAACCACTATGCCACCTCTCCAGCCCATCTGTAAAGTTTTTGCTGAAATTTTATAGATTAATAAGTAGAAAAGGGGATAGTCTGCAATGTTTGTCTTTTTTTGAAAGAGTAGATGATTTCAAATGAAATAGAGATGCACACAGACGGGATGTTTAATACATGTCTGTCTTTGTTGTGCCATAACTTCTGATACTTTCAAGTCAAATATAGCTTCTTCTTGTAGAATGTAATTGAGCTGCTTTGATGATTCTACTTTTTTTTGTTGGCTATTTGAGGTAGGATCTTGCTCTAGCCCAGGTTGACCTGAAATTTACTCCATAGTAAGAGTGTGGCCTCAAACTCATGACCATCCTCCTACCTCAGCCTCTCAAGTGTTGGGATTAAAGGCATGTACCACTATGCCTAGAGATTCTACTTTTTTATCATTCCACATGAATGTTGAGCTTTACTGCTTTTTAAAAATTATATATACATTATTTGAGAGAGAAAGAGGAAGAAAGAGAGAGAGAAAGAGAGAATGGGCATGCTAAGGCCTCTAGCCACTGCAGACAAACTCCAGATGCATGTACCTTCTTGTGCATCTGGCTTATGTGGGTACTGGAGAGTCAAACCGGGATCCTTTGGCTTTTGCAGGCATGCACCTCAACTGCTAAACCATCTCTTCAGCCCTTTACTGCTTTTAAGTTGTTTTAAGTTACCCCTCCCCCCGCAAAAAAGTACCTAGTTTACAGTAAAATAAAAACGTATTATTTGTATATATGGAGTGAGACATTTTCACAGAAAAAGTGCTCTTAGTTCATTGAGCCTTCAGAAGCATAAAGAATACGTAGGAAAGGGTTCAGATTTTGCTTCTAGAAAGTGAAGTACCCATTATTTACTGGTTTAGACACTGAGGCGTTTCATTTAGCGTTTTGAATTCTATACTTAAGTGTCAGTTGAATTCTGCAACCAACAGTTTACTTCCTCAGTAATTGTTAGTTTAAATTTGAGCTCACAAATTTCAGTTGCATTTTCCTCACTTTGTTTCTGTGGGGGTTGTTCTTGCACAGATCACTGCCAACATGTTAGGGGTGTTGTTTACTCAATTCTTTCTCCCTTTCATGTAAATGCTTTGACATGGTTCAGTCTGAGAATAAGCATGTAAAAATATGCTCATCTAAGGAATGAAAAATGCTTGGAATTTGTGTTTGGCCTGTTCTATACATTATTTTCTGAAATCTATCTTTGTTTGGATGTATATTTCTTAAGATTTAAGAATTAAAACACATTCAGTAAAAAATGGTTTTAAATTTTAAATGTCCATTTTAATTAGTAATGAAAAGTAGGTGGAATTTGGGTATGCTTGTTTCTTCTTATTCCTAATTTTATTACTTTTATTTTCTTTCTCTTACATTTCTATCTGAATTTTTTCCTTTTGTAGGAAAGTGCTTCCTTGGCAGATAGATTGATACAGGTATAGTTATTTTTTTAGTGTTTTTGCTAACTTCTAAGGAAAGTCCTAAACCTAGAAATTCCTACTTTAATGCATGCAATTTTACATGCATTTTCCTAGAAATAATTTTTGGGATGGTATATGGGTATAAACTTAATTTTTGATAACTATGCTAGTTTGGTTCATTTAAATAGGCACCTACCTTTGCACGTTTTAAAGCTAACCTTATTTTTTTTAATTTAAAGCATTTCAAAATGGCAATCAGTGGATTTTGTAAAATTAACCTCTATTTATTGAAAAATTTAGCCCTGCATGTACAACTCTGTAATACTGCATGAATTGAATTTTTATTGACTAAGAATTGTTTTTAAGATTGAGTTTTTCATTTAGTTTCCCAATATTTGCTAGAACAGTAACAAGCTGCTAGTTAATTACTTAGGCTTTTCTGTTTTCTGAGGTGATTTTTTTAACATGTCAAAATAAATAACTAAACCTCACAAAACAGTGTTTCTTGAATCTATCCTAAATTGCTTTATACACACAAAAAATTATGTCCTAAGGGACAAGTGACAAGAGCCCAGGAGGCTGAGGAAAACTACCTCATAAAACGGGAGCTGGCCACCATCAAACAGCAGAGTGATGAGGCCAGTGCTAAGCTGGAGCAGGCTGAAAGTACCATCAGGAAGCTCCAGCGCCAACAACAATGGGTAAGGAGTCTGGTAGCACCTTCCTCGCCTCCCTGTTCCCATCCCTTCAACTGGCAGTTTCAATCACAACCTCAGTGCTTTCTCTTGTTTTCAGTAATTTTGCTTTCTACTTTAAGTGAACTCGTAAACTCTTCCTTTTTATGCTCTAAGATACTAAGGCATCTTACGGTGGCCCAAAGACTCCTGTTCATCATTTTTTCCTTTATTTTCTTTCTTTCTTTTGTTTTCTTCTCCTAATTTTGTTAGAAATAGGTAATTTTAAAACAGATTTTATTTGCAAGGGGGAGAGAGAGAAAGAGAGAGAGAGAGAGAAGAGAGTTGCTGGGTGCACCTGTACCTCTAGCTACTGCAAATCCCAGATGCATGTATCACTGTGCATTTGGCTTTACTTGGGTACTGGGGCATCAAACTTGGGTTTTTAGGTATTGCAAGCAAGCGCCTTGACCACTGTGCCATTTCCCCACCCCCTAGAAATTGTTTGTTTTTTTCTTTTCAAAGTAGGGTCTTGCTCTAGCTCTGGCTGACTTAGAATTCACTCTGTATTCTCAGGGTGGCCTTGAACTCTTGGCAAACCTCCTATGTCTGCCTCTCAAGTGCTGGGATTAAAGGAGAGTGCCACCACGCCCGGCCTGAAATAGGTAATTTTTTTTTTTTTTGAAATAGGTAATTTTTTGATGCTACGTTGGAAGCCATAGAAAATAAGCAATGTATGTCATAGCTACTTATTAGGTTTTAGAAATCTGTTTCATAGGAAGTGACTGACTTCATCTGGTTTTTGTTCACTTTACAGATGACATATTGCCCAGCTAAAGCAGGATTACTTCCTGTAAAACAGTCATCTTAGCTGAAGCAGTTTATATTGTGAAATATTCTAACTTAGACTTTACACATCAAAACTTGTGAATTGCCAGGAGTGATGGCACATGCCTTTAATTCCAGTACTTGGGAGGCAGATGTAGGAGGATCTCCATGAGTTCAAGGCCACCCCAAGACTACATAGTCAATTCCAGGTCAGCCTGGGCTAGAGTGAGACCTTATCTCGGGGGGGGGGGGATTGTGAATTACAATGTATTCCTATTCATTTATTCTATTTATTTCTCTTTTAAAATATTTTTAAAATATATTTTATTTATGAGAGAGAGAGAGAGAGAGAGAATGAATGGGTATGCCACTGCAAACGAACTCCAGATGCATGTGCCCTTATACATCTGGCTTACATGGGTCCTGGAGAATTGAACTGGGATCCTTTGGCTTTGCAGGCAAACACCTTAACTGCTAAGCCATCTCTCCAGCCCCTATTTATTTGTTTTTTTGACAGAGAGGCAGTCAGATAGAATGAGTGCACTAAGTCCTCCAGCTACTGCAAACGAACTTCAGATACATGCACGACCTTGTGCATCTGGCTTATGTGGGTAGTGGGAATTGAACATTTGTAGGCAAACACCTTAACTGCTAAGCCATCTCTCCAGCCCTGTGTTCATACTCTTTTTTTTCAAGAGTGGAGAAGTTGTTAAGAGTTGTTAAAGTCCTTTTAAAAATTAGCAATTATATTAACCTAGAGTTCTGAACAGCTATTGATTGTATAGCTAGTCTCAGATATCTTTTAAAATTTAGACATAATTCTCCATTGCCAAATTCCAATTGAGGCAATCATAATCAATTAGGATTACCAGAATTAAACAAAAAAATAGCTATTTGTCTTTGAAAAGTAATTATTTCTTATTTCTATTCTCAAGTAGAGATGTGATTATAATAGGAATAGGTAGAAAAAAATTGTGTGAAATTTCAACTTCTTAACAGGTCTGGAAGGCAAATAGAATGATTGCCAAGTGGACCATAGTTTTATTCAGGAAATTAAGAAACAAATTGTCCAGGTACAAAACTTAGATGACTAAAAGAGTAATTGAAAAAGCCTTAAATAAGTGTTTTTTTCTATTGTTATTGAAGGTAGCTAAGAAAAACAAATGTATTAAAATGATACTAAAAGGTCCACAATTCAAATAGTGTTCTTTATTTATATAAAATATAGTGCTGTCAAAGCATAAAAACAGGAAAACAAAACATTTGCCAAAATTAAACTGAACTGAGCTATCACTGCATTAAGGTAATTATTCTGCTTCCACCTAGCACCAGCTATAGCTTCAGTACACTAGTTAGGAATTGAACTTGCATTGTTTACAATACTAAGACTAAGGTGAACATGAATCAAATGACTATAGATGCTGGTTTATAACACAAATGTTATCTGGGGCTGGAGAGATGGCTTAGCAGTTAAGGCGCCTGCCTCCTAAGCCTAAGAACGCTGGTTCCAATCTCCAGGTCCCATGTTTAGCCAGATGCAAAGTGACGCAAGGGCGCAATGCCGCACTTGACCACAAGGGGGCGCACACATCTGGATTTTGTTCGCAGCAGCTGAGAGTCTGCTGGCACGCCCATCTCTATCTGTCTTCCTCTCCTTCTCTCTCTCTCTCTCTCTCCAAAAACAAAAAAGTTATCTGGGCAACAAAAATGACCAGAATATACTGGAACATTTATAAATTACTAACTGTAATCAAGAGAAAGAATCTCTGTATACTTTTTTGAAGGTCAAATAGACTCATTATATGGTTAAAATTTAACAAGGAGAAAACAGATCTGTACTTTGGTTTTGTTTCCTTTTTCTTTTCCCTGCAAAGAGGAAGATTTTCTTTTCCTTTCTTTCCTTTCCTTTCCTTTCCTTTCCTTTCCTTTCCTTTCCTTTCCTTTCCTTTCCTTTCCTTTCCTTTCCTTTCCTTTCCTTTCCTTCCCTTCCCTTCCCTTCCCTTCCCTTCCCTTCCCTTCCCTTCCCTTCCCTTCCCTTCCCTTCCCTTCCCTTCCCTTCCCTTCCCTTCCCTTCCCTCCTCTTTTCTTTTCTTTTCTTTTCTTTTCTTTTCTTTTCTTTTCTTTTCTTTTCTTTTCTTTTCTTTTCTTTTCTTTCCCTTCCTTCCTTCCTTCCTTCCTTCCTTTCTTTCTTTCTTTCTTTCTTTCTTTCTTTCTTTCTTTCTTTCTTTCTTTCTTTCTTTTTCTTTCATTTGCAAGCAGAGAGACAGAGAGAATGGGTGCACAAGGGTCTCCAGCTGTTGCAAATGAACTCCAGATGCACAAGCCATCTTGAGGATCTGGCTTTACATGGATACTGGGGAATCAAACCCCAGTTAGGTTTTGCAGGCAAGCCCCTTAACTGTTGAGCCATCTCTCTAACCTCGGAATATCTTCTAAATAGAAATAAATTGTAAATCAGAGTTATAAAGCAGTGAGTGATATGCATTATAAGTGAAATTTAGCCTTGGCTAAATCCCTAAGCTTAAGATGTATGTCTTGACTTTAAATGACTTGAAGAACATAGAAGTTTATGTTCAATTGATTTGTTTTTAGAAAATAAGAGCCACACTGGGTATGGTGGCACACGCCTTTAATCCCAGCACTCAGGAGGCAGAGGCAGGAAGAACACCATGAGTTCGAGGCCACCCTGAGACTACTGAGTGAATTTCAGGTCAGCCTGATCTAGAGTGAGACCCTACCTAGAAAAAGAAAAAAAAAAGAAAAGAAGAGCAACAAGGGGCTTTACGATGGACAAATATATTTCTTACAGAAAACCATAAGTGAAGGTGAGGTAATAGTGTCCACTGACCTTGCTGATGCTTCATTAAAGATTCCTGGGAGGGCTGGAGAGGTGGCTTAACAGTTAAGGCACTGCCTGAGAAGCCTAAGCACCCATGTTTGATCTGTCTCCAGGTCCCACGTAAGCCAGATGCACAAAGGTGACTCAAGTGCAAGGTTATACATGGGCAGTAGGTGGCACAAGTGTCTGGAGTTTTATTGCACTGGCTGAGGCCTTGGCCCAATTCCCTCCATCTCTAAGAACATAAATAACTAAAATAAAATAAAATTCCTGGAAGCCAGACATGGTGGTGCACACCTTTAATCCTAGCACTCAGGAGGCAGAGTTAAGAGGATCGCTGTAAGTTCAAGGCCACCCTGAGAGTACATAGTGAATTCCAGTTCAGCCTGGGCTAGTGTGACACCCTACCTCGAGGAAAAAAAACAAAAACAAAACAAAACAAAATCCTGGGGCCTGAGAGATGGCTTAGTAGTTGAAGGCACTTGCTTCAAAGCCTGATGACCATAGTTTGATTTTCTAGTACCCACATGAAGTCAAATGCACAGTGTGGCATATGTGTCAGAGTTCATTTGCAGTGCTAAGAGGCCCTGGCATGCCTGTGCTTACTCTCTTTTTGTCTTCATCTTTCTCTCTATCTCTCTTTCAAATAAAAATATTTTTTAAAATTCCTAGGGCTGGAGAGATGGCTTAGTGGTTAAATTGCTTTCCTGAAAGCCAAAGAACCCAGGTTTGATTCCCCAGTACCCATGTAAAGCCAGCTGCACAAGGTGGCACATGTGTCTGGAGTTTATTTGCAGTGGCTAGAGGCCTTGGCATGCCCATTCTTTCCCCTCTCTCTTCTCTTCCCTCTCCCTCCTTCTCCCCCCCCATGTGTTTCTATCTCAAAATAAATAAATAAAATATATTTTAAAATTCTTAGAACATCTGTCTTGTGAACAGTTAGCTTCACTAAAAATAAATATTGTATTACAGACATTATTTCCACAACAAGTAAAAAATTGTATCATAGCTGCAGTGTTCAAGTTATTTGATAGGTTCTTTCATAGATGTGTTTCTAGTAAAGACAGAGAAAGTCAGATGGCAGTGGTAAATGTAGGTAGCTTTATAGGTAATTATCGAGACCTCATGTGAAGTGTCAGAGGTCTTTGTCTATAAGCCAGTGTGTAATGCTTCATATTTTAATTATTCATATACAAGGTATGTCGAGAAGAGGGTTTTAAATTTTTTTTTTTTTTTTTTTTTGTATTTTGAGGTAGGATCTCACTCTGGTCTAGGCTGACCTGGAATTAACTATGTAGTTCTCAGGGTGACCTCGAACTTAACGGCAATCCTTCTACCTCTGCTTCCTGAGTGCTGGGATTAAAGGCATTCACCACCACGCCCGGCTTGAGAAGAGTTTTATACATGAACTATTTGAAAATGGAACTAATATTTTGGATGATAAATCCACATTCCAAAAATATTTCGTCTTGGCCGGGCATGGTTGCGCATGTCTTTAATCTTAGCACTTAGAAGGCTGATATAGGAGGATCGCTGTGAGTTTGATACTAGCCTGGGACTACATAGTGAATTCCAGGTCAACCTGGGCTAGAGTGAGACCCTACCTCAAAAAAAAAGAGTCTATATCAGTTATTTATTGTATCTCGTGGACAAAATACCTGATAGAAGTAACTTGGGAAAGGCTTTACTTTAGCTCATAGTTTCGTGATGGGATAGTGTGGAGTCATTTATCGTGGTGGTAGCGTGAGAGGACTTTCTCACTTTTGGGAGGCTGTAACACAGGCCAGCTGTATACCTGTAGCCCTACCGCTGGGCCAGCTTGGGTCCCGAGTGTGCCAGATAAGCCCTATGTCCAAAAGGTTCCACAGCTTCCCCAAACAGTGCAATGGCTTGAAATACATGAGCTTAAGTTTAAATTTATTTGTAAAATTTACTCATTAAGAGTTGGTCCTGGCTGGGCATGATAGACCATGCCTTTAGGAAACTAAATTTTTTTTCTGTATTTTTTATTTGTAATCAGAGAGGGGAGAAGGAGGGAGAGAATGGGCATCCCAGGGCCTCTTGCCTCTGCAAACAAACTCTGGGCACATACGCTACTTTGTGCATCTGGCTTTACGTGGGTACTGGGGAACTGAACCCGGGCTGTCAAGCTTTACAAGCAAGCACCTGTAACTGCTGAGCCATCTCTCTAGCCCCGGAGCTGAGTTTTAATGTGATTGTGAGGTGAATCTGAAGCTAAGAAGATAGCATGACTAGTATGAGCTGTAATTATCTATCTGTAGCTTGAGAGAAACAGCTAGCCTAGAAATACAGATGTGAGAGTTGCTGCTCTTTCCCCCTCTTGCCTCCTTCAAGGGGTCCATTATTATAATGTTCTCTGTTCTTCTTACTCTCTGTCTCCCTATTTCTCCCTTCACCTTTTTTCCAGCTTGATTTTTACATGTATGTATGTATGTATGTATGTATATATGTATATATACATAACAATTTAATACCCTTTCTTTAAAAAAAATCTTTTGTAGGTTACTTCTTGGTGATTGCATCTACTGTCTATATAAATATCTAACAGATACTGCCTTACAGAAAGTCATGTAGGGAGAATCAGTCAGACAGTGGAAACGTGAAAAGATTGAGCAACCCTGTGGACTACTGATTGATATACACATATAGCAGAGACAATAGGTAGCAGAACTGTAGAAGAGTAATTCTTTAAAATCCAAGAGTTTTATGTAAAAGTGATTAGTGTGATGATTAAGAACAGAAGAGTTTTGTATTGGTTTTTATATTGTTACTGGGTATTGATATTCGTGGTGATCAGAATTTTACTATAGAATGAGGATGAAGTGCAAAGACTAAGGAACAATTGGGAAGTATAAACAGATTTATTTATTTATTTATTTATTTATTTATTTATTTATTTATTTTGGTGTTTTGAGGTAGGGTCTCACTCTAACCCAGGCTGACCTGAAATTCACTATGTAGTCTCAGGCTGGCTTTGAACTCACAGCAATCCTCCTATCTTGGCCTCCTGAGTGTTGGGATCAAAGGCATGCACCACCATGCCCAGTGAAAAAAATATATCCCAGGCTGACCTTGAATTTGTTATACAGCCCAGGCTGGCTTTAGCCTCTTAAGTGCTAGGTTATGGGTGTGAGCCACCACTTCCAACTGAGAGATAATTTTTTAAACTATGAATTATAAAACTTATTTCATGTACAGTTTAGGCTATTCACATGTTTTTGATTTATAGTATTCCATGATTGAAAGTGGTGTTTTAGGAAGCTCTGGGGCCTGTAGATACTGTGACACAATGGATTGTATTACTTAGGGTCAAAATGGCAATGCAGAGACCATTTCCTGAGCTCTAGATTCAAGTGAGACATTCTGTCTCCATAAATAAGGTGGAAAGTAATTGAATAAGACTCTTACCATCAACCTTTGGCTTACACACATGTGCTCATACATATCCACAAAATAACCTCAAACACACAGGTATGATAGCACATACCTTTAGTCCCAGCACTTGGGAGGCAGCGATAGGAGAATCACTGTGAATTTGAGGCCAGTCTAAGACTACATAGTGAATTCCATGTCAGCCTGAGTTCAAGTGAGACCCTACCTCAAAAAAAAAACAAAAACCCCAAACAGATTATATAACACATTTAGAATGATTTTAATTCAGAAGCTGAAATAAGATATGTATCATTCATAGTGATATGTTAGTGGAGCATTTCAGCTGTTTGTAAATTTTATAGATAAAAATTTGTTCCTAGTAGTTTGTTCTATAGTTGTTGGTACATGGTTGAAGTAATTTGGGCCAATGAAGTTTGTTTTCTTGGAGTGCTCCTAATACAGGATGTTGGCTTAAGTTGTGGTGGGGTTCAGTTTAGAGCAGACAATCCTGGTAGTGTCCATAAAATAACTGTGATCTCATTAAACAATTTATGGCACCTCTAGCTTGGTGCAGTCATCTGAAAGAGTGTCTTTCCTCATTTGATAAGGTAAGTATTTGTTAAAGATGATAAAATTGTTGCAGATGCACTTTCTGTACTAAAATCCTGTGTCAAAATTGCTAGAGGTAATACAGTACATGGAATTTACAAGTCTCTGAGCTTGATGTGGGGACTCAATGTTGAACCTTGAATCCCTGCACTCTGAAAGGCCTTGGGTTCCAGACCAGCATGGGCTTCATAATGAGATCCCACCTCAAAAACAAAGTCTGAGCTGGTGCTGGTTGGGTAGGCATGAGGAGCAAGTTTAATACCTGCCTGGGGAATTTAGCGTGAACCTGTCTAAAATAAAAGGAAAAAAGAGACCTTCTAATGTGGCTCAGTGCAGTAAGTGCACAGCTCTGGGTTCAATCCTCAGCACCGGGGGAAGAACAATCTCCATTTGCACATCTTTTGGGTAAATGGGACAGGAGAATACCAAGAATAATTTACCGAGCCCAGTGTGGTGACGCACACCTTTAATCCCAGCACTCGGGAGGCAGAGGTAGGAGGATCACCATGAGTTCGAGGCCACCCTGAGACCTACATAGTGATTTCCAGGTCAGCCTGAGCTAGAGTAAGCCCTACCTCGAAAAACCAAAAAAAAAAAAAAATTTTTTTACTAAGCATTTAATCATTTGATAGCTTTAATTTAACATCTAATTTGCACTTAAGGTATTAGAGTAAGAAGAACCTTATTTTTTTTTTGAGAGAGAGAGAAAGAATGGGTACTCCAGCGGCCTCTCAGCCACTGTGAACAAATTCCAGACACATGCATGCCCTTGCGTCACTTTACATCTGGCTAATCGTGGGACCTGGAGAATCGAACGGGAGTTCTTAAGCTTGGCAGGAAGGTTCATTAACTGCTAAGCCATCTCCCCAGAAGAGCCTTTTTTTTTTTTTTTTTTTTTTTTTTTTTTTTTTTTGAGGTAGGGACTCACTCTGGCCCAGGCTGACCTGGAATTAACTATGTAGTCGGTAATCCTCCTACTTCTGCCTCCTGAGTGCTGGGATTAAAGGCATGTGCCACCATGCCCAGTGTGAAGAGCCATTAAAAAAAAAGATTTATTTATTTATTAGAGGGAGAGAGAGAGAATGGGCACACCAGGGCCTCTAGCCACTGCAGATGAACTCCAGATGCATGCGCCACCATGTGCATCTGGCTTACGTGGGTCCTTAGGCTTTGCAGGCATGCACCTTAACTGCTAAGCCATCTGCCCAGCCCAGGAGCAATTCTTTACTCATGGCAACTCAGTAGGAGATAGCTCTGTATGTCTCTATTTAAATTTTTGTTTTGTTTTGTTTTTCGAGGTAGGGTTCATTGTAGTCCAGGTTGACCTGGAATTCACTATGTAGTCTCAGGGTGGCCTCTAACTCATGGTGATCCTCCTACCTCTGCCTCCTGAGTGCTGGGATTAAAGGTGTGCACCACCATGCCCAACAACTCAATTAAAGTATATATATATGTATGTATGTATGTATGTATGTATGTATGTATGTATGTATGTTATTTGTTTATTTATTTGAGTGAGAGAGAGAGGGTGGGGGCAGGTAGATAGAAAGGGAATGGGTGTGCCAGGGCCTCCAGCCACTCCAAATGAACTTCAGACACACGCGCCACTTTATGCATCTGGCTTACATGGGTACTGGGGAAATTGAACCTGGGTCCTTTAGCTTTGCAGGCAAGCACCTTAACCACTAAGCCATCTCTCCAGCCCTATTTAAAAATTTTGAGTTGGCCGGGCGTGGTGGTGCACGCCTTTAATCCCAGCACTCGGGAGGCAGAGGTAGGAGGATCGCCGAGAGTTCGAGGCCACCCTGAGACTACATAGTTAAAGCCAGGTCAGCCTGGACCAGAGCGAGACCCTACCTCAAAAGACAAAAAAAAAAAAAAAAAAAAATTGAGTTGCCACTTATTTTTAACTTCTTTAAGTGTGAAAATAATGGTTAAATAAATGCAATTTTGCTTCCTCCCTCATTTTTTTGAGACAATAGCTCATTCTGTATAACCCAGTCTTGTATGGAATTCACAATCCTCCTGTTTCAGCCTCCAGAATTAGTGCTGGGGTTACAATTGTGCACCACCATATTCAGCTTGTGTTTTTGCCTTTGTACTGCAGAATCTTTTTTTTTTTTTTTTTTTTTTTTTTTTGTATGGAACTGGCAGTTGCACTGGTCTTCATGTACAGAGTGGAGAAGGACACAAGATGGTCTTGTACTTCTAGGCTCATTTTCTTTGTAGTCCTTGCTTTTTCTCTTCTTCCAATAATCCTTTCCATGAAAATATTTTAATGAAATTTACTCTTCTAAAGTAAACATCATTTTATTGATATGGGAGTTAAGATAGTTCACCTTATTTTGGTGAATTTTTAGGCTTTGTCTACTTCTGTAGTTGGTGATGGTGCTCTTTGTTATGCAGGAGCAGTGCACTGGGAGCTACACGAGGAATTAAAATTTTATATTATCTACACTAGATGGAGTAAAAACAGAAAGTATTTTGTGTTTACCTGAATATAGTTAAAAATCATTGAGTTTTTAAAAAAATCTTTTTATTTATTTTTTTTTTTTTTTTTTTTTTGTGGTGATACAGGAATTGAGCTAGGAGACTTACGCTGAAACCCAGTTTGTATCTTTTACATACAGCCTGACTCAACTTGAATTAGCCACATTGCCAATGCCTTCGAAGTAACCATATGTGGCTAATGGATACCCTGTTGTGCAGATCAGGTTATAGAATCAGACAGTCTTGGTATCTCTGTAGCTGGTCAGGTGAACTGCATTTGATGAGTACACTAAGTACTCAATAATACGGTCATGTTTAGGGATACCAGAGCTGGGCTTTCCTACCCATTGGTTGGGAAATTAATTGGAGGTAATAAGTTGGAACATTGGGTAGATAGAATTTTTACTGTTTAGTTGCCCTTAATATCTAAATTATGTAATTGCATTTTTCACTGCATATACATGTTTCCATGTTCATGTTTTCATGACATTTGTAATCTTTAGCATAAGTGCAGTTCCAACTACAACGAAGATTTTGTGCTCCAGCTAGAGAAGGAATTGGTCCAAGCCCGACTGAGTGAAGCTGAGTCTCAGTGTGCACTGAAGGAGATGCAGGATAAGGTCTTGGATATAGAGAAGGTAAGAAACTACATAACTGTTGTTGGCTTCTAGATTTGCACCAAGGTACTTACTCTGTACTTACTGAATAATTGAATTGGACCTGAGATGAAAACTTGTATGTTACTTACTAAAAGAACAAATGGGGGCTGGAGAGATGGCTTAGCAGTTAAGGCACTTGCATTTGAAGCCAAATAACCCTGGTTTAATTCCCCAGTACCCACATAAAGCCAGATGCACAAAGTGGCACATGCATCTGGAGTTTGTTTGCAGTGGCTGGGGGCCCTGGGGTGCACCCATTCTTTCTGTGTCTCTCTTTCTGTCATCTGTCTTTCTCTGCTTGCAAATAAAAAAACAAGTAAGGGTATATAGCTCAGTTGGTAGGTGCTTGCCATAGTATGTATGCCAATGGTTCAATCCCAACACCAAATAAAACCAGGTGTAGTGATGCACAACTGTGATTTCTCCATTTGGAAAATGGAAGGAAAAGGATTAGAACTTTAAGCTCATTCTTGGCTACATAGGGAATTTGAGAGCAGCCTGAGATAAATAAATAATAAAGCAAATAAAACTTCTTTATGTGTATGTGGTGTGCATGTTTGTGTATGTGGGCATATATGCACGTGTGTGTACATGTGAAGACCAGAGGTTGTTGTCAGGTGTTTCTGTGGTTTCAGCTCTGATGTATCGTCTCTCACTGAACCTGGAGTTCACTGATTCAGCTGGGGCAGCTAGCCAGTGAGCTGCAGGGATTTCCTTTCTGCCTTTTAAGAGCTGGGATTGTAGCCATGCACCATTACACCTGGCATTTACATGGGTTCTGGGAATTTAAACTCAGGACCTCATACTTGCACAGCAAGTGTTTTACCTTCTAAGAAATACATATAAAAATATATATAAGTATATAATTATAATATGTAAATAAATAAATATTGTGGTTTTTTTGAGATAGGGTCTTACTCTAGCCAATATTTTATTTACTTATTTGCAAGGAAAGCAAAAGAAAGAAGAGAATGGGCGTGCTGGGGCCTCTAGCCACTGCAAACAAACTCCAGATGTGTGTGCCACATTGTATATCTGGCTTATGTGGGTACTGGGGAATCAGATCTGGGTTGTTAGGCTTTGCAGGCAAGTGCCTTAACTGCTGAGCCATCTCTCTAGCCCCTAAGAAATATATTTTTTTCAAGGTAGGATCTGTTGCAGACAACTTCATGTTGTTGAGATGAACATCAAAACCAGACACAGTTTATGGGAGGAAAGGGAAAGTTCAGGCTTACTGATCTAGAGTAAGTTCCATCTATGGCAGAAGAAGCTGACTCCCATTCATAAATTCAAGCAAAAAGAGAAACCACCAGCAACCAGCAATCACTGCAAAGCACCAACCAGCAGGGAGCCAGTCAGAGGTCAGTCCTCTCTGCATACCTTTGGGCTGGACCTTAGGATCCACTCCCAGTGACACCTCCTGGCCACGTGGCTGGAGAGCCAAGTTACAAGCTTTAATAAAACTCCTAAGTCTATGAGGGAGATACATTCAAACTACCACAGGGACTCACTCTAGTTCATGCTGACTGGGAATTTACTCTGTAGTTTCAGGCTGGCCTCAAATTCACAGTGATCCTCTTATCTCTGCTTCTCCTGAGTGCTGGGATTAAAGGTTTGCAACACCATGCCTAGCTCTACGAAATATTTTTAAAGGTATTTTTATTTACTTATTTGCAAGAAGAGAGAGAGGCAGACAGACAGACAACTGTTGGGCATGCCAGGGCCTCCAGCTGCTGCAAATGAACTCTAGACACATGTGCCACCTTATGCATCTGGCTTACATGGGTATTGGGAAATTGAACCAGGGTCCATAGGCTTCACATGCAAATGCCTTCACTGCTAAGCTAACTCTCCAGTCCAACACCCTCTTTTTTGTGCTTCTAGAAGGCTTTTAAATGCATATATAACAATTATATGATTTAAAAAATATTTATTTTTAAGAGAGAGAATGACAATGGGCACGCCAGTGCCTCTAGCCACTGCAAAGGAACAAAAATGCATGTGCCACCTTGTGCATCTGGCTTATGTGGGTACTGAGTAATTAAACCTGGGTCCTTAGGCTTTGCAGGCAAGTTCCTTAACCACTAAGTCATCTGTCTAGCCCAATTATATGATTTTTCAATTGAGAAAATACATAAAATCCATCATAAGGAGTGTGTGATTTGTGACAAAAAAAACCTTAAAATTCCTTAATTCTTTGGGCTGTAATTTTTGTGACTGCTGTGAAATATTTTAGAAAGAGTTATAAAATCAGCCCTTGAAATCTCAGTAGAAGTTTGTATACCTAGGGAGTTCTCCAAGAGCCTGATTTTACCTCTTGGTAGCTCTCCAGGGCAATAGGTTACCCTCAGGTGGATCCTTCAGTATGGTAAAAGATTGACCTAGGGCTGGAGGGACGATTTACTTAGCAGTTAAGATGCTTGCCAGCAAAGCCAAAGGACCAAAGTTCCATTCCCCAGTAGCCACATAAAGCCAGATTCACAAGGTGGCACATGCGTCTGGAGTTCATTTACAGTGGCTAGAGGCCCTGTTGCAGCCATTCTATCTGCTTCTTTATCTCTCAAATAAATAAATAAATAAATAAATAAATAAATAAATAAAATATTTTAAAGAAAGAGATTGATCTAAACTTTATATGCATGAAACAAATATTTCTGTTACTTTGGTATTAATTTCTTGACTGGTGATCTAGATAGTGGTTAATATACCACTCCAAGATGATATGATGAGAAAATACACAAAATCATATTTTTGTATTGCTCTTTTAAGAAATCTTTAAAATATGGCCCTGTTAGATGTTAGTAAGCTGTCATGTTGAAAGCATTTTTAACCGTGTTCCATAATTCAGGTTAGTATTTTATTAAGAAAGCAGTTAGATTTTCTGTCATATATGTGTAATATAGTTGCCTCGTATACTGCTGTTGCAGATGTGAAACAATGTAGATGCTGTGGGAACATTTGGCAGTTTCTTTTTTTTTAAATTTTATCTATTAGAGGCAGAGAGAATGAAAGAGAGAGGGAGAGTGAGAATGGGCATGCCAGGGCCTCTAGCCACTGAAACGAACTCCAGATGCGTGCGCCCCCTTGTGCATCTGGTTTATGTAGGACTTGGAGAATCGAACCGGGGTTCTTAGGCTTTGCAGGCAAATGCCTTAACCGCTAATCCATCTCTTCAGCCCAAGTTTCTTATGTTAAATATAAAAAACACGCCATTTGAGCCAGCAATTTTTTCCTTAATTATATAGTGGGAGGATTTAAAATACAGATCCATACACAAATGTTCACATCAGAAGTATTCATAATAAACCAAAAAGTATAAACAGTCCAGATTGCCATTACTATTGAACATAACTAAAATGTCCTTCCATCCAGAAATAAAAGAGAGAATGAACACTGAAGTAATTGAAATAAGCTCATCATAAAAGCCACATGTGATATGATTTTATTTATGTATTTTATTTATATGAAATGTCCAGAATAGACAGATCCATGATAAAGGAATAGTCAGTAGTTGCCATGAACTTGGGGAATGAAGATTGACTGCTGATAGACATGTAATGCTTTTATTAGTTATAAGACTATTCTAAAATGAGATGATGATGATCGTTACATAGCCCTGTGACTATTCTAAAAACCACTGACTTGTTCTTTAAAGGGATGTTGTGAGTTATTTTTCAATATAGCTGTATAAAATGAAAGTACATGTGTATGTGTGTCACAACTCTGTGCATGCCTTATTTTCTTCCTGATACTTAAAAATTTTTTATTTTCTTTCATTTTAGAAAAACAGCTCTTTTCCTGATGAGAACAACATTGCAAGGCTTCAGGAGGAGCTCATTGCTGTAAAGCTGAGAGAAGCTGAGGCCATTATGGGTTTGAAAGAACTTAGGCAGCAAGTCAAGGATTTAGAAGAACATTGGCAGGTACCCTGGACTTCACTGTGTAGTCTCAGGGAGGTCTTGAACTCATGGAGATCCTCCTACCTCTCCCTCCCAGATGCTGGGATAAAAGGCATGTGCCACCATGCCCAGCCTTCTTCCATTACTTTTAAAATATTTTTTTAACCAAAATATTAAGTTTATGCCAATTTTCAATAACTGATGATGAGCCAAAGGGAATGAGAAAAGTCATGTGTAATGTCAGTGCAGAGCATTTTGAACTTGAAAGTACATTTAAGCTACTTTTGTACTTTATATTTTATTCTTAAAATAAAAATAAAAGCCGGGTGTGGTGGCGCACGCCTTTAATCCCAGCACTCAGGAGGCAGAGGTAGGAGGATCGCTGAGAGTTCGAAGCCACCCTGAGACTACATAGTGAATTCCAGGTCAGCCTGAGCCAGAGTGAGACCCTACCTCGAAAAACAAAAAACAAAAATAAAAAAAAAAAAATAAAAATAAGATATAAATCAGGTCATCTTTTTGTCACTATTGCACTGTTGTGCATTATTTTATTTTGCTTAAAGAACTATAAGGAGGGCTGGAGAGATGGGTCAGTGGTTTGGGTGCTTACCTGCAAAGCCTAACAACCTGGGTTTGATTCTCCAGTACCCATGTAAAGTGAAATGCACAAAGTGGCTCATGCACCTGGAGTTCATTTGCAGTGCTAGAAGCTCTGTTGCACTCATTCTCATTCTCTCTTTCCTTGTAAATAAAAATATTTTAAGAACTATATGGAAATGCCATGTATATAGTACGAATTTTTTCTTATGCTGATATTAAATACATTATTGAGCAGTATGAAACATCAGAAGAGTGACACCAATATAAATTTATGTAATTTTATAATTTCTTCTGAAAATTCCTTTAAAATTTTTTTAAAATTTATTATTTATTAATTAATTAATTTATTTATGAGAGAGAGAAAACAAATGGGTACGCCAGGGCCTCTAGCCACTACAAACAAACTCCAGACACATACACCTACATGTGTAGCTGGCTTATGTGGGTTCTGGGGAGTTGAACATAGGTCCTTAGTCTTTGCAGGCAAGTGCCTTAAGTGCTGAGCCATTTCTCTAGCCATTTTTTCCCCCAAGGTAGGGTCTCATTCTAGCCCAGGCTGACTTGGAATTCACTGTGTAGTCTCAGGGTGACCTCGAACTCACAGCGATCCTCCTACTTCTTTCAGGTGCTGTAATTAAAGGTATGCACCACCACACCTGGTGACTGAAAATTATTATCTCACAAAATGATACCTACATATATTTCTTACAAATTTATCCATGGATGAGGGAAAAAATGCAATGATCTATAAAACTGAAAATAATAAATTTAAAAAATGGCTTAAGGGTTGGAGAGATGGCTCAGCAGTTAAGGCACTTACCTGCAAAGCCAAAGGAGTTTGGTTGCAGTAGCTGGAAGCCCTGGCTTGCCCAGTCTTTCTCTCTTTGTCTGCTTCTTTCTCTATCTCTGCCTCTTTCTCTCTCTCAAATAAATAAATATATATTTAAAAAATAAGATATAGGGCTGGAGAGATGGCTCAGCAGTTAAGGCACTTGCCTGAGAAGCCTAATGACCTAGGTTCGACTCCTCAGTACCCATGTAGTCCAGATGCACAAGGTCCTGTATGTGTCTGGAGTTTGTTTGCAGTGGCTAGAGGCCCATGTGTTCCTATTCTCTCTCTCTCTCATTCTCTCTTTCTCTTTTGCTTTAATAAATAAAAAAATTAAAATATACTTTAAAAGATTAAGTTATATAAGCTAAGGGCTGGGGAGATGGCTTAGCAGTTAAGGCATTTGCTTGCAAAGCCAAAGGATCCTGGTTCGATTCTCCAGGACCTATGTAAGCCAGATGCACAAGGGGGTGCATGCATCTGGAGTTGGTTTGCAGTGGCTGGAGGCCCTGGCACACACCCATTCTCTCTTCTCTCTCTCTCACTCAAATAAATAAATGAGTAAATAAAATATTTTTAAAATATTTTTTGTAAAAGATATACAAGATCAAAACAAAACTGCTTCTTCACCACACACATTTTGAGAAGCACTGCTTTTCTAATATTGTTTATTTAGTGACTGTCCTGTTACCTTTATTTGAAGGGATTTTGTTGGAGTTAATGTGGGAAATATTTCATAAAAAATTAGAAGAGGGCTGGAGAGATGGCTTAGCGGTTAAGGCGCCTGCCTGCTAAGCCTAAGAACGCTGGTTCCAATGTCCAGCGGTTCCAATCTCCAGGTCCCACATTTAGCCAGATGCAAAGTGATGCAAGGGCACGTACACATCTGGATTTCGTTCACAGCAGCTGAGAGACTGCTGGCACACCTATCTCTATCTGTCTCCCTCTCCCTCTCTGTCTGTCTGTCTCTCTCTGTGTATCTCTCCAAAAATAAATAATAAAAAAATAATTTAAAAATTAAAAAAAAAATTAGAAGAGCTGGGCATGGTGGTTCACATTTGGAATCCCATTCCTTGGAGTGCTGAGGCAAGAGGATCACAAGTTCAAGGCCAACTGTGGGTTCATAACAAGAGACTATCTTAAAAATTAAAAAAACAACAGTGAAAATTGTAAACTTCATTCTTACAAGAATTAGTCCTCAGGGTCTAGAGAGCAAAATTTGAACTCTATGTGAATTTAACTTACTGGCTGCATGACTTTCCTACAGTTACTTAGTCATAGTTTCTACCTTCTTGCCTGTAAAATGGAAATAACAATGACTAACTTTGCATGTCTCACTGTAGCCCAAGATGAAGGTTGCCGAACATTTTAGCTTTTTCTGGAGATTTCATCATACAATATGTGGGAAATGCTTGCCACAGTACCAACATTGGCACATATGCTCTGATTTGATAAGAGCATGTGTTGCAATGTAATTTTTTATGCTTTAGCGTCACTTAGCTCGTACTACTGGGAGATGGAAAGACCCACCAAAGAAAAATGCTGTTAATGAGTTACAAGATGAACTGATGAGCATTCGACTTAGAGAAGCTGAAACACAGGCAGAAATGCGAGAAACGAAGCAAAGAATGATGGAAATGGAAACACAGGTATGATGAAAAGCACAATGGGATGAAGGTGTCACTAGCAGATGAAAGTTATATGCAAGTAAATAACACTGAAGAAATACTATAAAATTACAAGGCATAGAAGTCTGTTAAATAGTGGGAAATTTTTATTTTTATGACCAAAATGTATTTCAGTGCAGTTAATAAAAATGTGTTTATGCCAGTGCTATAGGTTATCTTGCAGCAGGTGGAAGTATATGAACTAAATTCAACAAACATTGTGTCATATTTAGACTAAAGGTAAAGGTATGGAACGGTATAGACTGCAATTTTCTTTTCTTAAAAAAATACATTATCTGGGCTGCAGAGATGGCTTAGTGGTTAAGGCATTTGCCTGCAAAGCCAAAGGATCCTGGTTCGACTCTCCAAACCCCACGCAAGTCAGATGCACAAGGGGGCGCATGTGTCTGGAGTTGACATTTGCAGTGGCGGGAGGCCCTGGTGCACCCATTTTCTCTCTCTCTCTGGGCCTCTTTCACTGTCTCAAATAAATAAATAAATAAATAAATAAATAAATAAATAAATAAATATTTAAGTATATATTATCTATATAATTTATTTATTTGAGTGAAAAGAGAGAATAAGTTTGCTGTTGCAAATGACCTCCGGATGCATGTGTCACTTTGTGCATGCACCTTTAGGTGGGTACTGGGGAATTGAACCCAGGTCATCAGGTTTTGCAAGCAAATACCTTTAACCACTGAGCCATCTGCAGCCCCTAGATGGCAATTTTTTTTTCCAATGTTAGGGTCTCACTCTAGTCCAGTCTGACTTGGAACTCACTCTGTAGCCTTAGGCTGGCCTCAAACACACAGTGATCCCACAACCTCAGCCTCCCAAGTGCTGGGACTTAAAATTTGTGCCATCATGCCAGGCTTGTTTTGTTTTGAGATATAGCTCTGACTGACCTGGCACTTCCTTGGTAGCCTAAACTAGCCTCAAACTTGAGGCAGTCTTGTATCAGCCTTCCTTAGTGCTAGTATTTGGGCATAAAAATTTTTTAAAAAATTAATTTTACTTTTTTTTTTTATTTATTAGAGAGGAGGGGGCAGATAGAGAGAATGTGCACACCAGGGCTTCTTGCCACTGCAAACAAACTCCAGACACACATGCTACCTTGTGCATCTGGCTTATGTGGGTTCTGGGGAATCAAGTCTGGGTCCTTAGGATTCTCAGGCAAGCACCTTAACCTCTAAAAGCCATCTCTCCAGCCCTAAAAATCATTTTTATTTCAGATATTTTGACCTCTACTTTGACCCATGACAGTTTAAAATTATTTTTGTTTATTTTTATTTATTTGAGAGCAACAGACAGACAGAGAGAGAAAGAAGTAGATAGAGAGAAAGAGAGAGCATGAGCACGCCAGAGCCTCCAGCCACTGCAAATAAACTCCAGATGAATGCGCCACCTTGTGCATCTGGCTTACGTGGGTACTGGGGAATTGAGCCTTGAACTGGGGTCCTTAGGCTTTATAGGCAAGCACTTAACTGCTAAGCTATCTCTCTAACCCGACCCACGATGGTTTGATAAGCAAATTAGACTCCTTTTGACTTTATTAGGTGAAACTCATAAGTTGCCTTGTTGCGTGGATTAAGAGGGAGCTTCCATTCATGCAGAGCAAAACTTTCTAGCCTGGACATTTAACATTTTAGGCCAGAAATACTTTGTTTTATGGAGCTAGCCTCTGCACTGTAGAAACAGATGCCAGTAATATCCCCTTCACCCCTGTAATGGCCAAAACTGTCACCACACATTCCTATGTCCCCTGGTCCTCCAATGAGCCCGTGATTGAGAATCACAAATGTAGAATCTAATGTGTATGATGCTTTTCCAAGTTATGTAATGTGGGAATAGTTAGTTCAAAAATTGTCCTTAATTCTCCCTTTTATGTAATGAATACTACCTTAAATAAATTAAGCAAATTGTGCTTTTGTGAGCTGGAGAGATGGTTCAGTGGTTAAGGGCACTTACTTGCAAAGCCTGCCGACTCAGGTTCAATTCCCTAGTACCTACATAAAGACAGACACACAATGGTGCATGCATCTGGAGTTCCTTTGTAGTACCAGGAGTCCCTGGCCCACCCATATACACATACAAATAAATAAGCAAAAATATTTTTTAAAAATGTTTGAGCCAGGTGTGGTGGTACATGCCTTGAATCCCAGCACTTGGAAGACAGAGGCAGAGGAGTATCACTGTGAGTTTTAGGCCACCCTGAGACTACAGAGCACATTTCAGGTCAGCCTGGTCTAGAGTGAGACCCTACCTTGAAAACCAAAAAAAAAAAAAAAAAAAAAGCTTGGTTTTGGGTGGTACATTTGCATGAACCCTATTCCATATGAAGATGTCCCACAGTATCCATGGGGGATTGCAGGATCTGTGCAGATACTAATCTTCAGATACCCAACTCCCTCATATGAAGAGGGAAATTATTATTTGCATATACCCTACATGTATTCTGTATTCTTGACCATGCCTAGATATAATGCCTAATCTAACACAGATAGTTGTTAACACTATCTTATTTAGGGAATGATGACAAAGAAGTCTATACCTGTCCACTACAGATGCAATTTAGAAAATTATCTTCAGTCTTTGACTGTTTAAATCCATGGATATATAGAACTCATGAGTATATAAGGCCAACTGTACTTGTGAATGTTATTTGGTTTTCAAAATATTTATTCAGTCAGTAGGGGGCATAGTTAACTCATTGTCTCATTCTGTATTCTAGTGAACAAAATAGTCATCCTATTTTAGGCATAGTAACAAATTTAATGTCTTTAGACTAAACATTTTGTTTCACATTCAGTTATGTTCTCATATTTTTGATGTAATTAAATATGTTGAGGAGACTATAACATTGTGACTGGTAAAACCCTAGTTTTTATAGTGGGAAGCTTCATTTTTGTGATCAGCATTTTTCTTAGTCTAGTTAATAAAAATGTAAGCACAGTTTTTACACCAGTGCTGTGGATTTATCTCACAGCATGTGGAGGTAAATGAGTCAATCCATCAGACATGGTTTTGAGACCCTTGGAAATACAAAGTATTGTCCAGGCCACTAAAGGACTTTGAGCAGAGAAATAAGGTATGCAGACGGTATTAGATGTAACTCTGAAATCTGCTAAGTGCATCATTAGGTAGACATTATTATGGAAAATAGGAGATTACTAGATTTGGGTCTTTAATGGTTCAGATTTTTTTTGAGAGGTCGCTTAAAACTTAAATTATACTACAATCTCCCCATCTTTTTATATTTTCAACTTAGTTGTGTATTTATATCTCTGATAAACAGAATAGGGACTTAACATAGAATCTGACCAATGGTATTTAATGATTCTACTAAAAGTTACCAAACTCTGTGTACACTTAAAGTAGGTGAGTTTTGTATATGAGCTATATCTCAGCCAAGCTGTAAGAAGTTCAGTCTCAAAGTTCCTTACAATCATCATGCTTAGTCATGCTTTGTGATTCTGTTTGAATTAGTTACTTGTCACCTGGTTAGTCGTTTTCTGTTTCAGCTATTCTTCCCTGCCCCCTCTTTTTCTACATTCCCTCGGATTTTGGGGGGCATTTATGCTTTTTCTTTTTTTTTTTTTTTTTTTTTTTTTTTGGTTTTTCAAGATAGGGTCTCACTCTAGCCCAGGCTGATCTGGAATTCAGTCTGTATTCTCAGGGTGGCCTCAAACTCATAGCAATCCTCCTACCTTTGCCTCCCCAGTGCTGGGATTAAAAGGCGCGCACCACCACGCCTGGCTTTTTTTTGTTGTTGTTGTTGTTTTGAGGTATTGTCTTGCTCAAGCCCAGGCTGACCTGGAATTCACTGTGTAGTCTCAAGGTGGCCTCAAACTCCTACCTCAGCTTCCTGAGTGCTGGGATTAAAGGCGTGTGCTACCAAGCCTTTATTTGTAGTAGTTTGAATATGATACAACTAGATGTGTCTTTTTCTTTTTCTTTTTTGTTTTTCCTTCTGAGTTTGTTGAATATGTACTTTTGGGTCTATGATGAGTTTTGGAAGATCTTGGTCATTGATGTCTTTAAGTGTTTCTTTTGCAGGCAAACTCACATTTGCAAGAGCTGTACTATGGAACTACATCTACAGCTGAATATTCCTCACTACCAACCAGTCCCATTATTTTTTCTTTTGGTATTTTTAGCTCCTAGTGACTAAAATATACTGACATAATATGTCCACTGATTCTTTCCTCTACTTTGTTGAGTTTTCTCATCAATGATTGAGGACATTATTTATGACTTTAAGTACTTTTTGTTTGGTTGGTTTTGTTCTTTTTTTGAAACAGAGTCTCATTTACTAAGCTGACTCTTAAGATAACTTTGAACTTTTGGGGGGGTGGCAGTTTTTGCACTTTTTCTTTATTGTGTGAGAGAAAGAGACAGACTGAGAGAGATTGAGAATGGGCACACCAGGGCCTTTAGCCACTGAAAACAAATTCCAGATGTATGCACCCCTTGTGCATCTGGCTTATGTGGGTCCTTAAGCTTAGCAGGCAAGCAGTTTAACTGCTAAGCCCTCTCTCCAGCCCCAGTTTTTTGAACTTTTGATCCTCCTGTGACTACCTCCCAAGTGCTGGGATTTGAGGTATATGTCATCCCACCTAGTTTTTATATGGGATTGAACTCTCATGCTAGACAAACCCTTTATTGACTGCAATACACCCCAGTCCTATTACTGTTCTTTCATTTGTAGATTTTATGTACAATTCTGATAGGTCTTGTTTTTTTCTGTTGATAGCAGTTATCTGATTTTGCATGTCCCTTGCCTTTCCCTTATTGTAATTCTTTTAAATCCCCACCAGATCATTTCAATAGCCATGTCATATATGAGGCTGGTTCTGTTGTGTGCTTTTTCCGTCTTCTGAACTTTCATTCATTCATCCATTCATTCATGAGCAGAGAGAGAGTATGGCTGTGTCAGGGCTTCTTGCTGCTGCAGATGAACTCCAGATGCATCTGCCACTTTGTTTTTACACACCAGATGCACAAAGTGGGTACTGGAGAATTGAACCCAAGCCAACAAGCTTTGTGAGCAAGTGCCTTTAGCTGCTGAGTAATCTTCTCAGCCATAATTGCTTTGCCTCTCTCTCTTGAGTTTTTGTGCCCCCTAGGAAGGGTGTTTTATTTTTGTTGATACTGAGGATTGAACCTAGGGCCTTATGCGTGCTTGACAAGCACACTACCACTGAGCTATAATCCCCAGCCACTTTGTCTCTTACTTCATCTTTTTTTTTTTTTTTTTTGGCCCTTTCCTGTGCTTTGTAACTTTGTTGAAAGCTGGATTTCTTGTGTAGGTAAATAGTTTTCATGGGTACTTGTTTCCTTCTGCCGGGCCTTTCATGTGGGAGATATGAGTTAATATAGTCAGCAGATGGGCTCAGCTTGAGGTTTGTTGTTTCTGTGGTTATCTACAGTGCACCACAGGCTTCACATTCTTGTTAGCAGTACTTCAGTTTAGAGTGAGGCTGGTTTGCCAGAGGGGTTTTCTCAGTGTCCTTGAGTCTTCCCTCTGCACACCTCAGTGCAGGGCTGTTCCTAGCAGTATTGCTGTGTTACTTTGCCCAGGGATTTGGAGGGCATGGGTAGTTCCTAATTATTCCAGTAAAACCTGGTCTTAGGTTGCATTTTGTTTTCTTTTGCATTGGGGGTATTTGGACTGTTAATGCTCCTATCCACCACCTCAGGCTGCAGTCCTAGACCCCAAACATAGTCCTACTTCTTCCTCCAGTTAGAGTGGCTTCCACCAGAATCCCAGCACCACCATCTTTGCTGGTCCAGGTAGATCAAAACCTTTCTTACCAGAGGAGCTAGGCCAGGTTAAGCACCTCTCCTGTAGTGGGCGTTCTTCCCCTCCCTCCAACCTGTATTGTGTGTGTCTTTTTCAAGACTCTTCCCCAGTCTTTGTGTTGTGTGTGTGTGTGTGTGTGTGTGTGTGTGTGTGTGTACACCGGGTAGAATATACAATGAGAATGTATACAAGAATTTGTGTACTCTAAATTTGCTTCACTGGGGGGCTCTACCCTCTCTGTTAGCCAACAGTTGGCCTCCACCAACTTGCTATTCATTTTAGCTGAATGTTTTTTACATGTTGTGGCTGCTTATGCCCTCCTCTAGGAGGATTCTAGATTAAACCTAATGTTCAAGGACTTTCTTGATTTTCTCCCCCCCCTTTTTTTTTCAAGGTAGGGTCTCACTCTATCCCAGGCTGACCTGGAATTCACTATGTAGTCTCAGGGTGGCCTTGAACTCATGGCAAGCCTCCTACCTCTGCCTCCTGAGTGCTGGGACTAAAGGCATGCGCCACCACGCCTGGCTCCCCTTCTTTTATTTAATCAAAATGTTGGGAACGTTAGTTTAACTCTGCATCCTTAAGAAGAAGTCAGAATTCCTCATTATTTTTTAACTTGTATCCCCCTTCCCATATTCTTTTTGTTTGTTGGGTTTTAAAATTTTATTTTTATTTACCTATTATTTATTTGAGAGAGCGAGAGAGGAAAAGAGGCAGACAGAAAGAGGGAGAGAGAATGGACCTCCGGACACTGCAAACGAACTCCAGACGCATGTGCCACGCTGTGCATCTGACTTACGTGGGTCCTGGGGAGTCAAACCAAGGTCCTTTGGCCTTGCAACCAAATGCTTTAACCGCTAAGCCATCTCTTCAGCCCTCTATTTTTTGGGGGGAGGGGGTTGAGGTAAGGTCTTTCTTTAGCCCAGGCTGACCTGGAACTCACTCTGTAATCCCAGGCTGCTCTTGAACTCATAGCAGCCCTCCTACCTCTGCCTCCCAAATGCTGCGATTAAAGGCATGTACCACTATGTCCAGCCAATATTTCTTTTTTTCCCTCATTTTTATTAAATTTTTTTTTCTTTCTCTATAACAGTTTGGCCTTTATTTTTGTATTTAAAATTTTTTTTATTTATTTGACAGAGAGGAGGAGACAGAGAGAGAATGGGTGCACCAGGGCCTCCAGCCATTGCAAATGAACTCCAGACATGTGTGCCCCTTGTGTACCTGGCTAACATGGGTCCTGGGGAATCAAACCTGGGTCCTTTGGTTTTGCAGGCAAATGCCTTAACTACTAAGCCATCCCTCCAGCCCTATTTTTGTATTTTTAAAATATTTATTTATTTATTTGCAAGAAGAGAGATTTTAAAAGTAAACGAAAAGAACTTCATGTGTTCCCCCATAGTATAGTACATTATTGTATATCTTTTTTGATTTTAATATTTATTAATTTGCATGTATGTGTGTTTGTGGGTGTAGAGGCATGCTAGGGTCACCTGCTGCTGAAAACAAACATCAGGTGCATGTACTAGTTTGGGTCCAGCTTTACATGGGTACTGGGACATCTAACTCTAGCCAGCAGGTTTTGCAAGCAAGCACTTTTAACCACTGATCCATTTCCTTAGTCCCAAGCTTATTATTTTTTTAAATAATTTTTTAGACAGGATCTTGCTATGTAATCCAGACTGACCTCAAAGACCCCATCCACCTGCCTCAACCTTCCAAATGCTAGGATTACATGTGTGTGCTACCAAATTTGCTGACGATTAGTCTTTGAAAGCCATTTTATGTCTTATTTTTCAGTGTTTGTTGAATAAAGTGATCTTTAATAATGTTTTATAAGCTTGAAGCATAAAATGGATAGGTAAAAATTTATTAAAAATTTCAGGGCTCTTATAATGTTTATATTTCTGATTACTAGAACCAGATCAATAGTAACCATCTTCGAAGAGCAGAGCAAGAGGTGGTGAGTCTACAGGAGAAAGTGCGCTATCTTTCTGCCCAGAACAAAGGACTGCTTACTCAGTTAAGTGAAGCAAAGCGCAAGCAAGCCGAGATTGAGTGCAAGGTAAATGTCAAATGAGGTTCCTGGCAGTATAAAAATGCCTTTATAGATTTTTTTTTATCATGATTAGATTTTTTTTCTTTTTCTTTTCTTTTTCTTTCTTTTTTTTTTTTTGAGACAGGATTCTCACTATATGCTCCTGGCTGGCCTGAAGCTCAGTATGTAGACTAAGCTGGCCTTGAATTTGTGGCAGTGGCAGTTCTCCTGCCTTGCCTCCCAGTACTTGGCTTACAGGTGTGCACCATGCCAGGATGATAAAATTTTTCTCTATCATTTTCTGAACTTGCTTTTGTAGTTACTTTCAGACCACATTAGCTCATCCATTTCTAGGAGAATGTCAGATAAAGAAACTTCATTTTCAGCTCCAGTCTTGGTTAATTTAATGTCCTACATGGACATTTACCAGTGCACCTTTACAGTGTTTCTTTTGACTAGTAAAGCCTGAGAAGTGTGATGACTCAACCAAAACTACAGGTAGTTGGAAAGGTTGCAACTATTCCATCTTGAATGGCATTTTATTTAGCATTGACATGTTTTCTGACAGAGCGGGAGCAAGAGAAATATGTGTGTACTAGTGGGTCAAAGTATCAATGCATTGCCATGGTTTATCAGTTGTTGTTTGTGTAAAATGTTTGATTCAAAAAGCATTGAACATCTATGAAATCAAGTCCATTTTTCTTTCCTGAAATAAATTTACATATGGTAATAACAAGAGGTATAGATGGTATTGGAGCACCAGGAAGAAGAGAAGGGAGGGTGTGGGTATGCATACACATGCGTGTATAACTGAAATAACTGAAGAAATGAGTGTAGTTTGAGCATTAGAATGGGCTACTAAAGAGAATTTAGGAAATTTTAAAATCATTCGTCATGCCCTTAGTAGACAGTAGGAATGATGCCCTTCAGATAGTAAGCCTTATTACTTGATGAGAAATAAGACTTTCAATGACACATATAAAGCTGTAATTCCATCAACTTGTTCTGGTGTCATTAAAAACCAAGAGTGAAGCTTGAGTGGTTTATCAGTGTCACTGAAATCCAGAGGTGAAATTACATCCTAATAAATATGCATGGCTGTTATAATTTACACCGGCAGAAATCTGTAGCCAGTACTGAAATTTGTACTAACTTAGACATTGTTCCTTTGCAAAGAAAAAACTAGAGTAATTTAAAAATAAAACCATGTGCAAGGAGGCTGTATCAGTCTGATTTTCCATACTACTATCTTACTGAGTTTCTGTGATGACAGATTGCCCTTGCTGATTTTCGTTAACAGAACTCACTTCAGTCTCTTTTCTGTGTTGATGTAAGTTTTCTTTATAAACATCTGCTAACTGTGATACTGAATTTAATACTGCTCCTCAAATGGCCTAGCACCTGTTAGCAAAGTACAATGCTCTTTGAAGACTTATGGACCTTGCTAATGAAGATACTTGCTTTCTTTCTATGTATCTAAGTAGGTAATAAAAAATTCATCATAGTATATGATTTTAAGGACTGGCAATGTTTTAGTTAATTTTAATTGTTCATTAGTACATTTGTAAAGTATGTAACAGACACTGACTGATATTCCCCTGTGTTCAAGCTCTAAGTTGATATATTTCATCATCTGTAATGCCTTTTGCAAATCCTAGTAATTAATACAGATGTATTAATATAACTCTAATACTTAGTACTTTCTGGTTAACTTTATGTGTTTTACCTTGTTATAGTAGGATTCACTTTTTCAATGAAGGCAGTGCTTGAAGTATATAAATCTGATTCATTTTCATTTCACTTTCTGTGATTACAACTTATGACCTGTTGAATGGAATTCATAAAGTTCATTTTAGTTTTTATTTATATAAAATGTTAGAACATCATTTATAATATTAACATGACTTTCTCTCTACAACTCAATTAGAATATTCTTATAATAGTAAAAGTCTAGTGGCCCCAGTAATTTTGGGGGATTTTCAAAATCCCAAATACTGAATTCCAAAAGTTTTTTTCATAAATTTCACAAAGATTCATTTGGAGACAAAATCTGATTTGAATCAACACTTAGAAACTTACACTTGTTTTCTTGTTGATTTGCATGTGTTTGTGTGTGCATGTACATCAGGGTGTCTTGCTGCTGCAAACAAGTGCCTCTCCGCCTTACATGGGTGTCTGGGAGAATTGATCCCAGGGTGGCAGGCTTTGCAAGCAAGCACCTTTAACCGCTGAGTTATCTCCTAAGCTCCTCTTGGTGTAAGTATTTGTACTTGGCTGTTTCATTATAGATGCTGCTGAGACCTTTTGGATAATTTATAATAATTTTCTAACATCTGGAAAACATCAATTCCGAGCACACCTGGTTGATTATTGTTTTGTGTGCCACCCTAGAACAAGGAAGAGGTCATGGCTGTGAGACTACGGGAAGCAGACAGCATCGCTGCTGTGGCTGAGCTGAGGCAGCACATTGCAGAGCTTGAAATACAGGTACAAGGGGAAAACAGTAAAGTCCATCTGAATACAGTGGAACCGCTGCCCTCACTGCCCCACAACTAACTTATTTACTTACTTATTTATTTGTTTGTTTGATTTGGTTTTCCAGGGTAGGGTCTCACTTCAGCCCAAGCTGACCTGGAATTTACTATGTAGTCTTAGGGTGGCCTCAAACTCTCAGCAATCCTCCTACCTCTGCCTCTGCTGGGATTAAAGGCATATGCCACCCCGTGCGGCCCCAGAATACTTCTTTATAACCTGACTATCATGGCTGGGCTGTGTTTTCAATACTCATTTCCAATGCAGAGAGAGCATAAGCACACAGGGCCTCTTGCTGCTGCAAACAAACTCCAGACACCTGTGTCACTTTGTGTGTCTGCCTTTATGTGGGTATTGGGGTATCAAACCCTGGCCACCATGCTTTTCAAGCAAGTGCCTATAAGCCACTGAGTCATCTCTGTCTAGCCTCCCAAGTGCATTTAAAAAAAATACTTATTTGAGAGAGAAAGACAGAGAGAGAGAGAATGGGCACACCAGGACCTCCAGCCACTGTAAACGAACTCCAGACACATGTGCCACCATGTGTATCTGGCTTACGTGGGTACTGGGGAATTGAACATGGGTCCTTAGGCTTCACAGGCAAGTGCCTTAACCACTATGTCCAGCCCCCAAGTGCATTAAAAAATTTTTTTAATTAAAAAAAATTTTTTTTTGGTTTTTTCATTTTTTGGTTTTTCAAGGTAGGGTCTCACTCTAGCCCAGGCTGACCTAGAATTCACTATTACATATCTCAGGGTGGCCTCGAATTCATGGTGATCCTCCTACCTTTGCCTCCTGAATGCTGGGATTAAAGGCGTATTTATTTATTTATTTGAGAGCAACAGACAGAGAAAGAGGCAGATAAGTAGAGAGAGAATGGGCATGCCAGGGCCTCCAGCCACTGCAAACAAACTCCAGATGCATGCGCCACTGGGGAATTGAGCCTTGAACCGGAGTCCTTAGGCTTCATAGGCAAGCCCATTGTTTTTAATTGTGGCAAAATATATTTAACATAAATTAGGCTATTTTAAGAACATGGAGGTCTATGTCATACATTTACACTTTGTGTGTCCATTACCACTACCCATCTCCGAACTTTTTCATTTCCCTGCCTGAAACTCTGTGTCCATTAAACACTAACTTCCCATTCTTCCACCCACCAGCCCCTGGCTGTCATCAGAACCTTCCAGCTTTTGTTCTTTTGTACCAGGCTTATTTACTTAGCACAATGTTCTTAGGATTTATTTATGTTGTAGTGTGTGTCAGAATTTCCTTTTTTGGGCTATATACATACCTATTCATTCATTGCTTCCACCTTTGCCCTGTTGTGAGTGGTGCTGCAGGAACAGAGGTGCATAAATAAATACCTGTTAAGAGTCCATCCCTGCAATCATTTCTTTGAGTGTATGTGGCATCTAGAAGTCTAATTGGTGGACTGTGGAGTAATTTTGTTTAATTTTTGTGGAGTTGCAATACTTTTTCCATAGCATTTGTATTATTTAACAGTCCTACCTATGACTCGTAAGGGTTACCAGCACTTGCTAATTATCTAGAGCTTTTTAAAAGTAATCTTTCATTGTCTGTTTGAAGTGGTATCACATGATTTTATTTTATTTTTTAAATTTTTTCCTTTTTTAAGATTTTATTTATTTATTTATTATTTATTTAATTTATTTATTTGAGACAGAGATTGGGAGAGAGAGAGAGTGAGAATGGACACACCAGGGTGTCTAGCCACTGCAAATGAACTCCAGATGTGTGCACCCCCTTGTGCATCTGGCTTATGTGAGACCTGGAGAATTGAACCAGGGTCCTTAGGCTTTTCAGTCATGCGCCTTAACCGCTAAGCCATCTCTCCAGCCCAAGTTTTTTCTTTGTGTGTGTGTGTGTGTGTGTGTGTGTGTGTGTGTGTGTCAGTCAGCCAGGATCTTATTGTTGGTAGAAATCACTCAACCAAGAGCAGCTTGTGGGAAAAAAGGTTTGTTTTGGCTTACATGCTTGAGGGGGAAGCTCCATGATAGCAGGAAAAGCAATGGCATGAGGAGAGGGTGCATATCATCCCTGACCAACATCAGGTGGACAACAGGAATAGGAGGGTATGCCAAACACTGGCATGGGGCATTTGGCTATAACACCCATAAGCCTGCCTCCAACAACACACCACCTCCAGGAGGCTTAAATTTCCAATTGACATCAGCTGGGGAACCTAATGTCCAGAAGACCTAGGTTTATGGGGGGGACATGAATCGAACCACTGTAGTATGTGTGTGTGTTGGAGAATGAATTGGTGTGCCAGAGTCTCCAGCTACTACATTCAAACTCCAGATGCATGTGCCATCTTGTGCATGTGTGCCACCTTGCACACTTGCATCACCTTGTGCATCTGGTTTACATGGAATCCAGAGAGTCAAACATGGGTCCTTGGGCTTCACAAGCAAGCGCCCTAACCACTAACCCTGTCTAGCTCTATTACATGATTTTAATGTGCTTTTCCTAATGATTAGTAATGTTAAGCATCTTTTATTTGGTGATCCAAGGCCTCTGTAATCTCAGCATTTGAGAAGAAGAGACTGGGTCAGGAGTTCATGGTCATCTTCAGCAACATAACAAATTCAAGGCGGCCTAGTCTATAGAGAATTCAAGACCAGCTATATTTTTTTAAAATCCATAGAATATATCTTCTGTTAAAACCTGAAATGCCTTTCATTATGTTTTAGATTATTATTTGTGGTAATATTTTCAAGTTCCACTAGGGGGAGAAATCAACTTAAAGATTTTTGTATTTTGAATCTCTCCAGGCTGTTTAATTCATCATCAGTCGTTTGAGAATAAAACCTTTTTCTCAAGCTGGGCGTGGTGTCACATGCCTTTAATCCCAGCACTTGGGAGGCAGAGGTAGGAGGATCAAGTTCAAGGCTACCCAGAAAATATAGAGTGAATTCCAGGTCACCCTGAGCTAGAGTGAGACCCTACCTTGAAAACCCCAAACAAAACAAAACAAAACAAAATTTTTTCTCCATGCAGGGCGTGGTGACAAATGCCCTTAATCCCAGCACTTTGAAGGCAGAGGTAGGAGGATCCCAGGAGTTCTAGGCCACCCTGAGAATACCAAGTGAATTCCAGGTTAGCCTGGGCTAGAGTGAGGCCCTACCTGAAAAACCAGAAAAAAAAAAAAAAAAAAAAAAACTTTTTCTCATAAACCAAACTTTCAAAATCTTCATTTATTGAATATTATGTAATCAGTTATTAATATAACTTTAATGAAATTATGAACATTATACTTTTGTAAATATATTTTGGTAGAAGAAATATGTTAGATGGAGATATACCTATAAGTTCTTTAACTTTCTATAGATTGGTCTCACTCTAGCCCAGGCTGACCTAGAATTCACTATTACATATCTCAGGGTGGCCTCAAGATTCATGGTGATCCTCCTACCTTTGCCTCCTGAATGCTGGGATTAAAGGCGTATTTATTTATTTATTTGAGAGCAACAGACAGAGAAAGAGGCAGATAAGTAGAGAGAGAATGGGCATGCCAGGGCCTCCAGCCACTGCAAACAAACTCCAGATGCATGCGCCACTGGGGAATTGAGCCTTGAACCGGAGTCCTTAGGCTTCATAGGCAAGCCCATTGTTTTTAATTGTGGCAAAATATATTTAACATAAATTAGGCTATTTTAAGAACATGGAGGTCTATGTCATACATTTACACTTTGTGTGTCCATTACCACTACCCATCTCGAACTTTTTCATTTCCCTGCCTGAAACTCTGTGTCCATTAAACACTAACTTCCCATTCTTCCACCCACCAGCCCCTGGCTGTCATCAGAACCTTCCAGCTTTTGTTCTTTTGTACCAGGCTTATTTACTTAGCACAATGTTCTTAGGATTTATTTATGTTGTAGTGTGTGTCAGAATTTCCTTTTTTGGGCTATATACATACCTATTCATTCATTGCTTCCACCTTTGCCCTGTTGTGAGTGGTGCTGCAGGAACAGAGGTGCATAAATAAATACCTGTTAAGAGTCCATCCCTGCAATCATTTCTTTGAGTGTATGTGGCATCTAGAAGTCTAATTGGTGGACTGTGGAGTAATTTTGTTTAATTTTTTGTGGAGTTGCAATACTTTTTTCCATAGCATTTGTATTATTTAACAGTCCTACCTATGACTCGTAAGGGTTACCAGCACTTGCTAATTATCTAGAGCTTTTTAAAAGTAATCTTTCATTGTCTGTTTGAAGTGGTATCACATGATTTTATTTTATTTTTTAAATTTTTTCCTTTTTTAAGATTTTATTTATTTATTTATTATTTATTTAATTTATTTATTTGAGACAGAGATTGGGAGAGAGAGAGAGTGAGAATGGACACACCAGGGTGTCTAGCCACTGCAAATGAACTCCAGATGTGTGCACCCCCTTGTGCATCTGGCTTATGTGAGACCTGGAGAATTGAACCAGGGTCCTTAGGCTTTTCAGTCATGCGCCTTAACCGCTAAGCCATCTCTCCAGCCCAAGTTTTTTCTTTGTGTGTGTGTGTGTGTGTGTGTGTGTGTGTGTGTGTGTGTCAGTCAGCCAGGATCTTATTGTTGGTAGAAATCACTCAACCAAGAGCAGCTTGTGGGAAAAAAGGTTTGTTTTGGCTTACATGCTTGAGGGGGAAGCTCCATGATAGCAGGAAAAGCAATGGCATGAGGAGAGGGTGCATATCATCCCTGACCAACATCAGGTGGACAACAGGAATAGGAGGGTATGCCAAACACTGGCATGGGGCATTTGGCTATAACACCCATAAGCCTGCCTCCAACAACACACCACCTCCAGGAGGCTTAAATTTCCAATTGACATCAGCTGGGGAACCTAATGTCCAGAAGACCTAGGTTTATGGGGGACATGAATCGAACCACTGTAGTATGTGTGTGTGTTGGAGAATGAATTGGTGTGCCAGAGTCTCCAGCTACTACATTCAAACTCCAGATGCATGTGCCATCTTGTGCATGTGTGCCACCTTGCACACTTGCATCACCTTGTGCATCTGGTTTACATGGAATCCAGACAGTCAAACATGGGTCCTTGGGCTTCACAAGCAAGCGCCCTAACCACTAACCCTGTCTAGCTCTATTACATGATTTTAATGTGCTTTTCCTAATGATTAGTAATGTTAAGCATCTTTTATTTGGTGATCCAAGGCCTCTGTAATCTCAGCATTTGAGAAGAAGAGACTGGTCATCTTCAGCAACATAACAAATTCAAGGCGGCCTAGTCTATAGAGAATTCAAGACCAGCTATATTTTTTTAAAATCCATAGAATATATCTTCTGTTAAAACCTGAAATGCCTTTCATTATGTTTTAGATTATTATTTGTGGTAATATTTTCAAGTTCCACTAGGGGGAGAAATCAACTTAAAGATTTTTGTATTTTGAATCTCTCCAGGCTGTTTAATTCATCATCAGTCCTTTGAGAATAAAACCTTTTTCTCAAGCTGGGCGTGGTGTCACATGCCTTTAATCCCAGCACTTGGGAGGCAGAGGTAGGAGGATCAAGTTCAAGGCTACCCAGAAAATATAGAGTGAATTCCAGGTCACCCTGAGCTAGAGTGAGACCCTACCTTGAAAACCCCAAACAAAACAAAACAAAACAAAATTTTTTCTCCATGCAGGGCGTGGTGGCAAATGCCCTTAATCCCAGCACTTTGAAGGCAGAGGTAGGAGGATCCCAGGAGTTCTAGGCCACCCTGAGAATACCAAGTGAATTCCAGGTTAGCCTGGGCTAGAGTGAGGCCCTACCTGAAAAACCAAAAAAAAAAAAAAAAAAAAAAAAACCCTTTTTCTCATAAACCAAACTTTCAAAATCTTCATTTATTGAATATTATGTAATCAGTTATTAATATAACTTTAATGAAATTATGAACATTATACTTTTGTAAATATATTTTGGTAGAAGAAATATGTTAGATGGAGATATACCTATAAGTTCTTTAACTTTCTATAGATTTTTAAATTTTTTTTTAATTTTTATTTATTTATTTGAGAGAGATACAGAAATAGGCAGGCAGAGAGAGAGAGAATGGGCATGCCAGGGCCTCCAACCACTGCAAACAAACTCCAGATGCATGCGTCTCCTTGTGCATCTGGCTTACATGGGTCTTGGGAATCAAACCTGGGTCCTTTGGCTTTGCAGGCAAGTGTCTTAACTGCTAAGTCATCTCTCCAGCCCTCTATAGATATTTTAACATTCTAGTCCCACCCACCCTCCTCCCCCCACCCCAGGTAGGGTTTCACACTAGTCCAGGCTGACCTGGAATTCACTATGTAGTCACAGGGTGGCCTTGAACTCACTATGATCCTCCTACCTCTGCCTCCCAAGTGCTGGGATTAAAGGCATATGCACCATGCCTGGCCCTTCTTTTCTTTTTTCTTTTCTTTTCTTTTCTTTTCTTTTCTTTTCTTTTCTTTTTTCTTTTCTTTTCTTTTCTTTTCTTTCCTTTCCTTTCCTTTCCTTTCTTTTCTTTTCCTTTCCTTTCTTTTCCTTTCTTTTCTTTTCTTTTCTTTTCTGTCCTTTTCTTTCTTTTTTTTTTTGACTTTTAAATGGTTTTATTTATATATTTGAGAGAGAAAAAGAGGCAGATAGAAAGATTGGGTGCACCAGAGCGTACAGCTGCTGCAGACAAACTCTAGACACACGTGTCACTTTGTGCATCTCACTTATGTGGGTCCTGGGGACTCAAACCTGGGTCCTTTGGCTTCGCAGGCAAACACATTAACCACTAAGCCATCTCTCCAGTGCCCCCCTTTAAACATATATAGTTTATTTGAGAGAGAGAGAATATGGATATGCTAGGGCCTTCAGCTGATGTAAACAAACTCCACATGCATGAGCCACCTTGTGCGTCTGGCTTACATGGGTCCTGGGGAATTGAACCTGGGTCCTTTAGCCTTGTAGGAAATGCCTTAACTACTAAGCCATCTCTTTAGCCCCTTCCCCCATTTTTTTAATTTTAATTTTTTTATTAACAACTTCCATAATTGTAGACAATATACCATGGTAATTCCCTCCCTCTCCCTACTTTCCCCTTTGAAACTCCACTCTCCATCATATCCCCTCCCCCTTTCAATCAGTCTTTTTTTTTAATTTTGATGTCATCATCTTTCCTTCTATTATGAGTGTCAGGCACTGTGAGGTCATGGAGATCCAGACCATTGTGTTGGGAGGAGCACATTGTAAGGAGTCCTACCCTTCCTTTGGCTCTTACATTCTTTCCGCCCCTTCTTCTGCAATGGACCCTGAGCCTTGGAAGGTGTCTTAGAGATATTTCAGTGCTGAGCACTCCTCTGTCCCTTCTCAGCACCATGGTGTCTTCTGAGTCATCCCACAGTCAACTGCCATCTGAAAAGAGAAGCTTCTCTAACCAAAAGTGAGAGTAGCATTAATATATGGGTGTGGACATTAAGAGAAGTGCTTACTGGGCAGTTTGGTGAGCATAGTATAGACATTTAGCCAGACACCAGCAGACATTACACCCCTAGGGCTCATGACTACCCCTGTTGTAGTTTTCAGTATCAGATATGTATTCCCTCCCATGGAGTGGGCCTCCAGTCCAAGTAGATAGTGGTTGGTTTCCCCCATAATAGACATACCACTATTGCACCTATTGGCTCATTTGGCCTGGCTGGCCAAATTTAAGGCTTGCAGTGTCCACTGTTGAGTATCTCCACTGGTGATTTCTCTCTCTCTCTCATTGAACTGCATGCAGCATAGCTTTTTCCAGCTTTTTTGTCAGCTGGTCTACATGGAAGAGGCTTTCAGCTCAGCTCCAGTAGGATTTTTCAGTGACCTTGCAGCCCAAGTATGTGGAGTCTTCAGCAATAGGGTCTTACCATCTATTTCTTGTGGGAAGCAAAGGGCCTCAGCAATGGCCTGTAATGTTTTGGGGGGTATCAGGGACCTCCCTGGCCAACAACTCGCTGGAAGGTATCCCATCCCTGGCACTGAAAGTTTTCGAGTAACAATCTATGGCTTCTGAGTGCTCCATTGTCCAGAAAAGTAGGTTTCCATATGACTTACTTATATCCTCTTAGATTTTGATTAGTCCTCCCTCCAACTTTCCTTTACTCAATCTCTTCACCTGACCTCACTTAGGCCTTTTCATCCCCCATTAATCTGTTCTTCTACTTACATATATATATAATACCACCCTATTAAGTCCCCCCCCCCTTCTATTCCCTTTATATCCTCTTTCTAGCATACTGGCCTCTGCTACTGAGTTTTATTCCTACTGAGATAAAGTCTAGTCATTTGTAGCTAGGATCCACATATGAGAAAGAACATGTGACATTTGGCTTTCTGGGCCTGGGTAACCTCGCTAAGTATAATCCTTTCCAGATCCATCCATATTCCTGCAAAATTCATAACTACATTTTCCTTATCACTGAGTAGAACTCCATCATGAAAATGTGTCACATCTTCATTATCCACTCATCAGTTGAGGTACATCTAGGCTGGTTCCATTTCCTAGAGCGGCAATAAACATGGTTGAATAAGTATCTCTAAGGTAATGTGACAAGTCCTTAGGATATATGCCTAGAAGTGGTATAGCTGGGTCATATGGTAGATCTACATTTAGCTGTCTCAGGAACCTCCACACTGATTTCACAATGGCTGGACCAGATTGCCTTCCCATCAACAATGTAGAAGGGTTTCTCTTTTTCCACATCCTTGTCAGCATTTATGGTCATTTGTTTTCATGATGGTTGCCAATCTGACAGGAGTGAGATGGAATCTCAACATAGTTTTAATCTGCATTTACCAGATGACTAGGGATGTAGATAATTTTGTTTAAAGATTGTATTTATTTATTTATTTATTTGAGACAGAAAGAGGGAGAGAGAGAGAGAATGGGCACGCCAGGGCCTCTAGCCACTGCAGCCGAACTCCAGACACATGTGCATCTGACTTACATGTGACCTGGAGAATTAAACCAGGGTCCTTAGGCTTCACAGGCATACGCCTTACCTGCTAAACCATCTCTCCAGCCCCTGGAACAATTTTTAAGATGTTTTTATGCCATCTGTATTTCTTCTTTTGAGAACTCTATTTAGTTCCATAGCCCATTTTTAATTGGGTTGTTTGGTTTCTTATTATTTAATTTGTTGAGTTGTTTGTATATCCTAGATATTAATCCTCTGTCAGATGTATAGCTGGCAAAGATTTTTTTCCTATTATGTAGGTTGCCCCTTTGCACTATTCACAGTGTCCTTAGCTGTACAAAAGCTTTTTCATTTCATGAGGTCCCAGTGGTTGATCTGTGGTTTTATTTCCCGAGCAATTGGGGTTATATTCAGAAAATCCTTGCCAAGACCAATATGTTGAAGGGTTTCCCCTACTTTTTCCTCTAGCAGTTTCAGAGTTTCAGGTCTGATAGTAAGGTCTTTGATCCATTTGGACTTAATTCTTGTACATAGAGCAAGATAAGGATCTACTTTCATCCTTCTACAGATACATATCCAGTTTTCCTAGCACCATTTGCTGAAGAGGCTGTCTTTTCTCCAATGAGTATTTTTGGCATTTTTGTCAAAGAAAAGGTGGATATAACTACCCAGATATATATCTGGCTCCTCTATTTTGTTCCATTGATCTACCTGTCTGTTTTTGTGCCAGTACCATGCTGTTTTTGTAACTATGGCTCTGTAATGTAGGTTAAAATGGGGTATGGTGATACCACCAGCCTTATTTTTGTTGCTTAAAATTGTTTTAGATATTCAAGGTTTTTTGTGCTTCCAAATGAATTTTAGAATTGTTTTTTCTATTTCTGTGAAGAATGCCATTGGAATTTTGATGGGGATTGCATTAAATGTGTAGATTGCTTTTGGTAAGATTGCCATTTTCACAATATTGATTCTTCCAATCCAAGAACAAGGAATGTCTTTCCATTTCCTAGTGTCTTCTGCAATTTCTCACTTGAGTGTTCTAAAGTTTTCATTGTAGAGATCCTTCACTTCCTTGGTTAGGTTTATTCCAAGGCACTTTATTTATTTATTTTTTTATGGAACTGTGAGTGGGAGTGATTCTCTGATTTCATCATCTTTGTGTTTGTTGTTAGCATATAGGAAGGCTACTGATTTTTTTTGTGTTTATTTTGTATCCTGCTACATGGCTGTAGGTGTTTATCAGCTCTAACAGTTTCCTGGCAAAGTCTTTTGGGTCCTTTATGTATAGAACCATATCATCTGCAAATAATGATAACTTGATCTCTTCCTTCCCAATTTGTATCCCTTTTATGTGTGCTTCTTGCCTTATTGCTATGGCTAAGACTTGCAGTACTATATTAAATAGAAGTAGGAACAGTGGACACCCTGTCTTGTGCCTGATTTTAGTGGAAAAGCATTAAGTTTTTCTCCATTTAGTATTGTGTTGGCTGGGGGTGTGCCATAAATAGTCTTTATTATGTTGAGATATTTTCCTTCTATTCCCAGTCTCTGTAGGACTTTTATCACGAAAGGATGTTGGATTTTGTCAAATGCTTTTTCTGCATCTAATGAAATGATCATGTGATTTTTGTACTTCAGTCCATTTATATAATGTATTACATTTATCAATTTGCTTATGTTGAACCATTCCTGCATCTCTGGGATCAAACCTACTTGGTCAGGGTGAATGATCTTTCCGATATATTCTTGTATTCTGTTTGCCAATATTTTGTTGAGAATTTTTGCACCTATGTTCATGAAGGAGATTGGTCTGTAATTTTCTTTTTTTGTTCTATCTTTGTCTGGTTTGGGTATCAGGGTGATGCTGGCTTTGTAGAGGGAGTTTGGTAGAATTCCTTCCTTTTTTATTTTATGGTTAAGTTTAAGAAACATTGGTGTTAGTTCTTCCATGAAGGTCTGGTAAAATTCACCAGTGAATCCATCTGGGCCTGGACTTTTTTTATTTGGGAGATTTTTTTTTTATAATTGCTTGGATTTCCATACTTGTTATAGGTCTATTTAAGTGATTAATCTCATCTTGACTTAATTTAGGTAGGTCATATAAATCAAGGAAATTATCCATTTTTTTTTTTTTTAATCAATATATATTTTTTATTTATATTATTCTGATTTTACATTCATAGTATTGGTTCCATTGTCCTCCTCCCCTTCCTCCCACTTTCAAAGGGGCCCTCATCAATGGGGAATGTTTATCATGCATTGTGAGTTTGCTCAAGAGTTCTGGTGGATAGGCCCCAGTCTCTGTGCATAATGCCCCAACTTGTGACTCTAACAATCTTTCCACCCCCTCTTCCGTGAGTTTCCCTGAGCCACATTGGGGTCATTTTAGTTCTGCTTCCTTGATGAGGTTTTGGGAGCCTCTGTGTCTCTGGATATCTGGCTTATTCAGATTTTCAAACTTAGTGGAGTATATGTTCTTATAGTATGTCCCTAGATTTTTGAATTTCTCTGGTATTTATTGCGATGGTGCCTTTTTCATCCCTAATTTTTTAAATTTGTGTCTCTTTCTTTCTTTTGGTCAGATTTGCTAAAGGTTTATTAGTCTTGTTTATCCTTTCAAAGAACTCTTTGTTTCCTTGATTCTTTGGTTTTTTTTTGTTTTTTTTTTTGTTTCTATTTCATTAATTTCTCCATTAATCTTTATTATTTCTTCCTGTCTACTGATTTTCAGTTTGCCTTGTTCTTTTCCAAGACCTTAAGGTGAAGCATTAAGTTGTTTACTTGTGACCTTACTAATTTCTTAATATAGACACTTAAAGCTATAAATTTCCCTCTTAGGACTACCTTCAGTGTGTCCAAAAGGTTTTGGTATGTTGTGTTCTCATTATTATTTGACTCTATGAATTTTTCAATTTCCTTCTTGAGTTGTTCATTGACCCATTTATCATTTAGTAGTGTATTGTTTAGTTTCCATGATTTTGTGTATGATGTATAGCTTTTCTTGCTATTGATTTGTAGTTTGATCCCATTGTGATCAGATAGTGTAAGGGATTATTTCAGTTTTCCTGTATTTGTTAATATTTACTTTGTGTCCTAATATATGGTGTATTTTAGAAAATGTTCCATGTGCTGCTGAAAAGAATGTGTATTCTGTAGCATTTGGATGAAATGTCCTATAGATATCTGTTAGGTCCATTTCTTCTTATTATTTATTTGAGAGTGACAGATAGGCAGAGAAAGAGAGAGAATATGGGCACACCAGGGCCCCCAGCCATTGCAAATGAACTCCAGATACATGTGCCACCTTGTCCATTTGGCTCATGTGGGTAATGGGGAATCAAGCTTTGAACCAGGGTCCTTAGGCTTCACAGGCAAGTGCTTAACCACTAAGCCATATCTCCAGCCATTTCTTCTATGACCTCATTTAATCCAGATGCATCTGTGTTTATTTTTTGCCAGGATGACCTGTCAATTGGTGAGAGTGGGGTGTTAAAGTCACCCACTACAATTGTATTTGGTGTTATTGTGACCTTCGTTCTAATAGTGTTTCATGAAATTGGGAGCCCCCATGCTAGGTGCATATATGTTCAGGATTGTAAGTGACCTTCCTTTCCTTTTTTTTTTTTTAGTATTAAAAAAATTTTTTATTTATCTATTTATTTATTTGATAGAGTGAAAGATACAGAGGGTGGGGGAGGGCATGCCAGGGCCTCCAGCCACTGCAAACAAACTCCAGATGCATGTACCACCCTGTGCATCTGTGCCCTGCCTGGGTTCTGGAGAATCGAACCGGGATCCTTTGGCTTTGCAGGCAAACGCCCTAACTGCTTAAGCCATCTCTCCAGCCTTTCCTTATCTTTCTTATGTTTGTCTGAAGTCTACCCTGTCAGATATTAAGATAGCAACCCCTGCTTTTTATTATTGAAAGGTGTGTATTTATTTTTGCTATTTTTGTTTTGTAGTTTTTCCGGTTTTACCATTGCTCTCTTGTATTAACTAATATTTGAGTATGGTTGGTTTCTTTTTTCCAGGTTCCTTATATGTATGCTTTTCTTTTTCTTCAGTGTGAAGGATCCTTTTAAGTATTTTCTGTAGAGCTTTTTTTGCCTCAAATATTCCTTCAGCCAGCTTTTCTTGTGGAGTGTCCTTATTTCTCCATCTGTTTGAATGGATAGCTTTGCAAGATAAAGAAACCTTGGTTGACAGTTGTTATCTTTCAGAATTTGGAATACATCATTCCAAGTTCTTCTGGCTTTTAAAGTTTGTATTGAGTAATCTGCTGTAATCCTGATGGGCTTGCCTTTGTATGTGACTTGATTTTTCTCTCCAATTGCTTTCAATTTATTTTCTTTGCTTTGTTTCATTTCAGTTTAATTATAAGATGGCAAGGAGAGGTTCTTTCCATGTTTTGTCTGTTTGGTGTTCTAAAGGCTTCCTGTATCTGCCTTGGCATCTCTTTCCCAATTTGGGGGAAGTTTTCTTCTATGATTTTGTTGAAAACACCTACTATGCCTTTGGAGTGAAATTCTTCTTCTACTATACCCTGAATTAATTGGTTTTTCAAGGTAGAGTCTCACTCTGGTCCAGGCTGACCTGGAATTAACTATGTAGTCTCAGGGTGGCCTTGAACTCTCAGTGATCCTCCTGCCTCTGCCTCCTGAGTGCTGGGATTAAAGGCGTGCACCACCACGCCCGGCCCCTGAATTTTTTCTTTTTTGAAGTAGGGTCTCACTCTGGCCCAGACTGACCTGGAATTAACTATGTAGTCTTAGGGTAGCCTTGAACTCATGGTGATCCCCCTACCTCTGCCTCCCGAGTGCTGGGATTAAAAGTGCGAGCCACCATGCCTAGCCTATACCCTGAATTTTTATGTTTGATCTTTTCATAGTGTCCCATATATCTTGAAATTCCCATTCATACCTTCCTACTAGTTTGTCTTTCTCTTTGTTGGACTGTATTAGATCTGCCAGCTATTCTTCTAGTTTTGACTTATTTATTTATTTATTATTTTTTAACTTTTTAAAACTTATTTTTGGAGAGAGACACAGAGAGAGAGGGAGAGGGAGACAGAGATGGGCGCGCCAGCAGTCTCTCAGCTGCTGTGAATGAAATCCAGATGCACGCGCCCCTTTGTGGGCTAGTGTGGAATTGCGCTCTTGCGTCACTTTGCATCTGGCTAAACATGGGACCTGGAGATTGGAACCAGCGTTCTTAGGCTTAGCAGGTGCCTTAACTGCTAAGCCATCTCTCCAGCCTGTTTTGACTTTTTTTAAACTTTTTATTTTATTTCATTTGTTGATGTGGGGGGGCCGATAGAATGGGCATACCAGAGACTCTAACTGCTGCAGATGAACTCCAGACTTATGTGCCACCTTGTATATATCGATTACATGGGTTCTGGGTAATCAAACCTGGGTCCTTTGGCTTCGCAGGCATGCACCTTAACTGCTAAGCCATCTCTCTAGCCCCACGACTCTTTTGTTTGTATGATTTTTGAATGTTTTTATTATTATTATTATTATTAACAACAAGCTGTTTCTATAGATACATCATGTGTTGGTATCCTTTTTTCCCTTGTCCCTGCCCCATTCCATTGGGGACACTCCTCTTTTTTATTTTATTTATTTAATTTTATTTTATTATTTATTTGAGACAGAGAGAGTGAGAATGGTGTGCCAGGGCCTCTAGCCACTGCAAAGGAACTCCAGACAGATGTGCCACCATGTGCATCTGGCTTATGTGGATCCTGGAGAATCAAACTGGGATCCGTAGGCTTCCCAAGCATGTGCAAATGCTAAGCCATCTCTCCAACCCCACTCCCCTTTTTTGGGGGGGAGGGGGGTTTCAAGATAGAGTCTCACTGTAGCCCAGGCTGACCTGAACTTCACTATGTAGTCTCAGGATGGCCTCAAACTCAGGGCAATCGAACTCCAAATGCTTGTGCCACCTAGTGGGCATGTGCGACCTTCCTCTTGCCTCACCTTTATGCATCTGGCTTATGTGGAATCTTGAGAGTCGAATATGGGTTCTTAGGTCTTGCAGGCAAGTGCCTTAACTGCTAAGCCATCTCTCTAGCTCCATTTTACTTTTTAAAATTACATTTATTTATTTATTTATGTGTACATCAGGGTCTCTTGCACTACAAGTGAATGCCCACGTGACTTTACAGGGTTGGCTGGGAATTGAATCTGGGCCAGCAGGCTTTGTAAGCAAACACCTTTAACCACTGAGCCATTTTCCCAGCCCCCCCCCATTTCAAGTTTTTAAAAATATATTTATTAATTTGCAAGGAGGAAGGGAAAGTGAGAGGGAGTGAAGGAGGGAGGGAGGGGCATGCCATGGCCTCTTGTCCCTACATATGAACTCGAGATGCATGCATCACTTTGTGCATCTGGCTTTAGGTGGATACTGGGTAATCAAGCAGGCTTTGCAAGCATGCACCTTTAACTGCTGAGCCATCTCCCTGCTCCATTTTAGTTTATTTTTGAGGTAGGGTCTCACTCTGGTCCAGGCTAACCTGGAATTCACTCTGTAGGACGGCCTTGAACTCACGGTGATCCTCCTACCTCTGCCTCCTGAGTGCTGGGATTAAAGGCATGCACCACCATGCCTGGCTCATTTTAATTTTTTGGTATTGTTATATAGTCATCTCATTCATATCTATTACTTTCTCAGACACAGGTTGTTTGGTCAATATTTTGTTTTACTGCTAGGAATGGTTCAGCCCAGGTCCTCGTGCATACTATATAAGCATTTTGCCACTAAGCTGTATTTCTGCAGTCCTTATAAAACCTTTTTTTTTTTTTTTTTTGGTTTTGCGAGGTAGGGTCTCACTCTGGTCCAGGCTGACCTGGAATTAACTATGTAGTCTCAGGGTGGCCTCGAACTCACGGTGATCCTCCTACCTCTGCCTCCTGAGTGCTGGGATTAAAGGCGTGTGCCACCACGCCCGGCGATAAAACCGTGAATTCCAGGTCAGCCTTAGAATGAGACCCTACCTCAAAAAAAAAAAAATCACTTTTTAAAAATTAGATATGGATACATTTAGTATGTAAACAACATATGTTGGTACCATCCTTTCCCTTATTCCTGCCCCTTTTCTCAAGAGGTTTTCCTCATTGGTCAGGTCAACCCCATGGGGATTGTGAATCATGCATTATGAAGGGGAGAGGCAATGTCTCTGTGCAAAAAGTCCCCAATTGTGGCTCTAACAATCTCCCCCTGCCCCTTCTGCAAATTTCCCTGAGCCATGCTGGGAGCATTTTAAGTCTGTTTCTGTGATGAGCTCTTAGGAGCCTCTGACTCTCTGGTTTGGTAGATGTTGAGTGTCCTCAGTGTCTATCTCCTTCACCCTTGTGCTGATATCAGATTCACTAAGAAAGCAGCTTTCTAGATCATTTCCCCAATTCCTCTGTGGTTTCAGCTGGGGCCAGGGTGAAATGCACTGGGTCATTTATCTCCTCAGATCCAGCTCCCATCTGAAAAAGAGAAGCAGATTCTCCAATGGAGAGTGAAGTCAGCACCAGTTAATTGGGATAACCATTATGAATTTAGAGAAAATTTAAAGGCATAGACCTTTAGTGGGAGCTTGACAGTGGAAAGCAAAATCATTATCTGGATATGATTCTGACTTGTTGCCCAGTTCCAGATATGGTTTCCTTTCCACTGAGCAGATCTGTTAGCCAATCCAAGAGCAGTTGGTTACCCACCATGGCTGTGTGCCACTGTTGCACTTGTGTGAGCATCACATCAGGTTGTTTGCTTCTGAGTCACTTAGATGTTGAGTTGCTTAGACAGATGTTGGCCACGTTCCTCTGTAGCTCATGTAGCACTTTCCAGCACTAGATGGGCTAATTGTCAAGGGACTGGCTCTTCTGGATCCCAACCAGGTCTCTCCATGGTCCATGCTGACAGCAGTAGGGTCTTACAAAAAAACACCTGGTGATATCACCATACCCGATCTAAAGCTATATTACAAAGCCATAGTGACAAAAACAAGCATGGAGCCGGGCGTGGTGGCGCACGCCTTTCATCCCAGCACTTGGGAGGCAGAGGTAGGAGGATCACCGTGAGTTCGAGGCCACCCTGAGAATACATAGTGAATTCCAGGTCAGCCTGGACTAGAGTGAGACCCTACCTCGAAAAAACAAAACAAAACAAACAAACAAAAAATAATAAGCATGGTACTGGAATAAAAACAGAAACAGACGAATGGAATAGAATTGAAGACCCTGACCTTAGGTCAAGTAACTACAGCTGCTTGATCTTTGACAAAGATACCAATAATGTAGACTGGAGAAAAGACAGCATCTTCAACAAATGCTGTTGGACAAATTGGATGACCATATGTAGGAAAATGAGCTGGGTGTGGTGGCACACGCCTTTAATCCCAGCACTCCGGAGGCAGAGGTAGGAGGATTGCCATGAGTTCAAGGCCACCCTGAGACTACATAGTGAATTCCAGTTCAGCCTGGACTAGAGTGAAACCCTACCTCAAAAAAAAACCCCAAAAAACAAAAAAAGAAAGAAAAAGAAATTAGACTCATTCATTTTGCCATACACAAAAATCAAGTCCAAATGGATTAAAGATCTGAATATAAGACCTAAAACTCTTTTACTGGAAGAAAAAATAGGAGGCACTCTCCACGATATAGGACTGGGAAAAGACTTTCTGAACAAAACCCCAGTAGCCCAGGAAATTAAACAAGCACTCAACCAATGGGATCTCATGAAGCTAAAAGGCTTTGGGACAGACAAACATACCATAAGCAGAGCCACAATAAAAACAATCAAACAACCCACTCCAAAAATGGGGCAGAGAACTGAATAGGGAGTTCTCAGAAGATGAATTACAAATGGCTAACACACACTTAAGAAAATGTTCTCTCTCTCTCTCTCTCTCTCTTTCCCTCTCTCTCTCAAATAAATAAATAAACAAATGAATGAATAAAATATATTTTTTAAAAGGGGGCTGGAGAGATGACTTAGCAGTTAAGGTGTTTGCCTGCAAAGCAAAGGATCCCAGTTTGACTGTCCAGGACCCACGAAAGCCAGATGCACAAAGGGCACACACATCTGGAGTTCATTTGCAATGGTTGGAGGCCCTGGTGTGCCCATTCTTTCTCTCTGTCTTTCTGTCTGCCTCTTTTTCTCTCATAAATAAATAAACAAATAAATAAGAAAATGTTTATCATCCCTAACCATTAAAGAAATGCAAATTAAAACAACTATGAGATTCCACCTTACCCCAGTAAGGATAGCAAACATTAAAAAATCAAGTGAATGTAAAAAAATTAATCAAATGAAAACAAATGTAATGGATGTGGGGAAATAGGAGTACTCATTCACTGTTGGTGGGAATGTAAGCTGGTACGACCACTATGGAAATCAATATGGAGACTCCTGAAAAGGATGAATGTCAAGTTAACAACAGACCCTGTTATTCCTTTACTAGGCATTTACCCTAAAAGCTCCACATCTCAGTTGAGAGATATTTGCTCAACCATGTCTACAGCTGCTCAATTCATAATAGGTAAAAACTGGAATTAACCCAGGTGCCCATCATTAGATGAATAGATAACCAAGATGTGGTATATCTACACAATGGAATCCTACTTAGCAGTAAGAAAAAAATGACACAATGAAATTTGTAGAAAAATGGTTGAACTTGGAACAGATCATTCTAAGTGAACTCATACAATCACAAAAAGACAACTGTCACATGGTCTCACTCAACTGTGGTTCCTAACCTGGATCAGCCCGATTTGCTGACATACCTGAATAGCATCTTGAGGATATAGAGAGGGTAAGGCTTGGAGGAAGGGGAACTAAACCCAAATAGAATCCTATATCCTGGAAGTCAGACTAAAAGGTGGAACCCTCAAGAGGACCTTAGGGGGAGCATCTGAATCCAAGGGCCCTGGAGAGGGTGAGATGAAACCTAACCTTAAGTTTCTCCTGTTTCTTTTTCTTCTCTTTTTCTTTTTTTCTTTTTCCTTAGTGCTGGCCTGTAATTCCCTGTATAAAACCTTGTTAAAGGCAGGGTTCAGCTTGTGATATTCCTGCCTCAGCCTCCCAAGTTGCTGGGATTATAGGTGTGCAGCCTCAAGCCTAGTCCCAAATTTCCATGTTCATAGCATTTCGATTTTACACTATATGCTTAAGCTGCTTGCTTTTCTGTAAAACCATTATTACTTTTCATTTTTAATTAAATTTGTTTTTTAACTGATAGTTAAATATAATTGAATATATTTATGGAGTACTATGTACCCATATGTGTGTGCATGGTGTAATGTTTAAATCAGGTTAAACATATCTATCTTCCCAAACATTTATCAGTTGTTTTTGTTTTTAAATATTTTATTTATTTATTTGCATGCAGAAAGAGAGACAGAGAGAATGTGCATGCCAGGGCCCCTAGCCACCACAGACAAACTCCAGATGTATGTGCTACCTTGTATATCTGGATTTACATGGGCACTGGGGAATCGAACCCCAGGACATTAGGCCTTGCAGGCAAGTGCCTTAATGGCTAAGCCATCTCTCCATCCCTTATTTATTATTTTTTTCTGTTTTTTTGGGGGGGAGGGGGTAGAATTTCAATCTAGTACAGGCTGAACTGGAATTCCTATGTAGTCTCGGGGTGGCCTTGAACTCAGTGATCTTCCTACCTCTGTCTCCTGAATGCTGGGATTAAAGGTGTGTACCACCATGCTGGGCTCTTACTTGGTTTTTTTTTTTTTTTTTGGTTTTTCGAGGTAGGGTCTTACTCTAGCTCAGGCTGACCCGGACTTCACTGTGTAGTCTCAGGGTGGCCTTGAACTCACGGTGGTCCTCCTACCTCTGCTTCCCAAGTGCTGGGATTAAAGGCATGTACCACCCGACTTCTTATTTGTTTTTTGAGACAAGATCTGTCTCTGTAGCCCCATGCTGCCTTCAGACTTGTAATCTCCATGTCTCTACCTGAGGTTATAGATCTCCTCCACTGTGCCTAGCACATGAATTTCTTAAAACACCATTCATGTAGATTTTGAAAGCATACAGTATATATTCATTATCTGCAGGTACCCTTCTGTTCACTAGCACACCAGAATTAGTTATTCTTTCTTTTTGGTTTTTCGAGTTAGGCTCTCATTCTAGCCCAGGCTGGCCTGGAATTCATTATGTAGTCAGAGGGTGGCCTTGAACTCATGGTGATCATCCTACCTCTGCCTCCCAAATGCTGGGATTAAAGGAATATGCCACCACCACACTGGTTCTTTTGTTTGTTTGTTTTGTTTTTGGAGATACGGTTTCACTGTAGCCCAGGCTGACCTGGAACTCAGTATGTGGTCTCAGGCTGGCCTCAAACTCATGGTGACCCTCCTACCTCTGTCTCCTGAGTGTTGGAATTAAAGACATGCACCACCATGACTAGCTTCAGAATTAGTTATTTTTATCAGACTGCAATTTAGTTCCTGTGTTTAGTTAAGGCACCCATGGTTTATATTGATTGTCAACTTGATAAGTCCTAAAATCAACTAGAAGACTAACCTGGACATATTTATGAGGGATTATCTAGAATACGTTAGCCTCTTCTCATGCCTGTGACGCGTGGTCTTGATTAGTTTAATTCAGATGGGGAAACCGACCCTAACTGTGGGCAGCACCATTCCATTGGCTAAAGTCTAGGACTGGATAAAAAAATGGAATAGGGGAGGGGAGGGAAATATCAGGTGGGGTTTTTTTTGGTATGTAAGAATAAAAATCAATAAAAATTAAAAAAAAATAAATAAATTTAAAATTTTGAAAAAAAAAAAAAAAAGGCAAGCTAGAGGCTTGAGAGATGGCTTAGTGTGTTTAAGCACTTGCCTGTGAAGCCTAAAGACCATGGTTCGAGGCTCAATTTCCCAGGACCGATGTAAGCCAGATGCACAAGGTGGCGCATGCATCTGGAGTTCATTTCAGTGGCTGGAGGCCCTGATGCTCTCCCCGCCCCCCCCCATTCCTCTTTCTCTTATCACTCTCAAATAAATAAATAATTTTTTTTTACAAAAAGGCAAGCTAGCCAAGCACTACCATCCTCATAATGAACTGAATTCAACTTCTGTTTTCTTCAAAGTGCTAAGATTCTATATTGGTTAAAATAGGAATTTTGGATTCAATCTAGTTAGTGGCTGTCTTGCCTTTAACAAGTTAATTCATGTAAATTTGTGTTGATTTCCTTATTCAGATGCCAACATTACCTAAAGTTGTTGGGATTCAGTGGTAAGGTACATGTAATGTCTTCTTTCTTTCCCGCCTATTCTCTAGGAAAACAACTTATAGATGTCTTTATATAAGAAACCATTTTGGGGGCTGAGGAGATGGCTCAGTGGATAAGAGCACTTGCGTGATGGCCTGTGGAGGCCTGATGTACCCTGAGTTCTATCCCTATCACCTATGTAAGAAGCTGGGAGGGAGCAGAGACTGGAGAATTGCTGTGGCACGCTAGTATGAAGCTCTGGGTTTAGTGAGACTGTCTCAAGGAAGTACATGGATGAGTGATGGATACCTGATGTTCTTAGCTGGCTTCTTCAGGTGTGTGCATGGAGTGTGTACATCTGTACACATGCATATACCACAAATCCATACAATACCACATACTTTATGCACACATGCATGCATGCATGCATGCATACAAAAAAAAGTTGATTTCAATGTTGTATGGGTTTACAAAACTTAAAGCCAACCTGGGAAGTACAGAAAGTTTGAATTTCCTCAATTTTCTCAGGCCTAGAGAATGATTCTGATTTAGCCAGGCATAGCAGTGTGCACACTTGGGAGGCTGAAGTGGAAGTATCTGGTGAGCCGTGGAGTTTGAGACTAGCCTGGGGAAGAGATCCTTTGATCGCTCTCGTGATCATTGCCAGCCTAGCTGATCTTGTGTGTTTACTTTTCTGACATCTTTTCGACCTTTTACCACACTGTCTCATAGCACTGTTTAATTTTTTTCATGAAGATCATATAGTGAAAGGACTATTATTTATCTTTATATTTATGTCATCAGCATGTGAGAGATAATAAAAAAAGTTTATTGTAAGAGTGTGTGTTGTAGACATCTCCACAATGCTGCGATGAACATTCAACCAGTCACAGTTTATGGGAGAAAGGGATTTGTTTCAAGCTTACAGATCCCGGGGAAGTTCCATCAGTGATGGAAGAAGCTGGCTCGCTTTCACAGGTCCAAGCAGAGAGAGAGAACCACACAGCCAGAAAATACCAAAGCAGCAAGCAGGAACACTGCCAGACCTCAACCTTCTCTGCATACACTTGGGGCTGGAATTCAGATGCGCCCCAGTGACACATCCCCTCCACAGGAGTTTACCTGCTAGAGTCCGAAGCTGCAAGTTCAGTTTTAATAAAACACTTTAGTCTATGGGAGACATACATTCAAACCGCCACAGTATGGGATAGTTTTTTTATTTTTCCTGAAGTATATGTATTTTTTTTTAAGGTAGGATCTCACTCCAGCCCAAGATGTACTGGAACTCACTCTGTAGTCCCCAGCTGGCCTCAAACTCACAGTGATCTTCCTATCTCTGCTTCCTGAGTGCTGGGATCAAAGGCTTGTACCACCATGCCTGGCTTTTTTTCTATTTATCAATTTACCTTTAAATATTTCTATTTAAAATCCTAGATATGTTGCTAGGTGTGGTGACACATGCCTTTAATCCCAGTGCTTGGGAGGCTGAGGTAAGAGAATCTCAGTGAGTTCAAGGCCAGCCTAAGACTACATAGTGAATTCCAGGTCAGCCTGGGCTAGAGCAAGACCCTATCTTGAAAAATGAACCAAAAAAAAAAAAAAAGCCTGGATATGAAGAACAGTTTAAATTAATTTATATGGAATATTAGTTTCAATTTAGCAAAGATTCATCAAGTACCTATTATGTGCCAGTCACTATCCAAGGCACCTGATGTGGATTAGTGAGCAAAACACTGAAAGTCCTTTTCATTTAGCTTCATAGTAGAAAGAAAAGTTAGAAAAAGAAATGAATCATGAAGTGTAATTTAGAAGATGACGAATACCATGAAACATGTTGGAAAGGGAGGAAGTGATGTTGAGGGTAGAGGGCTGTTGCTGCCTTAACAACGTGGGTGTGGTGTGCCTGCATGTTTGTGGGCACACAGTGTATGTGCATAGCCAGAGATGACATTGAGCGTCTTTGTCAGTTACTCTCCACTGCATTTTCCAGTCAGGATCTCTCACTGAAGCCATAGCTCACCCATTCTGCTAGACTAGCTAGCCTGCAAGCCCCAGGGATCCTCCTGTGTCTGCTTCCCTGGTTCTGGGATTACTGGCACAGAAAACCACACTCAACATTTTTTATGTGGGTGCTGGGGATCCAAACTCAGGTCCTTGTGCTTGAATAGCAAGCACTTTACCTACTGAACCATTTCTCCATCTTCCCAAAGGGTGAGTTTAATCAAAGATTTAAAGAGGTGAGGCATGGGGGTTTGGAGTAAGAATTAAGTGTCAGAAGAAAGGACCTAGAATATAGAGCCTATCTGATCACTCTCCGTGTAGAAGGTGACAGGAAGAAGAGGGAGTCTGAGAGCTAAGTAGGGCCTGTTCTCTAAAATCTAAGAACGTTGGCCTTTCTCTGAGCAATATGGAAAGTCACTGGAGGGTTTTGAGTAAATGAATGATCAGTTAGATGGCCCTTAACGTATTAAAAGATTTAGTTCATAAACATCATTGTTGAAAATGCATACATAGTCTTTAGATTGGTCAGAAATGGTGATTAAAAATGAACTGTCCTGTTGTTGGAATTTTCCACTGTTTTTCTATTGATCCAAATGTTTATTTTTTGAGTACTTTGGTTTGTTGTTGTTTTATTTTGTTTTGTTTCTTTCGAGGTAGGGTCTCACTTAGCCCATGCTGAACTGGGACTCACTCTGAAGTCCAAGGCTGGCCTTGAACTCATTGTGATCCTCCTATCTCTGTGCCACCATGCCGGCTGTACTTTGTTTTTAACAGTAATACTATGGAGGTAGTGGGACAATGCATAGAAAAGTTGGGTTTTGGTCACTTTGTTGAAGAAAATACGTGATAGTTGAACTTACATCTTCTGATATTTAACCTGGAATTGAGTGTGTATTTTGGTTATTAAACAAGCATATTGAGGCAGGGTGTGGTGGTGCATGCCTTTAATCCCAGCACTTGGGAGGCAGAGGTAGGAGGAGGATCACTGAGTTCAGTGCCAGCCTGAGACTACATAGTGAATTCCAGGTTATCCTGGGCTAGAGTGAGACCCCACCTCAGGGAAAAAAAAAAAAAAGTGCACTGATTTGTCATAGTAGTGTTAACATCTTCTGTGTGCTAAGCAATTAAGTTGGCTCTGCTTTGTTACAGATAATGGAAAGTTTTCAATTCAAACAATGTGGACTACTCAAATCCAACTTTTGGTTCCTTTCCTGGTACCCAGTAATACTTACCCACTTTTGTTAGTTTGCCCAACAGATAACCTCTAGGGATGTCTCAGATGGGCAATACCCCAACCACTCTTGGCTTACAAAACACCCACTCACAATTCTGTTTTGACATAGAATGTAGAATCTAGGTTTAAATCAGTGTGCCCAGATCAGTATGCACTTTTGACAGAGATGGAAAGGAAGTGATAAAGCTTTTACTATTAACTTTAAAATATTAGCATTTTATCATATGAAATTACTAAAAATGGAATTTACCATAATCTTTCCAGTTTCTTAGACTAATAATTTCACGATGAGTGATAATTTATATGCCATGTCTTCGCTAACAAACTTTTTATTATTTTAGATGTTTTACCCTCCAAAGCAGTTTAATTAAATGTTAAAAAAAAAAAAATGTTTTAGCCGGGCGTGGTGGCGCACGCCTTTAATCCCAGCACTTGGGAGGCAGAGGTAGGAGAATCACCGAGAGTTCAAGGCCACCCTGAGACTACATAGTTAATTCCAGGTCAGCCTGGACCAGAGTGAGACCCTACCTTGCAAAAACCAAAAAAAAAAAAAAAAAAATGTTTTTCTTTAAGGACTTTTTCCTACTTTTGGGACTTCTATATTTAAGAAATAGTTACCTTTTTTTGTGTGTTTGTTTTTTCAGAATAGGGTTTTGTTCTAGCCCAGGCTGGCCTGGAACTCACAGCCATCCTCCTACTTCTGCCTCCCAAGTGTTGCGATTAAAGACATGTGTCACCACGCCTGGCTATGAAATAGCTACTTTGTAATCATATCTCAACAAAGGAAGTTAGGTATAGACTGTTTGACTCAGCTTGCTATGTAGTTCTTAGCGACTGTGAAATTACATTAAAAAATATTTTCCCCGAAGTACTTAGAGATGATTCTTGGGTATCCAGCTTCAGCGTGTGATAAATTTAAAGAGATTAAGGACCTGGAGGAATTGCTATAGCTATACATAGAAGACATTGAGTAGACCCTGCACCCTGTCACAGTGGAGTCTCAGGTAGGAATTGATAATGGGAGGTTGGAATGTTAAATGCTTCAATATCAGTGGTCATGTTGGTCTTTTTAAAAATTAGTTTTTTTAAGTTTTTTTTGAGAGAGAGACAGAGAGAGAGGGAGAGGAAGACAGATCAAGATGGGCGCACCAGCAGTGTCTCAGCTGCTGCGAACGAAATCCAGATGTGTGCGCCCCCTTGTGGCCAAGTGTGGCATTGCGCCCTAGCGTCACTTTGCATCTGGCTAAACGTGGGACCTGGAGATTGGAACCGCTGGAGATTGGAACCGGCATTCTTAGGCTTAGGAGGCAGGCGCCTTAACCGCTAAGCCATCTCTCCAGCCTTAGTTTTTTAAAAGTTTTTAAAAGTTTTTTAAATTAAAAAAATTTTTTTAAGTTTTAAAAGGTTTTTGAATTCATTTTTTAAGATGGCTTACTGATTAAGGTGCTTGTTTGGAAAGCCGAGGAACCTCAGTTTGATTTCCCCAGGACCCACGTAAGCCAGATGCACAAGGTGGTGCATGCATCTGGAGTTTGTTTGCAGTGGCTGGAAGTCCTGGTGTGCCCATTCTCTCTTTCTCTCTTTCTCTCTCTCTTGCTCTCTCTGCCTCTTTCCCTCTCATAAATAAATAAAAATAAAACATTTAAAATCTTTTTTAAAAATTAGTTTATGAGCGTGGTGGTGTGCACCTTTAATCCCAGCACTTAGGAGGCTAAGGTAGAAGGACTTTGAGGTCTTGGCAAGGTTAGAGCTACAGAGTGAGTTCCAGGTCTGCTTGAGCTACAGTGAGACCCTACCTCAAAACATAAAAGCCGGGTGTGGTGACACACGCCTTTAGTCCCAGCATTCGGGAGGCAAAGGTAGGAGGATCACGGTGAGTTCAAGGCCACCTTGAGACTACATAGGAAATTCCAGGTCAGCCTGGGCTAGAGTGAGACCCTACCTTGAAAAACCAAAAATAAATAAAAACTAAGGACTGGAGAGGTAGCTTAGCAGTTACGTCATTTGCCTGCAAAGCCTAAGAACCCAGATTCAACTCCCCAGAACCTACGTAAGCCAGGTGCACAAGTTGGCACGTGTGCACAAGGGGGTTCATGTGTCTGGAGTTTGCAATAGCTGGAAGCTCTGGTGTACCCATTCTCTCTCTCTATCTGCCTCCCCAAACAGATAAATTAATTAATTTTTTAAAATTAGTTTACATACACCTAGCACCTAGCCTGATTCTCTAGTGAATGTAACCAGGACTCCTTACTTCTAGCACTGGAAAAAGAAGTACTTTGTAATGCTAGAAGGTAAAGACTACTCAAGGAGAAGAAAACTGCATATGAAGGGGCAAGTTAAAGGGTAGAGAGATCAGTGGTAAAGCACTTGCCAGGCATGTGCAAGACTCTGGATTTGATCCGTAGAACAAGAAAAGTAATGGGAACAAGTTAAAGGGACAGAAGAGCCTAGTGAAAGATCTCCCAGACGCATGTACCACCATGTGCATCTGGCTTACGTAGGTACTGGGGAATTGAACTCGGATCCTTAGGCATTAGTAGAAAGACAGAATACTAGGAAATATGGAAACCCTCCCCAATTTATCTGTAATCTAAGACTATGTGAAAAATTAATATAAATTGTGTGATTTCATGGTTTTTAGGAAGTCCTGGAATTATATTTTTTTTTTGTTTGTTTGATTTTGTTTTTTTGAGGTAGGATCTCACCCTAGCCCAGGCTGGCCTGGAATTCACTAGTCCCAGGGTGACCTTGAACTCATGACAATCCTCCTACCTCTGCCTCCTACTGGGATTAAAAGTGTGCGCCACCCCACCTGGCTCATAGAATTTTTAATATTAGAGAATTGATTTATTTCCAGTTAAAGTACAATTTATAAGGAACATTTTTCTAGCTCTCAGACCTGCCCAAATGCTGATCTTTTCATGGTTACATTTCTCTGATCATATAAGAAATGTACTTTAAAACACTTTCTGTTTCTCTTAAGTCAGTCTTAGTATTTGAAAAATGCTAGGAAAAACTCTCATTTCTTTGCTATGTTTTTCAGAACACATTTTAAATATACATACTCTGAATTTTTTCCTGACTGCTGAAAAGAATCATCACACCTTGTGTCCCTGACTTTAAATTACAGGAAACTGTTTTGAAAGTTCATTAGTAGTACATGATATGAGTATGATTTGTTTTTAGATGTTTCAAATGAGTCACCTTGAAGTCATGGAGAGGCTACCACTTACCACACTTCGTGTTCTGATTAAGTTTTCTTGAGGCTGAGTTATAAATCAGTAGTAACTTACTGAAGTTCAGTGGTTGCTGTTGGTGTTTCTGTATGATTCTATCCACTAATTGGGGTGATTACTTACCAGCTGTTACAGAGTCACTCAGATCTTTGGGTTTTCTTCTGTAGTAATTTCATATTACTTACAGTTACTCAGTGTGCTAGTATATTTGAGCTGAAAACAGATTACAGCTTTGGAAATATGCTTATGCTGCATGTTAGTATCATGGCCTCTCTGACCGTTGAGCCTCGTTTCATAACATAGCCATGAAAAAACAGTGTTATTTAATCTTTAAAAAATTTAAGAGACTGCTTTTTAAATAAACCAAACAGTATAACTTGACTTTTACAAAGGAGAGAACTTGGATATATCTTTGTGTACATAATCTCTTTTTGTTAGATTTTTTTTTGTCTGTGAGTATAAAATAAAATACTTTCAAAATGTAAGTTTACACTTGCATTTGAGACTAAGCAACCTGCATTGTGTCATGACCCTTCTAATACCACAAACCTTCTGTAATACTACTCCCAGAGAAAAACCCACATCCTATGCATAACCTTAGATTTATTTTGAAATCTTTATGAAAAGAGCATAGGGAGATTACTAATTGTTTCTGTTATTTCCTTTAGGGCTGACATGTCTACTTATAAGCAGTGTTTTTAATTTTACTTGCCATGATCAAAATATCATAGTATATTAAGTAATTATTCCATATTATAAAGATAATTTATAAAAATTTAATAATTATGTTTGAGGTTCAAATTAGTTTGTCAGACATTTGAAGAAAATTCAAAAGAGGAGAAAGCATGATATTTATAGCAGCCAATACACTTCTAATTTAAAAAATCATTTGCAGCCGGGCGTGGTGGCGCACGCCTTTAAATCCCAGCACTCGGGAGGCAGAGGTAGGAGGATTGACGTGGGTTCAAGGCCACCCTGAGACTACATAGTGAATTCCAGGTCAGCCTGAGCTAGAGTGAAACCCTACCTCGAAAAAAAAAAAAAAAATCATTTGCTAGGGACTGGGGAGATGGCTCAGCAGTTAAAGGTGCTTGCATGCAAAACCTGTTGGCCTGGGTTCATTTTAACTCCCCAAGACCCATGAAGACTCCAGAAGCATGCGTCACCTTATACATCTGGCTTACGTGGGTCCTGGGAAATTAAATCTGGGTCCTTAGGTTTCACAGGCAAGCACCTTAACCTCTAACCCATTTCTCCAGCCCTAATTTTTTTGTTGTTGTTGTTGTTTTGAGATAGGGTCTCACTTTACCCCAGGATGACCTGGAATTCACTATGTAGTCTCAGGGTGGCCTTCAACTCGTGGCAATCCTCCTACCTCTGCCTCCCAAGTGCTGGGATTAAAGGCATGCACCACCATGCCCAGTTTAGGGCTAGGGAGATGGCTCAGTGATTAAAGGTGCTTGCTTGTAAAGCATCTCAGCTTGGGTTTATTTCCCTAGTACCCACATAAAGCCAGGTGTACAATGTGACACATGCATCTGGAGTTTGTTAAGTCGCTTTAAAGATAACCACTGCTATAAAGAAAATAATTAAAGCCAGGCGTGGTGGCTCACTCCTTTAATCCCAGCTTTTGGGAGGCAGAGGTAGGAAGGATTGCTGTGAGTTCAAGCCCACCCTGAGACTACATAGTAGTGAATTCTAGGTCAGCCTGAGCTAGAGTGAGACCCTACCTTGAAAAACCGGGAAAAGAAGGAAGGAAGGAAGGAAAGAGGGAGGGAGGGAGGGAGGGAGGGAAGGAAAGAAGGAAAGAAAGAAATTAAACTTTCAAAAAGAAACTTTTTTTTTATTATTTGGGGAATCGAACCCCGGTCTCCCGCGTGACAGGCGGGGATCAAAAAGAAACTTTTTTAACACAGCAAAATTGCCACACTCCCATGGCCTTGAAATCCCTGACCTTCTGGTTCCTGCTACTCTCTGGTTTATTAACCCTGTCTCCTTCACAAGTTAGCTCCAGGAGCACCTGCCTTTGTGTTTCCCCAATCCAGCTCTAACTCTTGCCTGAAAACTTTGCTTTTGCTCTTGCCTATATTTGCAGTTCTTTGCTCCATGATTTCCTCATGGCTGCCTGCCTTTCTTCATTTAAATTTCAGCCTAAAATCCCCTGGTACATAGAGGTTTTTCCTGATCACTTTTGTAAAGTAGGTCCCTCCTTGCTTATTTCATCATGTTTTATATTCTTTTATTTTTTAATTATTAAATATATTTTTATTTATTAGAGAAAGAGAGAATGTGTGTGTGTGTGTGAGTGTATAAGTGTGTAAGTGTATGGGTGCTCCAGGGCCTCCTGTCACTGCAAATGAACTCCAGATGCATGTGCCACTTTGTGCATCTGGCTTTATATGGGTATTGGGGACTTGAACCCAGGCCATCAGGCTTTGCAAGCAAGTACCTTTAACCACTGAGCCAACTCTTTAGCCGTATTTATATTTTTTATAACCCTTATTAGTACCTGAGATTATCTTCATTTTAAAAAATTAACTTACATGCTTATGTTAGAATTTGGTGCTGAGTATAATGGCTCATGCCTTTGAGGATCACCAGAGTCTATCCTGGGCTACAGACTGAGTTCCTCATCAGCCTAGGCTAGAGTGAGTCCCTATCTCAAAAAAAAAAAAAAAAAGTAGAGGGACTATTGTAAATGAAACAGGGCTAAAGAAATATAGTAGTCATGTGTAACCAATGAGCCTTAGTTTGGGTTCTGGACAATAATAAAATGTTTTGAATCCTTTTGGAGAAATTTGAATAGGGACGGATGTTCAGTGATACAATGAAATTACTGTTTAGATGCTCTTAATAGCACATAGGACAGTTACATGGGACAGTCCCTTATTCTCAGAGGATACATACTGAAGCATGTAGCGGTAAAATGTCATGACACATCTGCAATTTATGTTCAAGTGGTTCACAAAAAAATCTATGTGTGCATAAACATATAGAGTAGCAAGAAAGAATAAAAGCTAATATTAACAAAAATATTAATTGATATAGCTGAAGGAAATATGAGAATCATTATATTTTCTGGAATTTGAAAATTTTGGAAACTTAAGAAGTAGGAGGCAGTTTAGCCAGATGTAAATCGGAAGCTAGATTCTATTATAGCTGCCTCCTAGTCTGAGGTCTGGGGTCTGAGGTTCCCTTGGTTGTGGGGTCCTAGTGCATTGTATTGGTGCTATTGGGTTCAGTTTTCAAAGACAACAAAAACTTGTTGATCTGATCGTGTAGAGTATTCTAAAACTTTTAGACTGAAGCATAGCTTTTTCAAATCAGCTATCTTCCTGTCTAAGGAAGTGTCCTTCCTGTGGCAAGATAGGGTAAGTTATAACCAACATTACAATTTATCTTTAAAAACATAAGCTTGAGCTAGAGAAATGGCTTAGCAGTTAAGGTGTTTCCCTGCAAAGCCCATGTGCTACCATGTATATCTAGCTTACATGGGTTCTAGGGAGTCAAACCTAGGACCCATGTAAGCCAGATGTACATGGTGGCCCATGCATTTGGAGTTTGTTTGCAGTAGCTAGAGGCCCTGGCATGCCTGCTCTCACTCTCTCTCCTTGTCTCTTTCTCTCTTAATACATAAAAATAAAATATTTATTTTTAAAAACAGGCCTGTCCCAGTTTGTACATTTAAACAAGTCTTCAGTTCCTACTTCGTCTAATCTCTCCAATATTTTCAGTAATATGCCCTACTTAAGCCAATCCCCCAATGTTGTTGACATCTTCATTTTGCTACAGTATAACATGCAAAACTGTGTTGCTTAGAACTCCAGGAAAACTTTTCTCATTTTCTCTTTAACTTTCTGGCTTAATGCACCACATTTAAGTCTTCCACATTTCAAATGGAATACTGGAGTACAGTAGATATGGGTGAAGGTTCTTGAGTAAAATGTCTCCTTTCTGCGGTGATGTTATACACACTGCAAGTGTTCGTTTTCTCTGTTCCCATGGACCATAGCACTTGCTAATGTTTCAGTAAAGTGCTACAGAATGAGAGACATATCCTGGGCACATTCTGTCTCTTCCTCATTCTTCCTCTGATTATAGCTCCTTGGGATGGGGCATAAAATAGATGAGCAGAGGTTCCTTAACATTTAGACTAGGGAGTTGAGCATCAGAACTATGGTTTCCCATATAATATTCCTCTTACATGATTTAATGTGTCATATTTGAGAACATAGTTTTTTGGGATTTTACATTTTTAATTTTTTATTTCATTAGAGAGAAAGAGAGAGAATGGATGAGCATGCCAGGGCCTTTAGCTACTGCAAATTAACTCCAGATGCATGCGCCTCCTTGTGCATCTGGCTTATGGGGTCCTGGGGAACTGAACCTGGGTCCTTTGGCTTTGCAGGCAAGCACCTTAACTGCTATACCATCTCTCCAGCACCCCCTTTTTTTTTACTATGTCAATCCACTACCCAAATAGGATGGAGAGATTGCTCAGCACGTAAGGTGCTTGCTTGCAAAGCCTGATGGTCTGGGTTCAATTTCTCCAGTACCCATTTAAAGCAATATGCACAAAGTGGCATCTACATCTGGAATTCTTTTGCATGGCAAAACACCCTGGTTGGCTTGCCCATTCTCTCTGTGTCTTCCCCCTCCACTTGCAAATAAATAAAAAACTAGAACTGGAATATTTCCTTTGTTTATTATTACAGCTTTTCCTAGATACTGATGCATTTATGTATTCGAAGAACTACTTTGTTGCTCTCCAAATTGTGGATTTTTCTTGATTTTTTTTTTGTTTGTTTTGCTTTTGGTTTCTCGAGGTAGAGTTTCACTCTGGCCCAGGTTGACCTGGATCTCACTATGTAGTATCAGGGTGGCTTCGAACTCAGGGCAGTCCTCCTACCTCTGCCTTCCAAGTGCTGGGATTAAAGATGTGCATCACCAGGCCCAACTTTTCTTGATTCTTTAGAATGGTTCTTAAATTTTAACCATAGGGGTTGGGGTAGTTTGAATAGATGCTCCCAATATATTCAGTGTTTTATTAGTTTGTTGTTTGCATCTGCATCCACCTTGCTGGAGGCAATGTCACTGGGCCGATCTTAAGGTGTGGTGGTGGGTTTAGGATTCCATTGTAAAGATATGCAAAGTATGCCTGGGGGGGTGCTCCTGAAGTGTGCTGTGTGCTTTTTGGCTGTGGCTTTTTCTCTCTCTTGCCTGGTCCTGTGAGAGCAGGCTGCTTCTCCTGCCATTATGGAACTTCCCCTGGATCTGTAAGCCTCAATAAATAATATCCCTTCCTCCATAACTGTGCCTGGTCTGGAAATTCATCTCAGCGAACTTGAAGCTGTCTGCTACAGGGTCATGTGTGTGGATTTTTGTCAGATTCTAAACATTTTATTTAGTTCCTCATCACACATTACCAAGCATTAAAATAATATTTTCTATTTGAACCCTAGGTTAACCAAGAGGTATATAAGTTTATTTACCATAGTAGCAGAAAGTGAAATTTTTTTGTTACATGTATTATACAAACATCTACATTTAAACTGGGATATATGAAATCCTTATGAAATAGGATAAGATTATCCTATTAGGGACTTAATATTGTAGGATATTTTATGTATGTTAATGGCATATCTATAGAATATTCAGCTCATCTGTGGATTACTTATTTTCAGAAGTGATTGAAACCAGTACATTTCAAACATAGGTTTACACACTGTCTGTGTCACAATTATCATTGTGTAATTTTTTTTTTTTTTTTTTTTTTTTTTTTCGAGATAGGGTATTACTGTAGCCCAGGCTGGCCTGGAATTCACTATGTAATGTATTCTCAGAGTGGCCTTGAATTCATGATGATCCTACTACCTCTCTGCCTCCAAGTGCTGGGATTAAAGGTGTGCACCACCAAGCCCAGCGCCATTGTGTAACTTTCAAAGCATGCTAAATTCCAAGTCCCAGCCCAAGACATTTAGGATTCAGTAGGTGATTAGGGTTTTCTCAATCCATATGTTTATAACACTCCCAGTGATATATTCTATAATAATCTTTGGGTAACACTATTTAAAATATTTCATCAGCTAGTTTTTTGTTTTTGTTTTTGTTTTTGTTTTTCGAGGTAGGGTCTCACTCTGGCCCAGGCTGACCTGGAATTCACTATGTAGTCTCAGGGTGGCCTTGAACTCATGGCGATCCTCCTACCTTTGCCCCCCAAGTGCTGGGATTAAAGGTGTGCACCACCACGCCCAGCTTCAGTTAGCTAGTTTTTAATTATTGTTTTTATTTACTTAGTCACATCTTTTTTTTTTTTTTTTATTGTAACTAACTGAAAATCCAGTTTAAATTGGCTTAGGTACTAGAGATTTTTTTTCTCTAATAAAACTGAAAAGTCTAGAAGTAAATGGGGTACCTAGGCCTACAAAGGCTCTTCTGCCTTTGTTATTTTCCTCCCAGGAGATGTTGTTCATTATGTTAAAATGGCTGACAAATGAGCTTCACATCCATGTACAATACAGCCAAATACCCAGATTCACAGTCACATGACAAACTTCACATCTGTGTACAAGTTGAGTACCCAGATCCACAATCACATGAGGTCAGTGGTAGAATTTTCCATTTGTGATACTGTGTCAATGTTCAAAGAGTTCCAGATATTGGCACATCTTGATTTCAGATATTTGAATTAGGGAAGTTCACTCTGTGACTTGACTAAATTAAGCAAGCTAAGGCTTTATTAAAGCTCAGTCTCTCTGTCTACCTACAATCTAGCATGCAGTTTTGAGGATTGAACCCAGGGTCTTATACATTCTAGCAAGCACTTAGCCAGTGAGCCACACCGCCTTACCCAGCCCCTAGATGAGTTACAGTTCATCTATAAATTTTCAGTTGATTTTGTTATTACTTTCCCCCATTGTGTATAGTGTCAGTAGGACTGGCGTTATCACATCCTGACCCACAGGTAGGACTGACTGATAGGGGAGAAGCCAGAAAAGATAATCACATCTACTTTCATTGATTGCTGTGATTGTGTGTCTCTCCAAACTCTTCATGGAAGTTATAGGATGTATCATCTTATTCTAGGCATTGTCATCATACAGGTTGAACATCTCTAATCTGAAAATCTAAAATATGAAACTTTTTCAAACTGACACAGTGTCACAAGTGAGAAATTACATGCTTTATACCATGTGACAGGTTGTAGTCAAACACAGGTACCCTAAACATATCATATGAAATTACTTTCAGTACATGTGAATAAGGAATAATATATAAAACAAACAGGCCCTCCTTGTCCCTCTCCCTTGCTGCCAGTTGGTATGTCTTGCAGTCTGGAACACAGAATTTCCTTTATGCAAAGGGTAGAGGTGATTACAGGGATCCATATAACAAAGGAATCAAGAATTAACATCTAGTTTGTACTTACCCTTTAATATGATATCTAAGCAACATCTTCCAAGGCTCAGGGAAACTCACCGAAGAGAGGGGTGGAAAGAATGTAAGAGCAAGAGGATGAGATATATCTGCAGAATGCCATCTTCTGCATCTTCTGGATATGGCAAATCTGCTACACTCACGGCAGATGGGGTGTCCTGTACATGACTGAGCCTGTCAGCACCTCCCAAGGAAATATTGCTGGGAGAGGGGAAGCCATGACTCTTAGGGATGTAGCCAGTGGAGGATTGCCCATTCTTTTTTTATTATTATTTGAGGGGGGGCAGATAGAGAGTGGATGCACCAGGGCCTTCAGCTACTGCAAACAAACTCCAGACACATGTATCACCTTGTGCATGTGGCTTACGTGGGTCCTGGAGAATCAAACCCGGGTCCTTTGGCTTTGTAGGCAAGCACTTTAACCACTAAGCCATTTCTCCAGTCCTGCCCATTCTTTAATAAATAATCTCTCACCCATGATTAGGCAAGCAATGCTAATTTAAATCAGAGGGTCCAAAAAAGTAATCAAGGCATTGAAGTATGAGGATCTAGTAGGAAGAAAGGTTTTAGTGGGAGGGGAAAAGAGAGGATGAGTGTTGTGGGGGGATCAAAATGCATTGTATACATGCATAAATATTTTTTAAGCAACAGCTACAAAGGAGCTAGGCATAGTAGCACTTGGGAAGCTGAGACAGGAAGATTACAAATTCAACTCTTGTGTGCTACAGAGTGAGTTCCAGGATTGCCTGTATAAATTAACAAGGTCTTGTCTCAGTGTGAAAAACAAAATGGGGGAGATGGCTTAGCGGTTAAGGCGCATGCCTGCAAAGGCTACGGACCCCAGTTCAATTTTCCAGTTCCCATGTAAGCCAGATGCACATGGTGGCGCATGTGTCTGGAGTTCATCTGCAGTGGCTAGAGGCTGTGGCACACCCATTCTCAATTCTCCCTCTCTCTCCCTCTCTCTGTCTCTAATAAATAAATAAATAATCTAAAAAAGAAAAAAAAAACAGAAAATAATTTGAAAGATGTATTTTAGTGGTATGGCCTGCTTAGTGTGTGTAAGGCTTTGGTTACAATCCCTAGTGCTGCAAAAACAATCCGGCATTTCATGTTGAGACTCATCCCAGAGATACTTCACAGGGTTGGAAAGATTGCTCACTTGCCTACAAAAGCTAATGACCTGAGTTCTGTTCCCCAATGCCCACGTAAAGTGAGTCGCACAAAGTGGCACATGTCTGTTTGCCATGGCTAGAGGCCCCAACATGCCCATTCTCTCTTCTATCTCTCTGTGCTTACAAATAAATAATAAAATATTTTTAAAAGATGATATATGTGTAAGTATTCCAATATCTAAAATACAAAACACTTTTAGTTACCAACATCTTGGAGAACAGATGCATAGTCTGCATTTCTTTTCAGTTTGTTTCCAGGAAAAATGAAATGAAAGTGGTATTCATTCCTAGAACAAAAGGTAGATTTTATTTCTTTTTGTGTGTGTGGTACTGGGGATCCACCCCAAGTCACCTCCCATACAAGGCAAGTACTGTCACTGAGCCATATAATATCTCCAGGCCCTCAGAAGGTAGTTTTTTACATGTAATCCAGGCTGGCTTCTAACTAGCAATCCTTTTGCTTTCACTGCCCGAGTGGCAGGATAGTGGTCATATATTACCATACCTGCTTCAGAAGGCAGACTGTAGATAAATCAGCAAGCAGCCATTGGAGGATGGACATCTTCATAAATGTAAATGAAGTGTAACGGTGTTCACTGCTAACTTTAGCTAGTGGTATGAGTATAGGAGGAATGAATTGCTTCCTTCTAGCAATTTATTATAAAAATTCTAAAGCACAGAAGTTGAAAAAACTATAGTGATCACCCATAGATTCACTACCTCCATCCTATTAATTTTTTTGTTTACTTGATTTTTCTGTTCCTTTATCAGCTATTCATCATTATGGCTGTCTTATTTTTTGATGCATTTCAAAGCAAGTTACATTATTATTCTTTACCGTAAACACCCGAATATGCTTTTCTTAACTGAATTGTTCACCTTTTAGTTAAGAGCTTCATGTACAAAACTCTGGCTTAAGGTCTTAATATAAACCTATATTATAGACATTCTAATGGTAAATCTAACAAAATTCAGAATACTCAAGAATACAAATATTATCCTATACTCTTATAATATAAAATTTTATTTATGATGACAACAGGTATTTTTGAAAGGTCTCTTCATTGAAAGCACAGAATACCAAAATTATTGATGTAGTGAATTTCTTTTTCTTTAAGTTTGTTGCTTATCAATTAGTTTTGCTTAGGAAACCAGTGAACTAGCAATCTATTGTTATCAGCTAGACCAAAAGAAAACCTTAAGAAAACGCAGGTTTCTGGTAAATTTGTGTAGCTGACATTTTCCCACTTTCTTATCAGAAACAAACATATGGATGCTGTTTGAAAATAAAAATCAATAAAAATACTTAGAAAAATCTTAAATATTAGATAACTGAATGGACCATCTTAGAAGTGCTATTAAATTAATATGTAGTTCTTAGAATACAGTAATTCTTTAGTATATTTTTGTTTGTTTTTTCGAGGTAGGGTCTTACTCAAGCCCAGGCTGACCTGGAATTCACTTTTTAGTCTCAGGGTGGCCTCAAACTCAAGGCAATCTTCCTACCTCTGCCTTCCAAGTGCTGGAATTAAAGGTGTGTGTCACCATGCTTGGCTTATATTTTTACATTGTAAATATGTATTCAAATTTATAGTTAAAAGGATGTAACATTTATTTTTATTTATTTACTTAATTATTTGAGAGAGAGAGAGAGAATGGGCACACCAGGGCCTTTGGCCACTGCAGATGAACTCCAGACACATGCATTACCTTGTGCATCTTGGATTATGTGGGTCCTGGGGATTTGAACCTGGTTTCTTTGGCTTTACAGGCAAGTGCCTTAACCTCTCAGCCATCTCTCCAGCCCAGGATGTAACATTTAAATGAGAGTTAGTAGAACATCAAAATCACAGACTTGTATATATATTATTTTTTGAGAGAGAGAGAGAAGCAGATAGAGGGAGTGGGTGTGTCAGGGCCTCTGGCCACTGAAGCTGAACTCCAGGTGCATGCACCACTTTGTGCATCTGGCTTACATGGGTCCTGGGGAATGAAACCTGGGTCCTTAGGCTTTGCAGGTGAGTGTGCCTTAACTGCTAAGCCATCTCTCCAGCCCCAAACTTAAAAAAAAAAATTATTTATTTATTTGAGAGGGACGGGGAGAGAAACAGGCAGAGAGAGAGAGAGAGAATGGGCACACCAAGGCCTTCAGCCACTGCAAATGAGCCCCATATGCATGCGCCCCCTTGTACATCTGGCTTACATGGGTCCTGGGGAATCGAACCTGGGTCCTTTGGCTTTGCAGGCAAGCATCTTGATCGCTAAGCCATCTCAGCCCCAGCCCCAAACTTTTTAAAAAATATTTTTTTATTTATTTATTTGCAAGCAAAAGAGAGAGACAGGTAGAGAGAATGGGTGCACCAGGGCCTTCAGCCACTGCAAACGAACTCCAGACACATGTGCCACTTTGTGCATCTGGTTTACATGGGTATTGGGGAATGGAACCTGGGTCCTTAGGCTTTGCAGGCAAGTGCTTTAACTGCTAAGCCATCTCTTAAGTCTCAGACTTTTGAATAAAAGGTGAGTTATACATTTTAATTCATTAAGCAACATTTAGGACATTTCTTACTTTTTAGTTCTATTTTTGTAATACTAGCTATATTCCGATATGATAGACTATTGAATCACAATGTCCACATGTAGAACTTTTCAATGAGTATGTCTGTCACACTGGTGTACTGCTAATATATGAAAAGTATGTTGAGATAATTATTGTTTTGCTCTTGTATCATTACTAGGGCTTGGAGCTGTTGAGTTACCTTTCTTGCACCCTCAGTTTACCCTGCATGCATTCAAACTGTTATTTGTTTCTGTGTATCTCCCCAGAAACAAGTTTAATATAAATCAGGCTTTTTTTTTTTTTTTTTTTGCATGTGAAGGTTTTGAAGATTAAACTCAATACAATGCTGTATAAAGTTGTACTTAAATCTAAAAAGGACCATTGTATGTAATTAGACAAATTAGACTTAATCAAATTTATCTTTGAAATTTTTTCTTCATGAAGTTCAAGGAACAAGGCTTTTGTTGTTTGTACTTAGGGAACTGGGAATTGAATCTAGGGCTTTGCACATGCTAGGTAAGCACTTTAACACTGGACTATGTCCTGTCTTTGTTTGTTTTCTTTTTATTGTCACAAAATCTAACAGGATATCTTCGATTTTCACATGCATTTTTATCAAGTACTGCCTTTCCTCCAAGAAGTCAAAGTGCTATAAAAGGATTTTTTTTGTTTTGTTTTGTTTTGTTTTGTTTAGCTAAACCCTAATGCCCACCTTTGGAGGAAAAAAACTTTGGAGTCACTTGGTTGCTGTTTGTTAAACAGAATAAATGGTTTCTATATTTTCATTGAAAGTTTCTATTTGGGGGAAAAATGATACAACTTACTATTACTGGCCATTCTATAGCCACTAAGATCTTTCTGCCTTCCTGAACTTCTTCCTGACAGTATTAGAGCTTACCCATATCTTCCCAGTTGTGGATTTCACCTTTTATTTAATTTATTTTTTATTAATTTACTTGAGACAGAGAGAGACATAGAGATAGAGAGAGACAGAAACAGAGAGAATAGGCACTCCTGGGCCTCTAGCCGCTGCAAACAAACTCCAGTTGCATGTGCCGCCTATGCATCTGGCTTATGTGGGTCCTGGGGGAATTGAACCTGGGTCCTTTGGCTTTGCAGGCAAGCTCCTTAATCACTAAGCCAGCCCTCACCTTTTTTATTTGTTTGTTTGTTTGTTTGTTTTGTTTTTTTCAAGGTGGGGTTTCCCTCTAACCCAGGCTGACCTGGAATTCACTGTGTAGTCTCAGGCTGGCCTTGAAATCATGGTGATCCTCCTACCTTTGCCTCCCCAATGCTGGGATTAAAGGTGAGTGCCACTACACTCAGCCAACCCTCACCTTTTATTTAATCAATCAAGGGAGTCAGTGTGATGTGATATGAAAATTAAACCAAAACAACATAGAACATCTGATCACATCCATGTGCATGGTGTTCATCAATCACGTGAGCTCCTCTGGAAGTACGTTTCTTTACTCAGTTGCTGCTGCCATTTGGGGTGCTAGGATTTGGAGGATACCTTCTGTAAGAATAAGAGGTTCATTGACTTTGTATTAGTGAGCACCCTCCCTTCTTACAGTTCTTTCTCCTGGCTTCACTTGAACTTCCTTCCTGCTTACTCATTCCCATTGGCTTCACTCTTCCTACTTTGAGCAGATAATGAGAACTGAGATAGAATAAATGTAGAGCCAATGAAAATCTTAGGATAAGTTAGTCCTGAAACAGACTGAGTTTTTGTGATGAGTCCCTAAGTCTTTCTTCTGTTACTGTGTTGTTCTGTATCTTTGAAATAGTTAAGAAGTGGGGTGAAAGCTGGGCGTGGTCTCACACGCCTTTAATCCCAGCACTAGGGAGGAAGAGGTAGGAGAATCGCCATGAGTTCGAGGTCACCCTGAGACTACATAGTGAATTCCAGGTCAGTCTGAGCTAGAGTGAGACCCTACCTCAAAAATCCAAAAAAAAAAAAAGAAGAAGAAGAAGAAGATGAAGAAAGAAAAAAAGAAGAAGTGGGATGATTAAAATTCAGATGTTAGCCGGGCGTGGTGGTGCACGCCTTTAATCCCAGCACTCGGGAGGCAGAGGTAGGAGGATCACTGAGAGTTCAAGGCCACCCTGAGACTACATAGTTAATTCCAGGTCAGCCTGGACCAGAGTGAGACCCTACCTTGCAAAACAAACAAACAAAAAAATTCAGATGTTGACAGAAGTACATGTTGGGCTGGAGAGATGAATTAGCAGTTAATGCTCTTGCCTGAAAAGCCAAAGGACCCAGGTTTGATTTCCACATGTAAAGCCAGATGCACAAGGTGGCACATGCATCTGGATTTCATTTGCAGTGGCTAGAGGCCCTAGTGTGCCCATTCTCTCTCTCTTCTCTTCTCTCAAATAATGAATAAAATTTCAAAATTAAAAAAAATTCAATAAAAAAAGTACATATCAGTGTCCAGGGCAGCTCTAAATGGATAACGTGCATCATTAGCTTGATCCATAAATGGGAGAGGGGTTACTGCACTTTACCATTGATCTCTTTTATATTTCAGTTCATGTTAATTACCAAAGACCAAAATATGTACTCAAGTAAATATGTAAACTTCCAAGAAAGCTACCTTGCTTGGACTTTTTTTTTTTTGTTTTTTGTTTTTGCTTTTTTCAAGGTGGGGGTCTCATTCTATCCCAGGCTGACCTAGAATTTACTATGTAGTCCCAGGCTGGCCTCAAACGGATAGCGATCCTCCCACCTCTGCCCTCCAAGTGCTGGGATTAAAAATGTGCACCACCACACCCAGCTTGCTTGGATCTTCGCATAAATCTCCTGTATTCATGTTCAGAATACAATCGATTAGAGCAAAATATATATCAACTCTGTAACACCGTTGCAGCCAATTTACTCTTTCATTTAAGTTTCTCCATCTATGAAGTAGAAATAACAAGAATATCCACTGAATGGAGTTGTGCTGGTTGGTTACATGTAGGATTTAGAGCAGTTCCTGGTACAAAAGAGCTCCACAAGTGAATTAATCTATGCAGAAAGTGATTTGCATGAGTTCATGATAAGATAACCTCATTAGTACCAGTCCAGATGCAGAGGAATTATTGAATCACTTACATATAAGGGTGCCATAGGCATTAGGGTTTAATTCCTTTAGGGAACCTCAAGTGAGACAGGCTCATTAAGTGCTCGGGATATTAGATATTATTTTGACTGTAAATGATAGCAGTCCATATTCAAACTAGATTTTAGAATGAAGGGACTTGATGGAAAAACAGGAAGACATCAGAAATGGCGAGGAACCTGGCTACTAGTATCTTTGCTGTTCTGTTGGCTATGCTTTTTCTCTGGAAACTAAGACTTCTAACTGAAATTTTTGTTTTGGGGTTTTTTTTGGCGGGGGGGGGGTCAAGGCAGGGTTTCACTGTAGCCCAGGCTGACCTGGAATTCACTATGTAGTCGCAGGGTGGCCTCGAACTTATAGTGATCTTCCTACCACAGCCTCCCGTTTGTCTTTGAGGTAGGGTCTCACTCTAGTTCAGGCTGACCTGGAACTTACAGCAGGCCTCCCATCTCAGCCTCTCAAGTGCTGGGATTAAAGGCTTGAGCCACCACTTGCAACTAAGAGAATTTTAAAACAAGTTTTCAAAAACCCACAAATACTCACATAACACTAAAGTGACTTTTACAGGGATTTACAGAGCTCTGGACTCAGCACATGCCTTCCTCCTCTATATATGTTCTATTGCATGTCAGCCCCATTGTGTTGCTAAGAGATGATAAACACTATGTGCACTGGCTGTGTATGGTCAAAATAAGTATATTTGTGTATGTTTGATTAAGTATGTGCAAACCATCGTGTAAGACTACAATAGAAGCTGTTAATAATGGGTGTGTCCATGGAAGGAAACTGAGTGGCAGAGGTTGAAAGTCCATACTTTTCTGGTTTCTGGACTGACTTAGTGACTGTAGATCAGTGCTCCTAAACATTTTAAGCATCAGTGTACAGCTTCCTACTTATATTGTGGCAATATAGAAAGCAGTCTGCTTTCATTCTAAGTAGCCCATTACACTTGTTTTCATACGGTATAAGAAAAAGGCACTTCCTCTTCCCAGTATGTAGCCTCAGAAAATGGTCTCAGCCCTCTTCAGAACCTGTTCAGTCAGCAGCACCTTTTATCCAGCTGCTTCTACTGTTCCCAGTACATGTTCCAGGAAACTCACAGCTGATCCCCCTTTTGAGTAACATAACGAACTTGTTCTTTTCTCTCCTTTACTGCTTCTGCACAAGCACATTCCCAGTGTGACTGTGGAAGTCTCACCAGTTCCTCACTGAGCACTGGCTGTCCTATGATTTGGACAGAAAGACATCTGCATGACATAATAATGGCATAAATGACTTTGAAATTTTCATAAGAGAACCTGTTTGATTGTTGAATTCTAAGACTTTCTCAAAAGGTACATTTTGTAAACATCTATTAAACATTGAGTTGTAAACATCTATTAAGCATTTTTTTTCCTGAGGTAAGGTCTCACTCTAGCTCAGGCTGACCTGGAATTCACTATGTAGTCTCAGGGTGGCCTTGAACTCACACCCATCCTCCTATCTCTGCCTCCTGAGTGCTGGGATTAAAGGCATGCACCACCATGCCCGGCTCTAATAAGCTTTTGTTTTGTTTTGTTTTGTTTTGTTTTTTGTTTTTGTTTTTTGAGGTAAGGTCTCACTCTAGTCCAGGCTGACCTGGAATTCACTATGTAGTCTCAGGGTGGCCTCAAACTCATGGTGATCCACCTACTTCTGCCTTCCGAGTGCTGGGATTAAAGGCATGTGTCTCCATGCCCAGCCTCTATTAAGCATTTTTAAAGTGAAATAGTATTTAATTCACCAAGGATTACTTTCCAGAGATAGGGTAAATTTGAACAGGATTCAACAAAAGGATGTATACTTGTACTGCCCTATATCTTGAAATACTTAAGTATGTGCTTTGAAAATCATGTCCTGTTTTTGCTTTATTACTTGTCACCAAATAGAAAGAAGAGGGAAAACTTCAAGGACAGCTTAACAAGTGTGACTCTAACCAGTATATCAGAGAACTGAAAGATCAGATAGCAGAGCTGAATCACGAGGTAAGTGATAAGTTTTGATCTCAAATATTTCTTTCTTCCTTCCTCTGTAGGGCAACACTTGATGACTGATTATAAGATTGACATTCTTTGCTAAGGATTGTGAATTCATGCTTATAATTAATAATATCTTAGAAGACTGTCTTTGTTTGTTTGTTTGTTTGTTTGTTTGTTTGTTTATTTATTTATCTGCAAGCAGAGAAGAGAGATAGAAAGATCCTCCAGCCGCTACAAATGAACTCCAGGTGTATGCGCCACTATGCATCTGGCTTTACATGGTGTTGCAGTCAGGTTTGCATTGCTGGCAGAAATCACACAACCAAGAGCAGCTTTTGGGGAAAAAAAGAGTTTATTTTGGCTTACACAGACTCAAAGGGAAGCTGCACGATGACAGGGAAAATGACAACACGAGCAGAAGGTGGACATCAAGCCCTGGCCCACATAAGGTGGACAATAGGAATAGGAGAATATGCCAAACACTGGCTATAACACCCATAAGCTCGCCTCCAACAATACACTGACTCCAGGAGGCTTTAATTCCCAAATCAACTGGGAACCTAGCATTCAGAACACCTAAGTTTATGGGGACACCTGATTCAAACCACCACACATGGGTACTGGGGAATTGAACTCAGGTTGCTAGGCTTTGCAGGCAAACACCTTAGCCTCTGAGCCATCTATCCAGCCCAAGACTGTCTTTAACAAGGACCTTTCTGTTCAAATATTGAGGATTTAGTTACCTTAAACATTTCACCATAATCTAAAATGAACAATTAATATTTTCCTGTCAAATGTTTGTTTATTAAAATCTGGAAAGTCTTGGTAGTTCTACGAGTCTCAGATGTACTTGAATTAAGTTAAACTTTTCCTTCTACCTGCTGGGTAAGTTTGTGGTGCTTACCGTTGCATGTAGAGGAAGTCTTTTTCTTTTGTCTTCTTTTCCCTCATGGTGCTATTACTGAAGTTGCAAAAAAGGATACTTGCCTAATATCAGTTAACAGATTTCTTAGTATTTGAATACTTTTTAAACTGGCACTACCCAGAATCTGTGACAGCTAGACCATGAAATTTTCAGAATTGTACTAGTTATTATACTAATCTGAATTATTTGGCATGTTTTTCCCTAGAGACATTTGTTGCTAATACAGCTATGGGTCAGTCTCTGTGTCCATTACTATTCTAATGATAGATATCTGGCAACACAAATTAAAAAGTACTTTTCTTTGAATTCTTTGTAAAAGAATATTTACTAACACTAATGAGATTTGAAAGGATAGCCTATCTGTGATTTGTTTTAAAAACTGAAGAAGAAAGCATCTCATTTTGGCGACATAATAAATTTAAACCTCCAAAGAGTAAGTGTAGGTCAACATTACCCTTTCCTGGCATCACACCATCAGCTGAAGTCTGAGTGTTCAGGGGTAATAACCTCCTGGAAGTAGTTAGTCTTAAGAGTAAATCCCAAGTGGAGGGGAAAAAATGGGTAATATTACATAAGGTTCAGAAAAGAAGGGGTTGTTCCTATAAATACTGATAGTTAACCATGATAAAATCTGAGGGGTTCAGAATCTCAAAAATAATCTTCACCTGTTTTGTGGGTTCCCCCCCCCCTTTTTTGAAGCAGGGTCTCACTGTAGTCCAGGCTAACCTGAGACTCACTCTGTATCCCAGGCTACCTACATGAATACAGGGCTGGGAGTTTAGAAAGGCATGTAATGGAAGGATTAATGTGACCAAGAATAAGGAAGTGCAGGCGGACTGAGCAGCATGGGATTATGGGGAACCTTGACAACTAGAAGGTATTCAGTAGGTTATATAAAAGCATTGTGGGTATTCGGTTGGAGGTTCTTTTTCATTGTTTTCTGAGCAGATTTTCTTTTTTATTTCATTCACTTGTTTCAGAGTTTATCACCAAAGTGAGATTAAACAACAAGTTAAATTTAACTCTTATAATTACTATTGTGTTGTTGATCAAGTTTTAAAAATATTTTATTTTTATTTATATATTAGAGAGAGAGAATGGGTGCATCCGGATCTCTAGCCACTGAAAACTCTAGACCCATGCGCCACCATGTGCATCTAGCTTACATGGGTTCTGGGGAGTCGAATGTAGGTCCTTAGGCTTCACAGGCAAGTGCCTTAACCAATAAGCCATCTCTCCAGCCCTAAACTTTTTTAAAAAATTTTTACTGACAACTTCTATACTTACAATCAATAAACCTTGATAATTCCCTCCCCTCTCCCATTTTCCCCTTCACAGCTCTCCATCATATCCCCTCCCTCTCTCCATTAGTCTCTCTTTTATTTTGATGTCATTGTCTTTTTCTCCTATTATGAGGGTCTTATGAAGTATTGCTAGGCACTGCAAGGTCATGGATATTGAGGCCAATTTCTGTCTGGATAGTTGCATTGTAAGTGGTTTCCTTCCTTTGGCTCTTATATTCTTTGTGCCACCTCTTCTGCAATGGACCCTGAACCTTGGAGGGTGTGATAGAGATGTTTCAGTGCTGGACACTTCTCCGTCCCTTCTTCTCAGCACTATGTTGCCTTTTGGGTCATCCCAGTGGTCACTGCCATCTGAAAAGAGAAGCTTCCCTAACCAGAAGTGAGAGTAGCATTAATATATGAATATGAACATTAAGTGTAGTGTTAAGGTAGTGAGAAGAGTCATTAGGATATATGCCTAGGAATTCTATAGCTGGATCATATGGTAAATCTATTTTTAACTGTCTTAAGAACCTCCACACTGATTTCCACAATGGTTATACCAGACTACATTCCCACCAACCGTGTAGAAGGGTTCCCCTTTTTCTGCATCCTTGCTAGCATTTATAGTCATTTGTTTTCTTGATGGTAGCTGTATTAGTCAGGGTTCTCTAGAGGAACAGAACCGATAGGATGAATTCTATTAAAAGGGAATTTATTGGATTAGCTTACAGCAGTCCAACAATAGCAGGTTGCAGGCCTGAGAGTCAAGGAAGGTGGTAGCTGCTCAGTCCATGAGGCTGGATGCCTCAGCATTCCTAATCCGGCACTGAAGGCCTGGAGGCGTCCTTGAGAGACACTGCTCTTCAGTCCACACTGGAAAGCAGCAAGCTTCAAGCAGCAAGCAGCACTGGCAGCCAGCAGGGAGGAGAGAGAGCTTTCCTTCCCAGAACTTCCTTAGATAAGGTCCCCCCTCTGAGGGGCTACCCACTCTGGAGGAAGGGCTCACCCTGGGGGAAGGATTCCTCCTTTAGTTAATCCTTCCTAGAAGCAACCTCAGAGACACTTATGGGGAATGTCTATGGAATACTAACCAGATCAAGTTGACACAAACTTAACCATCACAGTAACCATTCTGATAGGAATGAGATAGAATCTCAAAGTAGTTTTAATCTGCATTTCCCTGATGGCTAAGGATGTAGAACACTTTTTTAGATGTTTATATGCCATCTGTATTTTTTTCTTTGTGAACTCTCTATTTAGTTTCATAGCCCATTTTTAATTGGGTTATGTGACTTATTATTTTGGTTTTTGAGTTCTTTGTATATTCTGGATATTAATCCTCTCAAATGTATAGCTGGCAAAGATTTTTCTCCCGTTCTGTAGGTTGTCTCTTTTCTCTATACACAGTGTCTTTTGCTGTACAAAAGCTTTGTAATTTCATGAGATCCCAGTGGGGGTTTTATTTCCTGAGCAATTGGGGGTATATTCAGAAAGTCATTGCCTATGCCAGTATGTTGAAGGGTTTCCGCTACTTTTTCCTCTAGCAGTTTCAGAGTTTCAGATCTGATATTAAGGTCCCTGATCCATTTGGACTTCATTCTTGTGCATGGAGAAAGACAAGGATCTATTTTCATCCTTCTACATACAGATAGTCAATTTTCCCAGCACCACTTCTTGAAGAAGCTGTCTTTTCTCCAATGAATATTTTAGGCATTTTCGTCAAAAATCAAATGTCAATTGATGAGAGTGGGGTATTGAAATCACCCACTACAGTTGTGTTTGGTGTTATCTGTGACCTTAAGTCTAATAGTGTTTGTTTGATGAAACTGGGAGCCCCCATGTTAGGTGCATATATGTTTAGGATTGTAATGTCCTCCTGTTGGAATGTTCCTTTAATCAGTATAAAGTGACCTTCTTTATCTTCCCTCACTAATGTTGGTTTGAAGTCTATCCTGTCAGATATTAGGATAGCAACCCCTGCTTGTTTCCTAGGCCTGTTTGCTTGAAATACCGTTTTCCATCCTTTCACCCTAAGATAGTATCTATATTTGTTGAGAGATGAGTTTCCTGGAGGCAACAAATAGCAAGATCCTGCCTTTTAATCTAGTGTGCAAGCCTGTGTCTTTTGGTTGGGGCATTGAGGCCATTGATATTGAGAATTATTATTGAAAGGCATGTGTTTATTCTTGCCATTCTTCTTGTTTTGTAGTGCTTCCTGATTCCCTTTTCTCTCTTGTTTTAACTGTTATTTGAGTATGGTTTATTTTTTTCCTGTTTCCTTATGTGTGTGCTTTGCTTCCTCTTCAGTGTGAAGGATTCCTTCAAGTATTTTCTGTAGAGCTGGCTTAGTTGTCATAAATTCATTTAGCCTGTTTTTGTTGTGGAATATACTTATTTCTCCTTCAATTTGGATAGATAGCTTTGCAGAATAAAGTAATCTTGGTTGACAGTTGTTATCTTTCAGAACCTGGAATACATCATTCCAAGCCCTCTGGTTTTTAAAGTTTGTGTTGAGTAATCTGCTGTGATCCTGATGGGCTTGCCTTTATAGGTGACTTGCTTTTTAATCTCTAACTGCTTTCAATATATTTGGTTGCATGTTTAGTAGTTTAATGTAACATGGCGAGGAGAGGTTCTTTCCAGGTTTTGTCTGTTTGGTGTTCTAAAAGCTTCCTGTATCTGGAGCTGGAGAGATGGCTCAACAGTTTATGTGCTTGCCTGAAAAGCCAAAGGACCCAGGTTTGATTCCCCAGGACCCACATAAGCCAGATGTACAAGGTGACGCAATCATCTGGAGTTTGTTTGCAGTGGCTGGAGGCCCTGGTGTGTCCATTCTCTCCCTCTCTCTCTCTCTTTCTCTCCCTCCCTCCCTCCCTTCCTCCCTCTCTCAAATAAATAAATAAATAAATAAATAAATAAATAAATAAATAAATAAATAAATAAATACTTCCTGTATCTGCATTGGCACTTCTTTCCAAATTTGGGGAAATTTTTATTCTATGATTTTTGTTTCATGCCTTTGGAGTAAAATTCTTTTCCTTCTACTATACACTGAATTCTTATGTTTGATCTTTTCATAGTGTCCTGAATATCTTGAAATTCCCATTCATACCTTCCTATCAGCTTGTCTTTCTCTTTGTTGGACTGTATTAGATCTGCCACCTGGTCTTCTAGTTTAGATATTCTGTTCTCTCCTTCATCCATTCTAGTTGTGAGACTTTCCACAGGGTTTTTTATTTAACTGACTGTGTTTTTCAGTGCTAGTATTTCTGCCTGGTTTTTCTTCAGTATTTCTATTTCCTTACTCATGTCTTGTAATAACCTCCTTATTTCATTAATGTGGTTTCCTGTGTTCTCTTGGAATTCCTTCAGGAGTTTGTTTTATTCTTTGATTCCTTTGAGTATAGATAAAAATCATTTTGTTGAAATCTTTGTCAGGCATTTCATTTAAAACAGTCTCATTGGAAGCCATTTCTGATGGATTTATAATTTTGGGTGGGATTGTACTATCTTGATTCTTTGTGTTTCTTGTATTTCTATGCATTTATATGCATCCCAAGTAGGTTTGATGGTTGGATTTTCCAATTAGCTGCAGTGCTTTTAGATTTGGAAATCCAGCTTTATGTATCTTCAGATAGGAGTTTAAGATGCCAAGTGTAGCTCTCGTACTCCAATCCAACTGCAGAACTAATCCTAAGTGTTGAGTTTGCCTGATATTCAAGTATTCTAGTGAGCTGGGTGGAGCAATTTACTGGCAAATTCTAAAATTCAGCTGAGCAATACACACATTCAACAAAAACCAGCACAGAGTATGCAAATGTGGGGCTTGAAACAAACAGATAACCTTATAAAGCTAAAATCCATAAGGGTGTGTGTTGCTCTACACCCTTAATCCTGTCAGCTGGGATGTTCTGAAATGGGTTCCAGGTCAGCCTGGGTCTGAATCAGACCCTGCCCCCCATAATGACAGAAGAAAAAGACAAAGGCCCTATGAATCTGAAAGCCTTTGAGGCAACAATAGTCAACCCCTAAATACAGCTTAATTAAGAATGGTAAATCCAACCAAGAATATGTAACCTGTAACCTGCCCTGACATAGAGATTAGCACTTCCAGTGCAGGCCGATGTACCTGCTTTTTTCTCAGTCAGGCTCATTACCTTTTGGGGTGGCCTTTTTAGCTGAACGGGCAGCAGTTCACTCAAAGATTTCTTTTTTTTTTTTCTGTGCTATATCCCTCTGCTCACACCAGTCTGTTTCTATGCAAAGCTACCCTGCACAACTTCTCAGGACAGGGGCATAACAGCAAGCCTCTCACACAAACCACCACTAGCCCAGTCCAAGCAAAGCTCTTTCTCACCCTCATAAGCCAAACCTCACAGTCCATAGTTCTTACTGCATTCAGGTCTTTTAACTCTGACCAGAATAGTCCATCAAGCTGTACTTGCAGCACTGCAAGGCATCTCTTAGGCCAAGGTTTCAAATCCTTCCACATGCCTCTTGAAAATCAGCTCCAAAAGGCCAAAGCCACATAGTCAGGTGTCTAACAGCAAATGATACCACTCCTTGGTACCAACATTACTGCTGCAGTCAGGTTCGCATTGCTGGTAGAAATAACCCAACCAAGAGCAGCTGGGAAAAAAAAAAAAAAAAAAAAAGGTTTATTTTGGCTTATAGACTCGAGGGGAAGCTCCATGGTGGCAGGGGGAAATGATGGCATGAGCAGAGGGTGGACATCACCCCCTGGCCAACATCAGGTGGACAATAGCAACAGGAAAGTGTGCCATACCCTGGCAAGGGGACACTGGCTATAATACCCATGAGCCTGCCTCTTAACAATACACTGCCTGCCTCCAGGAGGTGTTAATTCCCAAATCTCCATCAACTGGGAACCTAGCATTCAGAATATCTAAGATTATGTGGGACACCTGAATCAAACCACCACAGTGCCCAAATAAGTGGTCTGTTAAGCCAGTTGTACCATAGACAATTACACACTAGATGTTCACATACAGAGTGAGAACTAAGGGTGTGAGGACACCACTCCTTTGCTTCACTGGGTCCCCAACAATCACAGACAGGTCCTTTTGCATAGTAGGCATACATTCTACCACTGATGACTTCTCCAGCCCCTAAAATCCTTGTCGTTTAGCTATCACTATCTCAAAGTGCCTAACATACTAAATTTGTAAAGACAACCTTGTTTTAGCTCTCTGATCTGTAAGTTCCAGACTTGTTGACTTTGTTGCTTTTTTAAAAAAAATTATTTATTAGAGAGAGAGAGGGTGCACCAGAGCCTCCAGCCACTGCAAACGAACTCCAGACGCATATGCCACCTTGTTCATCTGGCTTATGTGGGTTCTGGAGAATCAAACCTGGGTCCTTATGCTTTGCAGGCAAATAGCTTAACTGCTAAGCCATCTCTCCAGCCCAACTTTGTTACCTTTGAGCCTGTGTTGAAGCAGCACATCATGGCAGGAGTGTGTGGTTGACCAAAAGCACTTGTATCATGACCAAAGCCACAACGGAAGAGTGAGGAGGGCGCCAGGACTCCATAAGTCCTTTCAGGACTTATGACCTCCAATGACCTCCTTAGGCTCTCCTCTTCTCCCCTCTCGTCTGTTTGCCCCTCTCCTCTCTTCTTCCTCCTACTCACTCTCCTCTCCACACTTTCTCTCACTTCTCCTCTCCTCCCTCCCTCCTTTTTATCCTCTCCTCTTTCCCTCTCTCTCCCCTCTTCTCTCCCCCTTCCTTCTTCCCTCTCTCCCCCTTCACTCTCCCCTCTGTCCTCTCTCTCTTTCTCTTATCTTCTCTCTCTCCCTCTCTTTCCTTCTTTCTCCTCCTTTTCTCTCCTTCCTATTGTTCCTGGTCCTTGTGGATACTAAGCAAGCACTACACCACTGCTGTATCCCCAGCTTGGGTCCCATCTCTTAAAGCTTCCAGCACCTCCCAGCAGTGCTACAACTGGGGACCAAGGCTGTAAAACATGAACTTTTAGGGGACACGTAAGACCCAAACTATTGCAGCACTTAAAGCCAAGATTTGAGATTCATACTTTTTTTTAAACTAGAATTTATTTTTCTATTTTTATTTTTTTGGTTTTTGGTTTTTGGTTTTTCGAGATAGGGTTTCCCTCTAGCCCAGGCTGACCTGGAATTCACTATGTATTTTCATTGTGGCCTCAAACTCATGGTGATTCTCCTACCTCTGCCTCCCAAGTGCTGGGATTAAAGGCATGCGCCACCAGGCCCAGCATGTTTTTTTGTTTTGTTTTGTTTTCGTTTTTGTTTTTAAAATTTTCTCTTGGGGCTAGAGAAATGGCTTAGCAGTTAAGGCATTTGCCTGCAAAACCTAAGGACTTCAGTTCAATTCCCAGGACCCACGTAAGGCAGATGCACAAGGGGGCACATGCATCGGGAGTTCGTTTGCAGCGGCTAGAGGCCCTGGCATGTCCATTCTGTCTTTCTCTCTGCCTCTTCCTCTCTCTCTCTCTCAAATAAATAAATAAAATATTTTAAGATTCTTTTTTCAGGCCGGGTGTGGTGGCACATGCCTTTAATCCAGCACTCGGGAGGCAGAATCGCCATGAGTTCAAGGCCACCCTGAGACTACAGAGTGAATTCCAGGTCAGCCTGGACTAGAGTGAGACCCTACCTCAAAAAACAAAAACAAAAACCAAAATAAATTTTTTTTCCTCTGGGAAGGTCTCACTCTAGCCCAGGCTGACCTGGATCTTACTCTGTAGACTCAGGGTGGCCTTGAACTCACAGTGATTCTTCTACTTCTGCCTCCCAAGTGCTGGGATTAAAGGTGTGTGCCACCATATCCAGCCCCAGAAGTTTTTTTTTTTTTTTTTTTTTTTTTAAATATTTTATTGGGCTGGAGAGATGGCTTAACAGTTAAGGCACTTGCCTGCAAAGCCAAAGGACCCAAAGTCGATTCCCCAGTACCCATGTAAGCCAGATGCACAAGGTGGTACATGTGTCTGGAGTTCGGCTGTAGCAGCTGAAGGCTCTGGCATGCCCATTCTCTATCTACCTCTGTCTCTCTCAAATAAATAAAGTAAATAAATAAATAATTAAAAGATAACTGTTTCTGTTATCTTAAAAATGTATTTTTATTTATGACAGCTGAGCAATCTTCAGTCCTAGAAATGTTTTTTAAAATTAACATAGTTTGGGCTAGGGAGATGGCACAATGGTTAAAGGCACTTGCTTGCAAAGCTTGTTGGCCTGGGTTTGATTCTCCATAACCCATATGAAGCCAGATACGTGCTGGAGAGATGGCTGAGTGGTTAAGGCGCCTGCCTCCTAAGCCTAAGAACGCTGGTTCCAATCTCCAGGTTCCACGTTTAGCCAGATGCAAAGTGATGCGAGGGCGCAATGCCGCACTTGACCACAAGGGGGCGCACGCATCTGGATTTCGTTCTCAGCAGCTGAGAGGCTGCTGGCGCGACCATCTCTATCTGTCTTCCTCTCCCTCTCTCTGTCTTTCTCTATCTCTCTCCAAAAAATAAAAAAATAATAATAAATAAAAAATAATAAAAATAAATCCAGAGGCAAAAGTGGTACCCATTACCTAGTTAGTAGTAAAACCACTCTCAGCTTATAGTCTCCACCTTTCTTTCTCCTACAGGTTCTTGTTTTCTTTTTCTAAAATGAAGTTTTGTGATTTACTGTTAAAACGGTGAAATATGAGCAAAAATATTTACCATATATGGCTGACAAAGGGCATGCATTTTTTTCTTTTCTTAAGCTTTATTTTTATTTATTTATTTTTTTTTTATGAGCAAGAGAATTAGCATGCCAGGGCCTCCAGCCCCTACAATCGAACTCCAGATGGGTGTGCCACTTTGTGCACATGTGCAACCTTGCACATGCATCACCTTTTACGCCTGTCTTACGTGGGTCTGGGAAGTCAAACCTGGATCCTTAGGCTTCTCAAGCAAGCACCTTAACTGCTAAGCCATCTCTCCAGCCCTCTTTTTAAACTTTTTATGGACAACCTCTATTCATATACACAATGTGGCCTGTTTATAATCCCTTCTTACCACCGTCCTTTGTCTTCCTTCCTGAATCCCCCCTCCACTGAATTCCTTTCCAACTAGTCCCTCTTCTATTTTGATCTCATTTTTCTTCCCCTCATACTATCAGGTCTTGTGTAGGTAGTAACAGCCACTGTGAGGTCATAAATGTAATGGCCATTTTGTGTCTAGATACACCATTCCAAAGCACCTTCCTTTGGCTCTTACATTCTTCTGCCACCTCTTCCACAATGGCCCCTGAGCTTTGAATGGTGTGATAGAGATGTCTCAGTGATGAACACTCCCCTGTCATTTCATCTTAGCACTTCAGTGAGTTTTGAGTCTCCCCAGTGGTCACCACCATCTGAAAGGGAAGCTTCTGTAACCAAAAGTGAGAGTAGCATTAGTGTATGGACATAAACGTAAGTGTTCAGAGGGCAATTTGTTTAGCCAAACAACAGTAGTAGCTCTCTCCCTCCCATGGTTTATGACCTCCCTGGCCATAGACTTTTCATTAGGTTTTCAGTACAGGAGTTGAATGTCCTTTCATGGAGCAGGCCTTGAGTCCAGTTACAGAGCATTCGGTTTCCCCCATAATAACCATGCCACCATTACACCAGCTGACACATTTTCATTTTGCCTGGCTGGCCAGCCATCTAGCTTGCAGACTGTTGATGACTTTTCTCCCCCAGCAGGCTGCATAGCTCTTTCCAGCACTATGTTGTCTAGTCACCAGAGCGCAGGCTTCCATTGCACCTCCAGCTTGATTTCTCAGTGTCCTGCAGCCCAAGTATGTGTTGTCTCCAGCAATAGGGTCTTACCTTCTAGTTCTGGTGCGCAACCAAGAGTGTTGGCAATACCCCGTGATGTTTGCAGGGAGGGCATTAAAGGCCTCCCTGACCAGCAGAGCTCACTGTGAGGTGTCCCCTCCCCCTGACACTACCCCTTCCCAACTAATTCCCTTCTTGCTTTCATGCCTTTGTCTTCTCTCCCTCTCTCCCCTTCCCCCACTGAGTTAAATTAGGGTTGCTTATATAAACATGGGTGTGGGGAATTGTTTACTGGAATATGGGTAACTTAGTGGCTACACCACTGATCCACATTTATTTTTTAGTGTTCTGTATCTTCAATTAAGTCCTGTTGCTTCAACTTTGATTTTGAAATCATCACTTACAAAATGTTATTTTCTTTTAGATCAAGTAATTTTTAAAAATTAAATTTGTTTTTTACATACTTTTTAATTTATTTATTGTTTGAGAGAAAGAGGCAGACAGAGAGAGAGAGAGAGAGATTATGGGCACACTAAGGCCTTCAGCTGCTGCAAATGATCTCCAGATGCATGTACCACCTAGTGCATCTGGCTTATGTGGGTCCTGGGGAATAGAACCTGGGTCCTTTGGCTTTGCAGGCAACCACCCTAACCACTAAGCCATCTCTCCAGCCCTAAATTTGTTGTTTTTTTTTTCCAAGATACTAGAGTAGTAATGATTTTGCAAACTAGGGACATTTGAAACTGTGTTCTAAGCACCTGCAAGTATCTATTAAAGGAGAATTGATAAAAGATGAACTGCTGGCTCTCAGATTTACAAATGTTAACACTTTTAAACTGTGTTTGGAAGTCTTTAGTGCAGTAAATCATGTGCTTTCCATGAGCCATATCTCACAGATGCAGTTGGACATGAGATAATCAGATTTTCTCTCCCCACAAACAGGACAGCTGAAAATGTCATGCCAACACTAAGTGTCACAGACTTTGTGCTACTTTGCTGCCTGTCTGATTTAAGTTGTTGTGGTCAGCATGAGGAACCTGTGATATGATAAGATAACATTCATGATGTCATGTGGTTTGTGAGAGTCCAATCTTAACCAAGCAGCCTGTGAGCACCTCGGGATGGGGAAGGGAGGGATGCTAACCTCATCTCAAAGCCTGTTTTGTGCTCAGTGACAAAACGGGAGGGAGAAGCCCATATATATATATAATGTAAAAATTATGTGATTATTATGAGTTACCAATTTGAAAAATATGAGTACTACAAATGCATTCAATCTCCTTCAGCCTAAAGCATTAAACCTTTTATTGCAGCATATCTGTTTATCTAAAATGAAGCTGCAAAAGGTAGCCACCACTTCTTTTCTACTGATGGGAAAGTTGGATGTAGAAGATTTACACTGTTGATGATTTTTTTTTAATCAGTGAAAATTATTTCTACATTTCTTAAGTAGAAAATTACTTATTTCCCACCTGGAAACATGTCCATTGGAAACATTTACACAAAATGTCTACTGGCTTTATACATATAAAGAGAGATCCTCATATTTTATAAAGTTCACCCACTTAAAGGTTTTGGTTTTTTTGGTTTTTTTTTAAGATAGAATCTTACTCTGTAGTCCAGGCTGACCTTGAACTCACAGTGATCCTTCTACCTGTGCCTCCCTGAGTGCTGGGATTAAAGGTATGCACCACCACACCCAGCCCATTTAAAATTTTTAATTTTGATATAGTTTTGGTAAATTGATGGAGTGTACAACCATCATCACCATCAACTCAATTTTTTTTTTTTTGTCAATTCAGAAAGAAACCTTAGTAGTCACTTCCCATTATCTCTAAGCTTTTTTCCTTCGTAGGCAAAAACTGATATTCTGTTTCTCTATAGTAATATCCTCATACTGAGCATTTCATGTAAAGTAAATCAAACAATTAGAGGTCTTCTGGAACTGGCTTCTTTCACTGAGCACAGTGGTTTTAAGGTTCATTCACATTTTACTATGCATTTCTATTTTGTTCTTGGTTGGCTAGTTGATGTTTTAAATTTTTACTTATTTATTTGAGAGAGGACCAAGAGAGAGAATGGGTCCACCTAGGTCTTCAGCCACTGCAAACGAACTCCAAATACATGCACCACCTTGTGCATCTGGCTTTATGTGGGTACTGAGGAATTGAACCTGGGTCCCTTGGCTTTGCAGGCCAGCGCCTTAGCCACTAAGCCATCTCTTCAGTCTTGGTTTATTTTTTGAGGTAGAGTCTCACTCTAGCCCAGGCTGTCCTAAAACTCACAGTAATCTTTTCTCTCAGCCAGGATTAAAGGCACATGCCACTGTGCCCTTCATTCTTTTTTAGTGTCTAACAATCTCCCCAAACATTTTATCCATTGATTAGGTGATAGAAATTTGCTTTCCTCCCACCTTTTGGCTATTGTAAATAATGATACTGTTGAGTATTCCAGACATCTTTATGAGCATGCATTTGTATTTGAGTGTATATGTAATTGTAGCCTTGTTGGATCGTATGGCAGCTCTGTTGCAACCAGTTGAAGAGCTGCTGCACTGTTTTCCAAAGCCACTGTAGCAGTTTGCATTCCTACCAGCTGTCTATGAGGCTCTGACTTCTCCACATTCTTGCTGGCTCCTGTTTCTCTCTTCTTGGTGATGGCCATCCTAGTAAGTATGAGGCAGCATCTCACGGCTTCCATCGACTTTCCACTCATGGGTTAATCATGGGGAGCGTCTCTTCATAGGCTTATTGACTATTTAAATCTTCTTTAGGGAAGTATCTGCTCAGGTCCTTCGCCCATTTAAAAAAAATTGCTGGGTGTGGTGGTATGCACCTTTAATCCCAGCACTGGGGAGGCCAAGGTAGGAGGGTTGTTGTGAGTTCAAAACCAGCTTGCGACTACATAGTAAATTCCAGACCAGCCTGTGCTAGACCAAGACCCTACCTAGAAAAATCAAATAAATACATAAATAAATAATAAAATTTATCAATTATTATTTGCAATCAGGGGAGAGAGAGAAAGAATGGGCACACCAAGGCCTCTTGCCGCTGCAAACAAACTCCAGATGCATATGCCACTTTTTGCATATGGCTTTTTGCATCTGGCTTTACGTAGGTCCTGGAAAATCGAACCTGGGCCCTCAGGCTTGCAAACAAGTGCCTTATCTACTAAACCATTTCTCCAGCCCCTCTTTGCATTTTTTAACAGAGGAGTGTAGGTATATTCATACACGTGTGCATGAGGCCAGGGGACAACTTCAAGTGTTATCTTCAGAAATACCACCTACCTTGTTTTGAGACAGTCTCTCATTGGCTTGGAACTCACCCAATTAGGCTAGACTGACTGGCCAGCAAACCCCAAAGATCCTCCTGTCTCCATCTCCCCAGCACTGATTATAGGCATGTGCCACTACACTTGGTTTGTTTGTTTATTTGCAAAGAGACAGTGAGAATGAGAGAATTTAAAATCTCAGGCTGGTTTTAAACTCACAATTAGTTCTTCTTCAGACTCCCAAATGTTGGGATTATAGGTGTGTGTCACCGCACCAGGCCAACTCAATAGCCTTTTTTTTTTTTTTTTTTTTTTTTTTTGGTTTTTCGAGGTAGGGTCGTCCAGGCTGACCTGGAATTCACTCTGTCTTCTCAGGGTGGCCTTGTACTCACAGCAATCCTCCTACCTCTGCCTCCCAAGTGCTGGGATTAAAGGCATGCACCACCATGCCCGGCTAATAGCCATTTTTTAACATTCATATTTTGTGTCTTCTGGAAATATCCCAATTCGGGGGCCCATGAATAAGGTCTATTAAAGTGTTTGTAAGTATGTTGTACATGAAGTTGTGTACATTTTTCAGGATGAGTTCATAATTTTATCACATAGCTTGGGTGCTCTGGTACCTAGAAGAATTCAAGATCTCTGTTGAACTACTTAGACCATGGTCCTACTTAGCAGTGTAACATATTATATGCATGTTTGGATGAATCAACCTTAATTTTCTGTTAGCATATTCTACTTCATTTGTGTCCCTCTCAGTGGACAGTATAGGGCCTGCAGCAGCCAACTCCCAGCTTCAGCACTTTGTAGATATTTTAGGATGAGTAAACTAATAAACTTCTTGGTCCCTCAACTATCTTGTAGGAATTATTGCCAGCATCAACTAAATACCAGAAAGGCTTAAAACAGTATGTGACTAAATAAGTGGTCCTGTTAAGCCAGCTGTACCATAGACATTACACATTAGATGATCACATACAGAGAACTGTATAAGAGAGTGTGAGAACATGACTCCCGTGCATCACTGGGTCCCCAGCAATCACATACAGGGTGATAACTGTCAGAGCGTGAGGACACCTCTCCCATACTTCACTGGGTCCTGGACGATCACATACAGGGTGATAACTGTCAGAGCGTGAGGACACCTCTCCTGTGCTTCACTGGGTCCTGGACGATCACATACAGGGTGATAACTGTCAGAGCGTGAGGACACCTCTCCCATGCTGCAGTGGCCCCCCATAGCCTTCATAACAAAGTCCTAATTCTTCAGGATAGAATTCTTCATAATTTATCCCCTGCTTTCCTTCAAGTTTAATTTTTCAGCTCATCTTTAGACCCATATCTAGCCACACCAAACCACTTGTAGTTTGCCAACACACAGCACCATGCCACCTGTACCTCCCAACACCTGCTCATCCTTAAGACCCAACTTAAGCATTATGTGACTCTATCCCTTTGAGCTGTGCTTCTCCTGTGGGTTTGCTTAATACTCATTTATGTTAAAATCAGGTGCTCGTTGCTATCTGTCCCTCCGAACTTGAATTCCCTGGGGGCAAGAGCCTGCCATTCTTTATCTTGGCCTTTCAGCAGTACAGTGTGTGTCAGTACACATTTGGTTCATCTAGATGGACTACTAAAAACCCATAAGAAGGCTGGAGAGATGGCTTAACAGTTAAGTTTCTTGCCTGCGAAGCCCAAGGACTCAGGTTTGACACTCCAGGTCCCACATAATCCAGACGCACAGTGATGCAAGGGTGCAAATGCTCGCAAGGGGGTGCATACATCTGCAGTTCAATTACAGTGGCTGGAGGCCCTAGCGTACCAATTCTCTCTCTTTCCCTCCCTCCCTCTCTTGCTCGCTCACTCTCACATAAAAACAAGGCAGTCTGTTGGGCTTGCCTCAAAAATAAATAAATTAATAAAAATAAATTAATTAAAAACCAAAAGAAGCCAGGTGTGGAGGCACATGCCTTTAATCCCAGCACTAAGGAGACAGAAGTAGGAGTTCGAGGCCACCCTGAGACTACATAATGAATTCCAGGTCAGCCTGGGCTAGAGTGAGACCCTACCTTGAAAAACCAAACAAACAAAACCACATAAGATAGCCTTCATGAACATTAATTCCTCTTAGCATAATTCTGTCCAGATAGCAAAATGCCCTCATGAAGGTGTTTTTTAATGGTTTGAGTTTTTTAAATGCTTCAGCTAAAGGTTAAATCAAATGAAATGTGCGTGCTACTTTGATCTAACTTTAAAAGTTCAGAGTGAAACAAGTGTGAAGTGATTTATTTCCTGTAATTGGTCATAAATTTACATAGAACCTCATAAATTCCTAGCCTCATCACCATTGACATTAAGACTTCTGTCTAAATAATGTTAATGGTTTCAGTTTTATCAAGATCTGTCAGCTGCCAGGAAGGAGACATTCACAGCAGTTTCGACTTGTTTGCCCACAGTGCTGGATAGAGCTTCACATGCAGGGTAGCCAGACGTCTCTGTAAGACTTCCCTCCCCTGCTTTCATACCAGGCGGACAGGATGAGTTTCTTCAGCTCCACACTTTTCACTTGTTTCACTTAGATGGGGATACATAGTTTTGCTAAGTGTTTTTTTTTACTTCAAGCTACTTCTGAATTATTTCAGTAGTATTTTTCAGCACCGTAATTTAGATTAGGATTTTAACATGCAATGATTAAGTCATGACCTCCAAATGATGACTTTTATTGGTTTCCTGTTCTGGTTCTCTGGAAATCTCTTGGTTTGTATGCTTGCTGCTAGTTTTGTTCTTTATTATGCTTCCCACACAGTTTTGTTGTTGTTTTCGGTTTGGTTTTTTCAAGGCCCAGGCTAACCTGGAACTCACTCTGTAGCCCTAGGCTGGCCTCTATAACTCACTGTGATCCTTCTACCTCAGCCTCTCTAGTGCTGGGACTGAAGACATGCACCACTATTGCTGGCAAGACAATTTAAAATTTATTTACTTATTTATTCATTTGAGAGAGAAAGAGACTGAGGGAGATAGAATGGGCATGTCAGGGCCCTTAACCACTACAAACAAACTCTCGATGCATGCGCTACCTTGTGCATCTGGCCTGTGTGGGTACTGGGAAATCGAACCTGGCTTCTTAGGTTTTGCAGGCAAGTGCATTAACCACTAAGCCATCTCTCCAGCCCTGAAATTTTTTAAAGATAATTTAAGATAATTAAGAAAAACTTAGAGTTTAGTGGCACATGCCTGTAGTCCTAGCACTGGGGAGATGGAAGAAGGCTCAGGAGCTTAAGGTCATCCTCAGCTTGCTGCACTAAAGAAAAATAGATAAGTTCAGTGTATTATGTCCCACTTATGTTTACATAAAATTTTGAAAAGTGGAAAAACCAAAAAATATATATACAGAATCTAACAGAAGTATTGACCAACTGAGGAGGCTGAAAGTAAGCCCTGGAGAACTTAAAAATAGAGATCTGGGGCTGAAGAGATGGCTTAATGGTTAAGGCACTTACCTGCAAAGCCTAAGGACTGATGTTCGATTCCCCATAGATAAGCCAGATGCACCAGGTGAAGCAAGCACACAAGGTCGCACATGCACACAAGGTGGTGCACCCATCTGGAGTTTGATTGCACTGGCTAGAGGGCCTCATGTGCCAATTTTCTCTCGTGCACATGCAGGAAAATAAAGATCCCTATGATTATTGGACTTTACCTCTCCCTTCTCGTGTACTAAAATCTGCTTTACAAACATTGATTCTACAACCCAAATGTACAGATAGAAGCTTTGCATCTGGCAAACTCAGTCTTGGAAACTTACTGCAAATGTTTTGCAGTTCACTTGGTATCACATGACTCACTTCAATAGTTTAAACCCTGTCTAGTAGTGATCAAAGTTCATTTGCTTAGGGGTTTTTGGTGTGTGGATGACTTTTTCCACTTTGTTGTGGATTGATTGTCTTTCAAAATACCCAATGCAGTCCTTCCTCTTACTCTGTTGAATCTCAGACTGTGGACTTGCCTGTGCATTACTCCTTCAGTCACACACATATAACTTGGAAGCACTTTGAGCAATAAGTCATGTAACTATAAGGGCATTAGTTACTTTGCCCCAAGTGTTGAAAGTAGAAAAAGGTAACTTGTTGCATCTTTTTCAAATCAAAGGTAAAATGAACCCTAACTTTTTCAATCATATCACACTTGCCTAGATGATCAAATTTTCTCAGCACAGATTTCTCTCTTATTTACCAATGTCCTATCTTTAGAAGCTACAAACCTCTGAACTTATGACACTTCCTTACACGAAAGAATTTTTCCTTAACATTTAATGGTTTGGCTAATAATAAAGAAAACTAGTGGGGTTCATGAACATTAATTCCTCTTAGCATAATTCTGTCCAGATAGCAAAATGCCCTCATGAAGGTGTTTTTTAATGGTTTGAGTTTTTTAAATGCTTCAGCTAAAGGTTAAATCAAATGAAATGTGCGTGCTACTTTGATCTAACTTTAAAAGTTCAGAGTGAAACAAGTGTGAAGTGATTTATTTCCTGTAATTGGTCATAAATTTACATAGAACCTCATAAATTCCTAGCCTCATCACCATTGACATTAAGACTTCTGTCTAAATAATGTTAATGGTTTCAGTTTTATCAAGATCTGTCAGCTGCCAGGAAGGAGACATTCACAGCAGTTTCGACTTGTTTGCCCACAGTGCTGGATAGAGCTTCACATGCAGGGTAGCCAGACGTCTCTGTAAGACTTCCCTCCCCTGCTTTCATACCAGGCGGACAGGATGAGTTTCTTCAGCTCCACACTTTTCACTTGTTTCACTTAGATGGGGATACATAGTTTTGCTAAGTGTTTTTTTTTACTTCAAGCTACTTCTGAATTATTTCAGTAGTATTTTTCAGCACCGTAATTTAGATTAGGATTTTAACATGCAATGATTAAGTCATGACCTCCAAATGATGACTTTTATTGGTTTCCTGTTCTGGTTCTCTGGAAATCTCTTGGTTTGTATGCTTGCTGCTAGTTTTGTTCTTTATTATGCTTCCCACACAGTTTTGTTGTTGTTTTCGGTTTGGTTTTTTCAAGGCCCAGGCTAACCTGGAACTCACTCTGTAGCCCTAGGCTGGCCTCTATAACTCACTGTGATCCTTCTACCTCAGCCTCTCTAGTGCTGGGACTGAAGACATGCACCACTATTGCTGGCAAGACAATTTTAAAATTTATTTACTTATTTATTCATTTGAGAGAGAAAGAGAGACTGGGAGGAGAGAGAATGGGCATGTCAGGGCCCTTAACCACTACAAACAAACTCTCGATGCATGCGCTACCTTGTGCATCTGGCCTGTGTGGGTACTGGGAAATCGAACCTGGCTTCTTAGGTTTTGCAGGCAAGTGCATTAACCACTAAGCCATCTCTCCAGCCCTGAAATTTTTTAAAGATAATTTAAGATAATTAAGAAAAACTTAGAGTTTAGTGGCACATGCCTGTAGTCCTAGCACTGGGGAGATGGAAGAAGGCTCAGGAGCTTAAGGTCATCCTCAGCTTGCTGCACTAAAGAAAAATAGATAAGTTCAGTGTATTATGTCCCACTTATGTTTACATAAAATTTTGAAAAGTGGAAAAACCAAAAAAATATATATACAGAATCTAACAGAAGTATTGACCAACTGAGGAGGCTGAAAGTAAGCCCTGGAGAACTTAAAAATAGAGATCTGGGGCTGAAGAGATGGCTTAATGGTTAAGGCACTTACCTGCAAAGCCTAAGGACTGATGTTCGATTCCCCATAGATAAGCCAGATGCACCAGGTGAAGCAAGCACACAAGGTCGCACATGCACACAAGGTGGTGCACCCATCTGGAGTTTGATTGCACTGGCTAGAGGGCCTCATGTGCCAATTTTCTCTCGTGCACATGCAGGAAAATAAAGATCCCTATGATTATTGGACTTTACCTCTCCCTTCTCGTGTACTAAAATCTGCTTTACAAACATTGATTCTACAACCCAAATGTACAGATAGAAGCTTTGCATCTATGACTCAGTCTTGGAAACTTACTGCAAATGTTTTGCAGTTCACTTGGTATCACATGACTCACTTCAATAGTTTAAACCCTGTCTAGTAGTGATCAAAGTTCATTTGCTTAGGGGTTTTTTTGGTGTGTGGATGACTTTTTTCCACTTTGTTGTGGATTGATTGTCTTTCAAAATACCCAATGCAGTCCTTCCTCTTACTCTGTTGAATCTCAGACTGTGGACTTGCCTGCGCATTACTCCTTCAGTCACACACATATAACTTGGAAGCACTTTGAGCAATAAGTCATGTAACTATAAGGGCATTAGTTACTTTGCCCCAAGCGTTGAAAGTAGAAAAAGGTAACTTGTTGCATCTTTTTCAAATCAAAGGTAAAAATGAACCCTAACTTTTTCAATCATATCACACTTGCCTAGATGATCAAATTTTCTCAGCACAGATTTCTCTCTTATTTACCAATGTCCTATCTTTAGAAGCTACAAACCTCTGAACTTATGACACTTCCTTATTTCACGAAAGAATTTTTCCTTAACATTTAATGGTTTGGCTAATAATAAAGAAAACTAGTGGGGGGCTGGAGAAATGGCTTAGCGGTTAAGGTATGTATCTCTCTCTCTCTCTCTCTCTCTCTTTCTCTGCTTGCAAATAAATAAATTAAAAAGAAAAAGAAAACAGCTGGGCGTGGTGGCGCATGCCTTTAATCCCAGCACTTGGGAGGCAGAGGTAGAAGGATTGCTATAAGTTCGAGGCCACCCTGAGACTACGTAGTGAATTTCAGGTCAGCCTGGGCCAGAGCAAGACCCTACCTCGAAAAACCAAATATATATATATATATATATATATAAATTAAAAAAAAAAAAGAAAACTAGTGGGAAGTTTTACTGTCCGTGTGCTCAGTGCTGACAGAGTCCTTCGGAGCTTCAGCATACTCATGCTTCAGGCTCTCCCTGCTCTGAAGTCTTACTGGTAATTTTTATGTGAAATAACTGGAATGGTTGCTAACTAGTATTTTTTTTAGTGTTTAAATTTTTACTATCATACAGTTGGAAACCTAGCTGTTTCCTGTCAAAACCTACATTCATCAGACTACAAATGTGGCAGTTTCCTGTTACCTTATTAACTATATAGCATTCGGGCCTTACATGGTTTGGGGGCCAGCATTGTTTAATGCTTGCAGAGAAATCCTAAAATCTAATCCCTTTGTTATTAGTACAAAGCTAAGATTTTGCTAATTTTTTAAGTTGTGATAAGTATTCAGGTGTCTAAAGTATTTAAGTAAGTTCCACACGTTTTCACTTTCTTTCCTGTGTTTCTTAATGCATAACATGATGAGGCAGTCCACATCAGGTAAGGACTTGTATGTTAGCACTTCCACCTGCCTGCTTATTGACATTCTCATCTAGCATCCAAGAGGGGCGGTGAGTAGTCAGTGCCTGGGCCTCGTCAAGATCCTCACCAGCATGATGGACCTTCTCTTGCCAGGTCAGAGAGCTAGATTCAAGGACACAAACATGACTTTAAAATGATCAGGAGGAACAGAAGAAATAGAATGTGTGTTCAGAAACTAATTATTCTGTGTTTTTCCAAAACATTCTAGATAGAAAGTCCACTATAAAACCATGTGATTTAGTAGCCGGGTGTGGTGGCGCACGCCTTTAATCCCAGCACTTGGGAGGCAGAGGTAGGAGGATCGCCGTGAGTTCGAGGCCACCCTGAGACTACATAGTTAATTCCAGGTCAGCCTGGATCAGAGTGAAACCCTACCTCGAAAAACCAAAAAAAAAAAAAAAAAAAAAAAAATCATGTGATTTAAAATTTTATGTATAAATATATTCTTATTCATGTGTGTTAAGTATAAATAATATCAGTGAAAATCTTTATGCCCATTGATTTAAATGACTTAAAAATGGTTTGCAAAATTGCTAAAGAGCACATGCCACCAGGCCTGGTATTTTACTTGAGTTCTGGGCATTGAACTCAAGTCCTCATGCTTGACACAGGTGCTTTGCCAGCTGAGCTATCACTCCAGCCTATAAACCAAGACACTTTTGAGAATGAAAGTAGGACACTCTTAGTAATTTTGAGGTGATAACAGGTATACACTTGACTGTACTAACACACTCAGATAAATGGTTATTCTAGGCATGAGGTGTACAGATGCTCAGCAGTAGATATTGCTGAGCCATCTTCCAGGGTGCTTATTCCAGTTTTTGCTTTTCATTTTGAGACAGAGCCTCACTCAGTTGCCCACATGAACTTTGAACTCACTCTGTAGCCCAAGCTGGCCTTAAACTTATATTCCATCTGTCCCAGCCTCCTAAGTAGCTGGTATTACAGACCTATCTCAGTGTTGTGGTTTCATTAAAACATGGAATGTTCAGAGCATGGCCATGCATATCTATAATCCCTGCCCTTGGAAGGTAGATGCAGAAGGACCAGGAGTTTCAGGGTCATCCTTGGCTACATACCAAGTGTGGGGCCAGTCTGGACTTCAAGATACCCTGTCTCAAAGATTGGGGGCAAAGTTATTAATTATAGTTCTTTTAAAGACTGTGAACTTGCTTTGACCAACACCCTGACAGATGTTAAAGCAAAAGGTCTCTTGCAGAAATTAAGGCACCTGCTGTTGCACTTTGAAAATGGTTTGGCAATATCTATTCTAGCTTTGCATATATTTTCCATATAGCCTAGCAATTATACTCTTATGTATGTATACAGAGAAGTATTTGTGTTCTCCTAAGAGTACATTTAAGAGTGTTAATAGCAAGAATATATGTAATAGATGGGAGGCACGTGGCCATTCAGTAGAATGGGCAGATGATTTGTATATACAATACTTTGAAAAACTGAAAAGCTAACTGTACTTCAGGGTGACATCAACAAATCTCACAGGCACGATAAGTAACAGGAGCCTTTCACAAACACATGTGTACCACACGATCCTTTGTATGAAGTACAAGAACAAGCAAGATCGCTCTGTGGTGATTGATGCCAGAATTGCCAGTGCCTCTGTGAGGAACGTGGAGTCATCCCAAGAATAAGGGAGGGCACATGGGAGCCATGGGGTACTAGAAACACTGTATCTTGATCTCGGTGATAATTTGTGGATATTTGTGCAAGTAAACGCTCGTCATCATTTGTGTGTGTACACGTTTGTGTGCGTGTGTTTGCACATGGTTACACCTGTGCGTGGAGGCCAGAGGACAACCTCTGGTGTCCTTTCTCGAGAACGCTGTCCACATTTCAAAACTTTGAAACGCAGTCTGTCATTGCGCTAGAACTCACCAAGTAGGCTAAATTACTTGGCCAACAAGCCCCAGGAATCCACCTGTCTCCATTTCTCCCGCTCTGGAATTACAACTGTACATCTTTGTGCCCAGTTTATTTTACGCGGGTTCTGGGGATTGAGCTCAGGTCCTTGTGCCTACATGACAAGCACTTTACCAACTTAAAATCTCTGTACTTACCATGTTTTATCTCTTTTAAAAAGGAGTGTTGAACCAGGCATGGTGGCGCACGCCTTTAATCCCAGCACTCAGGAGGCAGAGGTAGGATTGCTGTGAGTTCAGGGCTGTCCTGAGACTACATAGTGAATTCCAGGTCAGCGTCAGCTAGAGTGAGACCCTACTTTAAAATACCAAAAAAAAGAAAAGTGGTCTCTCTCTCTCTCAAAATAGAAATAATTTTAAAAGTATTTTCAAAACGGGGGGTGTGCTGGAAAGATGGCTTAGTGGTTAAGACACTTGTTTACAAAGGCTAAGAACTCATGTTTGAATCTCCAGGTCACATATAGCCAGGCACAAAGTGATGCAAGCACACAATGTTACACATGTGCACAAAGGGGTACACACATCTGGAGTTTGTTTGCAACAGCTGAAGGCCTTGGCGCACCTATTCTCTCTCTCTTTCTGCCTCTTTCTCCCTTTAAAAAAATAATAATAATAATTTTTAAAGGAGTGTGGCTAAAAATAGTTTCGAAATACAGCCTCAAAGTTTCTTCAGGTAGTTTTTCCATTGTAGCATTTTTGTCATAGAAAAATGCTGCAAAACAAAACTTTTAATCACTTATCCTGGGAGACATTTTTGGGTTCCAGAAAAAATGAGTGAAGAGCTGGGCATAATGGTGCATGCCTTTAATCTCAGTACTCGGGAGGCAGAGGTAGGAGGATTGCCATGAGTTTGAGGCCACCCTGAGACTACATAGTGAATTCCAGGTCAGCCTGAGCTAGAGCAAAAAGACAAAAAAAAAAAAAAAAAGCGGGGGGGGGGGAGCCGGGCGTGGTAGTGAACACCTTTAATCCCAGCACTTGGGAGGCAGAGGTAGGAGGATCACCATGATTTGGAGGCCACCCTGAGACTACAGAGTAAATTCCAGGTCAGCCTGGACTAGAGTGAGACCCTACCTAAAAAAATAACAAAAGGGGGTTGGGCGTGGTGGTACATGCCTTTAATCCCAGCATTTGGGAGGCAGACATAGGAGAATTGCCATGAGTTCGAGGCCACGCTGAGACTACATAGTGAATTCCAGGTCATCCTCAGCTAGAGGTAGATCCTACCTCAGGAAAAAGAAAAAAACAAAACAAAACAAACAGGGAAATGTACAGAGTTCCCAAATACTCCTCAGTGCCTTCCTCCGGTAACTGATGCCCACGCTTTACATCAGGACTCACTGTCTGTGTTGGACATTGTTTTGATAACTGTGTAATGACATATGTGCACCATTACAGTAGTGCACAGATAGCTGTACTGTCTGTTAGCCCCTATTTCCACCTTTTTATTCTTCCTCCTTTTCCCCCTTGAGTCCCTGGCAACCACTGGTTTATTTACAGATGTGACTTTGCTAGAATGTCATGTAATTGTTGCCATATACTGTGTCACCTTTAGGTGAGCTTCTTCCACATAGCAGCCCTGCCTTTGGGATTCTTCTGTGTTGCCCCTCTAACCCCAGCACCCTGGTAATCAGCTGCCTGACAGTTCTTCAACACGCCATGCCTGTGACCTGCATGGCTTACGCACATGCATATGGCAGCATGTGATGTTCTCTGACCAGAGAATAATTAGCATAGGCTCAGTCATTCAAAGACAGGTTCTTGCTCAGGCTGGGGCAGAGCTCTGCTCTTTAGAAAGATTCATTTCATTTCATTTCGAACCTGCTTGTGTTAAAGCTCCAGATTTCCCTAGGATGGCCTCTGAGCCCTATCTACAGCTAGAGCACATCACATTAAGACTTTCTGGAGGAGCCTGGACCAGGAGGAACAGCAGACTGAGTAGCAGTGTTGTTGTCTTATGAGTTGATTGTGGGGAATGTTTTATAAACTATTGGCAGTGGAACTCAATGTATTGTTCTGCTTGTTTGTTTGTGTTTGTTTTGTTTGTTTGTTTGTTTGTTTGCTTTTTGCAGTACTTACTAAAGATTTGAGTATAGGGCTTCACACATACTAAGCATGTGCTGTGTCACTGAGCTGCACCACTGTGTATTAGTTACCTTCTCATTGCTGTGAACAACCAGAAACAACTCAGGGAAGGAAAGAGTTTATTTAGGCTTACAGTTTTGAGGGGAGGGCCATGATGGCGGGGAGACACTGACACCGCATCGCCATAGGAAGCAGAGAGAACAGCAAGCAGGGTTAGACTATAAAACCTCAATCCTCTACTCCTTTCCCCTCTCCCCACAATGTCCTCCATCAAGATTCTACTTCATAAAGATTCCATAACCTTCTAGAGCATACCACCACCTGGGGTTTAAGTATTCAAATACGTGAGCCTATGGGGATATTGATATTCAAACCACCATATTGGGCTTCACACATGCTAGCAGAGGCATTGCCACCAAGCTGTGAAACCTGTCTTTGCTTTACTCTTCAGTTTTGAGGCAGGGCCTCACTAAGTTGCCCAGATAGTCCTTGAACTTAGGAACCTCCTGCCTCAGCCTCCTGAGTAGCTGCAATTACAGGCCTGTACCACCAGAGCCAGATTTTGTTTTTTTAGGGGTCCTTTTTTTTTTTTTTTTTTTTTTTTTTTCTATGTAGGGTCTCACTCTAGCCCCAGGCTGACCTGGAACTTACACTGTAGTTCCAAGCTGGCCTTGAACTCACAGCAGTCCTCCTAGCTGGACCTCCTGAGCACTCGTATTAAAGGCATGCATCACTACATCTGGCTTTTAGGTTTTTGAAACATGGTCTCACTATGTAACCCATGCTGGCCTAGAACTGCTAATCCTCCTACCTCAGCCCCTGTGTGCTGAGATTATAAAAATTTTACCAAAATAGCACTATCTTGGCACTAATTCTGATTGGCCTGTGTTTTATTATAATGAAACACTCCCTTGACTCCTGGGTCGTCTCTTTCTCTTCCTGTAGATGCTCTGCTCAAGTCTCTGGCAGTATTTGGCTGCTCTAGCATTGAGACAGAGGACAGGCACTTGTGAGTCTTTTAGTAGGCAAGTAGGCATCTAGCTGAGACTCTCCTTCAGAGAAAGGTTCTTGTCCTTACAAGTTGAGTCCTGGTGTCTGTTGCCTTAGTGAATCTGTCAGTCTCTCTATCCTTCCTTCCTCCCCCATCTCAACCTCCCTCCTTCTCTCTTGGCTCCTTGGTAAATCTCCCAGCACTCAGGAGGCAGAGGTGGGAGGATCGCCATGAGTTCGAGGCCACCCTGCGACTATGTAGTGAATTCCAGATCAGATCAGCCTGGTCTAGAGCAAAGACCCTACCTTGAAAATATATATATATATATGCCCAACTTCACTTGGAAACACGATACTTTTATTCAATGATATATTCCACAACTAAGGAATTTTTATTGTTGCAGTGACATGAAGATGTCTATAATATTTAGCCAAAATTAATAAAGACAATGAGCCTTCAAATAGTATGCTAAACTCTGCATGTGTACGTTTCAAGACAGAGCCATGTGTGCTGGCACAGACCTGTGAATCTCAGCTTTGGGGAGACTAAGGCAGGAGGGTAACAACCATCAAGACCATCATGCAGCAGTCAATAGCTTTTATCAGATTTTTGATTCTCTGACCCAAAAGATAGTTCAATGAAGAAACAACAACTTAGCTGTTAAGGCACTTACCCGCAAAGCCAAAGGACCTAGATTCAATTTCCCAGGACCCACGTAAGCCAGATGCACAAGGTAGCACATGCATTGAGAGTTCATTTGCAGCAGCTGGAGGCCCCAGAGTGCCCATTCTCTATTGGCCTGTCTCTCTCTCATATAAATAAAAATAAAATATTAAAGAAAATTATCAATATCTAAAACTTTTTAGAGGACCTGGCTCTGGCCCTCTTCTAGCCAAGCCCTTCCACAGGATGAGGTTTTCCCATAGGACAGGCCCAGCTGGAGTCCAAGCAGCCCTTCCCAGACCATCCTCAGTACTCTGAAATCCCCTGCCCCAGTGCCTACTCCCAGGCACGATAGAGGCCTTCTTCCTCCCATAACCCAGTGTGCACACTCCCAAGTCTAAGATACGGCCAAGTAATAGCTTCACCTTTACCATATAGTCCCTTGCTTTCCCCTTTTTCTTCCACCAAAAAAAATTTCCTCTGCCTTTGTTATATTAGTAGTTCTCAGAGGCATTGAGGCATCTCTTCTTTTGTTGAGGAAATGATCCCGCAACCCATAGTTAATATCCTAAAATTACATCATTTGATAAAAGGCTTCAGAGTTTTGATTACAGTACATGTGTTAGAGCAAAGGAAAGCTACAGCTTTCCAAACAAAAATTGGGAAGTTGTGGTTCTTCTGTCACACTCCTCATTTGTAACAGCCAGGAAGAAGGAAGACACGTGCTCCATAATATTTCTTCAAAAGGGTCTGGGGAAGAAAAGAGAAAGGAAGAGATTAACTGACTGAATTTAGCACTCAGAGCTGTAAATCATGTGTTGCAATGTGGTGATGGGATGTTGCATCAGAACATGGCAGTTCATGTAACAACATAGTGCATATCACAACCCCGAGGAGGTCGCTGTGTTCTGTGTCTGTTTCCTAAAGATTCGGCTCCTACCGTAGTTTCCCCGTTAGGCCACAGTGTGATGCATTGCTTACATTTCATTGCACCTCGTTGTAATTTTGTTTGCTTTGGGGCAGGGACATTGCCTTCTAGTTAAAACTGTGCCTGGGTCACACATCGCTAACCGAGCCCTGGGGTCCTTGGTCCAAGTTGGCACATGTGAGCAGGGAAGTGCTGAGGTTTCTTCACGGCTTCCTGCAGTCTGGCAGGAAAGCTGGAGGTGTTATGGTATGGCTATACCGGCTTCGCTCTCAGAACCGTTGGTTTTGAAAGGGTTTGTAATATTTCCTGACGATTTCACATTGTCTTTATCTCAAGATTTGAAGATAGTGACTAGGAGTTTGTCCCTGAGAAACAAGGGTGAGTGTTTGATAGGGATGATAAGGGCATAGTCAAGTTATTTGCTAGTCAATTACTGGTTTGGGTTTTTTTTTTTTTTTTTGGGGGGCTCAAGGTTGTGTTGCATTCTAACCCAGGCTGGCCTCCAATTCACAGTGATCCTCCCACCTTAGTTTCCTAACAGCTGGGATTAAAGGCATGTGCCACCAAACCCAGCCAATTACTGTTTTTTATTTTGCCTTATTGTAGCAGAAAGTTCATGGTATACAGGCAAATGAAATTGTTGTTAAAAATGATATTTAAAACACCTAAATTTGGGCTGGAGAGATGGCTTAGCGGTTAAGGCACATGCCTGCAAAGCCTAAGGACCCCAGTTCGATTCTCCAGTTCCCATGTAAGTTAGATGCACATGGTGACCCATGCATCTGCAGTGGCTAGCGGCCCTGGCGCTCCCATTCATCTCTCTCTCTCTCTCTCTCTCTCTCTCTCTCTCTCCCTCCCTCCCTCCCTCCCTCCCTCTCACTGTCTCAAATAAATAAATAAAAATAAACCCTTAAAAAAACCCACTAAATTTAAATTTAAAAACAAGAATAATCCAGGGATGAGAAGGAATTAATGTAACCAGACGATCTGTGATGTGTTGGTGGTTGTTGAAGAAATCAGGAGATAGGTACATGAAGGTCTCATGTTATCTTTAGTATAATAAAAGGCTAGTTGAAGTCTTAAACTCTGTTAAGTATGTGACTTTATCAGGTTCTTCTACAGAGTTGATTTCCTAATTTGTAGACTGAGAATAATAAAATCTACCATAGGAGAGCGTGGTTATCTGTAAATAGAAAAAGATCAAGGCATTTTCTTTCTCGAAACATGAAACATTGCTTTTTCATGAAACCTTTGTTTGCTTACTCTATTAGAATAAATTGATTAACTTGAATTTTCCTTTTAACAGCTCAGGTGCCTAAAAGGCCAGAGGAACTTCTCAGGCCAACCTTCATTTGATGGAATCCACATTGTCAGCCATTTAATAGGAGATGATGAGTCATTCCATTCCTCCGATGAAGATTTTATAGATAACTCTTTACAGGAAAGTGGCATTGGTTTTCCTTTGCACAGAAAGTCTGGTCCAATGCCTTTGGACCCCACTCTGGCAGATGGTAGTGAGAGTGAACCAGAAGATGGTGTGCTGGAAACCTGCGAGAGCAATCGAGGGGTCCAGAAGGAGCGCCCCCCACAAAGGGAGCCCTATTCAACCACCGTCTGACCATCACTGTGACCTTGACCAGGATCACTTATCACATGACTGGAGAGTGGAGGGTCATACCTCTTTCGTATGTACAGATGCACTTGTATTTTACAATCTTCTCTGCCTTTTTATCTTTGCCAAATCCTTACACTGAGTTTCCGTTGCCATAAGTAGATGAGTATGGTTAGTGGTAAAATAAGGTTCTAACAGTGTTACGGAATATTAATTTTTCTTGTTTAGAAAATACAGCTGTATCTAAATGTGGGAACCATTTTGAGGTTTAGAACTATGGATAATTGTACTTTCTTCAGGCAAAACTGCTCTTGTGCAATATTTTATGCTCAATTTGTTTCTGTATACATTTGACCAAAACACATACCTGATTTATCTTGTGTTTTGAGGATTTTTTTTTCCATTAAAATTACAGTTCTGATAGGGGGCCACTGAAGGTTCTTAAACACAAAGACTTTTTTCTTTATAATTTTATAAACACAAATTAATTGTTACTGTTTAGAGTTTCACATTTTGTTTTAATTTCTAATTTTATGTGTAAGATGCTTCTATGTGTTGTTTAGAATAATAGGTTTTACTACAATTATATTATTTGTACATATTTATAAATCTGTACTGGCCAACATTGATCATCATTTTATATGAAGCACATATATGTTGCAAATGACTGCGTTTAGCATTCTAACAGGATGTCTGTAAATAGGTTAAAAGAAAGCTGCAGAGTAAAATCTGACACTAATATTTTAATAGCTTTAGTATTTTGCTAAGCACTCAACATTAGATTCATAATTGCTGAGTGTTCAAAAACACTATGGGTGACATTTTTACTTCACATGTATGTATTTGATAAATTTTCATGATTAAAGAAATGCTAGCACATATCATTAGTGCTAATGTTACGCTTACATAATTCAAGCTGGGTCCAAGATGCACAGCAGTTATATCTGTAAAATGTCTGTGACATGTCTTTGAGTCCTCTACGTTCTAATCAGTAGGTAAAGCCATAAGAACCCTCTTCTGTGAACTCTTCCTTTTCCATCACTTAGCCTGTTTTCTCCTACAACACCTGTTATTGGTAAATTGGGAGAAACACCCAAATCACCCTTGCCTATGGAAAGACTCTCAATATTATTCCCAGCCTGTGAAAGAATAGCCATAGAATGTCACATACATTTAAAAATATATATTTTATGATGGGATGCAGTAGAAGAGACAAAAGTAGTTTTCTTTCTGAAATCATATGTAAGGCCTAATGCTGTATTCTAGGCTAGGCTTTCCCAACATGGCCATCATGGCTGTTTGCTTGACTGTTCAACACTTCCTTGCGTGGCCATAGCACAGAATAAGATTAGTGGTTCGTAATATGCCTGTGGTCACAAGCTAGTAACTTAGCCCACCAACATATCAATCAGACCTGACACCAGTGCTTTCAAAGAGGTCTAGCTGTGAACTTTCCAATTCCCTACTCTCTGGCAATGTTTTGAATGGATTTCATTTAAATGTTTTCTGAGTGAACTGGGTAGACCTAAATACACTGAGCGTTCGCACTCTTGAGCCACATTCTGTTTATGTAGACACTTCTAGAATGCATATTGCTCCTCTATCCTAAGTCCTTGGCATTCTTCCTCAGCCGTTCTGTACTGTCGGCTCAGATGACTGTCAGTGGAATGAGGTCATTGGTGACTGTTATTGCCTTGGTCCCTTCATCAAGAAATCTGAGTGGGTTTGGAGGTGTAGCTCAGAGGTAGAATGTTTGCCTAACATGCATGAGGCCCCTAGGTCCTGTCCCCATCTCCACAAAAATAAGGAAAGAAAGATGTTTAGAAGACTAGACGTAGTGGCACATGCCTTAATTCCAGCACTCAGGAGGCAGAGATAGGAGGATTGCCATGAGTTCAAGATCACCCTGAGACTTCATAGTGAATTCCAGTCAGCCTGGGCTAGAGTGAGACCCGACCTCAAAAAAAAAAAAAAAAAGATGTTTAGAGAATTCCCGAGTACACTTACTGGTTAGGAATTAGGTCTTGAAAGAATCATGTAAGTAGACCCTGATTTATTGATGCTCTTGTGATTTGTGCAGTGAAAACCTAGCAACAGCTTTTTTCAAGGTCTTCGATTCAAGCCAGGTGCAGTGGTACATGCCTGTAGTCCCAGCTGCTCAGGAAGCTGAGGCAGGAAGATCTCTTGACTACTGGAATTAGAGACTAGCATGGGAAGTGTAGTAAGAGCTTATTTCAAAAAAATTTTTAATTCAATTAATCACAGGAAGGATACTTTCTGGCCTGTGGGATACAATATGATTGTAAGCCTTAATTTCATTCAAGATTCCATTTCATTCAAATTAATGTAAGTATATTGTTCAAGACTTTGAGGCATTTGGACTGTGCTGTACTGATTTATTTGATTTATAGTCTGATACTTTTAAATGTCTTTCAAATGTTATTTTCTTAAACATTTAAAGGCTGGAGTGATGGCTGAGCAGTTAAAGGCACTTGCTTGTAAAGCCAGATGGCCTGGGTTCAATACCTCAGTATTCACGTAAAGCCAGGTGCACAAAGTGACACATACTCCTGGAGTTCATTTGCAGGAGGCCCTACTGTGTCCATTGTCACTCGCTGTCTCTCTTCCTCTCTCCCCTCTCCTGTCTCTCTCTCTCAATTAAATAATATTGTAAACACACGAGTTGGAGGATATTCAGAAGATTAGTGACATGGTGACAATGGGAAAACGTGCTCCCTTGGGATTGTTACCTTCCCGGTGTCCTTACCAGGGTTGATATACTGAAAATAGATCTCTACGTCATTTGAGTCAAATCTTTTTTTTCAATGTTGGGGATCAAATCTAGGACCTTATGCACACGAGGCAAGACTCTGCCTCCACCTCCACCACCAGCCCAGCTGGTCAAAAATTAATGGTATAGTTTTCTTCTTGGAAAGACCGGTCAAAGATGTAACTTTATTCATTTCTACTTGTTGTTGTTGTTATTTGGGGGATTGTGTATATGTGCGCATGCTGATGGTGGTCAGTATATGCTGACTAATTGAGGCATCAGCCTCCGAGCTCACCAGCCTTTGACGTGGAAAGAAAGAGCACTTTTCCAGCTCTGAGGATGATGCAGCGCGTTACTTTCCAGGTAGTGCCTTTGATTGACAATAACGTCTAGACCTTCTGAAGTGTATTATTTCTGGCATCATGAGAGATCATTTGGTTCTTCACCTACCATTTGCATGAAGTACTGTACTACTCAAATTTAAAGAAAATAAGTATATCAATTATGTTTTGGTAGAGCTTTACATGACCAGCTCAATTGTTGTAAAGTTCCAGATATTGACAGCTAACATTTTGTGAAATCAGTGATTTGCTTATTAAAACAATGAGTTTTAGCTTGAAAGATTTGCTGCTGTAGATGAACAAAAGGATAAGTTTTTAAATCAATTCATTGTAATTTAATCCTGAAATTAAAATTTCTGGTTAAAAGTAGAATGAATGCTGTTTATAACCCATGTTTTTAACATACATCCATTGATCTGCATATCTCTTCACTCCAAAGAAGAGATGACATGATAATACATCCGAGATGCAAAGTTATAATGTATTTCAATTTACTGTTGGAATTTTTTATTGTAACACTGTATGATAACCCAAAAATGTTTACTTGTGCCTTTGCTTTAAATAATTAAAGTTGTCCATTTTATAAGAATTTGCATCCTTAAATTATTCAACTTCAAAAGGGGAGGGGCACCAAAGTCCTGTTGAAGAGTGTTCGGCCTTACAGCTTTGCGCTGAGGCTTGAGCCTCATGAGGACAGGTGCTGCGTTCACCTGGTCCACCCCACGAAGTGACAAGCAGTCTGGCAGGGGGTTGGTATTCAGGGGATATACTCAGTTTCATAAAAGGCCAAGTGTTTCGATTTGTTTCTTTTCAGAATATGGTATCTATTAAAAATATCAGTGGTAATCATCTCAACTGTAGGTTATTAAACTATTAGCTAGTTCAATTAGTACTTCAAATATGTAATTTAATATATGAAGACTGTTGTAATAGAGGATTTATGGCTTTTGTAACTTTATCACATTGTTAAGTATCATTTAGTTCAGAAGCAGTAATTCACTATATTCTGTCGCTTTATGAAATACATGAACTTTGACAAGATTGTTATAGTAGTACAGGGTTTCTTCTCCTGGGTACGGTTAGCATTTGAGGTCAAATAATTCTTTATTTCTGAAGGCTGTCCTGCGTTATGGTAAGATCTTTGCAGGATCCCCTAGTCTCCACCCACTAGATGCCAGCAGTGCCCATTCCTTTAGTTGTGACAACTCAGGCTGTCCTCAGACTCTGTCACATGTCTCCAGCAGGGAAGAAAGAAAATAAAAATCACACCATTTAGAAGTGGATGAAAAATGTCCCTGAGCCAAAAAGAATATATCTACCTAATGACAGCACAAATTCAACTCTATTTCCAGTAGTCAGTGAAAAACATAAAATGCGAACCACACACAATGGTTAGGATTGCTACTTAATAAGGAAAGAGCTGGGCATGGTGATACGCACGCATCCCAGCTCTCACACTGAGGCAAGAGGCTTGAGCCCAGGAGTTTGAGATCAGCCTGGCTAACTCAGCAAAACACCACCTCACAGAGAAACTAACAAAGGCTGACAAGGGTGGGAAATTGGAACCTTGTGGTAGTTTGAATAGATGCCCCGCAATAGATTCAGGAGTTTATTAAAAGTTCCTGGATTTCCAGCCACCTGGCTGGAGGAGGTGTCACTAGGTGGATCTTAAGAGGCAGCCCTAAGGTGTGGTGGTGGATTTGGAATTCCAGTCAAAGATACACGCAGCGCCTGAGTTCCACCCTGGGATTCCTAAGTGTAATGTGTGGTGTGGCTTTGGGGTTTGGGGCTTGTGTTTTTTTTCTCTCTGTTTGGACCTGTGGAAGCGGGCCAGCTGCTTCTGCCATTATGGAACTTCCCCTGGATCTGTAAGCTTCAATAAGTATACCTTCCTCCATAACTGTGCCTGGTTTAGAAGCTCATCTCAGCAACCTGGAAGCTGACTGCTGCACTTGTGAAAACAATACGATGGCTTTTCAAAAGATTTAAATATAGCACTACCATACGACCCGTCAGTTCTAGGTAAAAACTCCAAGGAAAGACTTGAATACTTATATACCAATGATGTACTGCAGCATTATTCACAGTAGTCCAAAGGTGACAGCAGCTCATGTCCATAAATAACATGATATGGATGAAAAAGCCAGATAGTATGAGTCCCCTTACATGAAATACCAAGACTAGGCATGAATGTCACAGAGACAGAATAGATATTCACTAGGGGATAGGGGAAGAGGTGAGGGTATAAGTCTAGAGGATAAAGAGCTGCTATATGAAATGATGAAAAAGGTCTGGAAGTAGAGAGTGGCGATAGCTATATGATACAGAACGTATTCTTTATATAGTTTGGATTAATTAGTTATGAAACCTTTAGGAAGTAAGGCCTAGCTGGAAGAAGCTGGGAACCTTGAGGGTTAAAGTCAGCCTTCCCTCTGGTTGGAGCATCCTGATCCACTGAAATGTGATGGAATCACAAGCATGTGTTCGCACTGCCGTGAACTGAACCCTACCTTCCCTACCTGACCTGGCTGCCAGTGCTGCTTGTTGGGGAATGCCTTCACGATGTGTCCTGTTTGGCTGGCCTTCCTCAGCACTGAAACGCACTTTCCTCAGCCTCACAACGTGGACTGAAGACCAGTGGCTCTCCAGAAAGCCTTCAGGCTTCAATGCTGGGTTGGGGCTGATGAGGCCTCCAGGCACGTGGACTGAGCAGCAGTTCCTTGACTCTTGGGCCTGCAGACTGTTATTGGACTGCTAGTTTGAATGGATGGCCCCAAGTATAGTCAGGATTTTGTTAAAGTTTGTAACTTAGGTTGGCAGCCACCTGGCTGGAGGAGGTGTCACTGTGGGTGGATCCTAGGGTCTAGCCCTAAGGAGTGGGGGTAGATTTGGAATTCCAGTCCAAAGATACGCAGAGTGCCTGAGCTTTGTTCCTAAGTGTGCCTGCTTATGGCGCTGGTGGTGGCTTGTGGCTTTTTCTCTCTGCCTAGACCTGTGGAAGCTGGGCCAACTTCTTCTGCCACTCTGGAACTTTCCCTGGATCTGTAAACTTCAAATAAATTCCCTTCTTCCGTAACTGTGCTTGGTTTGGAGGTTCATCTCAGTGACCTGAAGCTATCTGCTACAAAACTGGTACTTGAAGGATTTATTAATCACTTATCTGAAGATTTAAGTTGTAATAAATATTCAGAAGGCATTGTTAGAAGTGGGGTCAAACCCTAGCCATAAACCTGGTTTTATGAACGTCGAACACTTAATGATCATAAGCACTGGAACAATTAATGAATTTATTTACACATAAAGACAGACTATATGAAACACAGAACACATGACATGACATGGCTGGCCAGCATTCAACATGACAAGCACGAAACATGAAGAGACATCTTTTTCTAAAGATTTTAGTTTTGCTTTGTTTTTGGGAAGACTATACCATGTGGGAGAGAACTGCATGCCCTTTGGGAAGGTAGGGAATTGATGAGCAGATCCCATTGATTCTATATGGAGCCATAAAGAAAAATCTATGTGGCCACTGCTTATGATGGGTAAAGGAAGGCCCACACAGGAGAAAACAGAGTCCCCAGGTTCAATTCCCCAGAACCCATGTAATCAAGATGCACAAGGTCAATCATGCATCTGGGGTTCATTTGTAGTGTCTGGAGGCCCTGGTGCACCCATTCTCTCTCTCTCCCTTCCTCTCTTTCTAATAAATAAAATAAAATATTTTTTTAAAGAGAGAGAGAATAAGGAACCTCAGATCATTTCATCTTATGAAGTTGTCCAAATCAGTGAGGACTTGTAATTTGAAAGTTACAAATTGGGGTCAGGTGTGAAAAGCCCAATTAAAAGTTTGGCTTTAGTCAGGCATGGTGATGCACACCTTTAATCCCAGCACTCGGGAGGCAGAGGTAGGAGGATCACCATGAGTTTGAGGCCACCTGAGACTACATTGTGAATTCCAGGTCAGCCTGGGCTAGAGCAAGGCCCTACTTAAAAACAACCCCCCCCCCAAAAAAAATTTGGCTTTGAGGTCAGTCAAGCCTAATGATTTTAGATTTGATTTTAGGCAACCCAAGGGAGTGTCCTTGGGAATGGACAGCTTAAATCCCATTTTATGGATAGGTAAGTCAAGACTAGATCTTGGTATTAAGTCGTCACTTGATACCAAGACAAAGCTTATGGCTTTAGAGCCGGACAGAGATTCCAGAAGTGGAAAAGGGCAACCCCAGTCTTCACCTTCTGGGAGGCATAAAGCTGGAGGCAAGAGAGCCAAAGGACCCCTGGGGTCCAGGGGGATGGAGAACAACAGTCTAAGGCGCCTCTAAATGGCATTTGAGCCTTACCTTAATGGCATTTGGTGAGGTGTTGGGTGGATGGAAGATCAAATGGCAAGAGATATCTGTGCTGGAAGTGGAGGGGATAGGAAAGTGAGTAGGGGACCTGGAGAGGGCTAAAAGACTTGGGGCTGAGTTTACTCAAAAGCATCAATAAGACCCCAACTCCACAGCGTCTGCACCACTTACAGAGACAAAAGTTGCAAAAGCCGAAGCTTCAGGTAGCGTACTGGCAACCATTAAGCCTGTGTAGTAAGTACGGGGTACGTTCGATGGAACCCGGTAGGAAAGGGAAGTAGGAGGGGAATAGCAGAGGACAGTTCTGTGGACTCCCCAGGCAGGCAGTCGGAGGCTGGGCTGAACTCAGCAAGGGATTTTGGAAAGACGCCAGAGGGTGGCCCTGGCCAGATTTCTCATAGTCTGCCTCTTTCTCTCTCTCAAATAAATAAATAAAATTTATTTAAAAAGAGATTAGCTCAGCCAGGCGTGTTGGCACACGTCTTTAATCCCAACACTTGGGAGGCAGAGGTAGGAGGATCACCATGAGTTTGAGGCCACCCTGAGATGACATAGTGAATTCCAGGTCAGCCTGAGCTACAGTGAGACCCTGCCTTGGAAAAACAAAAACAAAAACAAAACAAAACAAAACAAAAACCCAGGAGATTAGCTCCACTTAAGTGAAACCATAGACTTTGCTCTGGAACAATATAAATAAATGGTGTCCTTAGGGCAAGATTTCACATTTGAAAGGCCAAAATGTAATAATATAAATCTATTTGAACATTTTCACTTAAAAAGGGAGTTCTGGGCTGGAAAGATGGCTTAGCGGGTAAGGTGTTTGCCTGTGAAGCCTTAGGACTCTGGTTTGATTCCCCAGTGCCCGTGTAAACCAGAGGCACATGGTGGTGCATGTGTTTGGAATTCATTTGCAGTGACTAGAGGCCCTGGCACACCCATTCTCCCTTTCTCTTTCTCTCTTTCTTTCTCTCTCATCAAATAAGTGAAAATAAAATATTTTTAAAAAAGAGAGTGCCTGAAAAGATAGACCCTCCAGAATGTGCTGCTTCAATACGGCTACTGAGGAGAAAAGTTTTCCCTGATTAAATCACAAGGGTTTTCAGAGGCCACTGCAGCCGTGGTCCCCCAAACTGGCAGCAGAACTTGTAAGTATCCGTGTGGTGCTGGTTTTGAAGGCATGAAGGATGCAAGAGTGATTGGGTTATGGAGGCTTGCAGGAAAAATCCTGGGAGGCCAGGCAATGTGGAGCAGGGCTGGCCCTGCACAGAGGCCAATTGTAAAGCTATGAATGTGAAGCCTGTGTTGCGAGGAAGACACCAGAATGATGGAGGTACTAAGAATGTGGACCATCTACCCGGAAGACATGAATGGAGCAAAACCCAAAAGAAGAGGTCACGTACTTCTGGCCAAAGGATTCGATAGGCTCAGGGCTCCCGAAGCCTGTTAGAGCCCACATGAGGTTACCACAAGCTCCGGGTGCCAGACATGGAACTACAGGATTCGATTGATGTGTACTCTGCTAGGCTTCGGTCTTGATTTGATCAATTTTTTTTTCCTTGCTATGCCCCCGTTCTCCCCTTTTGGAATGGGAACGTTCACTATGCCCCATTGTTATTGGAAGTCTGCAACTTGTTTTACACGTGCTTACAGCTAAGAGAGTACCTTGAGTTTGGTAAATGACTTTAATCTTTTCCTTCCTTCTGTCCTTCCTTTTTTTTTTTTAATCTGTCTCTTCCCTCCCAACCTTTTTCTTCCAGTCCATAGCCTAGGCTGGCCTTGAAATCTTAATTTCCCTGCCTCCAGGCAGTGTTGGAACTGTGAAAACTACAGGGACTTGCCGGGCATAGTGGTGCATGCCTTTAATCCCAGCACTTGGGAGGCAGAGGTAAGAGAATCACCATAAATTCAAGGCCACCCTGAGACTACATAGTGAATTCCAGGTCAGAGCCCCTACCGCGAACAAAACAAAACAAAACAAACAAAAAAAAAAAAACTACAAGGACTTTTAGCAAGGAATGGTGCTTGCCTGTAATCCCAGCAGAGGCTAGAGGATTGTAAGGTCCAGGACTGCCTGATTTATACAAGTCCCAGGTCAGCCATGGCTACACAGCAAGGCCATCTCAAAAGAAAAAAAAGAGAGAGAGAGAGCGAGAGAGACTGCAAAGACTTTTAAAGTTGGATTGAGGACTGGAGATGGCTCAGTAGTTAAAGGTACTTGTTTGCAAAGCCTGCTAGCCTGGGTTCAGAACCTCACTAATCACATAAAGCCAGATGTACAAAGTGGTGCATGCAATTGGAGTTTGAGTGTCAAGAGGCCCTTGCATATCCATTCTTATTGTTTGTCTTTCAAATAATAGTTAAAAATAAAAAATAAATAAATAAATAAATGAAAGATGTTCAAATAAAGATACTGAAATGGAAAAATAAAATTTGAAGAGTTGTAAAGTTTACTATACTGGTTAAATCTTAAAAATTGGTTAGATAAGCCAGACATGGTGGCACACGCCTGTAATCCCAGTATTTAGGAGGTAGAGGCAGGAGGATCAAGAGTTCAAGTCCAGGAGGGAGGTCCCTGATGCCTCCAAAACAACACAGGCCATTGCCAAGGCTCTTGAGCCCACCAGAACTAGATGGTAAGATCCTATTGCTGAAGACTCCACATATGCTTGGGTTGCAAGTTGCTGAGAAATCAAGCTGGAGCTGAGGTGGAAGCCTCTTCCCTGTTGACCAGCTGTCAGCAGCTGGAAAGAGCCATCTTCCATGCAGCCCTTTGGGAGAGAGAAGTCAATGGTGTTAAACAGCAGTGAACCCTGCAAGTCTTGAGATTGGCCAGTCAAACCAAATGTGCCAACTGGTGCAATAGTGGCATGTCTGTTATGGGAGAAACCAACTGCCCTCTAATTGGACTGGAGGCCTTTTCTATGGGAGGGAATACATGCCTGGTACTGAAAACCTAGTCAAAAATCTGGGGAGGTCATAAGCCTTAGGGGAGTAATGCCTGCTGTTATCTAATTGCATATTATGTCCACCAAATGTCCCTATAAGCACTTTTTTATGTTTATACCCATATATTTATGCTATTCTCACCTTTGGTTAGAGAAGCTTCTCTTTTCAGATGACAGTGACCACTGGAATGACTCAAAAGTCACCATAGAGCTGAGAAGAAGGAACAGAGGAGGATTGCTCAGCACTGAGACACCTCTATGACACCCTCCAAGTCTCAGGGTCCATTGCAGAAGAGGTGGCAGAAAGAATATAAGAGCTAAAGGAAGGGTAGGAATCTTCTGGACACAAAATGGACTTGATATTCATGACCTCATAGTGCCTGACACTACCTACACAAGACCCTCATAATAGAAAGAAAAGATGATGACACCAAAATGAAAGACTAATTGGAAGGGGGAGAGGATTTGATGGAGGGTGGATCTGAGAGGGAGGAATGGGAGTGAAAGGAGAAAATTATCATGGTTTTATTGTCTATGCTTTGGAAGCTGTCAATAAAAATTTTTTAAATAAAAAAACAAAAGAGTTCAAGGCCAGCCTTGGCTATAGACTGTCTCAAAAGGAAAAAAAAAAAAAAAAAAAAAAGGAAGGGAAAAGTCAGAAAAGAGAAGGAAAGGATTGAAGAGATGGCTCCGTGGTTAAAGGTACTTGTTTTCAAAGCCTGATGGCCTGATTCTGACAGCCCATGTTCGATTCCCTCAGTACCCACATAAAAGCCAGATGTACAAAGTGGCAAAGGCATTTGGAGTTCATTTGCAGTGGCAAGAGGCCCTAGGGTGCCCATTCATTCACTCTCCCTCTTTCTCTCTTTTTCTTCTTGCAAATACAATTTAAATTTAAACAAGTTAGCAGTTGAGGCACTTGCCTGTGAAGCCTAAGGACCCAGGTTCAATTCTCCAGTACCCACATAAGCCAGATGCTCAGGGTGAGTGGCTGGAGGCCATGACATGCTTTTTCTCTCTAATAAATAATAAATAAATATAATAAAAACAAAGACAACTGGGTGTGGTGGCTCACACCTATAATCCTAGCATTCTGGAGGTAGAGGTAGAGGATCACCAATGCTACATAGTAAGTTGTAGGGCAGCCTGAGCTACAGCATTAGACCCTACAAAATAAGTCAAAATATAAATCTACCATGAGAAATAAAAGCATATGTATAAAGAGAGTACATGAACATTCATAGCAGCTTTTTAAAAAAAATTATTTGTGGGATGGAGAAGATGGCTTAGCGGTTAAGGCATTTGCCTGCAAAATCAAAGGACCCCTGTTCGATTCCCCAGGACTCACGTAAGCCAGCTGCACAAGGGGGCACATGTGTCTGGAGTTCGTTTGCAGTGGCTGGAGGCCCTGGTGCACCCATTGTCCTCCCCCCCCTTCTCTCAAATAAATAAATATATATATATTAAAAATTTATTTGTGAGGAGAGAGAGTATGTGGGCACACCAGGGTCTCTTGCCACAGCAAACAAATTCCAGATGCATGTGTCACTTTGTGCACCTGGGTTTATGTGAGTACTGGGGAGAAAGAAAGAAGAAAGAAGGAAGAAAGAAAGAAAGAAAGAAAGAAAGAAAGAAAGAAAGAAAGAAAGGGAAAGGAAGGAAGGAAGGAAGGAAAAGAAAGAAAGAAAGGGAGAGAGGGGGAGGGAGGAAAAGAAGGAAGGAAGGATAGAAGGATAGAAGGAAGGAAGAAAGGGAGGGAAGAAAAAGATAGAAAAAAGGCTGGGCATGGTGGCACATGCTTTTAATCTTAGCACTTGGGAGGCCAAGGTAGAAAGATTTACTGTGAGTTTATGGTCAACGTGGGCTAGAGCGAGACCCTCCCTCAAAAAACAAAATCAAGGGGTGGGGGCTGGAGAGATGGCTTAGCAATTAAGGCCCTTACTTTCAAAGCCAAAAGAACAAGGCTCAGTTCCCTAGTACCCATGTAAGCCAGATGCACAAGGTGAAGCATGCATCTAGAGTTCATTTACAGCAGCTGGAGGCCCTGGTGTGCCTATTCTCTCTCACTCTCTCTCTATTCTCTCTCTCTCTCTCTCTCTCTCATAATAAAAAATAAAAATGAGCAGGAAGGAAAAGGTTTTTAAAGATTTTTTTAAATATTCTTTAAAATTTTAATTTATTTATATTAGAGAGAGAGAATGAGTGCTCCCGGGCCTCCAGCCACTCCAAATGAACTCCAGACACATGCTCCACCATGTGCATCTGGCTTATGGTGGATACTGGGGAATTGAACCTGGGTCTTCAGGCTTCGCAGGCAAGTGCCTTAACCACTATGCAATCTCTTTAGCCCTGAAAAGAAACTTTGGCCCTAAACTGGGGCTCAAGCTTTGTGCTGGTTAGACAGGGACAAATCTTAGAACTTCATGTGTCTGTGTTCGTCAGAGGCACCTTGACCTCTCCCTCTCTTCTACCAGGTTTCACAAGGCTGCTTTCCAGCCTGGTTCTGGAATCTACCCGAGTATCACCTACCAGGAAGCCTTTGAAATGCCACTTTTCAGCTTTATTTTTCTCCCCAGTTCTGCCTGACATTCTTTGCCTTTTACATGTCATTGGTCCATTCTTCACTACATTGGTAAGAATTTCTCTCCATCCTGATACTCACCACAGCGTGCTGGCTCCCAGTAAGTATGTGCTGAAGGAAGACACGACTTTACCTCAGTGTCTTCACTATTAAAATGAAATAAAGTTAAGCCGGGCGTGGTGGCACACGTCTTTAATCCCAGCTCTCAGGAGGCAGAGGTAGGAGGATGACCGTGAGTTCAAGACCACCCTGAGACTACATAGTGAATTCCAGGTCAGCCTGGACTAGAGTGAGACCTTACCTCGAAAAACCAAAAAGAAAAAAAAAAAAGAAAGAAAGTTAAGCCGGGTGTGGTGGTGCACGCCTTTAATCCCAGCACTTGGGAGGCAGAGGTGGGAGGATTGCTGTGAGTTTGAGGCCACCCTGAGACTACATAGTGAATTCCAGCACTCAGGAGGCAGGGGTGGGAGGATCACGGTGTGTTTAAAGCTAGCCTAGTGCTAAAGAATAAGACTCGAAAAGGAAAAAAAAAAATGAAATAAACATCTGTGAAATGGAAACTCCAGAATTCCAATGCAGCTAGCTGAGCCCCAGAGCCCTCTGTCACTGTATGCCCTGTGGAAGGGTAACCACGAGCCAGGCCAGCTCCTGTCTGCACGGCTGAATGGCAGCACTGGAGTACAAGTGCTGTGCACTGCACTGGAATTCAAGGATGAGTCCAGCTTAGAGGTGGAGTCTCTCTGCCACAGCTCTTACACACCATGTTCCATTTTTTCCCTTATCCTACGAGCTACTGGTTATGTAGGTGCTAATGCCACCTAATTACATCTATGACTATTTCTCCGCGTACATTGGAGATGCATCTTAAACCAGTGCGTCTTAAGGTAGGAGAAGGGCCCCGGCCCAGGCAGCCTTTCTCCAGAATTGACCCTCAGAAAGCAGCCACTACTGTGTCCTCGACAAGATCACAGAGCTGCCTCACCCTTCCTGCTGGCATGGATGGGACGTTTCAGAGACGGCCCTGGGTCTTCTTTGAGGCCTTCCTCTCTGAGGGGAGAGGTGGAAAGACTGGTTGATTGTAAAGATGTTTCTCTGATTTTTTTTTTAAAGGAAGTGAACACTGTACACATGAGAGACTCCAGGGTAAGAGATGTTGTGGCAGTTGACATGCACCTGGCTGCCCCTAACTGTTCCCTCTGCCATTGTACACATTGCACAGCAGGCTGAGCAGGGTGGCCACTCAACTCACCGTGCACTTCTCTCCCCCACCCTGGCTTTTCTATTTTTTATTAATTAGAAACTTTGTTGTAGGGACAAGCCATGTGTTGGCCCCATTCCCCTCTTCCCCGCCCCCATTCCACTGAGGGCCCTCCTCAGTGAGGTTATTCACCATGGGGTTAAGAGGTACGATAGCGGCAGTCAGTCATTGTGGAGAGGGCATCCATGGGTTTTTGGAGTTTTTTTTGTGTGTGTTTTTTTTCTGTTTTGTTTTGTTTTGTGTTTTCGAGGTAGGGTCTCGCCTAACCCAGGCTGACCTGAAATTCACTAGTCTCAGGTTGGCCTTGAACTCATGGCGATCCTCCTACCTCTGCCTCACAAGTGCTGGGAGTAAAGGCATGCGCCACCACTCCCTGTTCATCGCTGCACACTTCTTCCTCTCCAGCAGAGGCTGTCTGGTCTCTGTGTCACCCCTGCCCTTCCCAGTGGCCCAGGCCAGATGCCCTTGCTTGGTGGGTCTGTATGGTCTACCTCAAGGCACACTGTGGGGCCTGCCTAGCCAGCCTGAACCCTCCTCACCCCTCCTCACTCACCTGCCTTACCATTTCTGTCTCCTAAACTTGGACAGTCAGCTTCTGCTGCTGTGCGGGTTAGTGGAACCCAGGCTAAGACCAAGCACACTGCGTCAACAAAGGCAGTCTGAAAAGCTTTGGTGTGTGAATGAATGTTCTTCCCAGCAGCCTCTTTTCTTTTGAGGAAGACTCACACAGACTTGCTGTGGAACTCATTCTGGAGTTCAGGCTGTCCTTGAACTCATGGTGATCTTCCCACCTCAGCCTCCTTGAGTGCTAGCATTAAAGGTGAGAGCTACCACAGCTGGCCTCCGCGGCCTCTTTGCCAGCAGATAAACGTAAGCACTCAGGCTGCCTGACCTAAGGGAGTCACACACCCCTGTCCCATCCCATCTGAGCTGTCAGAACTGCAAAGGAGACTGCCAGATGACATGGTGGAAAGCCAGAGCCTGGAGCTGTGATGATGAACATAAATTTATAAAACAAACAAACAAACAAACCCACATTCCGTGCATTTCCCTCACAGCGTACTCTTAGTCATCCCAAAGACTTAATCCCAGATCCAGTTCTGCCCTGGGCTGGCAAGCTGCCTCTTAGTTGTGCGTGCTGGAGGGCCGTGCTGAGGAGCAGCTCCGGGGCCCGGTGCTGGGATTTGAGTAATCACAGGCCCGAGTGGAGTGGAGTGTGTGGGAAGGTGGCCTGTTTGGTCTGGCTCCCAGCCCCTGACACTCTGTAACTATTTTAAACAGATCCCACAACCTTTCATTTGCTTCACTAATTTCTCTAAAATAAGAGTTGTTTATTTGTGGGTCCAAATTGGAGAAGCTTCATGTCTCTCACCAAACTGCTCTTTGGTAAGACCGGAGACAATGCCTATTCAGGTACCCCAAAGGGCTTGGCACGTAGCAAATTCTCAGTCCATGTCGGCTACTATTACTAGCTGAATTCCTTAAAGAGAGACATGCAATGCGCCTTTGAATTCCCAGAACCACACAGATCTCTCAGTCAATATTGATTGATTTGAATATCCTTTTTTTAAAAAAATTTTTAAACTTTTAACTTAATTTTATTTGGAGACAGAAAGAGGGAGGGAGAGAATGGGCACGCCAGGGCCTCCAGCCAGTGCAAATGAACTCCAAATGCATGCATCCCATTGTGCATCTGGCTTACATGGGTCCTGGGGAATCGAACCAGGGTCCTTTGGCTTTGCAGGCAAACATCTTAACTGCTAAGCCATCTCTCCAGCCCTGAATATACTTTTTGACGTGACTTCTCACCTGTGCTCTAGTTCTATTATTTCCATAATATTACTTACATAAATATTGTGGGAGGTTTAGTTTGGTTTTTCTTTTGAGGTAGGGTTGCACTCTAGCCCAGGCTGACCTGGCACTCACTCTGTAGTCCCTGGTTGGCCTCGAACTCACTGGAATCCTTCTACCTCTGCCTCCTGAGTGCTAGGATTAAAGACATGCACTACCAAGCCCCGTTTTTATGTATTTTGTTGCTGCAGATTCAACTCAAGGAATTATGAATTACTTTTTTTTTCTTTTTCTTTCTTTCTTTTTTTTTTTTTTTTTTTTTTTTGGTTTTCTGAGCTAGGGTCTCACTCTAGCCCAGGCTGACCTGGAATTCACTCTGTAGTCTCAGGGTGGCCTTGAACTCATGGCAATCCTCCTACCTTTGCCTCCCAAGTGCTGGGATTAAAGGCGTGCCCCACCACGCCTGTCTTGAATTACTTTTTAAAAAATATTTTAGTTTTATTTATTTATGAAAGAGAAAGAGAGAGAGAGAGAATGGGCACACCAGGGCCTCTAGCCACTGCAAATGAACTCCAGATGCATGCTCCACCATGTGCATCTGACTTACGTGAGTTCTAGAGAATTGAGCCTGGGTCCTTAGGCTTCGCAGGCAAGAATCCTAACCATTAAGCCATCTCTCCATCCCTGAATTACTTTTCTGTTTGTTAAATAATATTCTATTGTGTGGGCATACCATATTTTGTTTACCTACTCATAAACTAATCAATCTTTGGATTCTTATCCTTTATTATTATAACTTATTCTGATAGGCACATGTTAAGTATGCATTCTACCACTGAACTATACCTCCCAACCTTCCACACATTCTGCCACTGAACTGTTCGTCCTAGCCTTCCACATACCTGTGACAGTAGTGGCTATTTTCTGGTTTTTGCTAATGATGGTCATGGTTGTTATTAATTTCAATTTTAATATTTATTCATTCATTTATTTATTTGAGAGAGAGAAAGAGGCAGATAGTGAGAAAGAGAGAGAGAGAGAATGGGCATATCAGGGCCTCCAGCCACTGCAAATGAACTCCAGATACATGCACCACCTTGTGCATCTGGCTTACATGGGTTCTGGAGAATTGAACCTGGGTTCTTAGACTTCACAGGCAAGTGCCTTAACTGCTAAGCCATCTCTTCAGCCGCTGGTTGTTATTAATTTTTTTTAAAAAAATTTTTTTATTTATTTGAGAAAGAGAAAGAAAGAGGATGATAGATAGAGAATGGGTGCACCATGGCCTCCAGCACTTCAAATGAACTCCAGACACCTGTGCCATTTTGTGTGTCTGGCTTACATGGGTACTGGGGAATCAAACCTGGGTCCTTTGGCTTTGCAGGCAAGCTTCTTAACCACTAAGCCATCTCTCGGACCCTGGTTGTTATTAATTAATGTTATTAATTAATGTAAATAATGTATCAGCTAGGACAGGCTGGGTTTTCCTGTGGTAACAAATACTTTCAAAATCTCAGTTGCAGACTGGAGAGATAGCTCAGTGGTTAAAGGCACTTGCTTACAAAGCTTTCCAGCCCCTGGTTCTATCCCCAGTTTCCACATAGAGCCAGATGCCCAATGTGGCACAGGCATCTGCAGTTTGTTTGCAGTGGCAAGAAGCCCTAGTGTGCCCATGTTCATTCTCTCTATCTGCCTCTTTCTCTGTCTCTCAAACAAATAAATAAAATATTTTTTTAAATCTCAGTTATAGGCTGGAGAGATGGCTTAGCAGTTAAGGCACTTGCCTGCAAAGCCTAAGGACCCAGATGCACAGGATGGTGCACGAGTCTGGAGTTCGTTTGCAGTGGCTGGAGGCCTTGGTGCACCCATTCTCTCCCTCTTTCTCACTCTTTCTCTCTCTTCCTCTTTCGCTCGCTCTCAAATAAATAAACAAACAAACAAATAAATAAATAAATAAATAACTTAAGAAATCAACTAGGTGTGGTTGCACACTCCTTTAATCCCAGCACTTGGGAGGCAGAGGTAAGAGGATCACTGTGAGTTCAAGGCCACCCTGAGACTACATAGTTAATTCCAGGTCAGCCTGGGCTAGAGTGAAACCTTACCTCGAAAAAAAGAAAAAAACCTCACCTACTTAGAACATTTCTCTCTCCCACTACATGGCCATCAAAAGCTGGGCTCTGTTCTCCACTACATAGTTTTTATTCTAGAACCCATGCTGATAAAGTAACTTCTGTTTTGGATTGTTGATTGTTAGAGCTGAGGAACAAAAGGGGGGGGGTATGATGAACCCAATATACTGACTCCCAAAATGCCTGCTAGGGCACATGATGCTAGGAGCCATGTCCAGGCACACACCACTGGATAAGTCACATGTCTAAGATGTCCCAGGAAGCAGCACTGGATATTTGGACACAGGGTGCTTACTCTGCAACAACTACCACTTTCAGTACATTTTAAAGACAAATAGGTTTATTGTATAAATTTCACACACTATAAAAATTGGACTGTTTGGGGGGGGGGAAGTTTCAAGGTGGAGTTTCACTGTAGCCTAGGCTGACCTGGAACTCACTCTATAGTCCCAAGCTGGCCTCGAACTTACGGTGATCTTACTACCTCTGCCTCCTCATTTCTAGGGTTAAAGGAGTGTGCTACCACACTCAGCAAAATTGGACTTTTATTTTATTTTATTTTTTTATTTTATTTTATTTTATTTTATTTTATTTTATTTTATTTTATTTTATTGGTTTTTCAAGGTAGGGTCTCCCTCTAGCCCAGGCTGACCTGGAATTAGTCTCAGGGTGGCCTTGAACTCATGGCGATCCTCCTACCTCTGCCTCCCGAGTGCTGGGATTAAAGGCATGCGCCACCACGCCCGGCTATTTTATTTTATTTTATTTTATTTTATTTTTTTTTTTTATTTTTTTTTTTTTGAGGTAGGGTCTCACTCTGGCCCAGGCTGTCCTGGAATTAACTATGTAGTCTCAGGGTGGCCTCGAACTCACAGTGATCCTCCTATCTCTGCCTCCCAAGTGCTGGGATTAAAGGCATCTGCCACCACGCCCAGCTTATTTTATTTATTTATTTTTTTTTTTTTTTTGAGGTAGGGTTTCACATTAGACCAGGCTGACCTGGAACTTACTATGTAGCTTCAGGGTGACCTCAAACTCATGGTGATCCTCCTGCCTCTGCCTCCCAAGTACTGGGATTAAAGGTGTGTGCCACCATGCCTGGCTAAAATTGGCCTTTTAAAATACAAATTACATCAAGTTAGTATATGCACGGAATTGTGCAATCATCACTACTATCTAGTGTCAAGATGTTTTCATAATATACAAAAGAAAACTCATACTAATTAGCTATCAGTCTCTGTTCCTTCTCTGGCCCTGACGGCCACTGACCTGCTTTCTGCTTCCATGGATTAGCCTGGACATTTCATATAGATTGAGTCATGCCACATGGCTTGTGTTTCACTTAGCATCATGATTTTTTACTTTTTATTTATTTATTTGCAAGCAGAGAGAGTGAGAGAAGAAAGACAGACAGAGAAAATGGGATGCTAGGGCCTCCATCCACTAGACTCCAAATGCATGAACTAGCTACTTTTTGCACCTGGCTTTATGTGGGTACCAGGGAATCCAACCCAGGTTGTCAGGCTCTGCAGGCAAGCACCTTAATCTCTGAGCCATCTCTCTAGCCCTATAGTATCATGATATTTTGAGGTTTATCCATGCATAGAAGGTGCTAGTACTTCCTGTCTTTTTTTCTTTGCTAAATTGTATTTTGCTTATGGGCATACCAGATCTTGTTTACATCTTCATAAATTAATGAACACTTAGATTGTTATCACTTCTTTTTAAATATTTTTTAAATCTATTTTTGTTTTGCCAGGTGTGGTGGCACACGCCTTTAATCTCAGCACCCGGAGGCAGAGGTAGGAATTCAAGGTCACCCTGAGACTACACAGTGAATTCCAGGTCAGCCTGGGCTACAGTGAGACCCTACCTGGAACAAGTGAGAGTATGAGAGCTCCAGGGCCTCTTGCTGCTGCAAACGAACTCCAGACATGTGTGCCATGTTGTACACCTGGCTTTTTACATGAGTACTGGGGTCTTGAACTTGGGCCAGCAGACTTCGCAAGTAAGTGCCTTTAACCACTGAGCCATCTCTCCAGCCCCCATTCTCATTTATTTACTTCTACAAATGACACTGTTATGAGTATTCGTGCATATATTTTTTGTGAGGAAATAAATTTTCAGTTCTCTTGGGTATGTACCTAGGGGTTGAGTTTGGCTGGGTCATATCATATCTCTATATTTAACATTTTGAGGAATTTTCCAATCATCTCCAGTGTTTTACAATCCCATCAGCAGTGCATGATGGGGGTTCCAATTTCTCCACATTGTCAACACTATTTATTACCTGCCTTTTTTGTTTACTTCCCTACGGATATGAAGTGGTGTATCATGGGGGATGGAATTTGTTTTGTTCTAGGACGAGTAATCATGAGCATCTTTTCACATTTTTACTGGTCCTTGGGGATCTTCTCTGGAGAAATGTGTACTTAACTTTCTTGCCCATTTTAAAATTGTCTTTAAAAAAAAATTTTTTTTTTGTTATTTTGAGGCAAAGTCTCATATAGCCTGAACTAGCCTAGAACTCTTTATGTAGCCAAGGAAGACCTTGAACTCTTGATTTCTTTGTCTCCCCTCTCCAAGTGCCAGGATTGTAGATATGCTCCACCACACCAGCTTGAATTGTTATTGAATTGTTAGAGTAGCTTATAAATTCTGTATACAAATTCCTTATTAGATATATGACTTGCAAAGATTATAAATATTTCTCCTCTCTCATTACTGTCTTTTCATTTTCTTAGTGGTGTTCTTTGAAATACAAAGTTATCATCTTGATTTTGGCGTGGTATCAAAAAGCTAAGTCCTATTCAATGCCAGGGATGGGATACCGTCCAGTGAGTTGTTGGCCACGGAGGTCACAGATAACCCCAAAACATTACAGGCCATTGCTGAAGCCCTTGGTTTCCCACCAAGAATAGATGGTAAGACCTATTGCTGAAGACTCCAAATACTTGGGCTTCAGGGTCACTGAGAAATCCTGCTGGAGCTGAGCTGAAAGCCTCCTCCATGTGGACCAGCTAACAGAAAGCTGAAAAAAGCTATGCTGCATGCAATTCAATGGGAGAGAGAAAACACCAGTGAAGATACTCAACAGTGAACACTGCAAGCCTTAAATTTGGCCAGCCAGGCCAAATGAGCCAGTGGGTGCAATAGTGGCATGTCTGCCATGGGGGAATCCAACCGCTCTCTAATTGGACTGAATGTCTGCTTCATAGGAGAGAATACATCCCTAATACTGAAAACCTACACAGGGGTTGTCATGAGCCCTAGGGGTGTAATGTCTGCTGGTGTCTGGCTAAATGTATATACTATGCTCACCAAACTGCCCATAAGCATTTCTCTTCTCTTAATGTCCACACCCATATATTAATGCTACTCTCACTTTTGGCTAGAGAAGCTTCTCTTTTCAGATGGTGGTGACCTTGGGATGACTCAGAAGGCACCATGGTGCGGAGAAGAAGGGACAGAAGAGTGCTCAGCACTGAAACATCTCAAACCCACCTTCCAAGGCTCAGGGTCCATTGTGGAAGAGGGGGCGGAAAGAATGTAAGAGCCAAAGGAAGAGTAGGACTCTTCCTCCAGACACAAAATGGCCTGGATATCCATGACCTCACAGTGCCTGAAACTACCTACGCAAGACCGTCATAATTAAAAGAGAGACTGATTGGGCTGGAGAGATGGCTTAGCAGTTAAAGCGCTTGCCTGTGAAGCCAAAGGACCCCAGTTCAAGGCTTGATTCCCCAGTACCCACGTAAGCCAGATGCACAAGGTGGCGCATGCATCTGGAGTTCGTTTGCAGTGGCTGGAGGCCCTGCCATGCCCATTCTCTCTCTCTCTCTCTCACTCTGCCTCTTTCTCTGTCTGTTGCTCTCAAATAAATAAATATAAATAAACAAATTGTTAAAGAGAGAGAGAGACTGATTTAAAAAGGGAGGGGATATGATGGAGAGTGGAGTTTCAAAAGGGAAGGTGGGGGGATGGAGGGAAGTACCATGGGATATTGTCTACACTTAAGAAAGTTGTCTAAATAAATAAATAAATAAATAAATAAATAAATAAATAAATAGAAACAAACAAACAAAAAAGCTAAGTCCTAGAGCCAGCCATGATGGCCCATGCCTTTAATCCCAGCACCTGGGAGGCAAAGTAAGAGGATTGCTGTAAGTTTGAGACCAAGAAAAGAAAGACAAAGAAGAAAGAAAGAAAGAAAGAAAGAAAGAAAGAAAGAAAGAAAGAAAAAGAAAGAAAGAAAGAAAAAGAGAGAGAAGAAAGAAAGGAGAAGAAAAGAAAAAGAGAAAAAGCTAGTCCTGGGCTAGGGAAATGGCTCAGCAGTTAAAGATACTTGCTTGTAAAACCTGATGACCCAGGTTCAATTCCCCAGTACCCACATAAAGCTGGATGTACAAAGTGGTGCGTGATGATCTGGCGTTTATTTGCAGGGGCAAAAAGTCCTTGTGTTCTCTCTCTCTCTCTCTCAAATAAATAAATATTTAAAAATATATAAAATTGCCAGGTGTGGTGGTGCATACCGGGTGGGAAGCAGAGGTAGGAGGATCAGGAATGAGTTTGAAGCCAGCCTGAGACTACATAATGAATTCCAGGTTGGTCTGAGCTAGAGTGAGACTCTACCTTGAAAAAACTATATATCTATCTATATATATATCTATCTATATATATATATATATATATATATATATATAGAGAGAGAGAGAGAGAGAGAGAGAGAGAGCGCTTAAGTAACTCACTCAAGGCTGTATAGCTAATAATGGAATTTTCCTCATCCTTATCTTAAACCGAGTGTCCTAGGTTCTGTTTTCTTCAGTTCATTCATTTCCTGAAAGATGATTGGATATTTTCAGGTGTCGGAATGGAAAACCTAACTCAGAAGATAATACTACAGAGTGGAAAAATGTGCCAGTTCCAAAGTTGCTTGTAATTTTGGGAGATGACAAAAGCATCAAGCTGCCCACTGACCTTCTCAACAATGCTGCGTCTCATACAAGCGCTGCTGGCAGGCAACAGCTGTGTTGGTTACATCTCTCGTTGCTGTGAGAAAATACCTGATAAAAACAACTTAGAGAAGGAAAGCTGTATTTTATTTTGACTTACAGGCTTGGGGGGACAGCCCATCATGACAGGGAAGGCAGCAGCCCGAGGCCCAGGAATGTGAGGCAGCTGGTCACATTGTGTCCAGTCAGGAAACAGAAAGGTGAACACTGACACTTGGCTAGCTTTTTCCTTATTTATTTATTTACGTGTTTATTTGTTATTTTTATTTATTTATTTATTTATTTATTGGTTTTTTTCAAGGTAGGGTCTCACTCTAGCCCAGGCTGACCTGGCATTCACTATGTAGTCTCAGGGTGGCCTTGAACTCATAGTGATCTTCCTACCTCTGCCTCCCAAGTGTTGGGATTAAAGGCATGCGCCACCACACCCGGCTTAGCTTTTTCCTATTTATGTGTCCAGGACCCCAGCCCATGGTTGGTGCCACCCACATTAGGGGTGGGCCTTCCCTCAGTCCAGCCTCTCCGGAAGCACTTTCTCAGACAAGCTGAGATGTCTGTGAATCCATCATCGCAATTACTGTTACTTTTTCTTTACTTGGTTTCTTTTCACACCTTCTCCAGTTCTCAGTACTCTAAATCTGCCAGATAACCTCAGTCGTGTCATCCCACTCTGCTCTTCTTTCCTTGTCCTCGACGTTATGCTGGAAACTCCATCCCTATTTCCTGAATTACACATCTTCTCTAAATTTATCCCAATAGTGAAGAACACTACATTGTTCAAGTATCTCCACAGAAAGGTGCACGGGATTAAGTATTATAAATGATTGTTAGTCCAAGATGTTTTTATTCTACCTGATTGATTTTTTTTTCATTTTTCAGTTTTTCAAGGTAGGGTCTCACTCTAGCCCAGGCTAACCTGGAATTCACTATGTAATCTCAGGGTGGCCTCGAACTCATGGTGATCCTCCTACCTTTGCCTCCCGAATGCTGGGATTAAAGGCGTGCGCCACCACGCCCGGCTTTTCTACCTGATTGATATTTTGAGCAGCATAGCCAAGACTTCCTGCTGCCTCCTAATATCTTTGGAATTCTGAAATTTCACAATGACATCTTTGACCTGCGGAATGTTCATACTGGGTCTCTTCAATATGGAGACCCATTTTAATTTTGAAATCACTTCTCTCTCTCTGAAATAATTTACTCTTTCATTATACTAGTGGGATTTTGAGGTTCATGGATTGGTGCTTTAATTTTCAAATATTTCATTCATTAATTTATTTGAGGGAGGGATGTGAATATGGGAACACCAAAGCCTCGTGCTGCTGCAAACAAACTCCAGATGCATGTGCGACTGGCTTTACATGGGTACTGGGGAATTGAACCATAAAGCTTTGCAAGCAAGTGATTTTAACTGCTGAGCTATCTCGCCAGCTTTCTTTCTTCTCCTTCTCCTTCCTCCTCCTCCTCCTTCTTTTTTGAAGTAGGATCTCACTTTAGCCCAGGCAGACTTGGAACTCACTCTAGTCCCAGACTGACCTCAAACTCATTGCAATCCTCTTACCTCTGCCTCCTGAGTGATTAAAGTCATGTGCCACCACACCCAGTCCTTTCTTCTTTTTAAATTAAATTTATTCAATTACTTATTTTTCAAAATTGGGCATTCTGTGTTCTGAGTTTCTTTGTTCATGTAGTGTGTGTGTGTGTGTGTGTGTGTGTGTGTGTGTCGTGCATGATGTGTATGTATGTGTGAGGGTGTATGTATGTGTTGCAGGTATAATGGAGGCCAGAGTTTAATGTCTTCCTTAGGCCCTCTCCACCTTTTTAAAAAATATTTTATTTATTTATTTATTTAGAGAAAGAATGGGCCCCCTCTATCTACTGCAAACAAACTCCAGATGCACGTGCCACCATGTGCATCTGGTTTACAAGGGTTCTGGGGAATAGAACATGGGTCCTTAGGCTTCACAGGTAAGTGCCTTTACTGCTAAGCCATCTCTCCAGCCCTCCACCTTATTTTTTGAGACAGGATCTTTCACTTAACCTGAAGTTTACCAATTGTGCTAGAATGGCAAGCCAACAGGCCCTGGGGATCTTGAGAGAGAGAATGGGTGCACCAGGGTCTTCAGCCACTGAAAACGAACTCCAGATGCATGTGCCACCTTGTGCATCTGGCTTACGTGGGTCCTGGGAAATCAAACCTGGGTCCTTAGGCTCCTTGGACAGATGCCTTAACCACTAAGCCATCTCTCTAGCCCTTGTCAAGAATTTCTAAGTAGCCAGGAAAACCTTGGTAGGATTGATGAAACATAAGTGAAATAAAGTCGACAGAGAACGACAAATACTACAATTTCTCACATATAAGGCATCTAATAAAGTTAAACTCATGAAAACAGAAGGCAGAAACTGGGAGGGCAGTTGTCAGGAGGGGTTTGTGACAATGTTTTCAAAATGTTGAAGGACTGAGGTCACAAGATCTATAGTAAAACATAATGACCACAGTTAATAACAATACACACTTGAAAATTGCCAAGAGAATAGAATGTTTGTGTGCCTGTGCATGTGCACACATACCAGTCTCTTTTTAAAAAATTAATTAATTTATTTATTTTAGAGAGAGAGAGAGAAAAAAAGAGAGAATTGGCGTGCCAGGGCCTCAGCCACTGCAGTCGAACTCCAGATGCTTGTGCCACCTAGTGGGCATATGCAACCTTGCACTTGCCTCACCTTTGTGCATCTGGCTTATGTGGGATCTGGAGAGTCGAACATGGGTCCATAGGAGGCTTCGCAGGCAAGTTCCTTAACCACTAAGCTATCTCTCCAGCACCAGAGTCTCTTGTTGATGCAAATAACTGCCCACCCAGTTTTAAATGGGTATTGGGAATTGAACCCCGGGCTGGTAGGCTTTGAAAGCAAGTGCCTTTAACCACTGAGCCATCTTCCCAGCCCCATGCTTTGAATTTTCTTAGCAGGGATGGGTTATGAGGATAATTGCACAAGTTCAGTACATTCACACTGTCCTACTATCTGTATGTGGTCTTTAAGAATGTAAGCAAGGGGCAGGAGAGATGGCTCAGCAGTAAGCCTAATGGCCTGAGTTAGATTCCCCAGTACCCATGTAAAGCCAGATGCACAAAGTGGTGCATGACTCTGAAGTTTCTTTGCAGCAGCTAAAAGCCCTGGTGCACCTATTCACGTTCTTTCCCTCTCTCCCTCCCTCTGCCAGTATGCCAGCAGCACATGCCTTTAATCCCAGGCAGAGGTAGGGGGATCACTGGCAGTTCAAAGATGTAAACTTTCAGAATCTCATAGTGACTACATAGAGACTACATAGTGAATTCCAGGTCATCCTGGGCTAGGGCGAGACCCTACCTCAAAACAAAACAAAACAAAACAAAACAAAACAAAACAAAACAAAACAAAAATAAACCTTGTTTAACAGTATGTAACGTTATGGTTTATTTCCCATCATATTTTTACTATAAACATCATGTGGTTATTTACAATAAAAGCTGAAACTCTGAACAGTTCAGGGTTGCATCCTGAGATCCTGAACTCTGGATGTAGTCCTGGTGCACCTGCCTTTCTTCTTTTTCTTTTCTTTCTTTTTTTACCCAATAAAATTTTGACACACACACACACACACACACACACACACACAAAGAGAGAGAGAGAGAGAGAATAAGCAATAGAAAAGTAAGCAATAGAAAGTTTTCCTGGATGAGCCAGACGAGAGCTATTATCTCAGTATCTCAAACTCAGAAACCCTTTTGACTAATCATTGTCACAAAGGTGTGATACTTGCAAGATAAATACACATTTGTCAGGCATTGGCTGGGTATTTCTCACCTTTTAACCAATATAGATAATGACCCTGTAAAAGTGGCTTTGTTTAAATACTTCCCTGTCCAGCACAACACTTCATTGGGATGGGGATGGGGAGTGGGGAGGATGTGGCAGGAAGTGGCACTATTCACATCACCAACATCTGAAGGTTCTTAATTCACCTGTTAGAGGCTGGGAAGATGGCTCTGTGGTTAAAGGCAATTGCTTGCAAAACCTGCTGACTCAGGTTCAACTCCCATGACCCATGTAAAGCCACATGGGTATTTATTTATAGCGGCAGGAAACCCTCATGTGCCCATACATACCGACACACAAATATACAAATAAAAAAAGATTTTACTTTTACATTAAGAAACTGTTAAGATTATGTTGATATTGAATCTACATGGATTATTAGCAGATTCATTGTATCATTCTTAAAACTTTTTGTGCCGGGCGTGGTGGCGCACTCCTTTAATCCCAGCATTCAGGAGGCAGTTGTAGGAGGATTGCCATGAGTTCAAGGCCACCCTGAGATTACGTGGTGAATTCCAGGTCAGCCTGGGCTGGAGTGAGACCCTACCTTGAAAAACTGAAAAATGAAAAAACAAAAAAAAAAAACAAAAAAAAACTTTTGTATTTTTTTTTATTATTTTGAGAAAGCAAGAAAAAGAAAGAGAGCAAGAACAGGCACAGCAGGGCCCCCTGCTGCTGCAAACAAACTCCTGATGCATGCACCACTTTGTACATATGGCTTTATGTGGGTACTGGGGAATCAAACCCAGGGTTTTAGGCTTTGCAAGCAAACACTTTTTTTTTCCTTTTTTAAAATTTATATTATTCTGATTTTACATTCATAGTATTGGTTCCATTGTCCTCCTCCCTGTCCTCCCACTTTCAAAGGGACCCTCATCAATGGGGACTGTGGGTTGTGCATTGTGAGGTTAGTCAAGAGTTCTGGGGGGTAGGCCCCAGTCTCTGTGCATAATGCCCCAACTTGTGACTCTAACAATCTTTCCGTGCCCTCTTCCGCGAGTTTCCCTGAGCCACATTGGGGTCATTTTAGTTCTGCTTCAGTGATGAGGTTTTGGGAGCCTCTGTGTCTCTGGATATCTGGCTTAGTTGGAGTTGGATGTTCTCTGTGTTTATCTCCTTCAGCCTTTTTCTGGTGTCGTGATTGCCATGAACGCTGTATTCTTGTCCTTCCCCTGCATTGTTCTATGGTTTCAGCTGGGGCCCTGGTGAGGTGTGGTTAGCTGATCCTCCCTTCAGGTTTGTTGTCCACCTGAAAAAAGATAAGCAAATTCTCCAATGGAGAGAAAAGTTAGTACTAGGTAGAAGGGATGAGCATATATGTTTTGGAGGGAATTTTATATGCCTCGGCTCTCTTCTAGCCCACATTTGGTGGTATCTTGATCTTGGAGACTGAGCTCATTTTGTGTACCTGGTTTTGACTTATTTCCCAGTTCTATCAATGAGTTCCATTCCACTGAGTGGATCTATTAGCCAAATCAAGAGCAGTTGGTTACCCACCATGGCTGTTTGCCACTACTGTACTTGTATGAGCATTACATCAAGTTGTTTCCTGCTGGGTATCTTAGACTGCAAGTTGTTTGGACCAATGTCGGACATTTTCCCCCAGTTGCTTGTGTAGCACCCTCTGGTACTAGACTAGCTAACTGTCTGGGGACTGACCTTCTTCCAGATTCTGGCCAGGTCTCTCTGTGTTTGGTCTCACACACGTATGCTATCTTTGACAGTAGGGTCTTACCATTAACCTTTGGTGGGTCACCAAGAACTCTGACAGAAGTCTGTCTTTTTTTTTGGGGGGGTACCTTGTAGGTGTCTCAGATCAAGAGCTCATTGTGGAGTTTAACCCCGTGCTGGCACTGGGAGTTTTAAGTCTGCACCTAGAAAGGTGAGGGAAGAAAAAGATAGGTAATATTATAGAGGAAGTGAGTATAGAGAGGAGAGGTAAGAAGAGAGAGAGAGAGTGAGAGAGAGAGAGAGAGAGAGAAGCAGGACAAGATTAGGGTTAGCCTTCATGATGCAAGCAAACACTTTTAAAGCTGAACTAGCTCTCCAGGAACCATTCTTAAAAGTTTTTATGGATTGAAAATAAAAATATATATTTAGATCCCTCCTCTGTGGATGTAAGCTTTCAGAGTCTCATTTGTATGTTATATAGATTCAAAGCAATTGCCTGGATAAGCACTTACACCTGACTTTGGTTTTCCCTTGTAGGTGAGAAAACCTTTTATATACCAGCTGTGCTTAAGTACTTCAGCTTTCATAATAGGCCAGACTACCCTTGCACTAAGGAAGTGCATATGGATCTGAGACTAGATAACACAGGCTAACTGCATTCCAGGATTAAAGCTGGGAGTATAATCGTATCTTGTCATTTAATATTTATTAAAAACTCAGTTCAGAGAAGTAATTTCCAGGGAGAATTGTTTGAAACACGCATCAGCTTATGCACTTGTCAGACTGTCTGGTCAAAAACATATCCATGGATTAAGTCAGATCAGCTGACAGCTGGCTCCTTGCTTGACAGTGCTGCAGCTCCCTATGTATAGCTTTTATCAAACTGCTTTTTTGTGTGATGTCAAAAATGTATATTGAGTGTTAGGAGAAATGGCATCCCTTTAAAGGACGGCTAAGAAAGCCGTTCATTTCTATGATAATAAGCATTTTTGAGATCCCAGAGAGAAGTAAGTCTGATCTTGGTAGTTCACAGTCATGGTTAATCTCACCTTTATGATTCAAACTTAATGGGATGAGAAAAGAAAGGGAAGAAAGGAAGAATGGAGGGATGGAAGGAGAGCAAAACCTTCCACCTACCCTCTGACTTCCTCCTCAAAGAATCCTCCCAAAAGTATTGAGGAGTTTGGGTTAGAGAAACATAGTAGACTCTGCCAAATTAAAACACACCTTCACTCTCCATCATATCCGCTCCCCCTCTCAATCAGTCTCTCTTTTCAGTTTGATGTCATGATCTTTTCAAGGGGGGGAGGGAAGTACCATGGGTTATTGTCTACAATTAAAGAAGTTGTCAATAAAAAGAGGAAAATAAAATAAAATAAAATAAAATAAAATAAAAACGATGCAAAAATAAATAAAATAAAACACACCTTCATATAATGCAAACTACTAAATGATTTTCAAACCAGAAACAAAAAGTGTCTCCTTAAAATAGGCATAGGGGGGCTGGAGAAATGGCTCAGCAGTTAAGGCACTTGCCTGTAAAGCCTATGACCTGGGTTTGATTCTCCAGTACCTATATAAAGCCAGATGCACAAAGTGGTGTGTGCATCTGGAGTTCATTTGCAGAGGCTAGAGACCCTTGTGTACCCATTCTGTCTCTCTGTCTCTGTCTCTCTGTTTGTGCCTCTCTTTGCTTGCAAATAAATAAATAAATAAATAAAACATTAAAAATAGTCATGGAAGGTCAGGAGATAGCTCAGCGGTTAAAGGCATGCTTGCTTGAAAAGCCTTCTGGCCTGGGTTCAACTCCTCAACACCTATGTAAAGTCAGATGCAAAGTCGCATTTGTGTCTGGCAGGGACAAAAGACCCTGGCATGTCCATACACATGTGCACATGCACACACACACACACACACACACACACACACGCAAATAAAAATAATTTTTAAAAGATTTTATTTTTATTTATTTATTTGAGACAGAGAGAGGGGGAGAGAGAGTGTGTGAGAATGGGCACTGCAAATGAACTCCAGACTCATGTGCCACCATGTGTATCTGGCTTACATGGTACCTGGAGAATTGAACCAGGGTCTTTAGGCTTTGGAGGCATGCGCCTTAACCACTAAGCCATCTCTCCAGCCCCCAAAATAAAAAAAAAAATTCTTTTTGGTTTTTCGAGGTAGGGTCTCACTGTAGCTCAGGCTGACCTGGAATTCACTATTAGTCTCATAGTGGCCTCGAACTCTCAGCAATCATCCTACTTCTGCCTCCTGAATGCTGGGATTAAAGGTGTGAGCCACCATGTCCAGGTTTTGTTTGTTTTTATCTATTTATTTCTGAGAGTGACAGAGAGAGAGAGAGAGAGAATGGGTGCACCAGGGCCTCCAGCCACTGCAAATGAACTCCAGATGCATGTGCCACCTTGTACATCTGGCTTCCATGGGTACTGGGGAATTGAGTCTTGAACCAGAGTCCTTAGGCTTCACAGACAAGTGCTTAACCACTAAACCATCTCTCCAGCCCCCAAATAATTTTTAATTAAAAAAATATAAGTATAGTAGTGTCAATGTAAGTTGTCCCCATAGACTCATGTGTGTGAATACTTGGTCCCCAATTGGTGTTGCTATTTTTGAAGCTTGTGAAGGCTTTGGGAGGTAGAGCCTTGCTGGAGGAAGTGTATCACTGTCAGGTAGGTCTTGAGGTATTAGAGCCCAGCCCTGTTGGCTCTTGCTACTTCCTCCCTGCTGGTGTGACAATGTGATGCCTGATGCCGGCTGTCTGCTCTTGCCATGCTTTCCCTACCATGATAAAACTGACCCTGGAAACTGCAAGCCAAAATAAACCCTGTCCTTCCTCAAGCTGTTTCTGGTCCAATATTTTGCTCCAGCAATGAGAAAGTAACTGATGATATAGTAGATCAGTCTTCTGTGGCAGGTCGAATATTATGAAGTCATAAAATGCTAATTCCAGCCTCCCCTTAGGTAGGTTTTAGGACTATAGATGGAACTCTGTAACATGATCAATGGTTACAAGAAAGTCCTGTGTCTGGGGCCACCTCAGAGGCTTGGCATGGAGGAAATAGTCTTCATTTATAGTACCCTTTGCTCACCTTCCCTGCAACATTTGCTTCTATACCACATCTGGCATGGTGCATGGCATTGAGCCACTGGTCAGGAAAGACTTATAGAACTGAATTGTGCAACTGAGCCATTTGGGACTCAGTGCCAGCACTGGAGCCTTCTAGACTGGACCCAGAGGCTTCTTTTAGGCTCAGCCTCCTCGAGGATCACCCCAAATGGCCATCCTGAACGTAGGTCATTACGGGGCCATCTCTGGTATTCCCTTATCACCACGGAGGTGTTCTCTAGTGAACAAAAGGACTGCGAGGCAGACCAGCAATTCCTGATTTGCATAGAAGCTCCACTCTTTCTCCCATGGAGAAAAGGGTTTTAGGCACATATAAGGTGTGGTGTGTCTGCACATGTGTTTTAATTGAAACTCAAATGGAAACTCATAGGTGATGCTTATGAGTAAGTTGGTCTCTGTCTGACAACAAGAACAGTAAAGCATGTTTCTGGAAGAAACAGCAGGTCTCTGATACTTCTCTTGCAGCCTCTGCTCAGATAGTTTGATGACACAGTCTGTGCCTATAGGAAGTGACCTTGGAAAGCACCCTGTGGGAGATGAGCCCATGGGTCTGGAAGGGGATCTTGAGTCTCTCAGATCTGTTTGAAGATGTCAGAAATCCCCGTACAATGTTTCATGACAAGTCTGAGGTACGACTCTAATGAGCAAAGCTACTTTTCCTATGCTGTGAGGCACTGAGGCTAACTTCTGGAACCAGCCCAGGTTCTAATAGCCAGACTAGCCCCTGGGCTCTGACCAGCTCTGGCTGGGGATCTGGGAATGCAGAGAAGCTTCCTGACCTGTAAATGGAGTTCCACCGTTTGTCCTTGTTGATATAGAGCTGTCTGCCATGCCTTCCCCGTCATGACAGACTGCACTTTCTGAAACTGTAAAGCAAAATAAATGCTTCCTTCCTCTGCCAGGTATTTTGGTCACAGCAATGAGAAAAGTAACTAATACAGAAAACTGATAGTGAGATCTGGGTCATTTGCTGTCATACACACCTGACAGTTGTGGTCCACAGGATTCAGAAACTGATTTATGGGGGGATAATGGAAGAGTTTGGAGGTGTGGCCTAGAAAAGTCTTAGAACACCATATAAGCAGAGGTTAGTGGATGATTCTGGTGGGTAAAACTTCAGAAGACCGGAATGCTGATAAAAATATGGAAAGTAAAGACTGTCCTCATAAGATTTCAGAGGGAATTGGGCTACAGGCCATTCCTTTCACATTTTTGGCAAAGAATTTGGCCATGATCTGCCTGTGGCCTTAAAATTTGAGTGAGGCCAAATTCAGAAGTAATGGTAAAAGTAACTTGTTTGAGAGTGTAGCATCTAAAACGTGATATGATTATTACTCACTTCCTTTAGCCAGATTTATAGTGAGGCTCTGGAGCAAAAAAATAGGGCAGAAAGATATGAAAAAATGCAGTTTGGTGAGGAAAGAAGGATGAACCCATTAAAGTTGCGGACAAGGCAGGTGTGAATAAAGCATCTGTGATTGTTAAAGAGGAAACTAAGGTCCACTCCATGGGAGGGAATTCCTACCTGGTACTAAAAACCTAAGCAAAAGCCAATGGCTGGGGAGGTCATAAACCCTAGCAGGGAAACTGTGACTGTTGTTGGATATAGTATGCTCATGAAATTCTAAATACTTATGTCTATGCCCTCTCTTAATGTTACTCTCACTTTTGGTTAGAGAAGCTTCTCTTTTCAGATGGTGGTGACCACTGGGGTGTCTCAAAAATTCATTCATTCATTCATCAAAGTGCTGAGAAGTGACAGCACTAAGTAAGATATTTCTGTCTCACCCTCCAAGGCTCAGGGACCACTGCAGAAGAGGTGGCAGAAAGAATGTAAGAACCGGGCTGGAGAGATGGCTTAGCGGTTAAGGCGCCTGCCTCCTAAGCCTAAGAACACTGGTTCCAATCTCCAGCGGTTCCAATCTCCAGGTCCCACATTTAGCCAGATTCAAAGTGATGCAAGGGTGCAATGCCGCACTTGACCACAAGGGGGAGCACGCATCTGGATTTGGTTCACAGCAGCTGAGAGACTGCTGGCGCACCCATCTCTATCTGTCTCCCTCTCCCTCTGTCTGTCTCTCTCTGTGTCTCTCTCCAAAAATAAATTAAAAAATAATAAAAAGAATGTAAGAACCAAAGGAAGGGGAGGAGTGTTTTGCAATACTGTCTTCCAGACACCAAGTAGCCATGGCCCTCATGATTTCACAGTGGCTGATGCTACCTGTGCTAGACCTGTATGGTAGGGGGGAAATGATGAAATCAAAATAGAGAGAGACTAGATGGAAAGAAGGGGGGAGAGAGAGATGGATATGGGAGAGGATTATGATATATTATATGTATGGAGGCTGTCAGTAAAAAGTTAAAAAGAGAGAGAGAGAGACTAACTGGGGATGGTGACACACACCTTTAATCCCAGCACTGGGAGGCAGAGGTAGAAGGATCGCTGTGAGTTCGAGGCCAGCCTGGGACTACAGAGTGAGTTCTAGGTCAACTGAGCCAGAGCAAAAAAGAAAACACAGCCAGGCGTGGTGGCGCATGCCTTTAATCCCAGCACTCAGGAGGCAGAGGTAAGAGGATCGCTGAGAGTTCGAGGCCACCCTGAGACTACATAGTTAATTCCAGGTCAGCCTGGACCAGAGTGAGACCCTACCTTGCAAAACCAAAAAAAAAAAAAAAAAGAAGAAGAAGAAGAAAAGAAAACACAGAGAGAAAAACACTATAGACTTTGAACAAGGACAATAGGAAAGGAATTTTGAGGACAAGATCTCACCAACTGAAAGCCCTAGGATATAAAACTGAAAACCCATTGCAAAGTCTCATTTAAAAAGAAAACAGGGCTGGAGAGATGGCTTAGGGGTTAAGGCGCCTGCCTCCTAAGCCTAAGAACACTGGTTCCAATCTCCAGGTCCCACGTTTAGCCAGATGCAAAGTGACACGGGGGTGCACATATCTGGATTTCGTTCACAGCAGCTGAGACACTGCTGGCGCACCCATCTGTCTTCCTCTCCCTCTCTCTCTCTCTCCAAAAAATTAATTAAAAAAAATTAAAAGTTTTAAAAAAGAAAACACCCAAGAAGATAGGACCTCCAGCACACCCTGCATGAATGGGGCTGCCTAGGGAAGTGTTTTCCTTGGTAGAGCTGCCCAGGCACTTGGAGGCCACTGTAGCCATGGTCCCAGAGGGCTTGGGTCCATCTTAGCCTGCATCAGAGCGTGGCATCATCCACAGGCTGCTGAGTTTGCAGGCATACAGACTGCACAAGTTATGAGGTCCTGGAGGCATGCACCAAGGTTCCAGGAAAAAAAAAGCCAATGAGAAGACTGGGGATATGGTTCAATATTTGAAAAGGCACTCGCTGCACAAGCATGAGGACCTGAGTTCAGATCCCCAGCAACTTCATAAACGTCAGTGGAAAGCAGCCCTTCTGTAATCCCAGTGCTTGGACTGAAGGGACAGCATGGGGGAGGAGGGGTTCCTGGGGCAAGAGGACTAGGTTGAGTTGGCAAGCTCTGGATTCAAGGGCAGGATCTTGCCTCAGTAGACAATGTGGAGCGCAATCAAGGAAGACACCTAGTGCCAACCTCCGACTTCTGCACACATGGGCACATATATGTGCACCTGCACCCAGGCACGCATACATACATGCATGTGGTAGTTTGAATATATGTCCCCCAATATATTCAGTGTTTTATTAGTTATAGTTTGCATCTGCAATCACCTTGCTAGAGGCAATGTCACTGGGGGCTGGTCTTAAGGTGTGGTGGGTTTGAGATTCCATTGTAAAGATATGCAAAGTGTGCCTAGCGGGAGTTCCTGAAGTGTGCTGTGTAGCTGGCGGCTTGGTTTTTCTCTCTCTTGCCTGGTCCTGTGAGAGCAGGCCACTTCTCCTGCCATTATGGAACTTCCCCTGGATCTGTGTAAGCAGAAATAAATAATATCCCTTCCTCCATAATTGTGGGAAGGGTTCAAGGGAAGGGAAGCTACAATGCACAAACACAATTCACGTACACATGTGCAGAAAGAAGGAAGGAAGAAAGGAAAGGGAAGGGAAGGGAAGGGAGGGAAGGGAGGAAGAAAAGCCAATGAGTCAGGCAATGTGGAACAGAATTGGATTTCCTGAATGGCTGCTGAGGGACTGTATACGAAGCAATGTAGGTAAATTTCAAGTTGGAATATAAGCTGCTGGAAGTTGGGGACGCCAGGAACACCTGCTGAGGAAAGCCACAGGCACTAAGTGGAGCCACTACAGGGGGCAAAGCTGTGCCCATTACAATCCAGGTGCTGCCAACCTGGATGCTGGTCATGAGGCTGCAGGGTTTGATTGTTTGCTTCATTAAGTTTTGGGTTGGTCTTGCTTTGGTCTAATCTTTCCTTGAAATGCCTCTATTCCTTCCTTTTGTTTTGTTTTTAATATGTTGTTTTTTTATACATTTTATTTATTTATTTACTTGAGAGAGAGAGAGAGAATGGGAGCACCATGGCCTCCAGCCACTGCAAATGAACTCCAGATGCGTGCACCCCCTTGTGCATCTGGCTTACATGGGACCTGGAGAATGGAACCCAGATCCTTTGGCTTTGCAGGCTCCACCCCTAATATGTTATTTTTATTTGTTTGTTTGTTTATTTGAGAGAGAGAGAGAGAGAGAAGGAGGGAGGGAGGGAGGGGAGGGAGGAGGGAGGAAGGAAAAAAATAAAGGCAGATAAAGAATGAGAGAATGAGCACACCTAGGCCTCCAGACACTGTAAACGAACTCCAGACACATGCACCACCTTGTGCATCTGGCTTATGTGGGTTCTAGGGAATTGAACCTGGGTCCTTTGGCTTTGCAGGCAGGCACCTTAACTGCTAAGCCATCTATCCAGCCCTATTCTTTTCTTTTGAATGGAAATGTTTATTCTGCAATTGAATAATGGAAGTTAGTAACTTATTTTGCTTTCACACAGCTGAAAGTTTACCTTAATTCTCAAAAAAGATTTTGGACTTTTGCATACTTTTGGTGTTGTTAAGACTGGCAGGGCTGAGGAGATGGCTCAGTTGTTAAAGGCACTTTCTTACAAAGCCTGCTGGGCCAGGTTGGATTCTCCACTACCCACACAAAGCCAGATTCACAAAGTGGTGCATGTATCTGGTGTTTGTTTGCATTTTTCTCTCCCTCCCTCTTTCTCTTTCCCTCTCTCTTCTCACAAATTAACAAATAAATTTTTAATTCTCCATTCAGAAAAACCCAAGTGCACTTTTGAAAAAAGTCTTGGTATAATTTATAGTAGTGGGAAAGAGATAATATAACTGTCCAATAACTAAATAAAATAACAGCACCTCATCTAAAGGAACAATTATATAATATGATCACGATTTTTTTCAATACTAGAGAAAATATTACAAAATGTCACTAATGTTTGAACTAAGATAGTGAAATATGGAGGTAATGTTTTTACCATTTCTTCTCTCTACTTTGAAAAAATCCTATCATATATATTTTGCTTTTAGCAACTTTAATGTCATTCTTTTCTGGCCTTTTGATGAGCCAGGGCTCACCAGAGGGGCTGGCACCAGACAAGCTCACACTTCCGGGGTGGCGGGTTGGGGTCTTAAAGGAGAAGATGAAAGAATTCACGCTACCCTGCAATTCCATTTTCATCCCCTCTTGAGCTTATGACAGGTAAATGACTTTGGCTTCAAAGTCTTTTCCATTCTAATTGGTTCAAAGAGACAAGATTTAGCTGGGCATGGTGGTAGATGCCTTTAATCCCAACATTTGAGATGCAAAGGTAGGAGGATCCCTGTTAGTTTGAGGCCACCCTGAAACTACAATGTGAATTCCAGGTCAGCCTGGGCTAGAGTGAGACCCTACCTTGAAAACCCATGAAAAGAGAGAGAGAGAGAAGGTTGTGAAACTATTGTTTGATTGGCTTGGATTTCAAAAGCTTCTAGGGCTGGAGAGATGGCTCAGCCATTGAGGGACTTGCTTGCAAAACCTGATGGCCTGGGTTTGAGTCCCCAGTACCCACATAAAGCCAGATGCCCAAAATGCCTCATGAATCTGGAGTTTGCAGTGGCAGGAAGCCCTAGTGTGCCCATTCTCTCTCTCTCCCCCCCCCTTCTCTCTGTCTTTCTTTCTTTTCTTGCAAGTAAATAAATAATTAAATAAATAAAAATGTTTCTTAAAAAACTTCTAAGCCAGAAGCATTGCCCCCTCACAATGACTGACTGCTGCTGTCACAACTCATAACCACAGCTCCACAGTAAATACCAGCAATCCCACAAAGGAGGGCCCTCAGTGGAGTGGGGGCAAGGAGGGGAATGATGGTACCAACACTTGATGTATGCATACAAAGTTTCAACTTAATAAAAATAAAAAAATATTTGGGCTAGGGAAATGTCTTAGTGGTTAAGGCATTTGCCTGCGAAACCTAAGGATCCTGGTTACATTCCCCAGGACCCTCGTAAGCCAGATGCACAAGGGAGCCCATGCGTCTGGAGTTCGTTTGCAGTGGCTGGAGGCCCTGGCATGCCCACTCTCTCTTTCTCTCTGCATCTTCCTCTCAAATAAATAAAAAAATTTTAAAAATTAAAAAATATATTTAAAAGCTTCTAAGTAGCAGAAACTGATTTTTTCTTTAAAAAAATATTTTAGGGCTAGAGAGATGGCTCCGCTGTTAAGGCACTTCCTATAAAGCCTAATGGCCTGGTTCAGTTCCTCAGTACCCACATAAAGCCAGATACACAAAGTGGCACATGTCTGGAGTTCATCTGCAGTGGCTAGAGGCCCTGGCACATCCGTTCTCTCTCTCTCTCATGTGCGTTTGCAAATTAATTTTAAAAATTAAAATAATTAAGCCAGGCGCGGTGGCGCACGCCTTTAATCCCAGCACTTGGGAGGCAGAGGTAGGAGGATCACTGTGAGGTGAAGGCCATCCTGAGACTACATAGTGAATTCCAGGTCAGCCTGCACTAGAGTGAGACCCTACCTCCAAAAACCAAAAAAAAAAAAAAAAATTAATCATTTATTTGAGACAGAGAGAAAGAGGCAGACAGAAAGAGAAAGAGTATGGGCGTGCCAGGGCCTCTTGCCACTGTAAATACAACTCCCAATGCATGTGCCACTCTGTGCATTTGGCTTTATACGGGTACTGGGGAACTGAACCTGGGCCATCATTTTGCAAGCAAGCCCCTTTTACCGCTGACCTATCTCTCCAGCCCTCGAAACTGGATTTTTGTTTTTGTCAACTTAAACAAATTTTTTTTTTTTTTTTTTTTTGGTTTTGCAAGGTAGGGTCTCACTCTGGTCCAGGCTGACCTGGAATTAATTATGTAGTCTCAGGGTGGCCTCGAACTCTCCGCAATTCTCCTACCTCTGCCTCCCGAGTGCTGGGATTAAAGGTGTGCGCCACCACGCCCGGCAATTTAAACAAATTTTTAACTAATCCAGATACACATTAAATTTGTTTTAATACTTGAACCTGGAGTTATTAAACTACTTCAGAGATAAAGACCCATGAAGCAGAAATGACCAGGTTTTCTGCCTTGGAGAATGTTCTCTTCTGCAAGGCTCTGGGAAGTGAGGGCAGGAACATCCAGTAGGCTCTGTCTGCCCACCACCAGGCCATGTGTCCCCTCCAGGATGTACTTCTCAGGGCAAGGCAGAGGATAATTCATGGGGGCTCATCTCCAAGCTCAGCATCTTGCAGTGACCTGAGGCTCTCAGAATTCTCAACTCTCACCTCCTCTGTTGGTATGGGGTCAGACATTCCTTCCAGGGGAGTTGTGTTTTGTGAGTAATTTTTTTTTGTTTTGTTTTGTTTTTCAAGGCAGGGTCTCACTCTAGCCCAGGATGACCTGGAATTCACTATGTAGTCTCAGGGTGGCCTCGAACACACGGTGATCCTCCTACCTCTGCCTCCTGAATGCTGGGAATAAAGGCATGTGCTATCATGCCCGGCGAGTAATTTTTTTTTTTATTTTGGTTTTTCAAGGCAGGGTCTCAGTCTAGCTCAGGCTGACCTAGAATTCAGTATGTAGTCTCAAGGTGGCCTTGAATTTATGGCAATCCTCCTACCTCTGCATCCCGAGTGCTGGGATTAAAGGTGTGCACCACCACTCCTGGCTCTTGTGAGTAATTTTGTAAAGTAACAATACATAGACTGGGCTGTTGCAAAGTGAGTGTAGAGTAGGGTGAAATGATCACCAAACATCCTGGAGGAAATGATGAAAAACTGAAAAGAAAAACAAATGCATTTTCTCTTTTGTTACATTTTCCATTCACTAAGTAAAATCTATTCATTCTTTTCCATGAAGTTCACACTGGGTATGGGTCTGTGAAGAGTCATACCATGCAGCCCACACACAAGTGGGTACTTCAGTCAGTCTGTTCTGAGGAACAATTTTCTTATTTGAACTTTGAACACCAAAGCTTACAGCCCTTTCACTCTTCAGATATGTGAAATCCTTCGTGTAAAAGTTTAAGTTAGCTGGGTGTGGTAGGAGGATTGCTATGAGTTTGAGGCCACCCAGAGACTACATAGTGAATTCCAGGTCAGTCTGGGCTAGAGTGAATAGAGTGAAACCCTACCTTGAAAAACCAAAAAAAAAAAAAAAAGCTTAATTTAAATTTTAGTAATAGATTATACCTTATAATGTAATGAAATTTGAAAAGCTCCTAATATTAATATAAGATGGGGTCTGATTTACAGATCTACATAGTGATTTCCAGGAGAGCTAGGGCTACATAGCAGGACCTCTTTTCAAAACAGGAGGTGGAGTGGTCCTACTCATAGCAGAAGTCTTATATTAATTTGTTTATCATAAAATTTCTTTTTTACTCCATTTCCCAATTTTTCCATATTTGGTAAAAAATTACCCATTTGAAGCCAGGCATGGTGGCACATTCCTTTAATCCCATCACTAGGGAGGCAGAGGTAGGAGGATCACCATGAGTTCAAGGCCACCCTGAGACTACATAGTGAATTCCAGGTCAGCCTAGAGTAGATTGAAACCCTACCTTGAAAAAAAACCAGAAAAAAAAAATTACCGATTTCCATAAATGATGGTACCTTAGATCATTTGCTGATTTATGGTGTTATTTGAATATTATTGTCATAGGCTACTATTTGCAAAAGGAAGATAATTGGTATTTGTTTTCCTGGTGCTGGAAATTGAGCCTAGGGCCTCAAAATCAAATAATTTTTTATATACCATGAGGACAAAACCATAGCAATATGACAAGGTGTGGCCACTGTTCAAACAAATCCTTCTTGTACTAAAATAAAAACCAGTTCTATACCTGGTATTCAATCCAAGTCTAACTCTTCCATAGTTGCTAGGAATTCCATGCCTTATGCATTACACAAGAATCCTACACAAAACACTTGCTCTGATATGTATCAAGGGCCACAAAATACTCACTGTTGGCTGAAGAAATTCTACTCTTTAAAAATGTATTCTAGTGCCTGGCGTGGTGTTGCACGCCTTTAATCCACAGCACTCGGGAGGCAGAGGTAGGAGGATTGTCATGAGTTCGAGGTCACCCTGAGACTACATAGTGAATTCCAGGTGAGCCTGAGCTAGAGTGAGACCCTACCTCGAAAAACAAAAACAAACAAACAAAAACAAACAAACAAAAACACACACACAAAAAAAAACAAAACAAAAACAAAAAAGGTATTCTAAAGAAATGGTTTAAAGACAGGTGTGGTGGCTCATACCTTTAATCCCTGCACTCTGGAGGCTGAGATAGGAGGATCATTATGAGTTCCATGATAGCCTGGGCCAGAGTGAGATCCTACCTAAAAAGGAAGGGAAGGAGGGAGGGAGGAAGGGAAGGAGGGAGGAATGGGGGAAAGAAAGAAAGAAAGAAAGAAAGAAAGAAAGAAAGAAAGAAAGAAAGAAAGAAAAGAAAGAAAGAAGAAAGAAAGAAAGAGGGGGAGGCAGGGAGGGAGGTAGGGAGGGAGGGAGGAAGAAAGAAAGAGGAGAGAAATAGTTTGATGTGAAGTATGCATAAAGTCCTGGGTTCACTTCCCAGCAACACACACACACACCTATTAAAATAGTTACAAACCTATTTAATAGTTAAAAAGACTAATTCAATAAATTACAGCAACTTACTTGGCAGAATCTTTTTACAATTGAAAAAGTTGAATGATTTTGTATAAAAGGAAGCGTTGGGACTGGGAGGATGGCTCATCAGTTAAGGTGCTTGCTTGAAAAGCCTGCCAACCTGGTTTCGCACCACTCCTGGCTCTTGTGAGTAATTTTGTAAAGTAACAATACATAGACTGGGCTGTTGCAAAGTGAGTGTAGAGTAGGGTGAAATGATCACCAAACATCCTGGAGGAAATGATGAAAAACTGAAAAGAAAAACAAATGCATTTTCTCTTTTGTTACATTTTCCATTCACTAAGTAAAATTTATTCATTCTTTTCCATGAAGTTCACACTGGGTATGGGTCTGTGAAGAGTCATACCATGCAGCCCACACACAAGTGGGTACTTCAGTCAGTCTGTTCTGAGGAACAATTTTCTTATTTGAACTTTGAACACCAAAGCTTACAGCCCTTTCACTCTTCAGATATGTGAAATCCTTCGTGTAAAAGTTTAAGTTAGCTGGGTGTGGTAGGAGGATTGCTATGAGTTTGAGGCCACCCAGAGACTACATAGTGAATTCCAGGTCAGTCTGGGCTAGAGTGAATAGAGTGAAACCCTACCTTGAAAAAAAAAAAAAAAAAAAAAAAAAAGCTTAATTTAAATTTTAGTAATAGATTATACCTTATAATGTAATGAAATTTGAAAAGCTCCTAATATTAATATAAGATGGGGTCTGATTTACAGATCTACATAGTGAGTTCCAGGACAGCTAGGGCTACATAGCAGGACCTCGTTTCAAAACAGGAGGTGGAGTGGTCCTACTCATAGCAGAAGTCTTATATTAATTTGTTTATCATAAAATTTCTCTTTTACTCCATTTCCCAATTTTTCCATATTTGGTAAAAAATTACCCATTTGAAGCCAGGCATGGTGGCACATTCCTTTAATCCCAGCACTAGGGAGGCAGAGGTAGGAGGATCACCATGAGTTCAAGGCCACCCTGAGACTACATAGTGAATTCCAGGTCAGCCTAGAGTAGATTGAAACCCTACCTTGAAAAAAACCAGAAAAAAAAAAAATTACCGATTTCCATAAATGATGGTATCTTAGATCATTCGCTGATTTATGGTGTTATTTGAATATTATTGTCATAGGCTACTATTTGCAAAAGGAAGATAATTGGTATTTGTTTTCCTGGTGCTGGAAATTGAGCCTAGGGCCTCAAAATCAAATAATTTTTTATATACCATGAGGACAAAACCATAGCAATATGACAAGGTGTGGCCACTGTTCAAACAAATCCTTCTTGTACTAAAATAAAAACCAGTTCTATACCTGGTATTCAATCCAAGTCTAACTCTTCCATAGTTGCTAGGAATTCCATGCCTTATGCATTACACAAGAATCCTACACAAAACACTTGCTCTGATATGTATCAAGGGCCACAAAATACTCACTGTTGGCTGAAGAAATTCTACTCTTTAAAAAATGTATTCTAGTGCCTGGCGTGGTGTTGCACGCCTTTAATCACAGCACTCGGGAGGCAGAGGTAGGAGGATTGTCATGAGTTTGAGGTCACCCTGAGACTACATAGTGAATTCCAGGTGAGCCTGAGCTAGAGTGAGACCCTACCTCGAAAAACAAAAACAAACAAACAAAAACAAACAAACAAAAAACCCACACACAAAAAAAAAAAAACAAAACAAAAAAAGGTATTCTAAAGAAATGGTTTAAAGACAGGTGTGGTGGCTCATACCTTTAATCCCTGCACTCTGGAGGCTGAGATAGGAGGATCATTATGAGTTCCATGATAGCCTGGGCCAGAGTGAGATCCTACCTAAAAAGGAAGGGAAGGAGGGAGGGAGGGAGGAATGGGGGAAAGAAAGAAAGAAAGAAAGAAAGAAAGAAAGAAAGAAAGAAAGAAAGAAAGAAAGAAGGAAAGAGGGGGGAGGCAGGGAGGGAGGTAGGGAGGGAGGGAGGAAGAAAGAAAGAGGAGAGAAATAGTTTGAAATGTGAAGTATGCATAAAGTCCTGGGTTCACTTCCCAGCAACACACACACACACCTATTAAAATAGTTACAAACCTATTTAATAGTTAAAAAGACTAATTCAATAAATTACAGCAACTTACTTGGCAGAATCTTTTTACAATTGAAAAAAGTTGAATGATTTTGTATAAAAAGGAAGCGTTGGGACTGGAAGGATGGCTCATCAGTTAAGGTGCTTGCTTGAAAAGCCTGCCAACCTGGTTTCGGTTCCCTGGTACCCATATAAAGCCAGATGCACAAGTGTCACATGCATCTCAAGTTTGTAGCAACAAGAGGCCCTGATGCACCCATTCTCTTTCTCCCTCCCTCCCCTTTTTCTTTTTATTCCTTTTTTTTTTCAAGGTAGGGTCTCACTCCATCTCAGGCTGACCTGGAACTCACAGACTGAGTCCCAGGCTGGCCTCAAACTCATAGTAATCCACCTAGCTTCGTCTCCGAAGTGTTGGGATCAAAAGTGCTCCACCACACCCAGCCCTTGCTTTCCCTCTCTGCTTGCAAATAAACAAATAAAAATATGTTTAAAAAAATTAAAAGTAAAGGTCATAACTTAATTTTTTTTTTTTTTTGGTTTTTCGGTTTTTCGAGGTAGGGTCTCACTCTGGCCCAGGCTGACCTGGAATTAACTATGTAGTCTCAGGGTGACCTCGAACTCACAGTGATCTTCCTACCTCTGCCTCCCGAGTGCTGGGATTAAAGGCGTGCACCACCACGCCTGGTTTATAACTTAATTTTTATTTTAGCTGATATATTAAAGCACTTAAAATTACAAATACTAACAGTCTAATGTGCAATGTTTTGATGTCATATTTTTCACTGACATGTATGTTACCATAAAAAGCTTTATATCCTATAGGGCTGGAGAGATGCCTGCAAAACCAAAGGACCTCAGTTCAATTCCCCAGGACCTATGAAAGCCAGATGCATAAGGTGGAGTTTGTTTGCAGTGGCTGGAGGCCATTCTCTCTCTCTCTTTCTTTCCTTCTTCCTGTGGCTTTCTCTCTTTCAAATAAATAAATTAAAGTAAGTATTAAAAAGAAAAGGATTTATTTATAAAAAGCTTTATATCCTATAAAAATAAAAAGAATGAAAATAAATATGATTATAATATTCAGTGAGGAAAAACAGAATAGATAATTGTTTTCAAGACTAGAGTAAAACTGGACAGGTGTTCTACTGGGTTTTATTCTTTTCCTTATCAGATTATATGTAATATAATTTATATTTTCTGAACACTTTCTTTAGAGGTCTCTCTCTCTGGAATTCACGATGTAGTCTCAGGCTGACCCTGAACTCATAGTGATCCTCCTACGTCTGCCTCCCAAGTGCTGGCACTAAAGGTGTGAGCCACCACACCCAGCTCTCTAAACAGTTTTTAAACCCAGGACACCCTTACTTGCAGCATTCTTCATTCTCATGATCCAGATGAACCTGTGATGAGTGGGAGCCTCTCTGGGGTTTCAGAACCATTCACATTTCCTATGCCCCACTAACAGAACATTATAAATGGAAAGAAATCTTTACGAAAAATTAACAGCAACAAGTTACATCATCTTATATTATTTTCTTAATTTCTCAAACTTATTTTTGGAAACAGGGTCTTCCTTTAATTCATTATCCTCCTGCCTCAGCCTCCTCAGTGCTGTGCTTACCGGCATGTGCCATCACTCCTGACTCAAATCTTTATTGGAGAGAAATTCTCATCTATGAAATGGTCCTTTAAATAAATGGCCAGAGCTCAGAAATGTTTGGAACATAAGATCAGCTGGCGTTAAGCATCTGCAGATGCATTACTAAGGTTACTTTAAAAATGATTAGCAGAGGCTGGAGAGATGGTTTAGCTGTTAAGGCACTTGCCTAAGAAGCCTAACGACCCAGGTTCAATTCCCTAGTACCCATGTAAGCCATATGCACAGGGTGGTGCATGCATCTGGAGTTTGTTTGCAGTGGCTGGAAGCCCTGGCATGCCCATTCTCTTTCTTTGTCTCTCTCTCTCTCTCACATTGAAAAATCCCAGCTTTGGGCATGGTGGCACAGGCCTTTAATCCCAGCACTTGGGAGGCAGAGGTAGGAGGATCACCATGGAGTTCAAGGCCACACTGAGACTACATAGCAAATTCCAGGTCAGCCTGGGCTAGAGTGAGACCTTATCTCGAAAAAATAAACTTTTTGAGTAAACCACCTATTAATAGAAAATTATGAGCTGGGTGTGGTGGCACACACCTTTAATCCCAGCACTAGGGAGGAAGAGGTAGGAGGATCGCCATGAGTTCAAGGTCACCCTGAGACTACATAGTGAGTTCCAGGTCAGCCTGGGCTAGAGCGAGAACCTACCTCGAAGAAAAGAAAATTACGTCTCATGTACACTCCGCTCAGATCTCCTTTGCTTCCGAAGGAAATGGAGGTGACTCTCATAAAACGAGAAGTGTGTGGTAGGGTGCTTACTCTCTTTACCCTCAGTTTAGTAGACAGAAGAGGTGACTTGGAGAAGCGTGAAGTCAGGGATAGGTTTGTTGCTGGGTCACCTTCTTACTTTTCTGCTGTTCCCCCCACCATCACCACCACTGTGGGAATCACAGTCTTTTTTAAAAAATATTTTTATTAATCCTGGCACTCGGGAGGCAGAGGTAGGAGGATCACCATGAGTTTGAGGCCGCCCTGAGACTACATAGTGAATTCCAGGTCAGCCTGAGCCAGAGTGAGACTCTACCTCAAAAAAACAATATATATATATATATGAGAGATAGATACAGAAATAGGTAGAGAAAGAGAGATGGAGAAAGAGATAGAGAGAATGGGTATGCCAGGGCCTCCAACCACTGCAAACGAACTCCAGATGCGTGCACCCCCTTGGGCATCTGGCTTATGACTCCTGGGGAATCGAACCTGGATCCTTGGGCTTTGCAGGCAAACACCTTAACCACTAAGCCATCTCTCCAGCCTGGGGAATCACAGTCTTATACCATGTAGATCAGAGATGTCCTGCCCTCTCTGGTCAAGTATTCTAACATGTATTCATGAATTTAATTTACACCAGTCAGTCGTACATCCATATCCTTTGAAATGTAAAGGTGGAGAGCATTCTGTACAATCTGCCTCCTACCTGCTCCTCCTTATGTTCCTGTCCCAGGTCCCAGTCTTAACTTCGCAAACTCAGACATCCCAAGAGATTGCCTTTAGCAAGATATAGGGATTTATTTCGAGGAGATACTGTTCCTGGGCTAATCTGTCCTCTTTACAACTTCCCCCAAGTCTTCTGAGATTTCAAATAGCAACATTCAACTAAACTGGCCACGAGCCACAGCACTTGTTCAACTCATTTTGACTTTCATCTTGTCCAGTGTGTCTGTGATTTGATTAATACATCTTATTTTGTCATGTTTACCATTTTCTTTTAAAAATGTGGGGCTGGGAAGATGGTTCAGCGGTTAAGGCGCTTGCCTGCAAAGCCTAACTACCATGGTTTGATTCCCCAGGACCCACGTAAAGCCAGATACACAAAGTGTTGCATGCATCTGGAGTTTGCAGTGGCTGGAGGCCCTGGATCACCCATTCTCTCTTTGTCTCTCTGTCTCTTCTCTTTCTCTCTCCTTGAAAATAAAGAAATAAAAAAATATTTTTTAAAACCAGGTAGGTGTGGTGGCGCACACCTTTAATTCCAGCACTGGGGAGGCAGAGGTAAGAGGATTGCTGTGAATTCAAGGCCACCCTGAGACCACATGGTGAATTCCAGATCAACCTGGGCTAAAGCGAGACCCTACCTTGAAAAATATATATATATTAAAAATATAAAAACGAGTGAGGTCGGATAGGTCCCCCACTCCTCGTCCTATCATCAGAGTTAACTAATTCCCCGCAGTCACTGGCTCAGTCCAGACATTTGACAAGAGGCCGCGGTAGACACCCGTACGAAGCCACAGGGCCTACCCCCAGGAAACCTGCATTGGAGCGAGGGAAACGTCACTTTTCCAGAACCGTCGGAGTCATCCTCTTCCGGAACATCTCTGCTTCCCCTGGGCCCGGTGCGGGGGGTCCAGTGTCCGGCGGTGGCGCGCGTGGTCCTCTCCCCCACACTGGCCGGCAGGGCGGGGCCACCTGAGCCGCTGTCCCCGCGGCCCCCGCGCGCCCTTTCATTCCGCAGCTCCGACCTCCGGAAATGACCCAAAGGCTGAGCCGCCCGGGGCCAGGCGCGGGTGGGCTCGGTCGGGGCAGGGCGCGCCACCCCGGGGGACCGCCGGGCGCCCGCGGGACGCGCCACCAAGGGCCTTCTCCGCTGGGGGGCTCGACGCTCGCCCACCTCTTCCAAATTTAACCATTACCTAAATCCGAAGGGAAATGAGCAAACCTCTGGGATTGGGTGTCAAGGTATTTTCAGCCTCGTTGGGCGTATTTATCCCCAAGTGTTTCCACAACAAGCTATTTCGGGGCCTCGGGGACAGGTTTGCGCTCTGCGGACGCGGTGGCCGCTACCCGGGCTCCAGGTCGGCGACACCACGGCGCGGTGATTCACTGCCCCGTCCGATCTTATCCGATCCGATCCTATACGGGGGCGGCGCTGCCCCAAGCCTGCGACAGGGTTCAGGGGTGTCCAGGGCCCGAGGGACAGAGAGGCCCTTCCGCGGGCCGGGCTCCAGTCAATCTGTGTCGCGAATCTGTGACTTCTCGCTGCGGAAGTCTCCCGGGAGCCCAGAATAGTTCAGAATAACCACTATCCAGCCTTTTGGCTCCCTTCCTAGATGCCCACCCACCCCCACGATGGCACAAAGGAAAAACAATCGCCAAGAGGTGTCCGGGACCCTGGCTGTAAAGACGAGGTTCTCCACCCCCCCCCGCCCGCCACCTCCAGTCCCTTGCGCAAAGGAGGCGCGCGCCCGGGTGCCCCACTCGGGGGCGGGAGGTCGGAGAGGGCTAGTGAGCGACTCTAACGCTCAGGAAGTGAAGTTTGTGGTTTTGGGGGCTGAGCTAGGAAGATTTACAGAGAGGAGGGAGGGAGGGAGGGAGAGAGAGAGAGAGAGAAAGAGAGAGATCAGTCTCTCCCGAAAGCACGATTCCGTTTGGAAACCCGGGTGTCCGCGCCCTGACCCTGCAGGTAAGTTTGCTGAACTTCTGCGCCTTGCGCTCTGGCAAGGGGCGGTCCCCCCAAGCCCTGCAGGCCACGGAGACTGCCGGGGCGGGGGCGTCCCCAAGACGCACGAGGGTCCCCACCTGCTGTGTGCTGATATGTGCCCGGGTTGTCTGAGTTCCGGTGCCACCCGCAGAGTGGGGTTAGGAATCTGGAATAAAGGACACGAGGTGTGGTAGTTCCACCCGGGAGTGGGTTCCACTCGAGAAAGGAACATCTGGTGGAGAGGCGGTGGCAGCTGGGGCTCGGGAAGCCACCTCCTGAACGCCTTCAGCTCCCGCCTTCCCCGGGCGGGGTGAGCAGAGGCCTGGCGGGCCGTCCCGCCCCCTAGATGCCAGCTGCAGCGCGAGGTCACCTTCCCACGCCATCGGCCCTGGGTCCCGCTACACCCCGACCCGGAACCCTCAAAGCTGGCCAGGGTGCGAGAGAGGCGTGGGTGTGTGGCCCGGGTGAGCACGCCACCTTCGTCTATTCTGGCCCTAGTGGTCCCTGACAGCTCAGAGCCTGGGATGGGGCGAACAGACAGACCTGCTTCCCAAGGCTGTCGCTCCTGACTCACGCGGGTCAGAGCCTTTCCTCGTCTTTCGCTCACGTGGTGGTTGTTTGAAAGTCGGGCGTGGTGGCTCTCCAGTTTAATCCCAGCACTCGGGAGACTGAGGTAGAAGGATCACTGTGAGGTCCGAGGCCAGCCTGGACTGCAGAGTGAGTTCCAGGTTAGTCTGGGCTAGAGTGACATTCTACCTCGACAAAACAAAAGAGAGAAAGAAACAAAAATTGGCGTTCGTGTTTGTGGCGTATAATTGCACAAACAAGAGTGCAGGAAAAACTGTAGCGACCGCAGCAGGTCCCGGGAGCCAAACTCCGCGGAGGGGAAGGGCAATTTCACCCACAGCATTTTGGCGCACAGGTCTCAGGAAATATGCTTGGAGGTCCCCAGGGAAATTCTCAGCCGTCTTTTCTTCATTTCTTTTTTTCTTTCTTTCTTTCTTTCTTTCTTTCTTTCTTTCTTTCTTTCTTTCTTTCCTTCCTTCTTTCTCTTTCTCTTTCTTGTTTCTTTCTTCTTTCTTTCTTCTGTTTTTCCGTTCTTCTTTTCTTTCTTCTTTCCGTTCTTCCTTTCTTTCTTTTTTTGAGGTAGGGTTTCACTTTAACTTAGGCTGACCTGGAATTAATTCTGTAGTCTCAGGGTGGCCTTGAATTCACATCGATCCTCCTACCAGTGACTCCCAGAGTGCCGAGATTAAAGGCGTGAGCCACGGCGCGGGCCTCGTATTTCCTCCATTTTTATCCCCACTTTTCCAAGGAAGGACACACAGTAGGGTTGGAAATGTGGAACAGTGTGGGCACCCTCCAGGGACTGAATACCTAAGGTTGGTTTAATTTTTTTTTTTTTTTTCGAGATAGGGTCTTACTCTCTGGCCCAGGCTGACCTGGAATTCACTATGTAGTCTCAGGTGGCCTCGAACTCACAGCGATCCTCCTACCTCTGCCTCCCAAGTCCTGGGATTAAAGGCGTGCGCCACCAAACCTGCCTTTAAAAATTATGTTTATTTATTTATTTGCAAGAGAGAGAGAGAGAGAGAGAGAGAGAGAGAGAGAGAGATAGGTAGGGGGGAAAATGAATGCGCCAGGACCTGTTGCTGCAAACTCCAGATGCAAGCGCCACTTTGTGCACCTGGCTTTATGTGGCTACTGAGGAATTGAACCAGGGCCATCAGGCTTTGCAAGCAAGCACCTTAACCGCTGAGCCATCTTTGCAGTCCTCTATGCTTGTTTTGAGCCAGGAACGTAAGTGGTATAAACAGGCTGCGTTTTGTAGTGTGCTAGGAGCCGGGCGTAGTCTTCTTCCAAGGGTCCTGGCCAGTCCTAGAGTCAGTCCCCTGTGCTCTGGATTCACCGAGCCACTCTCCTCGACGCTTGGGAACCGACCCCCATCGGCCACCCCGGGGAGGAAGGCAGATTTGTTCCAATCCCCCCTGCCTTCGGGGCTACGGGGTCCCCGCCCCCCGGAGCCCGCAAGGAGCTCAGCCCTGTCGCAGCTCCGCCTCCCCGCCGGGCTCAGGTTTCGATGCGAGATTAAGTGAACTGATTGGGGGTTAATGAGAGCGACGTAGCGGACAGCCAGTTCCCTACTGGGCTGTCTCCCCGATCCGGGCCCACAGGCCACAGCCAGCGCCCCTCGTGCGCTCGGGTGTGTGTCCAGCTTGTCCCCAAACCGTCCATGCTTCCCGGACTCAGGCTTTTGCTAGACAGCGCGCCCAATTCACGCTCGGCTTCCCTAAAACAAGGTTTTTGGTGAGCAGTATCCCGGATTTGGTTTCTGAGGTTAGATCTACAGGTCTTGGGTGTCTCAGGGCGGTCGCAGCCCCGGCGGGTACCCACGACACCCGTGGCTTCGGGTGGGTCATACAGAGGTCACCTGGATGCGAGTTCCTCCTCGGGCAAAAGGGTTGGGCCCTGTGCTGGCATCCCCTGCGTTTGCCTGTCCCTCTGCCTTCACGCCAATCTTCTTGGGTCTCTGGTGCACCCATTCCCTGGGCTACTTGTCCCCCTCCGCAGCCCTGCCTAGTCCACTCTTTCACTTCTCTTTGTCCGAGGGCTCCTGGAGGTCTAGGTTCCTTGTCCCTTCCGGGTCCGACCACTGACGCATCCTGGATCACCAAGCTAATCTGCTGGTCCAAGTCCCGGAGCAGAGCCAGGCGGGCAGTGACGGGGTGGGTTGGGATAACGGACCAGTTACGGACTACGGAGAGTTTGACCAGCTTGACAGGCGAAGGGGAGGGATCCAGGGCGTGGGCAGGGCAGAGGAACGGGCCCGAGCCCGGGGACAGGTTTTACCACTGAGCTTTGGCGCTGGCGGTGGCGGCGAGGACTCGCGCCACCTGTCCGAGTGCCACCTGGTGAGCGCTGCGCACGGGGGCCAAGCCCCTCCTCCCCCCCGCCCCTTCGCTCCTCCCTGGTGGCGTTGTCCCTCAGCCAGGGTGCCATCTCCGACCGCGAGCAGTACTGACCCGGGTGTCCACTCGGTTCTTCCCCTCCTCTCAGCACTTGGAGTGACCATAGGCTGCCAGGAGGTCCAGGAAGCCTTCCGGCGGCGGGCCACCATGCCGCGCTCTTTTCTGGTCAAAAGCAAGAAGGCTCACAGCTACCACCAGCCACGCTCCCCGGGACCAGACTACTCTCTCCGCTGGGAAGATGTCCCGGCGCCCCGCGGAGCAGGTGCGAAGCGCGCGCGCGGGCCGGGCGGGGCAACTCCCGGGGACGTCGACTCTGCTCCAGGCCACCACGTTCCCTAGGATCCCGGGGGAGGAGGCCCCCCCCACGCCCCTTTACTGCCTTGTTTTGTTTCCTAGCCTCGCGGTTGTCCCCGAGCTTGTCGTCTGGGTGTCCCCGCCTCTGATCTCTCTGGCCCTCAAATCCGGGAAGGTCCTCGGCCCGACGCGAGAGGCCGCTTGGGTGCCACAGTCGGGGGCGCTGGGGACCACTGCAGAACCTCAAGTTCAGCCAGACTCAGCCTGACCTCTTTCATGATTTCTCTCCCCAGTGAGCTCTTTGGGTACCGGCGAGGAGAAGTCGGAGCCCGGGGACCGGTTGTCTCCCGAGTCTCAGCTAACCGAGGCCCCAGACAGAGCCTCCACATCACCCGACAGCTACGAAGGCAGCGTCTGTGACCGGAGCTCCGAGTTCGAGGACTTCTGGAGGCCTCCTTCGCCCTCCGCGTCACCAGGTAAAGACCCTTTGCAGGATCCACAGGGACCCCGCGGCGCAGAGGGACCTTGGGAGTTAGATGGGTGTTAAATGGTGGAGAGCCTTGGCCCCTCGAGGACGCTGGTTCTTAGGGTGGGGGATGGGCCCCGGTAGGAGGTATCCAGCTTCTATGGGATTGGAGCAGCTTGCCCACAGCGTCCCAGATCTGTCTCCTTCCAAGAAGGTGGCCTCTGGATGCTTGCTCCCTTAAACTTGTTTGCAACCTAGTGAGATGAAACAAATCAGTCCTTTCCATGATAGTAGCAACGTTTCGTTTTCTGACCAGAACTGATTGTTTAGAAAGTGTAAGATCCCAGAACCTCCGCCCTCCTCCTCCTCTTATTCCTCCTCCTCCTTCTTCTTCCTCTCTCCCTCCCTCCTCTCTCTCTCTCTCTCTCTCTCTCTCTCTCTCTCACACACACACACACACACACACACATACACAGACGCGCGCGCACGCGAACACACACGGAGACCTGGGCCTGACAGCTGGGCGCCACGTGGGAGAGGTCCCCGAGGAAAAAAATCTCAGCTCCGGGCTAGGTCTTCGCAAGAGCAGGCCCCAGACTTGTTTCGTTTTTCCTCTGCCTTGATGGCCCAGTCTTGGGGACCAGCCTGATGGGGTTTCATTGCCAGGGAGCAACCAAACTTTTTGAAAACCACATGACCACACATTAGGTGCCAGTGTCTAGGGTCCTGATAGAAGAAAAGAAAGGGGGGGGCAGACTACTCCAATTCTGCCAAAGGCCAGTTATTTCCAGATATAGTAGCCTCAAAAGTTAGCTCCTCCATTCCACACTCTGGGTTTTTTTTTTTTTTTTCTTTTTGGTTGTTGTTTTGTTTTGTTTTTTCGAGGTAGGGTCTCGCTCTAGCCCAAGCTGACCTGGAATTCACTATGTAATCTCAGGGTAGCCTCCAATTTATGGCGATCCTCCTTCCTTTGCCTCTCGAGTGCTGGGAGCGAAGCGCCCCGCCACAGTCTGAGCTTTGACTAGAACCGTAGGTCCAGCCTGTGTGTCTGGGAGCAGACGGCGATTGGAGGGCTTTTTCTGGCTGGCAAGACACCAGCATGGACCAGGCGCCCTTGTATCCCCTCCGACTGGAACTCCGTGCGCCCAGTCTGGACTGGAGCGCGTGGGTGGCGCTTTACGAACAGATTTGTGCATGCGCACACTCGGATTCGTTGGGCGTCCAATTTTAGCAAAATTCACGTGGGGTGGGAGTGTGGAGGGGTGCAGCAGGCTGAGGATTCAGAAAGTTCTCCTGCAGGTGGAAACTAAACCTTCGCTGTAAAATTATTCTGAGAAGTTCGTGTCCTCCCCCTCAACACTCCCTCAAAGAATCGGCAGAGGGGGGTACTTAGCGCCCGTACTTGCTGCAACTTTGTTACGTTCACTAAACAATGTTGAGCGACTTCCGGTTTGTTCGGGCCAGTATTTTTGGGAAGTCCACGTTTGATTGGTCCCCTCCTTCCTTCACCATCGACCCCAGAATGTAAAAGGATGGAGCAGGGATGTGGAGGGATGAGCTCTAACTCCTCGCGTCATTTTATTTTGTTAATGTTTATTGATTTATTTGCATGTGTGTGTAAGAGTGTAGGGGGGCGCTAAGACCTCTTATTGCTGCAAACATGAGATGCCCACTTTTGGGGTCTAGTTTATGTGGATGGCTGAGGAATTGAGCTCCTTCAGATGGGCTTTGCAAACGTCTTTAACCGCTGAGCCATCTCCCCAACCTCACCCATGTTGTTTTAACCATCTATTAGCTGTCCTGCTCACTGACTCGCAAGCCCTAGTATATGGTGTGTGTGTGTGTGTGTGTGTGTGTGTGTGTGTGTGTATGTATGTATGTATGTATACACGCACATATTTGAAAGAGAGAGACACACAGAGAGAAGGACACAGACACAGAGAGAGTATGGGCGCACCAAGACCTCCTGTTGCTTCAAACGAACTTTAGACACATGTACATCTGGCTTTATGTGGGTACTGGGGACTCGAACCTGGGCTGTCAGGCTTTGCAAGCAAGCGCCTTTAGCCACTGAGCCATCATCTCTCTAGCCGCCTTGGGTGTTCCCCCTCCCCGGGCCATCTCTGGACCCCCGTGCGGCCTTTACGCACACACCGGGCGTTGGAACTCCGCCGGGGGCGGGCTTACATCTGACCCGAAGGCTTCTCGTGCCTTCACAGCCTCGGAGAAGTCGCTGTGCCAGTCGCTGGACGAAGCCCAGCCCTTCCCATTGCCTTTCAAACCATACGCGTGGAGCGGCCTGGCGAGTCTGGTGCAGAGCTACCGACCGTGCGCGGCCCTGGAGCGCGGCCTGTTCTGCGAGCGCAGCCCGGAGCCGGGTCACCCCGCCGCGCTGTACGGTCCCGAGCGGGCCGCGGGCGGTGCAGGCTCCGGGGCCCCGGGGAGCTGCAGCGCGGGATCCGGAGCCACTGGAAGCCCGGGCTTGGGGCTCTATGGTGACTTGGGGCCTGCGGCTGCGGCCGGGCTGTACGAGAGGCCCACTGCGGCGGCGGGCCGTCTGTACCCGGAGCGCGGCCGTGAACTCCACGCCGACCAGGGCTCAGGGGTCAAGGTGGAGTCGGAGCTGCTGTGCGCCCGCCTGCTGCTGGGCGGAGGCTCGTACAAGTGCATCAAGTGCAGCAAGGTGAGGCAGGCGCGCGCGCGGGCACGGCTGGCCAGGGTGGGTCACGGCCCTGGGGTGCAGCCCGAGCATCCTCAATCCCGGGAGGGGGTTCCGGCCCCCTCTCAGCCGCCTTCTCCCCGCTTCCACCCGCCACAGGTGTTCTCCACGCCGCACGGGCTCGAAGTCCACGTGCGCCGCTCCCACAGTGGCACGAGACCATTCGCCTGCGAGCTGTGCGGCAAGACCTTCGGGCACGCCGTGAGCCTGGAGCAGCACAAGGCCGTGCACTCGCAGGTCAGCGCAGGCCCGGCTCGGGCATCGGGCATCGCCTCGCTGCGGGTCCTTCCTGCAGCCACCGCACCCCCGCACACCCCACCCCTCTGCTGCCTGGCAGTTTCCCCCCTTGCTGGTCTCCAGACCCCTCACCCCAATCCCTCTTGGAGTCCTTTTTTTCTGGAAGGGCCCACTTGGTAGCAATCTCAGATTGTGGCTCGTTGGTTTGAGGAAAGCTGGTGATCTCCGAGGCTTGCTGCTGGCATATCATATTTATTAACTCTGCCTCCAGCGGAAAAGGCGGCGTCTCTCCGCTCAGTAAGAGCATCCGATATCGAATCTATCCTAGGAGTCTTTTTAAAAATATTCTATTTTTATTTATTGGAGAGAGAGATAGAGAGAGAGAGAGGGAGAGGGAGAGAGAGAGGGAGAGTGAGAATGAATGGGCGTGCCAGGGCCTCCAGTCATTGAATGTGCCACCTTGTGCAACTTGCTTTCGTGGGTCCTGGGGAACTGAACCGTGGTCCTTTGGTTTTGCAGGCAAGTGCCTTAACCAGGACTCCAATTCTCCAGCCCCTAGGAATCTTTAACAAAAAAAATTCATTCGTTTATAACTATCTGTGGCCCAACTTGAGAAGACTATGATAGGATGCCCACAAGAAGAGATCTGCTGCTCCTTTGGACACAGCCCCCCCCCCAGTCAAGACCCCCTGAGGGTTCTGAGGACAACCTAAGAGAACCCGTCCTTTGTTGAACGCAGTGATTAGCTCCACCTGGAAAACTTTGTCTACCACAGTTTAGCTGAGACAGAGAGGGACATAGGCAAGTAACTATGATCTCAGCCCATATTCTCCGCCCACTGCGACTGGACTTGGGGGCGGGGAGCGTGTTTCAAGTGATGGAGGGTGGAGAAGCATGTGTCAAAAATTTCAGGGTGAAGGCCGGGCGTGGTGGTGCACGCCTTTAATCCCAACACTTGGGAGGCTGAGGTGGGAGGATCACTGTAAGTTCAAGGCTACCTTGAGACTACCTAGTGAATTCCAGGTCAGCCTGGGCTAGAGAGAGACCCTACCTTGAACCCCCCCCCCGGAAAAAAAAATCAGGGTGGAGATATGTTTTTGCCATGGGGTGTGATGGGGTGTGGAGGGTTGTGGCTGAATTGTTTGTTCAGTAGAAAAGTGTTAAAGGCAAAAAAAAAAAAAAAAAAAAAAAAAAAAAAAAAAAAACCCTTATACCTGACATGGCATGGTGTGGCCTTGGTGCCAGAGGTACGAGGATTGCTGTGAGTTCTAGGCCACCATGAAACTACATAGTGAATTCCAGGTCAGCTTGGGCTAGAGACCCTACCTCGAAAAACCAAAAAAGTGTTAATGGATAGATGTTAAGGTTCGAGTGGAGAACGTGGAGACTGAAACTAAATGAGGGGGAAGGATAATGTGCCGGTTGTGCAGAAGGGAAGGGGGCTCTGGCTTTGGAAGTTCAGGATTTGGTCAGTGGTGAGGTGGGTTAGGCAGCCTAGGTGACTGCAGAAAAAAAAGTTATCCCCCCTCCCTTCCACCTTCTCTCCTCCCCTTTCTCCCTCCAGGAACGAAGTTTTGACTGTAAGATCTGTGGCAAGAGCTTCAAGAGGTCGTCCACGCTGTCCACACACCTGCTCATCCACTCAGACACCCGACCCTACCCCTGTCAGTACTGTGGCAAGAGGTTCCACCAGAAGTCAGATATGAAGAAACACACCTTCATCCACACGGGTGAGCTGGTGGGCAGTAGTGCCTGATGGCCAGTGTTACTCTATTTCTGTTATTTTGACCTTGGTGGGTGATGTGATGTGTGGCAGGCAAACTTCCCAGGTGGAAGTTCACAGATGTGGTTCTCCCTCAGAGGGGCCTTGACTGTGGACTGTGTCCAAAGGAGCAGCAGGTCTCCACCCTTGGAAAGAATATTGTCCTCCAGGTTAGCAGCTGCTCCAATTGTTGCTGGCTCTGGGTGAAATCCGAAGCCACAGGGTTCTCTGAGAAAAAGGAATGTTTACCTGAGATTGAGGACTTTCTGTCAGGCTGCCACCTAGCTTGTTGATGGGTGGAGTCACTTGTCACCTCTTTGCTTCATTTTTACAACACCAAGAGCTTATTCTGATTGTGAGGAGAAAAATAAACCAGTGGCGACTATTACTGGGCTTTCTGCTAAGCCCTTTAAAAATACATCGTCTCATGTTATATTCACAACTCCAAGAGATGGAAATTATTCCATGTAAGAGGTAAGGAAAGCAAGACACAGGAGGAATAAATGACCTGGCTGGGGTGACATGGCTAGCGATGGTCGGGCTGGACTTCCAGTTCAGATCTCTCTGGTCTCTCAGATATGCATGTTCTTGACCTGTTTATTGTATTATACTTTGAGAGTTATGGGAGTTGGTGGGTAAAGCTTCTACTCATATTTTGCCCTTTTCAAAATAACAGCAATTTTATGCTTTAATAATGACATTTTTTTAAAAAAAGAATTATTTCCAAAACACTGGTATGTTGTGCTTTCATTTTAATTCAGTTCAAAATGCCTTCTAGTTTCTCTTTGCATTTCTTCCTTGACTTATGGGTAATTTTGAAGTATGTCCTTTTCCAAATTGGGTGGGGGGTTGATTGTGGATTTCCCAAACATCCTTCTGCTGTTGATTTCTTGTCTAATTCCATTGAGGAAAGAATGTGCTATATGGCTTGAGTCCCTTCCTATTTATCAAAACTTGGTTTTAACTTGGATTGAGATCTATCTCCGTAGCTGTTCTGGGGATGTGGAATGTTCTACACATGTTGGTCAGGTCTAGTTCAAACCTTTAGTGTTCTTTTTTTTTTTTTTTCTTCTGGTTTTCTATCTACTTGTTCTGTCTTATTCAGAGAGGACTATTACAATCTCTAACTATAATTTTACTTTTTGTCTATTTTATCCTTTGATTTCTATCAGTTTTTTGTTCCATATTATTTAAAATTCTGTTATTTGGAGCATAAGTGCTTATAATTGTTATGTCCTCTTGGAAAATCTACTTCATGGCTATGAAATGAACTTTTTTTGGGGGGGGGGAGGTTCGAGGTAGGGTCTCACTCTAGCCCAGGCTGACCTGGAATTCACTATGTAGTCCCAGGGTGGCCTTGAACTCATGGTGATCCTCCTACCTCTGCCTCTCTGGTGCTGGGATTAAAGGTGTGTGCCACCATGCCCAGCTCATAAATCTTTTTTTAAAATACTGTATTTTTATTTATTTATTTGAGAGAGAGAGTGAGAAAGAGGCAGAGAGACAGAGAAAGATGAATGGGCATGCCAAGGCTTCAAGCCACTGCAAATGAACTCCAGACACATATGCCACCTTGTGCATCTCTCTCCAGCCCCATATAAATCTTTTTAAAATACTTTTATTTGGGGGGGGGCGAACTTGAGGTAGGGTCTCACTCTAGCTCATGTTGACCTGGAATTCACTATGTAGTCTCAGAGTTGCCTTGAACTCATGCTGATCCTCCTACCTGTGCCTCCTGAGTGCTGGGATTAAAGCCATGCCCCACCACATCTGGCCTTAAAATACTTTTATTAAATTTTGAGAGACGGAGCATGAGATGATAGATAGATGAAGAATGGGCACTCCAGGGTCTCCTGCCCCTGCAAAAAAAAAAATACCCCTCTAGACATAAGCACCACTTTCTGCATGTTCTTTACATGAGTACTGGGGAATCAAACCCAAGCCAACAGGCTTTGCCATCTCCCCAGCCCCCATAAATCATTGCTATATGGCTACTCCATCTTTCTCTTTTTTAAAAATATATTTTATTTACTTATTTATTTGAGAGAGAGAAAGAGGCAGAGAGAGAGAGAGGGGGAGAATGGGCACGCCAGGGCACCAGCCACTGCAATGAACTCCAGATGCCTGTGCCCCTTTGTGCATCTGGCTTACATGGGTCCTAGAGAATTGAACTGGGGTCCTTTGGCTTTTCAGGCAAACACCTTAACTGCTAAGCCATCTCTCCAGCCCCCCATCTTTCTTTTGATTAAAGACCCATGATAAAACTTTTTCCATACTTTTACCACGTTTGTGTGCTTGTAAGCAGATTTCTTGTCAGACGTGTGCTTGGGTCTTTTCTTTTTTTTTTTTTATCCAGTCCAACAAGCTTTATTTATAAAATTCTCTACCTATCAAATATTTTTAAATTCATAAGATGCTTTCAAATCACTCATTTCATTTGATCCTTCTTGCCACCCCATAAAGTAAAATGAGCCCCTCCTATTGTCCAGAAGCCCAGACATTGAATGATCTACCAAAAGTCCTAAAGCCATTGAAAGCTCTGGCTTCTAATCCAGGACTAGTTCCTTAATATTATGTGCAGGTGTGGGTTAATGCCAGGAGTCTGTCAACTCAAGCAATTCTCTTGCCTGGAAAAATCAACAAGACATTTGCATGAGACCCAGAATTTCTGGCTATTTTACTGCAGAACATGAACAAAACATGATTTTTTTAAAATTACAGTCTGTTCCAAACACCCACTGTTGATGCTAACAAAGTATACTTGGACAGTGTAGATGTTGGTATCAGAAACCCCAGAAAAAATGCTAATTTAATCATGCCCTTTGCCTGAAATTTCCATGTAATTTACTGCTTGTATGGTATTGAAGGCACTTAGCGGCATGCATGTGGAATCTTGACTGAATGAAACATTAAGCCTTTATCAAACGTTGACAATCTCAACCAGAACTTATTTCTCTGACTAGTTTGACTCAAGAGGGTTAGAAGTTTTGTTGGGCAAATCCTTGTCCAAGAAGTTTGAAGCATGAACCAAAAAAGGCAGTGCAATAAGAGGGGCAGTAGTTCTTAAAACACACACATCTTTTTTTTGCACCCCCCCCCCCACCACCAAGGCTGATCCCAGCCCTTATGTCATGCTGGGACCTTTTGGAAATGTATGTAAGTTACCCAAAGAACAATCACTGCATTAGATGGGGAGTGACAAACCCCTTTCATGTGCTGCTTGTTGCTAATCTGTGGGGGAAGAGTTGTGCATAGCAGAAGAACCCTGAGATTCACCTCCCAGAGGGAAGATAGGAAAGGATCAGCTATTCTTTTTATTTTAAAAAATATTTAGTTAATTTATTTATTAGAGGAAAGAGAGAGAATTTACAAACGAGGGCCTCTAGCCATTGCAAATGAACTCCAGACGCATGAGCCACCACGTGCATGTGGTTTACACGCCTTCTGGGGAATCAAATCTGGGTCCTTAGTCTTCACAGGCCAGCGCTTTAAACACTAAGCCATCTCTCCAGCCTAGGATCAGCTATCTTAAGAAATTACTTGTGGGACTGGAGAGATGGCTTTGTCGATAAGGCACATAACACATACCCACATAACACCAGATGTACAAGGTGCCATATGTGTCTGGAGTTCATGTTCTTCCTACCTCGGCCTCCGGAGTGCTGGGCTTAAAGGCGTGCGCCACCACACCCGGCAAAGGTGGATTCTTAAAATCAGGCTTTGGAGGCTTATCTGCCCTTCAGAAGCAAGAGAGCACACAGATTCACTGGTCATACAAAACCAACACCCACTTGGAAACTCAGATTTGAAAGCTTCCTCTGACTAGGACGGAGTCACTGGTTTGTAGGAGAGCTCCTCCCCCACCCCCACATCTCTGAACATCTGCCCTGAGTGTGCTCAGCTTCTCAAGTCGGAGAGCCCTCCCCGGGCCCATTCAGCTGGAGAAGGCACGTGGCCTTTGCTCTCTTTCCGTTTTAGCAGGAAACAGTTTTGAGACCTTTGGTTGGTTGGGAACCCCCCACCCAGAAAGTCTCCATTCCATTGGGTTAGACCCATGGCTTCCTGAGACCAGAGTTGCAGGCTAAGAATCGGTTCGTGATGCAACACTTCACCCTCGCAAAGTGGGTTGGAGATCTTAGCCTGTGGTGGAGCCAGCTGCTGCGGACCAGCCTCCATCACCTACTCACGCTTCCTGCCCTCCCCCTTCCATCCCTGCAGGTGAGAAGCCCCACAAATGCCAGGTGTGTGGCAAGGCCTTCAGCCAGAGCTCCAACCTCATCACCCACAGCCGCAAGCACACGGGGTTCAAGCCTTTCGGCTGTGACCTGTGTGGGAAGGGCTTCCAAAGGAAGGTGGATCTCCGGAGGCACCGGGAGACGCAGCACGGACTCAAATAAGCATGCAGACTGGGCTGCAAGCACCATGTAGACAACACTACCGTGGAGGGCAGCGTCCTGCTTGTCTCGGGGCCCTTACTGACTTCTCACGGTCCCACCATGGCGTTCCCCCTTCACTTTCCTTCCTGGAGCTGCTGAGGGGATGAGGTACCTTTTCAAACTCCTGCCCAGAGTGGAAACCACCCTAACGCTCTGGGCTTTAGGCTTCTCTACACCTGAAGATGTCAAGTCAAGTGGGGAATCACATAAAATTTTGGACCCCCAGAATCCCTCCCTTTTCCACCTTGCTCCATAGACAGGGAGGCCATTTGGGTGGCTTTCCTGCTGCTGAACCCTCTCAAGATATTAGAGTGAAAGGAGCCATAACTTTTTATACATGGACACATGCTAGTGCTTTTGAAGAATGCATGGTGGTGGTTTTCTCTCTCTCTCTCTCTCCCTCTTTTTCTGGGGAGTCTGTTGACCTCTTTCTGTTCGGTGCTGCCTGTAAATCTCCTACTTCAGAATGGTTCAGAAACTGATTTGGGGAAGGAGCTTAATTCTTTTGAAATCACCAGATGTACCATCAAGTCTGCCCCAGGAAGAAGCGGAAAGAAACAAAAATGGACTTGGTTGACAAGAGGGAGTCGGAGGTCCTCTCCTGCAGGAGATCTGTGAGAGCTTTATGGAAGGAGGTGGAAACACGGAGTGGCGCCTATGGACAAGGTGGCCTTCATTCACTCGCTCAGCAAAAGTTGACGACGGATCATTGGTTACCAGGGTAAGAAGTTCTGGGAGCCAGAGTTTAAAGCCACAGTTGAACCTGGAACTGACTGGTCTCTGCTCTTTCTGGCCGAGGGAAATTCTGAGGAGACAGCACAGAATCCTGAACCTCCGCTTTTGATCCCTTCAGAGTTTATCAAGTGTAAAAAGTAGCCAAAGAGTTACCTCAGAGAGTCATGTGTATATTCAGTTTTTATTGTTCAGTGGCTATTTTTAAGATGTCTGAGCTGGTAGGTATGTGGGGGTGAAGACTCTGTGTGTACCCAGATGAAAAAAGAAGGTTGTAAATGTTTCTAGATCTTCTGCAGTGTATCATGTATGTTAGTAATATTTATTAGAGTGATGTTTTAACTTAATAAAGTATTAAGACTATTACAGACATAATAGTTTGCCTTTGATTTAGGCATAGAATTTGGGGAAGACTATTGCTTTTGTTGTTGTTGTTATTTTTTCCTTGTGGGGAAACTGAAATAGAGGGATTACAGTATAAAAGTGAGGCAGGGCTGGAGAGATGCCTTAGTAGTTAAGGCACTTGCCTGTGAAGCTCAAGGACCCAGGTTTGAGTCCCCAGTACCCACATAAGCCAGATGCATAAGGTAGGACATATGTCTGGAGTTCGTTTGCAGTGGCTAGAGACCCTGGCGTCCCCATCCTCTCCCTCTCCCCCTCTCTCTCTGCCTTTTTCTATAAATAAGGTAATTGGGATGGAGAGATGGTGTAGTGGTTAAGACGCTTGCCTAAGGACCCAGGTTTGATTGCCCAGTACCCATGTAAAGCCAGATGCGCAAGGTAGCACATGGGTCTGGAGTTCATCTACAGTGGGTAGAGACCCTGGCATGCTCATTCACATTCTATCTGCTTCTTTCTCTGTCTCACACTCTCTCAAATAAATAATAAATAAAAACAAGGTGGCACATGCATCTGGAGTTCATTTGCAGTGGCTGGAGGCCCTGGAAGGCCCATTTTCTCTCACTCCCCCCCCCCAAAAAAAAAATATATATATATATATATAACATAGGTGATATATAAAATTAAAATCCCACCTTATAGATTCCCTGATGGTGCCACAGGGACAGCAGCTCTTTCCTCTGGAAATTTACATATATATATATGTTCCAGAGGCAGGTGAAAAATCCATGGGCTTTTTGTCTAGAGATTTGAGTTGGAATGAAGGCTGTATTGTAAATACATCATGTGACTTGGCAAACCCTTTGACTTCCCTGATACTAGTTCCCTTGACCACAAAATGTGAGTGTGCTGCTATCCCAATCTAAGTCTACTTTGACTCCATGGAGACTGGAGAGAAGAAAAAAAGCACGAGATTGGCAAAGGGCTACATGGGAGGCAAATTACAAACTCAAAGATGTGTGAGGAAGTGAAATGGGATTTGGTTAATTTCTGCCCTTTTCATCAGTGGACCCTTTAAGAGAATGAAACCTACTTCCAACCTGTGCTGTGATCACTGGCCACCAGAGATGGCCCATAATAACTACCAGCTCATCGTCCATTTCTATACAAGTCAATTTCACACATATGGATTGGGTGCATATGTGGCTGGCTGGCACTGTTCTAAGTGGTGAAGATATGGGAGTGAGGACAATGTCCCGTGGAGCTTTATTTGGTCACTGCTGAATCTTCAACAGTAGATTCTGAAAATAAACTGTTGGAGTCATCCTGCAGGCTGCCTCTGCTCTAAACAGCACAAAGGACAGAGGGACTGCTGAACACCCAGGAAGCATGTAGGACACACTGGATTTCAGATACACAAAGTTTTCTTGTTGCTGGTTCGAGGAGGGGGGCTTTGATGTTGCTTATTACCAACAGAGCTTATGAGGCCATTCTCCTCTGGGTCTCAACACTATGTCTTTCATGTCAGTTTACTTTCATTCACAATTTGAACTTGTTTCATGTAGATAGTGTAATGCCCAGTTCATGGCACCCCCAGTGACCACCAAGGAAGACCAAACATGCATGCAAACGCAAAGAGCTTTACTCGGGCTTAAGCTCGGTCTCTTGCCTTCACCAACGCAGTGGATCCATGCAAGAGCCTGGAGAAGCAGAAAAGCGGGCTTTTTATTGAAGTTTGAGCAAGGGGGTCAGGACTATCACCTACGCAACTACATGATTGGCTAATTTGAACATTAACTGTACTTGGGGGTTCTTGATTAGTCTTAGGATTTTGGCGGGCTAGGTCTAGGGGAATTTCAAACTTAATTGGCTCAGCAAGTGGCGGTTACATTTGAACAGGTTGGCGCGCACGGTTACATTCATTTGATTGGTTGACATTTACAAAACTCTGAGACAGTGGATCTTATTGGGCCATCCAGCCCAGGACCGTAAGAATGATGAGTCATGCTCACACAGCAAATTTATGGTTTTTCCTGGTACTGCTTGTTCTTCCCTTGATTCTGGGAACTCACCCCTGTGGCCTACAGAGTGACTGAGGCCTGTCATGGTGCTACTCTGGCCTGGGTCTTTCAATAGCTTTTCACCATGTAAACTCAGGGTGGCCTCCAACTCATGGCGATCCTCCTACCTCTGCCTCCCCAGTGCTGGGATTAAAAGTCCGTGCACTACTACACCCGCCTACAACAGATTTTCATAGTCCATGGGTGATGAGCAGTCATAGCATCCAGGAACCATTTCAGTGTGTGCTGGAAAACAAAGCCTTCGGTGGATAAAGATGGCAAAACACTGTTTCACAAAAGTCACCAGGTACACTGGCTGGTTATTTCCCACCTGGTTTACAAAGTCAAGTTAGATTGAGGGGTGAGGTGAATTGATTGGTATCTAAGTGTCTATTCTCTCCTCCTCTCCCCTGGTGATGTTTAAAATATCTGGTCCATTTCCATTTTCCTTGTTTATGCTATAAATAAGGAATTGTCTCACTCTAGCCCAGACTGACCTGGCACTTTGTAGTCCCAGGCTGGTCTCAAACTCACTGCAATCCTCCTATCTGCCTCCAAAATGCTGGGATCAAAGGTGTGTGCCACTATGCCCATTTTTTTTTTCCCGAAGTGGGGTCTCACTCTAGCAGGCTGACCTGAAATTCACTATGTAGTATGTAGCCTCAGGGTGGCCTCGAACTCATAGTGATCCTTCTACCTCTGCCTCCCAAGTGCTGGGATTAAAGTTTTGTCCAGTTTTTTTATTTTATTTTATTTTATTTTTTTTTGAAACAGAGTCTTGCTATGTACCCAAGGCAGGGCTTGAACTCTGGATTGTCTTGCTTCGGCCCCCTGAGTAATTGGGATGACAGGCACGTGCAATCATGCTCGCCCAGAAGTTGCAATTTTGATGTGAACTGTATGCTTTTCATTGAGGGAAAAATTGATCTTGATATCATCGGTTTAGAATCAAAACAAATTACTGCACCGGTTCCTGTGTGAAATTTGAAGATTGTAAATATCTCTCTTAATGTTATTACTTGACTGCATTAAAAATAGATAGCGAATATTCCGTGTCCCATTATTCATGAGGCAGGCTCTATGCCTTTTGTCTGCTGGAGTAACAGTAGAAAGGGTAACCAGAGACACCCGGAGCACACCTTTGTTTCTTTCACTAAATCTTTAATAAGTCCTCCGGCTAGCCAGTTGGTGAAGCTCGGCTCTTGCATAAAAGTGGAAAAGCACAGCTATCTCTGAGAAGCCCAGCTCTTTCAGTAGCTAATTTGAGTTTGTGTTCATCTACACCAGACATGATTAAATTACCTATCGAGTGTGCCCAGCTATCAGGATTCAGGCCATGTAAAAGGTGAATTTCATCTGATTGATTTGAGACACAAATGGAACAATTGGGTTTTCAAAGCCCCGCCTTAATTAAAGGGATAGCCAAGTATCACTACCTGGGGACTTTTGCCTGCCATTGCCCTTGGAAACTGGGTGTTAAAAGTGATTTGACCCAAGACATTTTTATCTGTGTGCTTGTTTGTTTATCAGAAGAAGATGAACAGAGAGGAAGGCCTGAGTGACCTTCACCATGTCTACTTTGCATTTCTGGAACTTTGTTTAAATCTGCGCTATCTTGTTTCTGCAGTGAAAACTCTGTAGGAAAGCCATCGTACATTTAGTCATTAAGTCAGATTTAGAAAGTAAAAAAAAAAAAAAAAAAAAAAAAAAAAATTCACCCAAAGTCCTTCTAGTTTCAAAGATTATAGGTTTATTTTTTTCTCTTTTCTAATCTTTACCTACAGGTGTGCATATTTATATGTTTATATTTCTACTTTGTAATCCAGGTACTTATAATTTATGTTTAAGTGGCTCATTTATTTGCAATATGGACACATACTTGAAACAAATGTATTTCAAAATGAGAATTCAGATTTTATTATATATTTATTTTAAGATAGGGTCTCACTCTAGCCCAGGCTGACCTGGATTTCACTTTGTAGTTCCAGGCTGACCTTGAACTCACAGTTATCCTCCTATCTTGGCTTCCCAAGTGCTGGGATTAAAGGTATTCACCACCATGCCCAGCCAGATTTTTCTTTCTTTCTTTCTTTCTTTCTTTCTTTCTTTCTTTCTTTCTTTCCTTCTTTATTTCTTTTTTTGTCTGTTTATTCTTTGTTTTGAGAAGAATTGATTTTTGAGCACCTAAGTGATAGGATTACAGGTGTGTTCCATTACACCTAGCTTGAACAATTTTTTTTGTATAAATATATCTGTGTGTAGATTATGCATGTTTGTATGTGCGTGCTTGCAGTTGCATATGCCCGTGTGTGTGCTGCATGTGGAGGTCTGAGGTCAGCAGTGTTTGTATATGCGTGCTTGCAGTTGCATATGCCCGTGTGTGTGCTGCATGTGGAGGTCTGAGGTCAGCAGTGTTTGTATATGCATGTCTGCAATTGCATATGCCCGTGTTGGTCAGTGTTGAGTGTCTTCCTCAGTTCCTCTCCATTTTGTTTTTGAGGCAGGGTCTCACTGATTTGGCTAGATGGAATAGCCATCAAGCTCCAGAGTGTCTCCTGTCTCTGCCTTCCCAGCACTGGGATTACAGGAACACAGTGTCATGCCTAGCATTTTACATGGGTTCTGGGGATCTGAACTCAGGTCTTCATGCTTGCATGGCAAGCACTTTACCACTGAGCCATCTCCCCAGCCTGTTTGAACAATTTTTGTGATTAAGTGCTTTTGACACTTAGTCTTTTTTAAAAAATTATTTTTTATTAACAACTTCTATACTTACATACAAAAAACACATGATATTTCCCTCCCCTCCCCCCATTCCACTTTAGAACTCCAGTCTCCATCATATCCCCTCCCCGTCTCCATTAGTCTCTCTTTTAATTTGATGTCATCATCTTTTTCTTCTATTTTTGAGGGTCTTGCGAAGGTATTGCTAGGCACTGCAAGGTCATGGATATCGAGGCCAATTTCTGTCTGGGCAGTTGCATTGTAAGAAGTCATACCCTTCCTTTGGCTCTTCCATTCTATCAGCCCCCTCTTCTGCAATGGTCCCTGAGCCTTGGAGGGTGTGACAGAGGTGTTTCAGTGTTGGGCACTCCTCCCATCCCTTCTCAGCACTATGTTGCCTTTTGGGTCATCCCAGTGGTCATCGCCATCTGAAAAGAGAAGCTTCTCTAACCAGAAGTGAGAGTAGCATTAATATGTGAACATGAACATTAAGTGTAGTGTCCCCAGGGCAGCTTGGTGGGAATAATATATACATTTAGTCAGATAAGAGCAGGCTTTATACCCCTAAGGCTCATGACCTCTCCTGCCATAGACTTTTGCTTAGGTTTTTCAGTACCAGGTATGTATTCCCTCCCGTAGAGAGGGCCTTCAGTCCAATTATGGAGCAGTTGGTTACTCCAAGAGTAGACACGCCACTATTGCACCCATTCAGTCATTCGGCCTGTATGGCCAACCTTGAATGTTCAGTGTCCACTGTTTTCACTGCTGACTTCTGTCTCCCATACGGCTGCATGAAGTGCAGCTTTTTCCAGCTTTCTTTTCTTTTCTTTTCTTTTCTTTTCTTTTCTTTTCTTTTCTTTTTTTTTTTTTTTTGGTTTTGCAAGGTAGGGTCTCACTCTGGCCCAGGCTGACCTGGAATTGACTTTGTAGTCTCAGGGTAGCCTCGAACTCACAGCGATCCTCCTACCTCTGCCTCCCGAGTGCTGGGATTAAAGGCGTGCGCTACCACGCCTGACTTGACACTTAGTCTTTAGTTAGGAATTTTATCATTTATGAAAACCTGTTAAGAAAAGATCTTTAGCTGGGCGTGGTGGCTCAAAAAACAGAACAGAAGGGGCTGGAGAGATGGCTTACTGGTTAAGGTACTTGCCTGCAAAGCCAAAGGACCTCAGTTTAATTTCCAGGACCCATGTAAGCCAGATGCACAAGGGGACATTTGCAGTGGCTGGAGGCCCTGGCACATCCATTCTCCCTCTCTCAAATAAATAAATAAAAATAAAATATTTTTTAAAAAGAACAGAAAAAAATAGAATTAACAAAACAGTAAAAGTCTGTTTTGAAGTCTAACATTTAACATCACCTTTTAAAATTGAGGTTTTTAATATATGAACATATTGCAATTTGGTTGAAGAATTTTTAAAATATTTTTTATTTTTGTTTATCTGTTTAAGAGCAAGAAAGAGGCAGAGAGAGGGTGAGGGAGGAAGAGAGAGAGAGAATGGGTGTGCCAGGGCCTCCAGCCACAGCAAACAAACTCCAGATATGTGTGCCACCTTGTGTGTCTGGCTTATGTGGGTCCTGGGGAATCGGGCCTGAGTCCTTTGGCTTTGCAGGCAAATGCCTTAATTGCTAAGCCATCTCTCCAACTCTTGGTTGAAGTTTAATGTTTAATGTCACTGTTTAACTAAAATGTTTTTATCACAGTGGAAATTACAAAGAGGAAATAATAACTAGGAATATTCAACATTCTGCTGCTTTTTGAATGCATGCTTTAATTATTTATTAAAATGTTTTGGTTTTTTTTTGGTTTTTTCATTTTTCGGTTTTTCAAGGTAGGGTCTCACTCTAGCCCAGGCTGACCTGGAATTCACTATGTAATCTCAGGGTGGCCTCGAACTCATGGCGATCCTCCTATCTTTGCCTCCCGAATGCTGGGAATAAAGGCGTGCGCCACCATGCCCGGCTAATGCTTAACATTTTAAAAAAACTTTTTAAAAATTTTATTTTCATTTATTTATTTGAGATGGTGGGGAGGCGGGGGGAGAGTGAGAATGGGCATGCCAGGGCCGCTAGCTACTGCAAGTGAACTCCAGATGCATGGGCCCTCTTGTGCATATGGCTTATGTGGGACCTGGAGAATTGAACCTGGGTCCCTAGGCTTCCCAGACATGTGCCTTAACCATTAAGCCATCTCTCCATCCCAACATTTTGTTTTTTGAGATTTATTCCTATTGAGCTGGGTATAGTGACCCATGCCTTTAATCCCAGCACTCTGGAGGCTTCCTGTCATTCCACATCTTACCAGCAGTTTCAGTTGCCAAGCTTTGAAAATGATTGACAATCAGATGCATATAAATGTCATCGTAGGGCTGGAGAGATGGCTTAGTGGTTAAGGCACTTGCCTGCAAAGCCCAAGGACCCAGGTTTGATTCCCCAGGACCCATGTAGGCCAGATGCACAAGGTGGCCCATGCATCTGGAGTTCATTTGCAGTGGCTGGAAACCCTGGTGTGCCCATTCTCTCTCTCTCTCTCACAGTAAGTAAATAAATGAATTAAATATTAAAATGTCTTTGTAATCTGTATTTCCTGATGATCTTTTCAAAAGTTTTTTTTTTATATCATGATAGGTTTGCTTTCCTATGAAATACTTATTCATGTACTTAGTCTGTTTTTCCAGTGGACTGCTTACTTTTTAATTTTTATTTTTAGTTATTTACTTATTAGAGACAGAAAAAGAGAGAGAGAGAGAGAAAGAATTGGTGTGCCAGGGCCCCCAGCCACTGCAAATGAACTCCAGATGCATGCACCATCTTGTGCATCTGGCTTATGTGGGACCTGGAGAATTGAACCTGGGTCCTTAGGCTTTGCAGGCAAGCACCTTAACCACTAAGCAATCTCTCCAGCCCCGGGTTGCTTACTTTTTATCATTTTGGTCTTTAAATATATTTGAAATACTTGAGCTTCAGATGTATGAACTACCTTGTGCATCTGGATTATGTGGATCTGGGTCCTTAGGTGTCAGAGACAAGCTCTTTAACTGCAAAGCCATCTCTCCAGCCTTACGATGACATTTATATGCATCTGATTGTCAATCATTTTCAAACTGAAACTGCTGGTAAGATGTGGAGTGACAGGAAGCCTCCAGAGTGCTGGGATTAATGGCGAACATCACCACACCTGGCTGCTTTTGTATCTTTAAAAAAATTTATTTATTTATTTATTAGGGACAGGGAGAGAGAGAGAGAGACAGAGACAGAGACAGAGACAGAGACAGACAGAGAGAGAGAGACAGAGAGTGAGAATGGGCATGCCAGAGCCTCTAGCCACTGCAAATGAACTCCAGATGCATGGGCCACCATGTGCTTACGTGAGACCTGGAGAATTGAACCTGGGTCCTTAGGCTTCACAGGCATGCACCTTAATTGCTAAGACATCTCTCCAGCCCTTTTGTTCCTTTTTAAGAATTTCACCAATTGGTAATTGTTGTAAAAATCATCCCTTATATTTTCTTATTTTCTCTAAAAATCTTTGGGCTTTGGCATGTTACATTAGTGGGCCCCCCCCCCACACACACGTGGGCTGGAGAGATGACTTAGCAGTTAAGGTGTATGCCTTCGAAACCTAGGGACCCTGATTTGAATCTCCAGGTCCCACTTAAGCCAGATGCACATGGTGGCGCATGCATCTGGAGTTCATTTGCAGTGACTAGAAGCCCTGGTGCGCCCGTTCTCTCTCTCTCTCTCCCTCTCTCTGTCTCTAATAAATAAATAAATAAATAAATAAAATAAAAAATTTTAAATACATATATATGTTCATGGAATGAAATAGGTTCTGATTTAATTTTTTTTCTTCACACAGCTAACTAGTAACTTGCCCAGTATTATTTATTGCAAATTTTATCCTTTTTCTTTCAATTGGAATGCTGTCTTTGTGTTTGTGATATGTCATTTTTCTCTATTTTTCTTTCTTTCCTTCCCCCCTTTTAAAAAAATAAGGTCTCCTTGAATTCTCTATGTAGCTGAGGATGACTTTGAACTCTTTGTTTGTGAGGTAGGGTCTCACTCTAACCCAGGCTGACCTGGAATTCACTATGTAGTCTCAGGGTGGCCTTGAACTCATGACAATCCTCCTACCTCTACCTCCCCAGTGCTGGATTAAAGGCGTGCCCCCCCACACCCAGCCTTCAGTAAGCTCTTACTAATGAAAATAAACTCATACACACATATGTACACATACACATGCACACACGCATGCACAGAGGAGAGAACAGTATTCAATTATTCTGTCCAGAACAACTGGATTATTGCTTTACCCTACCAGTTCATTTTCTGGTCTTCATGGAAGGATCCTAATTTGCATAGTTTTAAATTCTGAATTTGTGTAGACTATAGTGTAGAAGCAAAAGCGGGAAGTTAGATTTACTTCTTGAAGCTAGTTTTACAAACTTCATTGAGAAATTCTTTTTATTTGGGTAAATTCAGAAGCTTAGTTTCAATTCTGTCTTTTCACATGAATTAGACCATTAGGTCGCTGTTTCTGAGAACAGAGCTGCCTCTGGGAGGTGAGGTGGCAATTCTTGAATTGTCCCGAGGCAGATCAGAGTAGGAACCTTGTATGACTTTTGGGAAGAGCTATCCTTTCATTAATGGTTAGGAGACTTCTGTGAATTACACTTCATGAATGTACCTTTTCAGAGATTTCATGGGAACTCGCCGTCCTCCCTGTTCACACTTGTCACAAGGATGACAAGTTCTTAACTTAGCCAGGGGAGAATCACCACAGCATACTATTTTTGTACACCATCTTTTTTTTCACGTGTGAGTGTGTACTGAATGTAGTGTGGTATATGTTCTGTATGTATGCATAGTGTGTGCACACATGTGTGTGTGCAGATACAACCACCTCTTGCACACGCATGCAGAAACCAGGGGAAAGTATCAGAAGTCCTCCGTACCACTCTTTTGCTTTCTATTTCCTTAAGATGGAGTTCCTTTATATATATATTTTCCTTTCCTTTCCTTTCCTTTTTCTAGGTAGGGTCTCACTATAGTACAGGCTGACCTAGAATTCACTATATAGTCTCAGGGTGACCTTGAACTCATGTTGATCCACCTACCTCTGCCTCCTGAGTACTGGGATTAAAGGTGTGCGCCACCATGCCTGGCTTAAGATGGAGTTTCTCATGGAGCCTGGAGCTACAGTTTTCAGTCAGACTAGCTGACCAGTGAGGCCAGTAACTGTCTGGTCTCTGCCCCACTGGCACTGGTAGCCATGACCAGCTTTTTTTTTTTTTTTTTAGATCTTTTTTAAATTTATTACTTCCATAATGAGAGACCATAAACCATGATAATTCCCTCCCCCCTCACTTTCCCCTTCACAAATCCACTCTCCATCATATTACTGTCTCTTTTATTTATTTATTTTTTGATTTTCTGAGGTAGGGTCTCACTCTAGCTCAGGCTGACCTGGAATTCACTATGTAGTCTCAGGATGCCTTGAACTCACGGCAATCCTCCTACCTCTGCCTCCCAAGTGTTGGGATTAAAGGCATGTGCCACCACGCCCGGCACTCTCTCTTTTATTTTAATGTCATCATATTTTCTTCCTGTTATGTGGGTCTTGTGTAGGTAGTACCAAACATTGCGAGGTCATGGGTATCCAGGCCATTTTGTGCCTGGAAGATTGCGTTGTAAGCAGTCCTACCCTTCCTTTGGCCCTTACATGCTTTCAGTCACCTCTTCTGTGATAGAGCCTGAGCCTTGGAAGGTGGGTTTGAGATGTTTCAGTGCTGAGCACTCCTCTGTCCCTTCTTCTCAGCACCATGGTGCCTTCTGAGTCATCCCAGAGGTCACTGCCATCTGAAAAGTGAAGCTTCTCACCAAAAGTGAGAGTAGCATTAATATATTGGTATATATATTAAGAAAGGTGCTTACTAGGTAGTTTGGTGGGCATAACATATGCATTTAGCCAGATACCAGCAGGTGTTATATCCCTGGGGCTCATGACCTCCCCCATCATAAGCTTTTGACTAGGTTTTCAGTATCAGGCATGTATTCCCTCCTGAGGAGCCAGCCTCCAGTCCAATTAGTGAGTGGTTGGTTTCCCCCATAACAGACATGCCTCATTTGGCCTGGCTGGCCAAACTTAAGGCTTGCATTGTCCATTGTTATGTATCTCCACTTATGACTTCTCTCTCCCATAGGGCTGCAGGCAGTGTAGCTTTTTTCAGCTTTCTGTCAGCTGGTCTCCAGGGAGGAGGTTTTCAGCTCAGCTCCAGCAAGATTTCTCAGTGACCTTGCAGCCCAAGCATGTGGAGTCTTCAACAGTACATGACCAGCTTTTATGTGAATGGTGGTGATTGAACTCATACCAACTCAGGCCCTCTTAAGCTTTCATGTTTGTGGGGGAAGTGTTCTTCCCCCCTATACACATCCCCAGCCCCTACATTATATTTATGACTTACTGTTTTCATTTTTACTGGTTATATGTTTAAGCACTAAATAAAAGAACATCTAGAAGACTGGAGAGATGATCAGTGGTTAAAGGCACTTGCTCATAAAACCTGATGACCCAAATTCAATTCCCAAGAAAAGCCAAATGCACAAAAAAAGTGGTGCATGCATCTGGAGTTCATTTGCAGTAGCAGGAAGCCTTGGTGAACCCATTCTCTCTTACAGCCCCCTCTCTTTCTCTCTGCTTGCAAATAAGTAGATAAGCTTAAAAAAAATAACATATAAAAAATAGAGGCCGGGCGTGATGGCGCACGCCTTTAATCCCAGCACTCGGGAGGCAGAGGTAGGAGGATCACCATGAGTTCAAGGCCACCCTGAGACTACATAGTTAATTCCAGGTCAGCCTGGGCCGGAGTGAGACCCTACCGCGAAAAACAAACAAACAAAAAAAACAATAGAAATAGGGACTGGAGAGATGGCTTAGTGATTAAGGTGCTTGCCTGCAAAGCCTAAGGACCTTGGTTTGATTCCCCAGTACCCACCTACCTCGGCAAGTTTAAGATGTGTCCACCTAAGTCATTTTACTCAAGAAGCTATGGAAAAAGGACATAGATTACTCCATCCTACCAACTGTCCATGGATAGAGCTTGAATGTTTATAAATTAACAGATTGTTGTTCTGTGTATGTATCATACATTAATTATTGAATTTAAAACATCATCCACTAGCAAAATCATATGGCACTAAAACCTAAGGTAGGGTCTTGCTCTAGCCCATGCTGACCTGAAATTCACTATGTAGTCTTAGGCTGGCCTCAAACTTACAACGATCCTCCTACCTTGACCTCCCCAGTATTGGGATTATATCCATGCTGAGATTAAAGGTAGAGAGAAGGGGGCAGAGGGAATGGGAATACCAGGGCCTCCTGCCACTGCAAATGAACTCCAGACACATGTGCCATCTTGTGTATTTGGCTTTACATGGGCACTGGGGAATCAAAATCAGGTTGTTGGGCTTTGCAGGCCATCTGCAAGATTAAAAAGAAAAGTTGGTCACCTCTCCAGTCCACTAAAGCTTAATTTTTATCTGATGATTCACACCTCAGTGTGTTGCATGACATTTCCTGGGGAAGACATGGACATCTATTTAGATAAGACACCATAGGCAGACCAAAGAAAGTATTCTACTCTTGGGCTACAGAGGTGGCACACCAGTTAAGTGCACTTCTTGCACAAGCATGAGGGCCTGAAACCATCTGAGTTTGAATCTCCACATGCCACATAAACAGCTTGGCATGGCCTCGTGTACCTGTAGCCCTAGTCTCTCAAAGGGAAGCAGAGAGCAGGGCATTGCCCAGGGCCATGAAAAACTGAGCTCCAGTATCAGTATGAGACTGGCTGGGAATGGGAATGGGTGGAGAAGTGATGGTGCAGGATGCCCAGGGTTTTGCTCCAGCCACCATAGGTGAACACCCCCATTGCAGGCGAGTGCATGGAGCATTGCAAGGCACATAAAGGTGCTACACCACACACAAGGCCACCAAGAGAGAAGGAATTCCACCCACGGCTGTCTCGGTGAAACAAGGAGCTTACTGGGGTTGCTAATGAGAGCATGGGAGACTGAGGCAGCTGCAAAAAGCCCACCCAAGCATGAGTGATCACTCCTACCATGAGTGATGACTCTTTCTCTTCTCTTTCCCTTCCTTCCTTCCTTCCTTCCTTCCTTCCTTCCTTCCTTCCTTCCTTCCTCTTTCTTTCTTTCTTTCTTTCTTTCTTTCTTTCTTTCTTTCTTTCTCTCTTTCTTTCTCTCTCTCTCTCTCTTCCTTTTTTTTTTTTTTTTTTTTTTTGGTTTTCCAGGTAGGGTCTCACCCTAGCCCAGGCTGACCTGGAATTCACTACATAGTCTTAGGGTGGCCTTGAGCTCTTGCATCCTCCTACCTCTGCCTCCCAAGTGCTGGGATTAAAGGCGTGCGCCACCATGCCTGGCTAAGAGTGAAACTTGAAACTGCCTCTCCAGCGTTCCCTACACAATTTGCAGGCAGCTCCACTTAAGAGTCTCCACTACTCCCTCAGCTATTGTTCACACCTTATCTAACCTTTCCAAGGGGCCTTGGGAGTCTCCACCTTCCCACCTTGAGGGAATGTTTCATCAGAGGAAATAACTACTTGACACAGTGGATTTCAAGCCTCAGATCATTATCAGGTAGATGGAAACACCATCAGGCCAGGCACCGTGGTGCATGCCTTTAATTGCAGTGCTTTGGAAGCAGAGGTAGGTGGATTGCTGTGAGTTCGAGGCTATCCTGAGACTACATAGTGAATTCCAGGTCAGTCTGGGCTACAGTGAGACCTTACCTCAAAAAAACAGAAGAAAGAAAACCGAAAAGCATTGTCAGGACAGAGGGCTTCTGCTGATAGACTGTTAAGCACTTGTTTTCATAACATGGGACAGTAGGCAGTGGGCTGGGAGACACTTTGCAACCCAAAGAAATAGCACTGAAGGTCTGTCTGATGTAGGCCAACCACAAATAAGCTCTTTGCATCACTACAGATGCCCTGCTGTTTACATGGAGGTGTATTTTCTGTTGGTTATTGTTGGTCCAAGACTGTGAGGCCCAGGATGGAAACTACTTGGAAGTTTTCTAGGGAAATTTCTCTCTATTAATCTATAATTGGAGAGTTGGCTCAGCAGTTAAAGGCACTTGCTTGAAAAGCCTGATAGCCTGGGTTCAGTTTCCCAGTACTCACGTAAAAGCCAGATGCACAAAGCAGTGCATGCATTTTGAGTTCATTTGCAATGGCAGAAGGCCTGGCATGCCCATAATCACTCTCTGTGTCTGCCTCTTTCTCTCTGTCTCTGTTCACTACATATGTATATGTATATTTTTTCCTTTTAAACAAAAAGCATTGAATTGTACCAAGCATGGTGCTACAGGCCTGTATTCCCAGATACTCAGGAGCTTGAATCAGGAGAATCATAAGTCTGAGGCCTCTTGGACTACATAGCAATTTAGCAAGACTCTGTTTCAAAATAAAGTTTTGTTAAAAGGTTGGTGATATTGGGCTGGAGAGATGGTTTAGTGGTTAAGCACTTGCCTGTGAAGCCTAAGGACCCTGGTTCAAGGCTCAATTCCCCAGTACCCACGTAAGCCAGATGCACAAGGTGGCACATGCATCTGGAGTTCGTTTGCAGTGGCTGGAGGCCCTGGTGCGCCCATTCTCTCTCTTTCTCTCTCTCTCCCTCTTTCTCTCTCTGTCTGTTGCTAATAAATAAATAAAAATAAAAATAAAACATTTTTTTAAAAAGGTTGGTGATATTGCTCAGTGGTAGAGTAGCTTGTTAGCATTCACAAGGCCTTGGTTTCAATCCTCAGTACAAATAAAAAAAAAGAGAGTGAAACAAAAGAAAGCTGTGGTGGTTTGAATATAAATGTCCCTAGAACCCCAGGTGTTGTTGATTAAGCTTCCTACACTCCAGCCAGTGGAGTGTTTGAGAAGTGGAGCCTTGCTAGAGTGGGTGTGTTTCTGAGGGTGGACCTCGGGGATGAGAAGTGTGTTCAGGCCTGCTGCTGTCTCTCTCTGCTATGGATGTATAATGAAGTGAGCCCACTTATTCAGGCCACGTCCCCTCAGAACTGCAAACCCAAAAGAAAACCTTTCCTTCTATAAGCTGCTTCTGATCTGTTGTTTTGTTCCAGCAATGAGAAGTGAACTTCAACAAAGATCTACTTATTTTTTTTAGATCTGCATTTTTTTTCTCTCGAGGTAGGGTCTCACTTTAGCCCAGGCTAACCTGTATGTAGTCTCAGGCTGGCCTCAAACTCTTTTTTAAAAAAATATCTATTTATTTAACTTATTTGAGAGTGACAGACAGAAAGAGAAAGAGGCAGATAGAGAGAGTATGGGCGTGCCAGGGCCTCCAGCCACTGCAAACGAACTCCAGATGCATGCGCCACCTTGTGCATCTGGCTTACTTAGGTCCTGGGAAATCGAGCCTTGAGCCAGGGTCTTTAGGCTTCACAGGCAAGCACTTAACCGCTAAGCCATCTCTCCAGGCCCAGGCCTCAAACCCTTGGTGATCCTCCTACCTCTGCCTCCTATGTGCTGGGATTAAAGGGGTGCACCACCAACCCTGGCTAGGTCTGCTTATTTTTTACATATAACATTAAAATGAATTGACTCATGTGAATATGGAAGGTGGGAAGTTCCAACATCTGCAGCTAGGAAGCTGGAGGCCCAGAGTAGCCAGTGGTGTGCTTCCAGCCTGAATGCAGAAGACTGATGTCCCAGGTCAACTAGACTGGTGGATAACATTTCCTCATAGCTGGTTCACTCTGTTCTGATCTATAATTGATTGATTTGGGCTCACCCACATTAAGGATGGCAATCTCCCTTTCTCAGTTTATAGATTCAAATGTTGACCTCACCCAGAGATACCCTCACAGACACACCCGGAAGAATGATTGACCAATTCTGGACATTCTGTGGCCCAATCATGTTGACATATAAAATTAGTCATCGTGGTGGGCAGGAGAAATGGCTCAGTGGATAGGAGCACTTGTGTAAGCATGAGGGTGTGAGAAGGCCAGAGAAACTACCCAGAGTTCAATCCCCAGAACCCACATAAGCAGTTTGGCATGTCCATGTCCATCTGTCAGCTCTGGAATTAGTCCTCAAATAAAAATGTGCGGGCTGGAGAGATGGAGTGGTTACGGCGCCTGCCTCCTAAGCCTAAGAATGCTGGTTCCAATCTCCAGCGGTTCCAACAGGTCCCACACAGACACACATGCACTTGACCACAAGGGCGCACACATCAACCAACCAGTCAGCTCTGGAATTAGTAAGTCTCTCTCCAAAAATAAATAAAATAATAAAAAAATTTAAAAAAAAATAAAAATAAAATAAAAATGGATGGAAGTAGCTGAGCGCAGTGGCACATGCCTTTAATCCTAGCTCTTGGGAGGCAGAGGTAGGAGGATTGCTGTGAGTTCAAGGTCACCCTGTGACTACATAGTGAATTCCAGGTCAGCCTGGGCTATAGCAAGATGAGACCCTACCTTGAAAAATCAAAACAAAACAAAAAGAGTGGGTGGAAGAGTGATGGAGAGTCACACCCAACATTCTGCTCCAGCCACCACAGGCAAGGGCACATACATGTGCATATAACACACACACACACACACACACACACACACACACACACACACACAGAATCATCATGGTCTCCAAACTGCCATTGTATTTGGCAGAACGAAGAGCTGTAGTTGCCATACTAAATACCTCTGAAATCTCAGTGGCTTCCACAGTAAAGTTTATTTCTCAAACATATCACAGTGAACTGGTTGTTTTCACATGGCTGGATTCACAGGTGATTGAAGACCTCCCCACCTTCCATGTTGGGATGCTTCTTGGGATTGCTGGGTCTTCTGCTGGGCGTTCTGCATTTAGCTGGTTGGTGAGTGAAGAAATGGAGTGTACAGAGGATCGGAAGACCTCATGGAATCTCTGTAAAGACTAGGCAATGTGTAGATTCCTTCTGTTCTCATTCCATTGGTCCAACCACAGCATAAGACCCCAGCCCATTATAAAGGAGGCTGAGAAATAGCATCTACCTTTGTGTTCAGGAAGAGGCAAGCAGTCCCGTGAGCATGGAGCCGGTGTTTGTCACAGTCTAATTGTTCACTGTAGGTTCTAAGTCGACAGAATCTGTTTCCTTCCTTGTAAAGTGGGGGTGGGGGTGGACCAAAGCTCTTGAGGGGACTTTCCAGCTCTGACCATCGACTTCCATGGTTCTATCAAAGCCCTGGCTGGGCCTGGGGAACACCAGCTAAAGCTTCAACCTAAGACGGAAGAGGCAGATTTTTTTAGGCTACTCTTGCAGCCCCTGGAAAGTTCCTGCACTTTCTGAAGCTTCCAGAATCGAGCAGACAGCCCCACCCCAGGTGCGACTTTACCCTAGGTCACAGTGTCAGCCCCACCTCCTTGGGTATGTGTGTATGACACTTCCCCTTACCACCTTTCCTTCTCCTTTCTCATGCTTTGAAAAGTGATGGTCCTTAGGGGTCTTCCCTAAAATGCTAGAAGTGTCAGTGCTATATACATACTGATCCAGCTGTGTCAGAGTGATTGTGTTAATAAGTTACTTTTCTCCCTGTATTCTTTTTAAAAAATTATTTATTTATAAGCAGAGAGATAGAGGAGAGAAGAGACAGAGAAAGACAGAGAGAAGGAGAGAATGGGAACACCAGGGTCTCAGCCACTTCAAATGAACTCCAGATGCATGCTCCACTCTGTGCATCTGTCTTTATGTGGGTACTGGGGATTCAAACCAAAGCTGTTAAGCTTTGTAGGCAACTGCCGTCACTGCTAAACCATCTCTCTGTATTTTTTGATGTAACCCCTGCATTTTTTTTAACTCGGTAGATGTAAGACTTTAACTTTATTATAATGATTACAGATTAGTCAACTCAAATGAAAATCAATAATATACAAAAATATTTGCTTCATTTGCATTTTTGGTCCACAGAAACCACTGAATGCTCTCTTCTATGTGCCATATTCTCTAAACTTTGAAAACAAAATGAATTACTTCTTCCTGTACATTTTAAGACACATAGTATACCAGTTACAATTATTTAGAGGTGTGTCTTTCCAGCTAAATAAAATTTCACAAGGGCAAGGGCTACAGATTATTTTTTAGCGAAAGCGTCTGGTATACTTATAAGGTTTGAGTGAGTACAGAGCTCTCAAGAGAATACAATTCACAAGTCAAGATGAAAATACACCCAAGCCGGGCGTGGTGGCGCACGCCTTTAATCCCAGCACTGGGAGGCAGAGGTAGGAGGATCGCCGGGAGTTCGAGGCCACCCTGAGACTACATAGTGAATTCCAGGTCAGCCTGGACCAGAGTGAGACCCTACCTCGAAAAACCAAAAAAAAAAAAAAAAAAAAAGAAAAAAAAAAAGAAAATACACCCAAAACTAGTATAGGTCATTCAGGCTCCATCTAATAATATAGTGTAATATGTAATTCAAATACAACTTACTAGCAAGTTTCTCCTGATTTTGCAGATCTCAAATACTTATTGCTTTTTTCTCCAGCACTCGGGAGGCAGAGGTACCAGCATTTGGGAGGCAGAGGTAGGAGGATCGCCGTGAGTTCAAGGCCACCCTGAGACTACATAGTGAATTCCAGGTCAGCCTGGGCTAGAGTGAGACCCTACCATGAAAAAAACAAACCAACCAAACCAACAAAAAAATCAAATGTTTATTGCTTTTTTTCTACTTCTGTGAGCTTTTCAGGTCTATCAAAGTCTTTATTGATTCTCTCCTTTTTACCTAAAATTTAAAAATATATTCTATTTTTATTTATTTATTTGAGAGAAAGAGGCAAGGGAGAAGAGAGATAGAGGATGGACATGCCAGGGCATCTGGCCACTGCAGACAAACTCTAGACACATGCGCTACTATGTGCACCTGGCTTATGTGGGTTCTGGGGAATCAAACCTGGGTCTTTTGACTATGCAGCCCTAAAAAAAAAATCTTTTTTAAGAGATGCTATCCTACCTGATTTTTCCTTGAACACACAATGTTTATCTCTGGTCATGCATACAATATGAACACAGTGTTTGTAAGTTAACAACTTATTAAGGCTGAGAATGCTGTTCACTGGCAGAACACTAAGCATACAAAAGGCCCTGAGTGTGGACTAGAGAGATGGCTTAGCCGTTAAGGCGCCTGCCTGCGAAGCCAGTTGAATTCTCCAGGTCCCACATTTAGCCAGACACAAAGTGATGCAAGGGTGCAATGACACACTTGCCCACAAGGGGCACACGTGTCTGGAGTTTGTTCACAGGGGCTGAGAGGCCCCTGGCATGCCCATTCTCTGTTTGACTCTCTCTCTCCAAAAAAAAAAAAAAAAAAAAAAAAGGCCCTGAGTTTGATCCCTACCTGGCACTGAAGAAATAACAAAACCGAACCAAACAAATTGTGTATTAGATTCGAAAATATGCAAAAAAAAATCGTAATCAATTTGTATCGGGATGTATCTGCACCCAGGATGGAAGCCAGAATAATCTTAGGAGCTTTTCGTCTTCCAGAGAAGTGTTTCTTTTGTGTCCCACTCCTCCTTGGTGACCTTCTGTAGACGCTGAATTCATCTGACCATCAAATCTAATGACTGCTCCCTTGATCCAAGCAGCATAATCACTACACGGGAAAGCAGCAAGATTTGCAAGTTCTTCCACAGTCCCCAGCCGGCCACAGGGAACCCTGTCAATCATGTCTTTCTCAAAGTTTCCAGTTGGGTCCGTTGGTTATTTTAGACCCCTGCTGAATTATATGGAATTGCCTTCCATATCTACCCCATTTAGTTGCAAGTGACTTGCTCAAAGCTTCCACACCTGATTTGGCAGAAGAACTTGATACCACAAAACTTGACCCAGACTCAGACTAGATGGTCGTAATAGCCAGAAGTGCTGCTCCTTTCTGTGCTTTAATTAGTTGTTTTCCAGTTTCTAGAGTCGCAAACACTGTGCCATTTAGAGCTATGTCAGTTATAGGCTTCCAACCATCAGGAGACAGTCTTCCAGTGGGGAAATAAAATTCCCTGAGGCATTATTTATCACAACATCAGGATGTCCTGCGACTTTGATCAGTTCCTTCCCGGCATTATGCACCACATCAGGTTCCCTCACACCACACTGAAAAACATGGACCTTCTTTCCAGTTCAAGAAGAAATTTATTCTGCAGTAGCTTTCAAAACATCAATCTTCCGGCTAGCTATCATGCACCTAGGCCAGACAGATGAGTTGTCATTGCTTTGCCAAGGCCAGTACTTCCACCAGTAAAGAACGCCACTTTTCTTTGAAAAGTATTAGGTGGTAGCATAGGTTTCTGTAGCAGACAGCTTCAGGTTCACTGAGATGAACTTCCAGACCAGTCACAGTTATGGAGGAAGGGATTTATTGAAGCTTAGCTATCCAGGGGAAGTTCCATAATGGCAGAAGAAACTGGCCTGCTTTCACAGGACCAAACACAGAGAACAAAGCCACAAGCCAAAAGCCACACAGCACAGCACACCTCAGGAACTCCCAGCTTGGCACACTTTGCTTATCTTTAGATTGAAATCCTAAACCCACCACCACACCTTAAGATAGCCCAGTGACACTGCCTCCAGCCAGGTGGCTGCAGATGCAAACAACAAACTAATAAAACTAATAAAACACTGTCAATATACCACATTTCTTTCTTTCTTTCTTTCTTTCTTTCTTTCTTTCTTTCTTTCTTTCTTTCTTTTTTTTTTTTGGAGAGAAACAGAAAGAGAGAGAGAGAGACAGACAGAGAATGGTGTTCCAGCAGCCTCTCAGCTGCTGTGAACAAACTCCAGACACGTGCGCACCCTTTTGGGAAGTGCGGCATTGCGCCCTTGCGTCACTTTGCATCTGGCTAAACGTGGGACCTGAAGAATCCAACCAGCATTCTTAGGCATCACTGGCAGGCGCCTTAACTGCTAAGCCATTTCTCCAGCCCTAGCATAGTTTTCTTAAGGGGTTGGAAGAATTTAGAATGGGGAGCTTCTATGTTCTGATAGAGTATTCTTGTTCCATAATTGAAAAACTGTAATCCCAGTATGTGGGAGGGTCAGGAGTCAAAGATATCAGTAGATCCAGAATATCTACAAATTTACCTGCCAAGGACTGAGGCCCCAGGACAGCTGGGATGCCTGGGCAAAGAGCACACGGCCAGACACCTCCATGTCGCCCACAGTGTGTGGGAAAATGGCCACCCTGTATTTTTTATGGCTTCTTTTTTTCCCCAACTTGATCTATGTGCTTGCATGCATGCATGCATGCATACCTGCATACATGCTGCTGGGTGCATGTTAAGGTTAGAGGACAACCAAGGTGTCTGTGCTCCACCTTCTTTGAGACAGGATCTCTTGTCCCTGCAAAGAATCTTACAAGAATAACTGGCCTGTGAGCTCCAGTTCCCATGGTCGTAGGGGTGTTAAACTCACAGATGTCTGTGCTACTTTATATCCTGCTGTATGTGGGTGTGGAGGATTGAACCTAGGCTGTCAGGCTTTGCAAGCAAGCACTTTAAACCATTAAACATCTCTCCAGCCCATGATTTTTTCTTTTTTTTTTTTCTTTTGTTTATTTATTTATTTGAGAGTGACACAGAGAGAAAGAGGCAGATAGATAGAGAATGGGTGCGCCAGGGCCTCCAACCACTGCAAACGAACTCCAGATGCATGCGCTACCTTGTGAATCTGGCTTATGTGGGTCCTGAGAAATGGAGCCTCGAACCAGAGTCCTTTGGCTTCACAGGCAATCACCTAACTGCTAAGCCATCTCTCCAGGCCCCCATGATTTTTTTTCTTGAAGCAGAGAGTCTCACTCAAGCCAAGGCTGACCTGGATCTCACTCCGTAGCCTAGGCTGGCCTTGAACTCATAGAAAGTTTCCTACCTCAGCCTCCTGTGTGCTTGGTGTGTGCCACCACGTCCAGCTTGAATTTTTAAAAATGTACTTACTTCTTTGCTTGTTATCTGACTCACTACTCAGAAATCATGTCCATTTTATTTAATATTGTATTCCCAGGGTCTAGAACAGTGCATGGCACCAAGTAAACATTTTTGCATTAATAAACATTTCTGGAATGAGGGTGGAGCTCAGTGATAACATACATGCTTAGTATGTGTGAGATCATGGGGTCAATCCCTATGACACTCCAAAATTACCTTACACATTTAAAATTTCATCTAACTTCAGACCAGTTGGATTTCCTGGGAGAAGTAGGTTATGAACATATCCATTTATTTACCTACTTAGTAATATTTATTTATTTGTTTAGTTGTAAGCAGAGAGAGATAGGAGACAGACAGACAGAATGGGCACACCAGGGCCTCCAGCCACTGCAAACAAACTCCAGAGGCACGCACCACTTTGTGCATTTGGCTTTACGTTGATTCTGGGAAATCAAACTCAGGTCATTAGGCTTTGCAGGCAAGAACATTAACCACTGAGCCATCTCTCCAGCCCCTTAGTGATGTTTTTCATCTTATCTAAGCCTACCTTGTTGACAATAGGAATTTCAGAATAATGAACAGCAGGCCAATGATAGATCATCCTTCCTGGTTTAGCCTAAGCTTGGGTACCCAAGAAGGTCAAAACTAAGAGTTCAGTTGCAATTGCTTTAAATCAAAAGGCATCTCTATGGATAGAGTGGCATAAATCTGGAATTCATTTGCAGTCGCTGGAGGCCCTGGCACACCCATCCACTCCCTCTCTCCTTTCTCTGTCCACTTGCAAATAAACAAATAAAAAAATATTTTTTCAAAAAGGCATCTCTCATCAGCACATAGTTGAGCTGCCTGTGAGCTATGTATGAGGAGTCAGTTTCAGAATCAAACATATACATCTAAATTACACTATAGATGTCTTGTTAAATCGCTTGATTTTGTTCTTTTTTTTGGTAGGGGTGTGTGTGTGTGTGCGCACACGCGCGCAGGCCAGAGCTTGACACTGGGTGTTGCAGTTACCCTCATGTTGCTGGGACAAAACACCCGATGGGAGGGGAAGGTTTATTTTGGCTGACCGTTGCAGAGGGCAAGCGTCATGATGGCAGGGGAAGACGGCATGAGCTGAGGCTGGACGTCACCCCTGCCACAGCAGGTGGAAAACAGTAGCAGGAGAGTGAGCTGAGCTCTGGCAAGGGAGTGCTGGCTATAACACCCCTAAGCTCACCCCCAACAACACACCTCCTCCAGCAAGGTTCCACCTCCCAAATCGCCACCAGCTGGGGATCAAGCTTTGGGAGCTTGATGGGGGAGATCTGATTCAAACCATCACAGGGTTTTTTTTTTTTTAATATAGTTTCTCCATTGTATTTTTTTTTATTTGAGAGAGATAAAGAGAGAGAATGGGTGCGCTAGCAGCCTCTCAGCAGCTGTGAACGAACTCCAGACGCATAAGCCCCCTTGTGGGCAAGTGCAGCATTGCGCCCTTGCATTACTTTTTGTGTCTGGCTAAACGTGGGACCTGGAGATTAGAACCAGTGTTCTTAGGCTTGGTAGGCCTTAACCGCCAAGCCATCTCTCCAGCCCTCTCCACTGTATTTTTATGAGATAAGGTCTCTCACTGAACCCTGCCAGCAAGCCCTGGGGATGCCCCTGTCTCTGCCTCCCCAGCACTGTGATTACAGACATGTGCCACCATGTCTGGCATTTCACATGGGTGATGGGGATCCAAACTCAGGTCCTCATGCTTGGGTGACCAGCTCTTTAGCTAGTAAGCTATTTTCCCAGCTCCTGCTCTTTTTTGTTTTGTTTTGTTGTTGAATGCTCTTGGGTCTCCTTTAGCTCATTCTGACCTTGAACTCCTGCCTCTACCTCCCAAGTACTGGGATTACAGGCATTGTATTACCAGGCATGGCATTAATATTACTTTTTATGTGCATATCAAATAAAATCTGGATGTCCTGAAGCTTATCTTGTCCCTGAAGGAAGTGGTGTGATTCATCTTTCCTTTCCTGTTGCTCTCAGTTCCACCATGACTTTTGTTTTTTGTTTTTTAAGGTAGGGTCTCTTCTAGTTCAAGCTGACCTGAAACTCACTGTGTAGTCTCAGGGTGGCTTTGAACTCATGACAATCCTCCTATCTCTGCTTCCCAAGTGCTGCTTCCACAGGGGTATATCACCACGCCCAGATTTCCCTATGACTTTTTTTTGTTTGGTTTGTTTTTTTTTTTTTTTTTTTTTGGTTTTGTGAGATAGGGTCTCACTCTGGTCCAGGCTGACCTGGAATTAACTATGTAGTCTTGAACTCTCAGCGATCCTCCTACCTCTGCCTCCCAAGTGCTGGGATTAAAGGCGTGCGCCACCACGCCCGGCTTGGTTTGGTTTTTTGAGGTAGGATTTCATTCTAGCCCAAGTTGACCTGGAATTCACTATGTAGTCTCAGGATGGTCTCGAACTGAAGGGGATCCCTCCTACCTTTACCTCTAGAGTGCTGGGATTAAAGGCATGTGCTACCATTCTGGCTACCACCATGACTTTTTATTTATTTATTACAGAGATAGAGGGAGGGAGGGAGAGGAGAAGAGAGAGAATGGGCATGCCAGGCCCTGTAGCCATTGCAAACAAACTCCAGACGCATGCTCCATCATGTGCATCTGGCTTATGTGGGTACTGGGGAATTGAACCTAGGTCCTAGGCTTCACAGGCAAGGGCCTTAACTGCTAAGCCAACTCTCCAGATTCCCCCTTTTTTTGTTGAGGTAGGGTCTCACTGTAGCTCCAGGCTGGCCTAGAACTCATGGTGATCCTCCTACCTCTGCCTCCTGAGTGCTGGGATTAAAGGCGTGCACCACCACGCCTGGCTAGACCTGAATTGTTTTGTAACTTGGCACAAACCAGTTCTAGGCTGATTTCCATGACAGGCACCCTCCTTCCCAAACTTGTCTGTACACTTAAACACCGGCTACAATTATTACTTCTCTATTTAGAGATTGGTGTGGTTTCAGTTTTCATTGTGTCCTTGTGGGTTTTTTTTTTCTGTTTGGTTGCCATTACAAATGTCTCTTTTATTCCCTCATATGGTCACTGTCTTAAATACCTTCTTTAGCATGTCATGTCTTCATTGGAGTGTGGTTTGACTACCTGTCAGCCTCAAGCCAGTCTTGATACTTTTGTTCTACTCTGTGTATAAAAACATGGTGTTCTAAAGTGGAATGGGGGGAGAGGAGGGGAGGGGAGGGAAATATATGTCTTTTTGTATGTTAATATAGAAGGTGTCAATAAAAAATTAATAATTAAAAAAAAAACATTCCCCAGTGCCCATATAAAGTCAGAGGCACAAAATGACACACACATATGGAGTTCATTTACAACAGCAAGAGGCCCTGGAGTCCTCTCCTTTCCCCTCCTCTCCTCTCCTCTTCTCTCTTCCTCTTCTTTCCTCTCTCCTCTCTTCTCTCTTTGCTTGCAAATAAATAATAAAAAAAAAGAATTAAAAAAAATCCCTGTTAGGTAACTGCCATTCTGTCTGTATTGTAGCCAAGAAAGCCAAAGCCCAGAGAGGCACTAAGCTTTGCATCCAGGTCCCTAGAGGTCGGGTGGGTAGTTCTCATGAGAGTCAGGAAGTGTCATTCCTAGATGTCTGAGCCTCCTCCTGGCCTCCCTGCTCTCTCACTTCATGTCAGGTGGAACAGGCACTAATACTATCCTGATCACTTCACAGGAGCATTGTGGGACTCAGTGAGGTGTTTCTTTGAATGTCTTTGAAAATGCTATGGTCCTCCGAGACACTGTATGTGTTATCTCCTGACAGTCGGGCAGTAAGGGGACATTCCATCCTCTGTGTCATCATCATCATCATCATCATCATCATCATTATAAACTCTTTTTTTGTTTATTTTTCCAAGTAGGGTCTCCTTCTAGCCCAGAACTGTCCTAGAATTTGCTATGTAGTCTCAAGGTGGTCTCAAACTCATGGTGAGACTCCTACCTCTGCCTCTCAAGTGCTGGGATTAAAGGCACGTGCAACCATACCTGGCCTGGAAATGACTTTTTTTTTTTTTTACATGGTCTCAATCTGTAACCCAGGAAGGCTCAAACTTGCAGCAATTCTCCTGCCTCAGCCTCCCAATTGCTGAGATTACAGGTGTGCACCACCATGCCCCACAAAGAAATAACCAGTATTTTTATTTAGTTTACCTATTAGAGAGAGACAGAGAAAAGGAGGGAGAGAGAGAGAATAGACATACCAGGGTGTCTTGCTACTGCAAATGAACACGACACATGTGCCACTCTGTGTGTCTGGCTTTACATGGGTACTAGGGAATCAAACCTGGGACAATAGGCTTTGCAAACAAGTATCTTTAACCACTGAGCCATTTCTCTAGCCTTAGAGATACTTTAAAAAATATTTTTATTTTTATTTATTTATTTGAGGCACACAGAGAGAGAGAGTGAGAGAGAGAGAAACCTTCTTGTGCATCTGGCTTACATGGGTCCTGGGGAATTGAACCTAGGTCCTTTGGCTTTGCAGGCAAGCACCTTAACTGCTAAGCCATATCCCCAGCCCTAAAATATTTTTATTTACTTGCAAGCAGAGAGAGAGAGAGAGAATATGAATGGGTGTGCCAAGGCCTCTCGCCACTGCAAATGAACTCTAGATGCACCTACCATTTTGTGCATCTAGCTTTCATGGGTCCTGGGGAATCCATCTCCAACTCTGGAAATAATTTTTTTGACATGGTCTCACTATAATCCAGGTTGGTTTCAAACTTGCAGCAATTCTGCTGCCTCAGTTCTCACGCCTTCCAAGTGCTGGGATTACAGGTGTGCACCACCATGCCCCCACAAGGAAATAACTTATTTTTATTGAGTTAATTTATGAGAGAGGGGTGGGGGAGAGAGAATAGGGTCTCAGTCTAGCCCAGGCTGACCTGGAATGCACTCTAGTCTCAGGCTGGCCTTGAACTCACAGTAATCCTTCTACCTCTGCCTCCTGAGGGCTGGGATTAAAGGTTGTGCCACCATGCACAGCTTGGAAATAACTTTTAAACACACAGTAACGCTCACAGCTTTGGGAATGTTTGACAAGTGAAAGGCTCGTGTATAATAAGCAGAACTCAGAGGTACCTTCCTGACCCTTATTTCTTTGGTAAAGGGATCTGACTTCTTTCCTGGCCTTTGCTGTCAGGACGATGTTCTTCAGCAACTGCTGATGGGTCGTGGCTATAAGGAGCAGTGCGTGCATGCTGGAGCTGGGAGGGTGGTTTGGAGATTTACTCCCACTGAGTTGATACACTTCCTCCTTCTTAACGGTTCTCTACACTCCAATCCGAATCATCGCCTTCTTTCCAGACTCTCCAGGCATGTTGCTCAGGAAGCACACAAAGCTGTAAACCGCAGGGGTTGGTTCCTACTGACTGTTGGATTCAACCTGTAGAAGACTGGACAGAGCACGCCTGTTCCTTCCAGAAGCTCAGAGTGTTTCCAGAGTGAAGCAAGTGGGTTCCCGTTGTGTAAAGTGCACAGAACAGCCGCCGGAAGTATCATGGCTTCCTGATTGCAAGCCCAGATAAAGTCGATGGCTATAGCTGCAGAGGACAGAAAAACCACCAGCCTGCCAAAATGAAGAGAATGACATCGCGTAGCAGCAGGTGTGAGCCAGTCCCATAGACTCCTCAGGGAGAACTCGGGCAAGGGATGGGTTTTAAGTCTCAAGCAAAGATCATCCGAGCTTTAGAACAGCAGGGAGCCAGAGGGGGCCAGGCCGCTGACTGCTAATGTTATGACGTCAGGTTGGAGCATTTGGTTGCCAGTACTCAGGTCCATGAGTGGCTGCCTCTGTGCCCCTACATTCCAAAAGAAATGAGGAAACTGAAATTGGTAAGGGAAATGGATTTATTACAATTTGGCTAAATCAAGGAGAGAAAAAAACCCAATCTTTCTCCTCAGTGTCTTGTTTTTTATTTTTTTATTTTTATTTTTTTTTTTGGGTTTTCGAGGTAGGGTCTCACTCTGGCCCAGGCTGACCTGGATTTAACTATGTAATCTTAGGGTGGCCTTGAACTCAGGGCGACCCTCCTATCTCTGCCTCCCAAGTGCTGGGATTAAAGGATTGCACCACCATGCCCAGTTTTGTTTATTATTATTATTATTATTTAATTTTTTGAGGTAGGGTCCACTGTAGCCAGAAGAAATGTAGATTTACCTTGAGACAGTTTAGTCAGTCTTTGCCTGGAGAAACAATGACTGGGCCCCAGTTTCCTTCCCCCTCAGCAGGCTCCTGATGCTGCTGCCCCCTCCACATATGTGTGCATATAATGCTTTCCAACAAATGAGCCCGGTTACAGCCCGCACCATAGAGCATCTTGAATCCAACAAAGAAGCAGCTGGTCATGGAGTGAGCCAATGGAAGCCCAAATGTTGAAACTCCAGTGGAAACACTTCCCCTATGCAGTCTCTCCTGTGTTTAACCAATTTTTCATTGCTTTCCTCCAAAATATAAAAGCCAGATTATACTGTCAATATTAAGGAAAGCTGGGTATGGCAGTGCACACCTTTAATCCCAGCACTTGGGAGGCAGAGGTAGGAGGATCACCATGAGTTCGAGGCCACCTTGACACTACATAGTGAATTCCAGGTCAGCCTGAGCTAGAGCGAGACCCTATCTCAAACAAACAAACAAACAAACACACACCAAAAAAATTAAGGAAAAAGGCTAAGATATGGTGAAAATGTCATAATATAAGTTATAATTTTGTATGCTAAGTAAAACAATTAATTATCGAAACCCAAGTCTAAAAAGAGAAATCTGGGCATGGTCACACTTGGGGGTAACCTCAGTGCAGAGGGGGATAGAGACGGGATTGCTGGGGCTTCCTGGTCAGCCAGTCTAACCAAAAAGTGGGGAGCTCCAACTTCAGTGAGAGACTGTCTCAGGAAAATGAGATAAAAGCACATTGGAGGAAGACACCTGAAGACAGGTCAGATGCATCTGAATACGTGCACACATACGCATGCACACACACAACACGTACTCCAAGAAAAAAAAGATTAGCTGGACATAGTGGCGCAAGCCTTTCATCCCAGCACTTGAGAGGCTAAGGTAAGAGGATTGCTGTGTGTTCTAGGCCAGCCTGAGACTAATTCCAGGACGGCCTGGGCTAGAGCAAGACCTTACCTTGAAAAACCAAACAAACAAAGGAAAAAAGAAAAGAAAAGAAACCAAGCTGGGCATGGTGGTGCACGCCTTTAATCCTAGCACTGGGGAGGCTGAGGTAGGAGGTTCACTGAGTTTGAGGCCACCCTGAGACTACATAGTGAATTCCAGGTCAGCCTGGGCTAGAGCGAGACCCTACCTCAAAAGTCTAAACAAACAAACAAACAAACAAACAAACAAACAAACAAACAAACAACACAAACGGACTAGATGATCAGGACTGATTACCAATGACAGAATTCAGAATCTTTTGCTGATGAGTTGTGACTTTGGACAACTTAATCCTACTTTATTTTATTTTATTTATTTATTTATTTTTGTTTTTGTTTTTCGAGGTAGGGTCTCACTCTGGTCCAGGCTGACCTGGAATCCACTATGTAGTCTCAGGGTGGCCTCAAACTCATGGCGATCCTCCTACCTCTGCCTCCCGAGTGCTGGGATTAAAGGCGTGCGCCACCATGCCCAGCCAATCTTACTTGATTTTAAACTGGGAAGAATAACGCCTCCTGGGTTATTATGAGGATTGGAGAGACTACATGGAAAATGCCAGGCCTAGAGCAGGCAGTCAACATATAGTGGTTGGTCCTCTATTATTTTAACCAATGACTTTGAAATGGATCATGGCTGGAAATGTCCAGTGATGGTACGTCGTGGATTAGGCACTCTGAATAAGCCTATAGACAGAGGCAACTCAAATTCTGGGTAAAATATGTTAAAGAATTATAATCACATCACTCATCTGTCACAAAAGCAATTGTTAATTTTAAAGCTAGTGGAGAAATTAAGTTATCATGTTGAGATAACAAGTGCAAATTGATTATTGCCCTGAAGCCTTTTGCTTTTCTGTTTTTTAAAAATATTTTTTATTTATTTTATTATTTATTTGAGAGAGAAAGAGAGAGAGAGAGAGAGAGAATGGGCACACCAGGGCTTCAAACCATTGCAAACGAACTCCAGATGCATGCATCCCCTTGTGCATCTGGCTTATGTGGGTCCTGGAGAATCGAACCGGGATTCTTTGGCTTTGCAGGCAAATGCCTTAACCGCTATGCCATCTCTCCAGCCCATTGTTGTTTTTATTTTAAAGAGAGAGAATTGGCATGCCAGGGTCTCCAGCCACTGCTGAATTCCAGATGCGTGAGCCACCTTGTGCTCATGTGCAACCTTGTGTGTCTGGCTCATGTGGGATTTAGAGAGATGAACATGGGTCTTTAGGCTTCAAAGGCAAGTGCCTTAAGCCCTAAGCCATCTCTCCAGCCTTTTTCTGGGCTTTTCTGGGGTTTTGTTGTTGTTTGTTTGTGTTTTTTTTTTTTTTTTTTTGGAGGCAGGGGATCACTGTAGCCCAGGCTGACCTGGAATTCACTCACTCTGTAGCTCCAGGCTGGCCACCTCGAACTCATGGTGATCCTCCTACCTCAGCCTCTCAAGTGCTATGATTAAAGGGGGACACCACCATGCCTAGCTTGCTCTTTGCTTTTGAAATGGGGCTTCTCTATGTTATCCAGGCTGGTCTCAAACTTTTGGGCTCATGTGTTCCTCCTGCCTTAGCCTCTTAAGCAGCTGGAAGTAGAGGAATGTGGCATCCCACCTGGCTGAATCTGCTTTCAAATTCTGGAACTCCTTCCTCTTTCAAGGTTGCATGAGATGGAGGATGGAGTCAGGAAGTAAAGATTGCCTAAGACTGACTAGGTGGGGAATCTAATAGGAGACCTACCACACTCAGTGTAAGAATGGATAAGATTTCCCACTGTACAGAAGGAGAAGAACGAAGAAATGCTTTTTCCTCTTTGATGTTGATGAAAGAGATAGACGTCTCCCCTGAAAATAAAACACACTGGTTCTCATTTATAATTTCTTTTCTTTTCTTTTCTTTTCTTTTCTTTTCTTTTTCTTCTTCCTCTTCTCCTCTTCTTTCTTCTTCTTCTTCTTCTTTTTTTTTTTTTTTTTTGGTTTTTCAAGATAGGGTCTCGCTGTAGTCTAGGCTGATCTGGAATTCTCTATGTAATCTGAGGCTGACCTCAAACTCACAGGGATCCTTCCACCTCTGCTTCCCAGGCACCAGGATTAAAGGTATGTGCCACCACACCTGGCTTTTTCATTTGTAATTTCTATAAGAGTTCACTCTATTTTTATTGCTGCTGTATTTTTTTTTGTATTAAAGCATTTCTAAAGGGATCCCCCTCTCTCTCTCCACATGCATGCACGCTATGGTACATGTGTGCCCATACACACACATTGACTTTTTAAAAAAAATCTTTTCAAGGTAGGGTCTCACTCTAACCTAGGCAGACCTAGAACTCACTCTGTAATCTCAGGCTGGCACTTAAGCTTGCAGTGACCAGCCTACCTCTGCATCCCAAATTCTGGGATTACAGGTGTACGCCGCCATGCCCAGCTCCCATTGACATTTTTTGTTTGATTTAAATATATATTTTTTATTTTTAAAAGCTTTTAAAGTTTATTTAATTTATTTGAGAGAGAGGGGGAGAGAATGGGCATGCCAGGGCCTTCAGCTGCTGCAAACGGACTCCAGACATGTGCACCTGCTTGTATGCATGTGCAATATTGTGTCACTGTGCATCTGGCTCATGGGGGACTTGGAGATTCGAACATGTGTTCTTTGACTTCACTGGCAAGCGCCTTAACTGCTAAGCCATCTCTCCAGCCCTGCTTTGTGTGTGTGTATGTGTGTGTGTGTTTGAGGTAGGGTCTCACTTTAACTCAGGTCTGATCTGAAATTTACTATGTAATCTCAGGCTGGCCTTGAACTCAGAGTGATCCTCTACCTACCAAGTGCTGGGATTAAAAGATGTGTGCCACCATGCCCAACTCTCATGTTGACATTTTTCTTCATTTATTTATTTATTTGAAAGAGAGTGAGAGAGAAAGAGAGAGAGAATGGGTGTGCCAGGGCCTCTAGCCACTGCAAATGAATGCCAGACGCATGTGCAACTGGCTTACATGGGTTCTGGGGAATCGAGCCTGGGACCTTTGGCTTTGTAGGCAAGTTCCTTAAGTGCTAAGCCATCCCTCCAGTCCATGTTAACATTTTATTTATTTATTTATTTATTTATTTATTTATTTATTTATTCATTCATTCATTCATTTATGACAGAGAGAGGGAGAGAGAGATAGAGAGTGAGTGAGAATGGGCGTGCCAGAGCCTCTAGCCACTGCAAACGAACTCCAGATGCATGTGCCACCATGTACATCTGGCTTATGTAGTAGCTGGAGAATTGAATCTTGGTCCTTGGGCTTTGCAGGCATGTGCCTTAACTGCTAAGCCATCTCTCCAGCCCCCATATTAACATTTTTAAAGTCACATATTATCAGAGTAAAATTTAAAAAGAGTAAAAATAAAAATTAAGATTTACATATTACCTACCAAAAATCAATTTTAAATATAGATACAAGTAGATCAAAGGTCAGAGAAGATATGTCATGATGCACCAATAAAAAGCAAGTTGCAGAGGTTGGGGAGGTGGCTCAGTTGGGAGGTGGCTCAGATGATGCCCAGCACCCACATAAGTGTCAATGTTTGCTGAGCAGGCATGACCCTGAGTTTGAGCTCCAGGTCAGCCTGCCCAGCACCCTTGCAAAAACAAAAAAAAAAATGTCAATGCTGGGCACTGAGGCAGGCACCTATAATCCCAGCACTGGCAGTGGAGACAGGCAGATGCCTTGGGCTTGCTGGATGACTAGACAAGCCAAGTTGGCGAACTCCAGGTTCAGTGAGAGACCCTGCCTCAAAAAATAAGGTGGGAGATTGTTTGGAGGTTCTAGCAGGGGAGCTCAGCTCCTCATATACCCCTGACTGAAGACCAGTCCTCCTCTATTCAGGGAAGGTTGTCCTCTTTGACAGAGCGTGCAGCTTAGAAAAATGAAATTATGAAATTTGCAGGAAAATGGATGGATCTGGAAATGATTATAATTACTGAGGTAACCCAGGCCCAGAAAGCCAAATGTCACATGTTCTTTCTCATATGTGGACCCTAGCTACAAATGATTGGACTTCTATGTGAGTAGGAATAAAACTCAGTAGCAGGGGCCAGTAAACTAGAAAGGGGATATAAAAAGCTGAGTGTGGTGGTGCATGCCTTTAATCCCAGCACTCGGGATGTAGAGGTAGGAGAATCACTGTGAGTTTGAGGCTACCCTGAGACTAATGAATTCTAGGTCAGTCTGGACTAGAGTGAGACCCTACCTCAAAAAACTTAAAAAAAAAAAAAGAAAGAAAGGGGTTATAAAGGGAATAGAAAGGGAGGAGGGGGGACTTAATAGGATGGTATTGTATATATGTAAGTAGAAGAACAGATTAATGGGGGTGAAAAGGCCTAAGTGAGGTCAGGGGAAGAGACTGAGTAAATGAAAGGTGGAGGGAGGGCTAATCAAAATCTAAGAGGATATAAATAAGTCATATGGAAACCTACTCTTCTGGACAATGGAAGTCATATATTGTTAGTAGAAAATTTCCAGTGCCAGGGATAGGATACCTTCAGTGAGTTGTTGGCAGGGAGGTCATGGATACCCCCAAAACATTATAGGCCATTGCCAAGGCTCTTGGTTTCCCATCAGAAATAGATGGTAAGACCCTATTGCTGAAGACTCCACATACTTGGGCTGCAAGGTCACTGAGAAATCCTGCCGGAGTTGAGCTGAAAAATCTACTCCATGTAGGCCAGCTGACAGAAAGCTGGAAAAAGCTATGCTTCATGCAGTTACATGGGACAAAGAGAAATCACCAGTGGTGATACTCAGCAGTGGAGCCTTAAATTTGGTCAGCCAGGCCAAATGAGCCAACAGGTGCAATAGTGGCATGTCTGTTATGGGGGAAACCAAATGCTCTCTAATTGGACTGGATGCCTGCTCCATGGGAGAGAATACATCCCTGATACTAAAAACCTTCGACAGGGGTAGTCATGAGCCCTAGGGGTGTAACGTCTGCTGGTGTCTGGCTAAATGTATATAGTATGCTCACCAAACTGCCTGGTAAGCACTTCTCTTGAAAAAAAAAAACAAAAGAAAAAAGAAAAGAAAGGGAAAAGGAAAGATCTACTACAATCCTTTGCTACAAGACAGTATTGTTAACTGTAGCACCGTGGTATGGAACAGCGATCTCCAGGACATACTCAGCCTGCAGAGCCAGCACTTTATACCCTCTGACCACTGACTCCTCACCTCACCAGTCTCCCAGCCATTCGTTTCTCTGCTTTCATGAGTTAAACTACTAGATTCCACATGGCTATACCTTCGGTCTTGGACAGCCTCTAAGGGTTCCCACATTGAAGGGTTTGTTCTCAGTCTGTGCTACTATTGGGAAGAGTTAGAGCCTTTAAGAGGTGGGGCTTAGTGGAAGGAAGTTAGGTCACCATGGCTGCTTCCTGTCTCTCTTTGCTTGCTGGCTATCCTGTTGTGAACAGGCTTCCTCTGTCTTGTGCTCCCGCCATGGCATACTATGCCACCATAGACCCAAAGTAACAAGAGCAAATAACTTTGTCCTAAAACTTCTGAAACAGGGAGCCAGAATAAATGTCTCTCTCCCTTTTTTATTATTGTTTTATTTTGGGGAGTGAGAGAAAGAGGTAGAGAGAGAAAGAGGCAGACAGAGGAAGAGAGAGAAAAAGAGAGAGAGTACACCAGGGCCTTCCAGCTGCTGTGAATGAACTCCAGATGTGTGCACCCCCTTGTGGGCATGTGCAACATTGCATGTTTGTGTCACTGTGCATCTGGCTATGTGGGACCTGGAGATTTGAATATTTGTTCTTAGGCTTTGCAGGCAAGTGCTTTAACTGCTAAGCCATCTCTCCAGCCCTCTCTCTCCCTTTTTTTTAAAGGCAGGGTCTCACTTTGTGACTTTACCTGACCTCACCTCAAACTCATAATTCTTCTCATGAGCCTCCCAAGTGTTGAGATTACAGATGTGTGCCGCCATGTCTGGCCAGTCAGTTATCTCAGGTCTTTTTGTCACAGTGATAGAAATTTTATATTATTTGTCATTTAAAAAATTATTTATTTATTTGAGAGAGAGAGACAGAGGGAGGGAGGGAAAAAGAGAGAGAGAGAGAGAGAGGTGGAGAGAGAGAGAGAGAATGGGCATGCCAGGGCCTCTATCTGCTGCAAATGAACTCCAAATGCATGAGCCACCTTGTACGTCTGTTATGTGGGGGTCCTGGGGAATTGAACCTAGGTTCTTTGGCTTTGCAGGCAAGAACCTTAACCGCTTAACCATCTCTCCAGCCTGTTTTTGTCATTTTTTTTATGTTGCTGGTATCTTATGTGGTATTATGTCCTCCCAAGTTACTTGTGCTGTTTGCAAATGTTACAATTTCATTGCTTTCTAAGGTTGACTATTGTAAATACTCTTTACCAGGTCACCTACCGATAGAGGTCTATGTTGTGTCCATTGGGGACATGGATTGCAGATGTCTCTTTGAGATCTTGGCTTCAGTTTCTTTTTGTGAGGGGTCTCTGTGTATGTCAGAGGATAACTGTGGATGTCAGCCTCCAGCTTCCTCCTTGTTTGTGGCAGGGTCTCTCTCCCTCTCTCTTTTTATTTTTTGGTTTTCTGACCTGGAATTCACTCTGTAGTCCCAGGGTAGCTTTGAACTCACAGTGATCCTCCTACCTCTGCCTCCCGAGTGTTGGGATTAAAGGCGTGCACCAGCATGCCTGGTTTGAGGCAGAGTCTCTTGTTCTTTTGTTCACTGCTGTGTTAGCCAAGCTAGCTGGCCTGTGAGCTTCTCAGAAGTTTTCCTGTCTCTGCCTTCTTTCCTTCTTGCTGTAGGCACCCTGGAATTACAGATGCCTGCCATAGTATCTGTTTTATGTTATTATTATTATTTATTTATGAGAGAGGAGAAAGATAGAATGGGCTTGCCAGGACCTCTTGCCACTGCGAACAAACTTGAGACACATGTGCCACCTTGTGCATCTGGATTTATGTGCATGCTGGGAAATCAAACCTAGGCTTTGCAAGAGAGTGCCTTTAGCCGCTGAGCCATTACGCTAGTTCTATTTTACTATATTTTAGTATCTGTCTTTTATGTGGGTTCTGGAGATCTGAACTCAGGTACTCACGCTTGAGCAGCAAGTGTTTTATCCACTGAGCCATTTTCTCAGCCCTTGCTTTCAGTTCCTGTGGCTATATGTCCAGAAGTGGGATTGCTGCGTGTATGTTTTATTTCTCTTGTGAGGAACCTCCATACTGTTTTCCACTTTGGCTACTCTGCATCCGACAATATGTGAGAGCTCCTGTCCTCCACATCTTTGATAAAGTGTCTTATCTTTTGTTTTTGATAGCTATCTTAACTGGGGCAAGGTGATAGCTCATTGTGGTTTTGATTTGCATTTCCTTCATATTGAATGTATTTTCATAAATCTTTCACTTTAAATAGATTAGTCTTTATTCTATGGGTCAGAATACCACTATCTTAGTAAACAGCGTTTTTTTTTTTAAAGTTTTATTGACAACTTCCACAAATGTAAACACTATACCATGATCATAATCCCCTCCCACCATCCTCCCTTTTCCCTCTCCCAAATTCCCCCTCCATTGAAACCCTTCTTCTTCCAACTAGCCTCTCTTCTACTTTGATATCAGTTTTTTCCTCTTCTATTATGCAGGTCTAGTGTAAGTAGCATCAGCCACTGTGAGGTTGTGAATATTAAGGCCACTTTGTGTCTGGATGACAGTATTATAAGCACTCTTCCCTTGCTTTTGGCTCTTAAGTAAACAGCTCTTTTTAAACTATAAAGAATGTGTATTTTCTCTCCCTTCCTCTCCCTCTTTCTCTGTGTGTGTCTGTGTGTGTGTGTGTGTGTGTGTGTGTGTGTGTGTGGTGCTGGAGATAAAATCCAGGGCTTCACACAGGCTAAGCAAATGCTCTGCCAGGAGCTTCATTCCCAGGCTTCTCTGAATGCACTTAGAGCGACTGTGTACTCTGCTGTTGTTGAATGGAATGCCTTACATTTGTCAATCAGACAGAGATTGTTGATGGTCTTGATTTTTATCTATTCGTTCTGTCAAGTATAGAGAAAGTAGTGTTGATCTGCTGATTTATGTATCACTCTGAAGTTTTATCAGTTATCTCATGTATCTTGAAACTCTGTGAAGAGCCATCAGACCAAGTTCAAAGGATAATACTTAGAATGGAAAAGAACAATATTTCTCAAGTGTAGGAGACCCAGTGAATCTCAAGCAGGATATCTATGTATATCTATAAAATTCTCACCTAGACACATCATACTGAAACTGCAAAATATTCACACATTTATGAGAGTGTCTTCAAAGCAGCCAGGGGGGAGATCATATACAAGGTTCATCTACTATTACTGTTTTTTGATAAGCTCTTATGTGCCCCAGGCTGTTCTTGAACCGATCAAGAAGCCAAGGATGACCTTGAACTTCTGATCCTCCAGCTTCTACTCTGGGAGCATGGATATTTGTTCCCATGTGCAGTTTATGTGGTGCTGGAGATTGAAAACAGGCTGAGGCTATAGCGACAGCTCAGTGGTGGAGGCCTCGCTAAATATGAGTGAGGCCTGGGTTTGATCCCTAGCACTGTAGGAGTAAATGAATAAATATATAAATAAATCCTTATTACTTATAAGATGTTTAACTTGAAGTTAGATAAACATAACATACTCTGGCCTCGTTTGCAAACCGAGGGGTTGGAGTTCAGATCGGATTGTTTTATAGTTTGAAAACCTTGTTAACCAAAATAAGGAAATCTGTCTTTGGCCAAGTGGTGGTGTGGGGGTGGGACTCAGAAAGAATCGATTGACTTGATAATTGGCCAGCACCATTACCACAAGTGCTCACAAGTTCAGTTGTCACCAAGTAGGAAGCAGTGGTACTTGTCACTCAGACCAGAATCTGACAGGTTTTGAGGCTGTCCAAACAGAAAGCAAGCAAAAATAAAGACCCCCTGCCCCACCCCACCACACACACCCACAGAGGAGCCTTAGAAAGGCACCTTCCCTGCTAGAACTGAAGGAATGCCAGGGGCCCTGGAAGAGTCTACAGGCTCAGAACTCTGCAAGGAAGCCCTGGAATTGGGCTGCCAGAGAAGTATGAAGTTATCAAAGAAACCCACTCTTTTTTCTCTTAATTCTACACAGATTTTGTGAACGCATTCCTCCCAGCTGAAAGTCCTCGAATCTTTGTAAGTCACAGATGATACCTGTGCTGGCACATTGTGATCTGACAGTGCCTTCCCCATCTAGGTGCTGTGGAGGAAGCGTGGGTCTGACAGATAACTAACTCAGCAGCCAGACATAAACCTGGTCTGTGTGGTAGCTGCTGAGGGAGGAAGGCAGGGAACTGGGGACCATCCACCTCTCAGGAAGTTCCTTTGAATTTGGGTGTGACACCTTTCCTTCTGCTATTCCTAAGAATGGCTTATCTCATCTGGTTTGAAACAGATTGATTGCCTAGCTAGCCATTGATATCTGCTGAACCTCCTCCCAGCAGTTTATCAAGGTGGGTTCTGCCTGCTCTGAGAGAAACGTCATAAGCAAAAGGAAATCATGGCCCACAGGAGGTCCGCAAGAGTACTGTTCAAAGCAGTGAACCATCTGTAAGAACGCATCAGCAGAGGCAGAGCATACCCAGCTATGTAACGGAACAGATGCTGCTTTTGATAAAAGGCACTGGGTCTTCATTTGGATCCACTGGCTAACTAGAAATGGGATGTAGGCACAGCATCTTGGCCTTCCTTTTGCATCTGTCTCCTTTACTTTGGGTCAGACTCCTATTTGACTTGGTCTAGGCATTGTTACTGGCTTTTTGGAGCAATGGAGCCTCTCAAGTCAGTAGCTCTAAGTTCATGTCTTGTGACTCACTGAGGATTGACAAGGCCAGACTCAGAAGGGCAAATTAAGGAAGCTTTGTTTTAGGAAAGCAGAGCTGAAAGCTCTGTTGGGAGAGCATCCCAAGCAGGTAATCCCCATGGTGACTTGGACCTGGTTTTCTTTTTTTAAAATATATTTTATTTATTTATTTGAGGGAGAGAGAGAAAAAGAGAGAGAGAGAGAATGGGCACACCAGGGCCTACAGCCACTGCAAACGAACTCCAGATGCATGTGCCACCTTGTACATCTGGCTTACATGGGTACTGGGGAATCAAACTGGGATCCTTTGGCTTTGTAGGCAAATGCCTTAACCACTAAGCCATCTTTCCAGCCCAGACCTGGTTTTCTTATAATCTCGGGACTATAAATCAAGCATTGAGTTGGGATAAGCTTTACTGGTTAAGTGTAAGATGTATATGAAATATCTTGATTGGTTGGTTGGTCAGGGAGAAGAGCACAGAACAAGCCCACCAGCAGGGAAAGAAGCCCATGAAAAAGCCGTGGAAGGAGGAAGGACGAGGAAGTAAAGCAGAAGGCTGCCCTTGACAGCCGTCACGATGAATCAGGTTTAGGATCACACTGAAATGGCCTTCCTGTCTCACCAAGGCAGGATGGGCATCCATGTGCTTGTGTGTCCCTAACTAACAACCTACAAAAGAAGACCGCCTTGTTGCTAATCTCTATCAGCATGGTAATAAGGAATGTCGGTCAAAACACTCAGTGTTTCCCATCCTAGTTCATCCTCCTTTAAGGCGGAAGGCAGGAAGAGTCACTGTCCCAAATGTGTAGTCATCTTGCAGTCCAGGAACAGTAGGGCCTTGGAGACAGGACAGACCACCTCCAATGTGAGAGCAATCATCTGTGGGAAAGGCTACACCCTGGAGCAAATCTTCCTATTTTTTAAATTTTTGTTTATTATTTATTTATTTGAGAGAGAGAGAAGGAGCATGCCAGGGCCTCCAGCCACTGCAAATGAACTCCAGATGCATGAGCCACCATGTGCATCTGGCTTACGTGGGTCCTGGGGAATCAAACCTGGGTCCTTGGACTTTATAGGCAAGCGCTTAACAGCTAAGCCATCTCTCCAACCCCAAATCTTCTTTTGAAAAAAAAATTATTTGTTTAATTTATGTGAGAGAGAGAGAGAGAGAGAGAGAGAGGGAGGGAGGGAGGGAGAGAATGGGTATGCCAGGGCCTCCAGTCAATGCAAATGAACTTCAGACACATGCACCACCCTGTGCATCTGATTTATGTGGGTCCTGGGGAATTGAATCTGGGTCCTTTGGCTTTCAGGCAAGTTTGTTTGTTTGTTTGTTTGTTTCAGACAGAGAGAAGGAAAGAAAGAGAGGAAGAGGGAGAATGGGCATGCCAGGGCCTCTAGCCACTGCAAATGAACTCCAGACATATGTGCCCCCTTGTGCATCTGGCTTATGTGGGACTTGGAAAATTGTTCTGGGGTCCTTAGGCTTCCCAGGCAAATGCCTTAGCTGCTAAGCCATCTCTCCAGCCCTCAGGCAAGCATCTTAACCACTAACCCATCTCTCCAGCTTGTGCTAATCTTTTTTGTTTGTTTGTTTGTTTGTTTTTCGATTTGAGGTAGGGTCTCACTGTAGTCCAGGCTGACCTGGAATTCACTATGTAGTCTCAGGGTGGCCTTGAACTCACAGCAATCCTCCTACTTCTGCCTCCCAAGTGCTGGGATTAAAGGCATGTGCCACCATGCCCGATTAATTCTTCTTCTTTTTTTAAAGTCCTTATCTTTTATTTTTAAAAATATTGTATTTTTATTTATTTATTTGAGAGAGAGAGAGAAAGAGGTAGAGAGAGAGAGAATAAATGGGCATGCCAGGGCCTCCAGTCCCTGCAAACGAACTCCAGATGCATGTGCCACCTTGTGCATCTGGCTAACTTGGGTCCTTGGCTTTGCTGGCAAGCGCCTTAACCACTAAGCCATCTCTCCAAGCCCAGGTTAACAACTTTTTATTGGCCACCTTGCACGACTGGAGCTGAGTCAAGGGTGAGAAGAATCACTCCCACTACGCTGTGTCCAGGACTGCTTAGTTATGCACACCTATTGCCTCCTCCCCCAGTTGTTCCTCTAACCCTAAAGCTCCTATCAGAACCCCAAGGACAAACTTGGGGATCCCTAGATCCTTTTATCTGCTCCTTTTGTTATTGCACATTCATTAAATTCCCTTTTCACCATTCTTTGGCTCTTCAATTGGCACATTGAGATGGGTGGCTGAGCCTAGCCTGTTGGAGCTGCTGGATCCAAGACTTTTGTCACCAGACTCCACTTACAGTCATGCTAGGAATGTGACATTCAGCAAGTTGAAGAGTGGTATATAAAGTACGCTATCATTCTGGGACAAACCAATAATGTTAGTATACACAGGGAAAAATTGGAAGAACATATGTGAAGTGTACTGAAATGTTAGTGATTACATGAGGATAGGAGAAAGCAAGATGGAATTTGGGGGTTTTGCCGTGTGTGTTATGAATTTCTGCCATGTTTGGATTCTATGGAACTGTCATTTTTGGATGAGAAGGAAAGGAAGAAGGAAGGAAAGAAGGAAGAAGGGTAGCATTAAAAACTTTCTTCTTGGTCTTGTGGTCCTGATGCTGTTACTGCTCACAGCCAGGGCGAGGGTGTGTTGCCGACTCGCATTCACAGTCGAAAGCTTTTCTCCTGAGACACAGAGTCACTTTCTTCCCATCACTGCAGGTGTCCTCCACAATGTGCGATAGTAGCTTATTGATTCATTTATTTGTGATGGCTCTGTTCCCAATAGGATGTGCTATACTCGTAGTCATTTAAAATAAATCAAATACTTAAGGTAGCTCAGTGTAGTACATGACTAATTACTGAAATTAAAATTTCTTCATATACAATTTTCAATCAGTTGATAAGTGAGTCATGCCGTTTTATGGGTGGTGCGTGCACATGTATGTGCCCATGCACAGAGGACAAAGGAGGACGTTGGGTGTCCTTCCTCTATCACGTTCTCTGTCATGGGTAGCAGGTGCTTATTTGGCCTCTTCTAATCTTTGTTTCTGTTCTCATAGGAGAAAGACTATAATGTCAGTCCAGCCCCCATATACTGTGTATTCTTTCTTTCCTATTTATTTATTTATTTATTTATTTATTTAATTTTTCAAGGTAAGGTCTCGCTATACCCCAGGTTGACCTGGAACTCACTCTGTAGCTCCATGCTGGCCTTGAACTCACAGCACTCCTACCTCTGGCTCCTGAGTGCTAGGATTTAAACACATGTGCCACCACACCAGGCTAATTTATTTTAAATATTTTTATTTATTTGCAAGCAGAGAAGGGAGGGGGGAGAAAGAGGAAGAGAGAGAGAATGGGTGTGTCAGGATCTTTAGTTGAATTCCAGACACATGCACCACTTTGTGCATCTGGCTTTATGTGGGTACTGGGCAATCTAACCTGGGTGGTTAGGCTCTGCAGGCAAGGGCCTTAGCTGCTGAGCCATCTCTCCAGCCCCTATTTATATTTTTAAAGGGAGGACTAATTTGGTTTTGCTCATACCTTGCACATACTAGCTACAAGGGATCAACAAAAAGGTTCCTTTTGGCCATGAACACACAGAGAAGATTGGTCAACAGCATGACCTTCACCCATATAGAACTGTAAGACATTACAATGCAATTGTCCAGACAGAAATTGGCCTCAATATCCATGACCTTGCTGTTCCTAGCAATACCTTCGCAAGACCCTCATAATAGGAGAAAAGGATGATGACATCAAATTAAAAGAACGACTAATGGAGAGAGGGAGGGGATATGACGGAGAATGGAGTTCAGAAGGGGAATAGGGGGGAGGGGAGGGACATATCATGGTTTATTGTCTGTAAGTATTGAAGTTGTCAATAAAAAAATTTTAAAAAAAGAACTGTAAGACAGAGAATTGTCACACAATTGCCAGGATCTCAAGAACATGCCTTCTAGGTTCCCATTTCCGCCACTCTTGAGTTGTAAGATCTGGGACAAGTCATTTAGCAGCTCTGAAGAGGAGTGCCATTCATAAAACGGAGCTAGTAATACCGCACTCTGCCTGTGAGAACTGCTGGCTAATATGCCAACAGAACTGAGCACAGTGACAGGCTTTGAAAGCCCCGTGATCATCCTTGAACTGCATGAACTGCCTTGGTCCAAGCAAACCCCCGCGTACTTCTGAGTGGAGTTGGCAGTTGCCAAGTTCTGCCTGGTTTTAGGTCACACGAGCTATCACGCACTGAAAGCACGTCACAGTTTACTAAGTGGGGGTTGTTTTTGTTTTTTCTTTCTTTTTATTAGTTATGTACATACTCGTTGTGTAGACAGTAGACAGCACATGCTGGTACCATCCTTACCCTCATCCCTGCCCCCCCCCCAAGGGACCCTCCTCATTGGGGATGGCAGTTTTCCCCATGGGGATTGTGGGTCATGCATTGTGGTGGTAGCCATCAGTTTATGGGGAAGAGGCAATGTCTCTGTGCCTAAGGTCCCGACTTGTGGCTCTAACAATCTTTCTGCCCCCTTTGGCTAATTTCAGCCACGCCGGGTTCATTTTAGGTCTACTTCAGTGATGAGGTCTTGGGAGCCTCTGCATCTCTGGATCTCTGATTTGGTAGATGTTGAGTGTCCTCTGTGTCTATCTCCTTCACCCTTGTGCTGATATCAGATTCACCAAGAAAGCAGCACCCTTGCTCATTTCCCCCATTACTCTACAGATTTCAGCTTGGGCCCTGGTCTTTTGGGAGCATTACTAAGCTCCTTTAAGGAAGATATATATTTCCACATCTCTGATTTATGTACAACTATCAGCCCCAAACCAAAACAGACTCCTGCACCCTCTGGGTCTGGCCTGCTTCCCAGCTGTTCATCTTCTCTCTGGGATTGTTAGCTTGCAGGCTAGGCAGGAAAGTAAACAGCTACACCCTGCAGGCGCCCCACCCACCACTTTATTTTGCTAAATCACTCCTTTGGCTAATATTTCAGGGACAGACACGCGACGCAGCTGGCTCCGGCTAAATATTTTCAGTCACTCGGATCCCAAGGTAAATATTTGCCAGTTCGATTGCAGCGACATAGGTAGTGTGAAACAGGGCGACATTCAGCAACTTTCAATCAGGGTAGGCTGCAGCTGCTAGGGAGCCCCGCCCCCGGCTTCCCGGGAGCCTCCGCGCAGGCCCCGCCCCCGGCTTCTGGTTTGCAGCGCGTGCTGGTGGCCAGGCCGGGGAGACCCCTCGAGGCATGCTGCCTTTGTAGACTGAGGATTATTCCTGGGCCAAGGCTTGGGAGCTCTCATGAGTGAATAACTCCCTGGACTCTGTGTCACACATCTGTGGATGTAACTAGGCTATCCTCGCCCAGAGATGCATTTCACACAGGGAGATGATAAAGGGGGGCTGGAGACATAAAAAAGGGGGAGAGTAGATTGAGAATGTGTTAGGAGTGAATTTCCTTTTTCATTCTGTGACATGTCCACAATTTTGTTGTCCTTTTTTTTTTTTTTAATTTAATTTCATTTATTAGAGAGAGGCAGAGAGTGAGCCAGGGCATTCAGCCACTGCAAACGAACTTCAGAAGCATGTGCCACCTGCTGACATGGGTCCTGGGAAATTGAACTTGGGTCCTTTGGTTTTGTAGGTGGGCACCTTGTCTGTTAAGCCATTCCTCCAGCCCTTGTGGTCCTTTTTGGTACCTGGATGAAAACTGAGGATGACACTCCCCCCTCCCCCAGATTAGTGAACAACACCATTTTGCCTATAATCCAAAGATCCCATCTACACTCTCACTTTGTGCAGAGGGGAGGCCAGGTCCACCAGGATGGACGTCTCTGCAGCTGCAGGTATTCAGCCCTGGAAGACCAGAGGTGTCTGTGAAAGATGGCAGCCTCTAAGGAGGGGCACCACCAGCAAGGAGTGAAGGCAGGCAGGCAAAGGCCACACTGCTATTCCCTCAGTCATTTTTATATCTTGGCCGCTGCCCCAGGGCTGCCCATTCTGGGGGAGGGTCTACCCCACCTCCCTTAATCCTTTCTAAAAGTGCCCTCATGGACTGGCCTGCAAGTATGTCTCTTAGTTGACTCCTGACCCAACCAGGTTGACAAGAGAGATTAGCCATATTGCCTACTCTGAGTTCATTGCTAACTCCAGGTCAGGAAGATTTTGCTGCCTGCCTTCCTTCCCTCCCTCCCTCCCTCCCTCCCTCCCTCCCTCCCTCCCTCCCCTTCCTTCCTTCCTTCCTCTTTTTCTTTCTTCCCCTCCCTCCCTCCTTCCCTTTCTTTCCCTTTCTTTCTTTCTTTCTTTCTTTTTCTTTCTTTCTTTCTTCCCCTCCCTTCCTTCCTTCCTTCCTTTTTCTTTTTCTTTTCTTTCTTTTTTTTTTCTTTCTTTCTTTCCTTTCTTCCTTTCTTTTTTTCTTTCTTTCTTTCTTTTCTCTTTCATTTGTTTGTTTGTTTGTTTTTCAAGGTAAGGTTTCACTCTGGCCCAGGCTGACCTGGAATTCACTATGTAGTGTCAGGATGGCCTTGAACTCATGGCGATTTTCCTACCTCTGCTTTCCAAGGTGCAAAGGCATGCAGCTATTTTATTTTTATTTTTATTTTATTTTATTTTATTTTATTTTATTTTATTTTATTTTATTTTATTTTATTTTATTTTATTTTATTTTATTCTATTTTATTTTTGAGTGAGAGAGAAAGAAGCAGAGAGAGAGAGAGTGCTAGGGCCTTTCAGCAGCTGTGAATAAACTCCAGATGCATGTGTCTCCTTGTGCACATGTGCGACATTGCATGCTTGCATCACTGTGTCTGGCTATGTGGGATCTAGAGATTCGAACCTCGTTCTCAGGCTTCTCAGGCAAGCACCCTAACCACTAAGCAATCTCTCCAGTCCTTGAGTTAACTTTCGTATATAGTGTAATGTAAGGGTCCAGTGATACCCTTCTGAATAGGGACATTGGGTTTGTTGGTGCCATTTGTTGGACTTTCCCTATGTGCAGCAATTTCTTTATTCTAGATTTACTTTTGTGGGACTCACAGCATTTCTCTGAGCCATCCTCATTCCCTACTAATAAGATACTCAAGAGATTGTAGTTATTTATTTATTTATTTTGGGTTTTCGAGGTAGGTCTCATTCTAGCCCAGGCTGACCTGGAATTCACTATGTCGTCTCAGGGTGGCCTCGAACTCACGGTGATCCTCCCACCTCTTCCTCCCAAGTACTGGGATTAAAGGAGTGCGCCACCACACCAGACGAAATTGTAGTTATTTGACTTGGAATTTAGGGAGGACTGAAATTCAAGTCCAGGCCAGAAGCATGGTGGCCCAGCAGAGGCAAGCAAAAATGACTGTTGACACGCTGACTAGAGAGTATAGTGGAACTTTGATTAACCAGGTTCATTTGTCATGAAATGAGGATGCCGATAAGACCCACTTTGTTTTGTCTAAGAATAGTATAAAAACTGGCACTCGGAAGGCAGAGGTAGGAGGATCGCCGTGAGTTCGAGGCCACCCTGAGAGTACAGCATGAATTCCAGGTCAGCCTGAGCTAGAGTGAGACCCTACCTCGAAAACCCCAAAAAAACAAACAAACAAACAAACAGAAAAGCTGATGTATCATTATGACTTATCTTTATTATTGCGGCTAATGTTTATGAGGTCTGTACTATGTGATGAGTGGTATTAATAGATGCTTCACATACATTTGTTTGTTCAATATAATAACAGTTGTATAAGGCAATTACTTTTATTTTCATAAATGTTATTACATCCGAGAAAGTGAAAAATGAGGAAGATGATATCTTCTTTGAAGAACTGTCATGAAGATTAGGTAGAAATGGTGAACATGAAGACCTCAGCAAAGAACATGGACCTTAAGGTTCGCGTTTCTCTCAGTCCACAGTGGTTCTCCCAGCACAAGCTACATCATGAGAGGAGTCCGCCTGGTTGTTCACACTCTTGAGTTTCCTGATGTTTCCTCTTCAAGGTGACTTAGGAAACTTACAGTGGTCAGATAGGAAGGCCTGACAGCATTAGTTCAAGGTTGTAAGTCACAATGAAAACCTCTACAGTCTCTCATCCAGAAGTGAGCAAGTACCAGCAGTCCTGGAAATAGACAACACGTTAATTAACACTAGTCTATTATACTAGCATTTAAGTTCTTTCCATCCTTTTGCTTGATAAAATACAATTTCCTTTATTCTTTTTTTTTCTTCCAAAAACGTATGTGCGTAAGGGCCTGGGGAGATGGCTAGTGGTTAAAGGCACTTACTTACAAAACCTGTCCACCCAGGTTCAATTCCCAGTACCCTTGTAAAGCCAGATGCTCAAAAATAGTGCATGTGTCTGAAGTTCATTTGTAGTGGCAGGAAGTCTGGCATACCCATATGTACACTCTCTTTTCTCTCTCTGTCTCTCTCTTGCAAGTAACAAATAAAAATTAAAAATGTAATGTGGATGTGGATGATGTGTGTGTATGAGTATACACATACCACAACACATGTGTGGAGGTCTGAGAACAACTTTGGGTGTCTGTCGTTCCCCTCCAACCTGCTTGACACACACTCCCTTTTTTTAAAAAATAACTTTTATTTATTTGGTGGGGGGGGATAAAATGGGCACACCAGGGCCTTCAGCTGCTGCAAATGAACTCCAGACGCATGTACCAGCTTGTGCATCTGACTTATGTGAGTCCTGAGGAATTGAACCTGTATCTTTTGGCTTCTCGGGCAAATAACTGCTCTGCCATCCCTCCAGCTCTTATTTTGTTTTTTTTCTGTTTGCTTTGTGTGCCAGTCTAGCTGGCCTGTGAGCTTCTGGAATCTGCTGGTTCTGCCTCCCACTGCTGTAGGCTCTTTGGGATCACAGATTCATATGCCCCTTTGTGTCTGGCTTTACATGGGTGCTGGGAAGTTGAACTTAGCTGCCAGACTTGCATGCAAGTGCTTTTAACCACTGAACCATCTCCCCAACATCCACTGCCTCTTTTTAAAGCAGAGTCTTATTCTAGCTTAGGTTGATCTGGAACTCACCTGTAGCCCCAGGCTGGTCTCGAACTCATGGCACTCCTCCTATCTCAGCCTACCTTGTGCTGAGATTAGAAGCACGAGCCACCATGCCTTGACTTAACTTCTCTCTCTCTCTCTCTTTTTTTTTTTTTTTTGGTTTTTCGAGGCAGGGTCTCACTCTAGCCCAGGCTGACCTGGAATTCACTTGGTAGTCTCAGGGTGGCCCTGAGACTCACAGTGATCCTCCTACCTCTGCCTCCCAGAAGGCCACACTGCTATTCCCTCAGTCATTTTTATATCTTGGCCGCTGCCCCAGGGCTGCCCATTCTGGGGGAGGGTCTACCCCACCTCCCTTAATCCTTTCTAAAAGTGCCCTCATGGACTGGCCTGCAAGTATGTCTCTTAGTTGACTCCTGACCCAACCAGGTTGACAAGAGAGATTAGCCATATTGCCTACTCTGAGTTCATTGCTAACTCCAGGTCAGGAAGATTTTGCTGCCTGCCTTCCCCTCCCCTCCCTCCCTCCTCCCCTCCCTCCCTCCCTCCCTCCCTTCCTTCCTTCCTTCCTCTTTTTCTTTCTTCCCTCCCTCCCTCTTCTTTCTTTCTTTCTTTCTTTCTTTCTTTCTTTCTTTCTTTCTTTCTTTCTTCCCTTCCTTCCTTCCTTCCTTCCTTCTTTTTTCTTTCTTTCTTTCTTTCTTTCTTTCTTTCTTTCTTTCTTTCTTTCTTTCTTTCTTTCTTTCTCTTTCATTTGTTTGTTTGTTTGTTTTTCAAGGTAAGGTTTCACTCTGGCCCAGGCTGACCTGGAATTCACTATGTAGTGTCAGGATGGCCTTGAACTCATGGCGATTCTCCTACCTCTGCTTTCCAAAGGCATGCACTACTACGCCCAGCTATTTTATTTTTATTTTATTTTATTTTATTTTATTTTATTTTATTTTATTTTATTTTATTTTATTTTATTTTATTTTATTTTATTTTATTTTATTTTATTTTTGAGTGAGAGAGAAAGAAGCAGAGAGAGAGAGTGCGAGGGCCTTTCAGCAGCTGTGAATAAACTCCAGATGCATGTGTCTCCTTGTGCACATGTGCGACATTGCATGCTTGCATCACTATGTCTGGCTATGTGGGATCTAGAGATTCGAACCTCGTTCTCAGGCTTCTCAGGCAAGCACCCTAACCACTAAGCAATCTCTCCAGTCCTTGAGTTAACTTTCGTATATAGTGTAATGTAAGGGTCCAGTGATACCCTTCTGAATAGGGACATTGGGTTTGTTGGTGCCAATCGTTGGACTTTCCCTATGTGCAGCAATTTCTTTATTCTAGATTTACTTTTGTGGGACTCACAGCATTTCTCTGAGCCATCCTCATTCCCTACTAAGATACTCAAGAGATTGTAGTTATCTATTTATTTATTTATTTTGGGTTTTCGAGGTAGGTCTCATTCTAGCCCAGGCTGACCTGGAATTCACTATGTCGTCTCAGGGTGGCCTCGAACTCACGGTGATCCTCCCACCTCTTCCTCCCAAGTACTGGGATTAAAGGAGTGCGCCACCACACCAGACGAAATTGTAGTTATTTGACTTGGAATTTAGGGAGGACTGAAATTCAAGTCCAGGCCAGAAGCATGGTGGCCCAGCAGAGGCAAACTAACTAGAGAGTATAGTGGAACTTTGATTAACCAGGTTCATTTGTCATGAAATGAGGATGCCGATAAGACCCACTTTGTTTTGTCGAAGAATAGTATAAAAACTGGCACTCGGAAGGCAGAGGTAGGAGGATCGCCATGAGTTCGAGGCCACCCTGAGAGTACAGCGTGAATTCCAGGTCAGCCTGAGCTAGAGTGAGACCCTACCTCGAAAACCCAAAAAAACAAACAAACAAACAGAAAAGCTGATGTATCATTATGACTTATCTTTATTATTGGGGCTAATGTTTATGAGGTCTGTACTATTTCATGAGTGGTATTAATAGATGCTTCACATACATTTGTTTGTTCAATATAATAACAGTTGTATAAGGCAATTACTTTTATTTTCATAAATGTTATTACATCCAAGAAAGTGAAAAATGAGGAAGATGATATCTTCTTTGAAGAACTGTCGTGAAGATTATGTAGAAATGGTGAACATGAAGACCTCAGCAAAGAACATGGACCTTAAGGTTCGCGTTTCTCTCAGTCCACAGTGGTTCTCCCAGCACAAGCTACGTCACGAGAGGAGTCCGCCTGGTTGTTCACACTCTTGAGTTTCCTGATGTTTCCTCTTCAAGGTGACTTAGGAAACTTACAGTGGTCAGATAGGAAGGCCTGACAGCATTAGTTCAAGGTTGTAAGTCACAATGAAAACCTCTACAGTCTCTCATCCAGAAGTGAGCAAGTACCAGCAGTCCTGGAAATAGACAACACGTTAATTAACACTAGTCTATTATACTAGCATTTAAGTTCTTTCCATCCTTTTGCTTGATAAAATACAATTTCCTTTATTCTTTTTTTCTTCCAAAACGTATGTGCGTATGGGCCTGGGGAGATGGCTAGTGGTTAAAGGCACTTACTTACAAAACCTGTCCACCCAGGTTCAATTCCCAGTACCCTTGTAAAGCCAGATGCTCAAAAATAGTGCATGTGTCTGAAGTTCATTTGTAGTGGCAGGAAGTCTGGCATACCCATATGTACACTCTCTTTTCTCTCTCTGTCTCTCTCTTGCAAGTAACAAATAAAAATTAAAAATGTAATGTGGATGTGGATGATGTGTGTGTATGAGTATACACATACCACAACACATGTGTGGAGGTCTGAGAACAACTTTGGGTGTCTGTCGTTCCCCTCCAACCTGCTTGACACACACTCCCTTTTTTAAAAAAATAACTTTTATTTATTTGGTGGGGGGGGATAAAATGGGCACACCAGGGCCTTCAGCTGCTGCAAATGAACTCCAGACGCATGTACCAGCTTGTGCATCTGACTTATGTGAGTCCTGAGGAATTGAACCTGTATCTTTTGGCTTCTCGGCAAATAACTGCTCTGCCATCCCTCCAGCTCTTATTTTGTTTTTTTTCTGTTTGCTTTGTGTGCCAGTCTAGCTGGCCTGTGAGCTTCTGGAATCTGCTGGTTCTGCCTCCCACTGCTGTAGGCTCTTTGGGATCACAGATTCATATGCCCCTTTGTGTCTGGCTTTACATGGGTGCTGGGAAGTTGAACTTAGCTGCCAGACTTGCATGCAAGTGCTTTTAACCACTGAACCATCTCCCCAACATCCACTGCCTCTTTTTAAAGCAGAGTCTTATTCTAGCTTAGGTTGATCTGGAACTCACCTGTAGCCCCAGGCTGGTCTCGAACTCATGGCACTCCTCCTATCTCAGCCTACCTTGTGCTGAGATTAGAAGCACGAGCCACCATGCCTTGACTTAACTTCTCTCTCTCTCTCTCTTTTTTTTTTTTTTTTGGTTTTTCGAGGCAGGGTCTCACTCTAGCCCAGGCTGACCTGGAATTCACTTGGTAGTCTCAGGGTGGCCCTGAGACTCACAGTGATCCTCCTACCTCTGCCTCCCAGCGTGCGCTACCACACCTGGCATCTTATCTTATTTTTAAAAATTATCTATTTAAGAGAGAGAGAGAGAGAGAGAGAGGCAGATAGAAAGAGAGAGAGGGAGAGAGAATATGGGCATGGCAGGCCTTTAGCCACTGCAAACGAACTCCAGATGTATGTGCCATCTTGTGCATCTGGCTTACGTGGATCCTGAGGAATCGAACCTAGGTCCTTTGGCTTTGCAGGCAAGTGCCTTAACCTCTAAGCCATCTCTCCAGCCCACCTTACTTTTAAAACTAATTTACAGAGAAACTGTATAACTGCCTGGGAACAAAGTACAAGAGGCAAGCAGTCTTAAATGCATTAGCACAGTAGTGAAGCCTATGAGGGTTGTCGGTATTCCGACACAGTGGTGAAGCCTATGAGGGTTGTTGGTATTCCGGGCCACACTTTGTGGGTGTTTTGGGGGAGCTCATTGGATGGAACAGGGCCATACCAATTCTTTTTGGCTGCAGCTAATAAATTAACTGACAGTAGGATCAGGTCCTGTTCCTCAGTGGCAGCTGGGCCCTCCTTTTGAGCCTCTACAATCCCTTTTCTTAGTGCTAATTGACTTCCTAATTCCCTAAAGCAGCTGTGGTAAACCTTTCCCACTCTCCTCCATCCTCTTCATTTTCTCTGTTACTGATGACGTGAGTGGCAGGCGATGGTGCGTTGGTGGCCGGTTCCCTTCTGCTTGGCTTTTGGGTGTTCTGCCATGCTCACCTCATCTCTCTGGAGTCCCCATCCCAGGATCCCCCTCTTCTCTGTCTCTCTTTGGAGCTGGCTTCTTTAATTACTTCTTCTCTTAGTTTCAGTGTCTCCTCTTCGTTCCCTTCCTTCAAAATAGTCTCACATCTCCCTGGACCATATTTCCCTTGACACTAGTCATTTGCTCCCTTCCTTACTATCAAGCTAGTAAAGATTTTTTTTTTTTTTACAAAAGCAATATATACTTATAGTGGGAAAATTAGAAAGCAAATAATCACACATGTTTCAGAGACCCATAATTATACTTTTAGAGATAACCACTAATACTAATATTTGGAGTTATATTTTTCCAATCTAGTTTCTATGTATATATGTGTGTGTGTGTGTTCAATATTGAGAGGATTCTGGATGTTGCATTTTGTTTATTTTTATTTATTTATTTGAGAGAGACAGACACACAGAGAAAGGCAGAGAGAGAGAATGGGCACACCAGGGCCTCCAGCCACTGCAGATGAACTCCAAATGCATGTGCCACCTTGTGCATCTGGCGCACGTGGGTACTGGGGAATCGAGCCTCGAACCTGTGTCCTTAGGCTTCACAGGCAAGCGCTTAACCACTAAACCATCTCTCCAGTCCTGGATGTTGCATTTTGTAACCTGATACATTTCTTATATCAGTATTATCGTACATTATTATTGGGTTTTTTGTTGTTGTTGTTGTTGTTGTTTTGAGGTAGCGTCTCACTTTAGCCTAGGCTGACTTGGAACTCACTCTGTAGGTCCAGGTTGGGCTTGAACCTACTTTGATCTTCCTACCTCTGCTTCTAGAATGCTGGGATTAAAGGCATGTGCCCAACTAGAGAGATGGCTTAGGAGTTAAGGTGCTTGACTACAAAGCCTAAGGACATAGGTCTTATTCCCCAGTACCCACATAAGCCAGATGCACAAGGTGGCACATATTTCTGGAGTTCATTTGCAGTGGCTGGAGGCCCTGGTGCACCCATTCTCTCTATTTGCCTCGCTCTCTCAAAATAAGTAAGTAAATAAAGTAAAATATAAAGTCATGTGCCACCATGCCCGGTCTATAGCATTCTTATTATTATTACTATTATCTTAAATATTTTTAAAAATTGATTTGCAAGCAGAGAGAAAGGAAGGGGGAGGAGAGAGAGAGAATGGGTGTGCCAGGGCTTCTTGCTACTGCTGACAAGCTCCAGACATATGCACTACTTTGTACATCTGTCTTTATGTGGGTGCTGGGGGTTTGAACCATTAGGTTTTGCAAGCAAGTGCTTTTAACCGCGGGTCCATCTCTCCAGCCCCCAGCATTATTATTATTATTATTATTATTATTATTATTATTATTATTTTGGTTTTTGAGGTAGGGTCTCACTGTAGCTCAGGCTGACCTGGAACTCACTATGTAGTTGCAGAGTGGCCTTGAACTCATGGTGATCTTCCCGCCTCTTCTTCCCAAGTGCTGGGATTAAAGGCATGCACCACCACACCTGGCTCATCCCCAGCATTATTTTTTATTGTGTGGATGCATTACAATTTATTTAGCCATTTTAAACCATTATTAAAAGATTATTTCCAATTATTTGCTATATTAGTAACATTATATCACAAACCTTTAAATAAGTACTTGCACATGATTTTGATTATTTCTTTATTACAATTTCTGAGGGGGAAATTACTGAATAACAATTTTTAGCATTTGGATATATTATAAAATATAAACATTTTGAAAGATTAGCCTACCATCATTATTCAGTTTAAAATCTCGGGCTGGAGAGATGTCTTAGCAGTTAAGGCGCCTGCCTCCTAAGCCTAAGAACCCGGTTCCAATCTCCAGGTCCCACGTTTAGTCAGATGCAAAGTGACGCCAGGGTGCAATGCTGCACTTGCCCACAAGGGGGCGCACACATCTGGATTTCGTTCACAGTAGCTGAGAAACTGCTGGCGCGCCCATTCTCTATCTGTCTCCCTCTCCCTCTCTTTCTATCTGTCTCTCTCTCTGTGTCTCTCTAAAAATAATTTTTAAAAAAGTTTAAAATCTCATCCCCTAAAGTTCAAGTGATGCTTGCCCCTCCAATCACCATTGAGTCATTTTGTCAGAAGTCAAGGTCAATGTCAATGACTAAGAACATGACTTCGGAAGCCCCATCTTTCTTCATCTATTCTGTTTATGTAGACTCAGAATGGCCTGGAACTCATGGTGATTCTCGTACCTCTGCCTCCCAAGTGCTGGGATTAAAGGCGTGCGCCACCACGCCCGGCTTCTGAATTATTTTACTTTCACTGTTTGGAGTGATTGACGATTTGTTCCTGTGGAAATCTGTTCTTGGAAATCTTTACTTCCGCCTGTACCATGGCACCGAATGTCCATACATATGGTTGTTTCGTTTAGCAACTGTGTGTGCTGTCTCTTGTGTACCAGGTGCTGGTCTAAGTACTTTATAAAATATATTAACTCACTTTGTCATCATATCAATCATATGAAGTAGGTACTATTATTATCCTTATTTTACAGTGGAAGAAAAGCAATACACAGACAAGCTAAGTAACTTGCCTAAGGTTACAGGACTCATAAGTAGGGATTTGAAGCCTGGCTTAGCTGCCAATTTTACCTGTCTCTTATTGTACAGTGGCACCAAAGAAAGGCTTAAAGGGCAGGGTGTTCCCTGAAGTCAAATATCTACTCAGTCATATACTTTCTTCATTGTGTTTGAAATCCAGGTGGTTGTGGGTCCTGCACCTGGAGGCAGACTTAGGGAGATACTCAGGCAGGCCTCATACGTCCTTGCCCATGGCTGATTAACACACAGCTAATGATCTCTGAGAAAGGTTTGTTATGTAAAAATGCCAGATTTTCAAATGTTCCCTGCTCACAGAAAAACCTAGGCAAGAATCTCTCTCTCTCTTTCAGGTTTAGAGAGACTTTATTAGATTAACAGAAGAAAGTGCAGAGAGCTCTTGCCATGTGCCTGGCAGGAAGGGGTAGGGAGCCCATGTGGGAATAGGGCTCCCCCATTTCAGCCCAGCAGGGCACAGATGAGGGGGACTTACCTGAACAGGGACCTGGATGTTCAGGAGAGGTGAAAAATCAACAAGAGTGAGTCTATCTCTTCTTTAAAAATATTTACTTATTTACTTTATATTTATTTGGGAATAGCAAGTGTGTATGTGAGAGAGGGAGAGAGAAAGAGAATGAGAATGGGCTTGCCAAGGCTTCTTGCCACTGCAAATGAACTCCATATGCGTGTGCCCCTTTGTGCATCTGGCTTTATGTGGGTACTAGAGAATCAAACCTAAGATTTCAGGTTTTGCAAATATGTGCTTTTAACCACTGAGCAGTCTCTCATCTGTTTCTGTGTGGCTTATTGGATCATGGACTATGAGGGTTGGAAAGGGGCCCTTAAAATGAACCTGTTAGACTTCACAGATACTAATGGGAAAGCTGAGGCCGTTGCAAGGATTGTGGCTTGCTCAGAGCCAAGGAGTTAGGGATGCAGCAGAACAGACACCTTTTGGGCTGGAGAGACTGCTAAGCAGTTAAGGCACTTGCCTGCAAAGCCAAAGAACCCAGGTTCAACTCCCTAGGACCACGTAAGCCAGATGCACAAGGGGCCTCATGCATCTGGAATCCGTTAGCAGTGGCTGGAGGCCCTGGCGTGCCCATTCTCTCCTTCTCTCTACCTGCCTATTTCTCTCCCCTCCTCAAATAAATTAAAACAAATTATAAAACAAAACGAACTGACGCCTTTCCCGGGATGCCATGAGATGGTATGTTTAGCATAGTGATTTTTCTCATGTCCCATTTGAGGAGATTTCCCCCGTCCCGAATTAAGATTGTGTAAGACATAGCCGTAAGAGCACAACCAGGCTTGAGTCCCACCTGCTGCTTTGGGACTAGAAAGGAAGAGCGCACAGGTCAGCGTAGACACAGCTTTGCTTACAGTTTATTTTGAAGTGCTGAGGATTGAGCTCAAGGCCTCACACATCCTAGGCAAGAGCTACCACTGAGCTTCCCCCTCCGAGGACTCTGAGTGACACCTTCCAGGAGTCCTAGAGGTCTTGATGGGTGTATATCCTGGTCCCTTTGGAGTCCTTAACGTTCTTTGACCTTTCAGAAGTATTTGACACTGGGACAGGGGAGATGGCCCAGTGGTCAAAGGTGCTTGCTGTGCAAAGCCTGCCAGCCCAGGTTCCATTCCCCAGTTCCCATGTAGAGCCAGATGGGCAAAGTGGTGGCACATGCATCTGGAGTTCTTTTTCAGTGGCAAGAGGCCCTGGTGCACCCATCCTCTTTTTCTCTGTCTCTTACTCTCTCTCTCTCTTTCTGCTTGCAAATAAATAAATAATAATTAAAAGAAAGAAAGAAAGAAAGTAAGAAAGAAAGTAACTGCCTAGCCTTCCTTAACTCCAAGGCTCCACAATCTCTTTTCTCTCTACTCCTCTGGCTCTACTTTTTTTTTTTTTTTTTTTTTTTTTGGTTTTTCGAGGTAGAGTCTCACTCTAGCCCAGGCTGACCTGGAATTAACTATATAGTCTCAGGGTGGCCTCGCACTCATGGCAATCCTCCTACCCCTGCCTCCCCAGTGCTGGGATTAGAGGCGTGCGCCACCACGCCCGGCCTCTGGCTCTACTTCTTTCACCTTCGTGGGCTCTTCCACCTCCACTTGGGTTTAAGGGCCAGTCTCCTCACCAGACTCTTACCTTTTCTCCCTTCTCCTAGTTTCTGTGTGAGTTCATCTAGTCCCATGAATTTAATTATGTAAATACTGGCGTTTATCAATTTATATTTCCTGCTTGCCTCCAAACATCAGACCTACATATTTGTAGGTTCCTTTCTTGCTGCTAGGACAAAATATCTGACCAGAATCATCTTAAAGAAGGGTTTATTTGGAGCTGGAGAGATTGCTCAGCACTTAAGGCAGTTGCCTGAAAAGCTCAAGGACCCAGATTCAATTCCCCAGTACCCACATAAAGCCAGATGCACAAGGTGGCACATGCATCTGGAGTTCATTTGCAGCAGCTAGAGGCTCTGGTGTGCTCACTCTCTCTGTATATATCTGCCCCTTTCTTTCTCTTATTCTCTTTCAAGTAAATAAATAAAGAAGGGTTTATTTAGGCTAGCAGTCCATCACCAGAAGTAGAGGTGCTGTTGTGGTGCAGGAGCTTGAGGCAGCTGGCCGTATTCAGCCCACAGTGAGGAAGCAGTGAGCAATGGGGCCTCCCACAGTTCAGGTGCGTTTTTCAATCCACATAATCTCTCCCAAGCATGCCCAGAGGTCGTGTCAAGTTGACCATCAATATAAACCATCACAGTATTCACATTTTTGGTGATATAATTTTTTTAGTGACAACTTCCATAATTATAGACAATAAACCATGGTACTTCCCTCCCTCCCCCACTTTCCCTTTCACAACTCCATTCTCCATCATATCTCCTCCCCCTCTCAATGGGTCTCTTTTATTTTGGTGTCATCATCTTTTCCTCCTGTTATGAGGGTCTTAGGTAGGTAGTGTCAGGCACTGTGAAATCATGGATATCCAGGCCATTTTGTGTCTGGAAGAGTGCATTGTAAGGAGCCCTACCCTTCCTTTGGCTCTTACATTCTTTCCTCCACCTCTTCTGCAATGGACCCTGAGCCTTGGAAGGTGTGATAGAGATGTTTAAGTGCTGAGCACTCCTCTGTCACTTCTTTTCAGCACCATGGTGCCTTCTGAGTCATTCCAAGGTCACTGCCATCTGAAAAGAGAAGATTCTCTAACCAAAAGTGAGAGTATCATTAATATATGGGTATGAATATTAAGAGAAATGCTTACTGGGCAATTTGGTGAGCATTATATATATATATATATATATATATATATATATATATATATATATGTATATGTATATGTATATGTATATGTATATGTATATGTATATGTATATGTATATGTATATGTATATGTATATATACACTAGCCAGACACCAGCAGGCATTATACCCCTAGGGCTCATGACTTCCCATATCAGGCATTTATTCCCTCCCATGGAGTGGGCCTCCAGTCCAATTAGAGAGTGGTTGTTTTCCTCCATAACAGACAGGCCACTGTTGCACCCGTTGGCTCATTTGGCCTGGCTGGCCAAATTTAAAGCTTGCAGTGTCCACTGTTGTTTATCTCCACTGGTGATTTATCTCTCTCCCATCGAACTGCATGCAACATAGCTTTTTCCAGCTTTCTTCAGCTGGTCCACATGGAGGAGGCTTTCAGCTCAGCTCCAGCAGGATTTCTCAGTGACCTTGCAGCCCAAGTATGTGGAGTCTTCAGCAATAGGGTCTTACCATCTATTCCTGGTGGGAAACCAAGAGCCTTGACAATGGCCTATAATGTTTTGGGGTATCTGTGACCTCCCTGGCCACCAACTCACTGGAAGGTATCCCATCCCTGGCACTGAAAATTTTCTAGTAACAATCTATGGCTTCTGAGTGTTCCATTGTCCAAAAAAGTAAGTTTCCATATGACTTATTCATACTCTCTTAGATTCTGATTAGCCCTCCCCCCACATTTTCTTCCCCTGACCTCACTTAGGCCTTTCCACCCCCCCCCCAGTAATCTATTCTTCTACTTACATATATACAATACCCATCCTCTTACATCCCCCCTCCCTCCCTTTCTATTCCCTTTCTATCCCCTTTCTAGCTTACTGGCCTCTGCTACTGAGATTTATTCCAAATCACATAGAAGTCCAATCATTTGTAGCTAGGATCCACATATGAGAGAGAACATGTGACGTTTGTCTTTCTGGGCCTGGGTTACCTCACTAAGCATAATCCTGTCCATCTACACTTGGGTATCCTCAGCTCTGACATGGACAAAACTCTCAACCTCTCATTGTTTCTCTACCTTTCTTTGTTTCCCCCAGTGACTTCTGTCTCAGCAATGCTACAATCATGCGCACAGCTATGAAGACTCTCACTTCTTCTCTTCACGCCCATGGCCACTTCTCAGATTGAAGACCCCATCATCTGTGGTAGACCTCATAACCGCGCTCCTGTCTTCAATGTTGCTCCATTCCAACTTGTTCTTCTACAACATTGCAGTCAAAAATTATTTTGGAGAGGTGGCTTAGTAGTTAAACGCTTGCCTGTGGAGCCTAAGGACCCCAGTTCGAGGCTCGATTCTCCAGGACCCACTTAAGCCAGATGCACAAGGGGGTGCATGCATCTGGAGTTCGTTTGCAGTGGCTGGAGGCCTTGGCGCACCCATTCTCTCTTTCTCTCTCTACCCGCCTATTTCTGTATCTCTCTCTCTCTCAAATAAATAAATAAATAAATAAATAATAAAATATTAAAAAAATATTTTTGAGCCAGGCGTGGTGGCTCATACCTTTAATCCCAGCACTCCGGAGGTAGAGGTAGGAGGATTGCCATGAGTTTGAGGCCACCCTGAGACTACATGGTGAATTCCGGGTTAGCTTGGGCTAGAGCGAGACCCTACATTGAAAAATCAAAAACAACAAAAAAATTACTTTTGTCAGGCTGAGGAGATGAGATTTTATGTGGATAAGAGTGCTTGCTGTGCAAGTATGGGGACCTGAGTTCAGTCTCCAGCACCTACATAAAAATCTGGGCATGGCTGCCCACACCATAACCCCAGTGCTGAGGGAGACAGAGACCAGAGAATCGCTGGGGCTCCTGGCCAATCTAGCTGGAAAAAAATGAGCTCCAGGTTCAGTGGGAGACTGTCTTAAAGATTCACATGTGTGCACCACCACGCTCTATCCCACACCATTTTAAAAACTGTATTTTTAAAAAATATTTTATATTCTTTTATTTATTTGAAAGAGAGAGAGAATGGGCATGCCAGGGCCTCTAGCCACTGCAAACAAACTCCAGACGCATGTGCACCCCTTGTGCATCTGGCTTTAGTGGGTCCTGGGGAATCGAACCTGGGTCCTTTGGCTTTGCAAGCAAATGCCTTACCTGCTCAGCCATCTTCTCCTGCCCCTAAACTGTATTTTTTAAATTGTAACATACTAGCTGGGCATGGTGATGCACACCTTTAATCCCAGCCCTTGGGAGGCAGAGACAGGAGGATCACTGTCAGTTTGAGGCCAGCCTGGGACTACAACATGAGTTACAGGTCAGTTTGGGCTAGAGTGAGAGCCTACCTCTAAAAAATCTGCACCCCCAAAATTATAACATACTAACTTGACAATTATACAGTATTGTATAAAATGCCAATGGAAAGATTCCTTTCCCTGCTATTCCTAACTGCAGTGTAGTAAGCAGTCTGATATATTTCCCAACAGGCTCTTCCCAGGTGTAGCAATTACCACCTCACTGCTGAAACAAACACCAACCAGAACTAGCTGATGGAAAGAAAAGGTTGTTTGAGCTTACAGTTTCTAGGAATCCTTTCATCAGGACAGGGAAAGCAGGGCCAAGCAAACTGCTGGAGTCAAGTCTCCAGATCATCAGGGAGGAAGTGGAGAGAGCGAGCAGGCCGGCTGCGTGTGGCGGCACACCCCTTTAATCCCAGCAGTGGTAGGAGGATCGCTGAGTTCAAGGCCAGCCCAGGACTACATAGAGAATTCTAGGTTAGCCTGGGCTAGGGTAAGACTCTGCCTTGAAAAAACTGGACAGAGAGACAGAGGAAGACACACACACACACACACACAGAGAGAGAGAGAGAGAGAGAGAGAGAGAAAGAGAGAGAGAGAGAACATGTACTGACCAGGAACAGGGGCTGGACTCTAGAATCTCAATACCTGCTCCCAGTGACATACTCCCTCTAGCCAGGCTCCACTCCCAAAGGGTCCACCAGCTGGGGATCAAGTATGACTTTTTTTTTCACTCTGTTTAAAAATATTTTACTTATTTATTTATGAGAGAAAAACAATGGGTGCACCAGGGCCTTTAGCCATTGCAAATGAACTCCAGACGCATGCATCACCTTGTGCATCTGACTTATGTGGGTCCTGGAGACTCGAACCTGGGTCCTTAGGCTTCACAAGCAAGTGTCTTAATTGCTAAGCCATCTTTCCAGCCCAAGTATGAGTCTTAATCACAAACACATGAGGCTATGGGGCACATTTTACATCCAAACCACCACATCATGCTTATCCAAACAGCGTAGTAGTTGGGCACCTACTACAGGCCATGTGCCACCTTTCTTTGCACGTGTCATGTTCTAGGTCCTCCTTGATTTCACTCGTGCTTTCCCCTCTGCTCTTCCCTCACTCACTACTTGCTCATCCTCCAAGATTCATGTCATGTGTGTCCTCTTTTCTTTTTCTTTTTAAAATATATTTTATTTATTTATTTGAGAGAGAGAAAGAAGCAGAAGAGAGAGAGAGAGAGAGAGAGAAGAGAATCGGTGTGCTAGGGCCTCCAACCACTGCAAACGAACTCCAGATGCATGTGCCCCCTTGTGCATCTGTCGTACGTGGGTCCTGGGGAATCAAACCAGGATTCTTTGGCTTTGCAAGCAAATGCCTTAACTGCTAAGCCATCCCTCCATCTCAATTGTGTGATTCTTGAACGTGAGTTTTGTAAATGATGTCACTCAATGTCACACACAATAAACAGCTGTGATTTGCATAAGGGTGGCTTCAGTTTTACAGTCGTATGAAGCTTCCAGCGTGTTGTCTTCTAAGCACAGACAGTCGAATTGGCACCGCTAGACTCACATATGCTTGTGGGGACTTGGCAAGTGAAACAGCGATTATCAACAATGTTTCAACTATCATTGCCAATGATAGGCATTTGATATTATTTAGAAGACAGGTAAGTATTCTTTTTCTAAACAAATTTGTTTTGCATGTGTGTATGTGGGGTGTAGCATATGTGTGTAGGTGCATATGCATCTACTGAGGACCACCTCTGAGGACAGAGGACCACCTCTGAGGACAGAGGACCACCTCATTTTCAGGAACACCACCCACCTCTTTTCTCAGCCTCTCCAAAGTGGCATGTAAAAAATATTTAGTTATTTATTTGACAGAGAGAGAGTGAGAGAGAGGGAGAGAACAGGCACACCAGAGCCTCTAACCACTGCAAATGAACTCCAGAAGCATGTACTACCTTGTGCTTACATGGGTACTGGGGAATTGAACCTGGATCCTTAAGCTTCACAGGTAAGTGCCTTAACCACTAAGCTATCTCTTCAGCCCCAAACTGGCATTTTTATGTGGGCACTGGGGATTGAACTCACATCCTCATGTCTGTGAGGCAAATGGTTTACCTACAGAGCTATCTTCCCAAGCCAAATTATTAATTAATTCATTAATTTGCAAGCAGACAGAGCTAGAAGAGAGACATACAGAAAGAATGGGCACACCAGGGCCTCTTGCCACAGCAAACGAACTCCAGACACATGCACCACCTCATGCATCTGGCTAACACTGGGTACTGGGGAATTGAACCTGGGTTCTTCAGCTTTGCAAGCAAGTACCTTAGCTGCTAAACCATCTCTCCAGCCCAACCTCCAAGTATTCTTATTTGATTACTTCCTTGCCTCAGTCACGCCTTGTGCATCACCTGCTTCACTTTACAGTTGGTTCTCAACTTTGTGCTGCCTCTGCAGCTGAGATGAGGAAGGACTTAAACCTTTTTTTTTTATTTTCCTGTCAATCAATTTTCACAATCAAAGTTAATATAGCTCCTTATTTATTGCTATTTTTAATTCAAGCATGGCTTCTACAATGTCTCAAGAAAGGGATAGGGAGATAGCTCAGTGTTTAAGTCATTTGTCTTGAAAGCCTAAGCACCTAGGTACAATTCCCTAGTACCCATGTAAGCCAGATGCATGCATCTGGAGTTCCTTTGCAGTGGGTGGAGGCCCTGGTGCACCTAGTCTCTATCTCAAAGTCCAATCCCCTCTTGCTCTCAAATAAATAAAATATTTTTGAAAATATTGGGCTGGAAAGATGGCTTAGCGGTTAAGGTGCCTGCCGGCTAAGCCTAAGAACGCCAGTTCCAATCTCCAAGTCCCACATTTAGCCAGATGCAAAGTGACTCAAGGGTGCAATGCCACACTTGCCCACAAGGGGGCGCACGCATCTGGATTTCATTCACAGTGGCTGAGAGGCTGCTGGCGCGCCCATTCTCTCTCTCTCTTTTCTCTTTCTCTCTGCCTCTCCCTGTCCATCTCTCTCTGTCTCTCTCCAAATATATATATCTTAAGGTGCATGGTGGTGCACGCCTTTAATCCCAGTACTTGGGAGGCAGAGGTAGGAGGATTGCCATAAGTTTGAAGCTGCTCTGAGACTACATAGTGAATTCCAGGTCAGCCTGGGCTAGAGTGAAACCCTACCTTGAAAAGCATATATATATATATATATATATATATATATATATATATATATATATATATATATATATATGTCTTTAAAAACTCAGGGCTGTGCTCTTGGTACCACATATACTAAAATTGGAATGATGCAGAGAAGATTAGCATGGCCCCTGTGCAAGGATGACATGGAAATTAGTGAAGCATTCCGTATTTTTATGGTACTTTTCTTTCTTCTTTTATTTATTTATTTGAGAGAGGGAGAGAGAGAGAGAGAGAGAATATGGGTGCACCAGGGCCTCCAGCCACTGCAAACGAACTCCAGATGCATGTGCCCCTTCTGCATCTGGCTTACGTGGGTCCTGGAGTATCAAACCTGGGATCCTTTGGCTTCGCAGGCAAAAGCTTTAACCACTAAGCCATTTATGCAGCCCCACAAAGAATTTTCTTGGGACATTCACCCAGTCTACACACATAATCCGTAGATCACATGAACAATGACGGCATGCCGACCCTGCCCTGGAGGAAGTTTCCACTAGGGTGGGAGGCTGCTCACCTTGTCTTTAATGTTGTTGGAAATGATGTCATCAGGCAGATTGTTCTTCCCCTCTAACTTGGTCCTGTTTCACTAATTTGAAGTTATGTTCCCATTTGTGATTGTGGAGAGTTCATTACTGCACTTTCCACAGCTCCCCCTTCTTTCCCCGAAGAGTTGGGCAATACTTGCACTTTCCTGTTCAGGTTTTATTTTATTTTATTTTATTTATTTATTTATTTATTTATTTATTTATTTATTTATTTATTTATTTATGTTTTTTGGTTTTTCAAGGTAGAGTCTCACTCTAGCTCAGGCTGACCTAGAATTCACTATGTAGTCTCAGGCTGGCTTTAAACTCACTGCGATCCTCCTACCTCTGCCTCCCGAGTGCTGGGATTAAAGACGTGTGCCACCACACCCGGCTTCAGTTTTGTTTTGACTGCATTTTGACAAATAAATAGATCTCCTTCTGAAAAAAAAAATCATGTCTGGAGCTTAGTGGTTAATACGCTTGCCTGTGAAGCCTAAAGACCCAGGTTCTACTCCCTTGAACCCACATAAGCCAGACTTAGAAGGTGGTGCATGCACCTGGAGCTTAATTTCAGTGGCTAAAGGCCCTGACATGTCAATTCTCTCTCTCTCATAAAAAAAGATCAGAACTGAGGCTTGGCATGGTGGCGTGTGCCTTTAATCCCAGCACTTGGGAGGCAGAGGTAGGAGATTAAAGGCTGGTGTCATTCAGAGCCACTAATTTTAGATGTGGTGATGGGTGTTAACCGATGTTATCATTATGGCTCAACCCACCATTATTTTTATTTTGTTTTTCACATAATTATATACATATATAATACATAATTTATTTTGATCATATCTATCCCCCATTACCTTCTCTAATTCCATCCCACTCCTTCTTTCCATCTTTTATTATTTATTTATTTATTTATTTATTTATTTATTTATTTATTTATTTACTATTAGAAAGAGAGAGAGAATGGGCATGCCAGAGCCTTCAGTCACTGCAAATGAATTCCAGACACATGCCTCACCTTGTGCATTTGGCTTATGTGGGTCCTGGGAAATCCAGACACATGCCTCACCTTGTGCATTTGGCTTATGTGGGTCCTGGGAAATCGAACTTGGGTTCTTTGGCTTTGTAGGCAAACACCTTAACAACTAAGCCATCTCTCCAGCCCAGTATTTATTTATTTATTATTTGAGAGAGAAAGAATGGGTGCTTCTATTTTTCTTTCCATATAGTCCCTTGCAGACTTGTGTCTTTTTTTTTTTCATGATCCACTGGGTGACATTAAGATTGCTTGCATAAAGCTGGGCGTGGTGGCTCAAGCCTTTAATCCCAGCATTTGAGAGGCAGAGGTAGGAGGATTGCCATGAGTTCAAGGCCACCCTGAGACTACCAAGTGAATTCCAGATCAGCCTGGGCTACAGTGAGACCCTGCGTGAAAAACCAAAAAAGAAGAAGGAGAAGAAGGAGAAGATTGCATGCATGAGCATGGTGGGGTTATTTTACAGAAGCGTGGGCCCCTTACCAGTGACTAAAGCACTGAAGAACATGACTCCTGCCCCCCTCAGCCACCATTAACTGCCAATAACTCCTCTAAGAACTCTAACAGGTCCAAAATGGGTGGGGTATATTATATCCCACAAAACCCAAGATTCTTTTCCTTTTTTAAAAAAGGATTTTCTGGGCTGGAGAGATGGCTTAGCAGTTAAGGCGCCTGCTTGCTAAACGTAAGAACCGGGTTCCAATCTCCAGGTCCCACGTTTAGCCAGATGCAAAGTAATGCACTTGCCCACAAGGGGGCGCACACATCTGGATTTCGTTCACAGCAGCTGAGAGACTGCTGGCGTACCCATTCTCTATCTGTCTCCCTCTCTGTCTGTCTCTCTCAGTCTCTCTCCAAAAAAAATTAAATTAAATTTTTAAAAAAAGGATTTTCTTATTTATTTGCAAGAAAAGGGGAGGAGAATATGGGCATGCCAGGGCCTCTTGCCCAGCAAACAAACTCCAGATGCATGTATCACTTTGTGCAGCTGGTGCTGGGGAATCAAACCCAGCCTGTTAGGCTTTGCAAGCATGTGCCTTTAGCCACTGAGCTATCTCCACAATCCCTCTTCTGTCTTTAAAAATGAGAGACCTTGGGCTGGAGAGATGCCTTAGTGGTTAGGCACTTGCCTGTGAAGCCTAAGGACTCCAGTTCGAGGCTTGGTTCCCCAGGACCCACGTAAGCCAGATGCACATGGTGGCACATGCGTCTGGAGTTCATTTGCACTGGCTAGAGGCCCTTGCGCACCCATTCTCTCTCTCTTTCTCTTTCCCTTTCTCTGTCTCTAATAAGTAAATAAATAAAAATAAAAACTTGGGCTGGAGAGATGGCTTAGCGGTTAAGGCGCCTGCCTGCTAAGCCTAAGAACCTGGTTCCAATCTCCAGGTCCCATGTTTAGCCAGATGCAAAGTGATGCAAGGGCGCAATGCCGCACTTGACCACAAGGGGGCGCACACATCTGGATTTTGTTCACAGTAGCTGAGAGGCTGCTGGCATGCCCATCTCTGTCTGTCTCCCTCTCCTTCTCTGTCTCTTTCTGTGTCTCTCTCCAAAAATAAATAAAATGATAAAAAAATTTTAACAATCTTATAAATAAAAAACTTTAAAAAGTGAATAAAAATGAGAGCCCTTGAGCCAGGGATGGCTTATGGTAAAGTTCTTGCTATGCAAGGAAATTTTGTTTGTTTGTGTGAAGTAGGGTCTCATCCATGCTGACCTGGAACTCACTGTGTAGTCTCAGGTTAACCTCAAACTCACAGTGATCCTCCTACCTCTGTCTCTCAAGTGCTGGGATTAAAGGTGTGTGCCACCATGCCTGGCTCCATGGCTTTTTAAATGAAAAAGTTTTAAAATTTATTTAATGTGTGTGTGTGTGTGTGTGTGTGTGTGTGTGTGTGTGTGTGTGTGTGCATGCCGAGGTATGATTGTGGAGGTCAGAGGAAATGTCTGTGCTCCACCTTCTTTGAGACATGGTCTCAAATGAGTCTGACCCAAGAGCTTCAGATTCTCCACGCTCCACCTCTCATTGTCCTGGGCATGCTGGGATCACAGATGCGTGTACCACTTTGTATCTGGCTTCATGAGAGTTGCTGGGGAATTGAACTTAGGCTGGTAGGCTTTGCAAGCAAGCACTTTAACCACTGAGCAATCTCTGTACTCCCATTATGGATTCTTATAAATTGTAAAATGGTCACTAGTCTTCATCCCTTTTCCTCTTTGGCCAAACTATAAATAAATCCATCTTTTTTTTACAGAATTTTGTTTCCTTATTTATTTATTTATTTATTTATTTATTTATTGATTTTTGAGGTAGGGTCTTGCTCTAGCCCAGGCTAGCCTGGAATTCACTATGTAGTCTCAGGGTGCCCTCACACTCACAGTGATCCTTCTACTTCTGCCTCCTGGTTGATGGGATTAAAAATGTGTGCCATCATGCCTGGCTCCTAATTTCTTTTATTTATTTATTTTTAACTTATTTGAGGGAGAGAGAGATAAAGAGGCAGAGAGAGAAAAAGAAAGGGAATGCCAGGGTCTTCAGCCACTGCAATCAAACTCCAGACACACGTGCCACTTTGTGCATCTGGCTTATGTGGGTCCTGGGGAATCGAACTGGGGTCCTTTGGCTTTGTAGGCAAGCGCCTAAATCACTAAGCCATCTCTCCAGCCCCCTAATTTCTTTTAAAATATAGGAAGCCAGGTGACGTATTTATGGACCTGAGTGCCTAGTAACACTACCACAGGTTCCAAGAGCAGTAGGCGAGTGGCCCTGGCCTGGGACCTCTGGATTTGGGAGCCAAGATGAGTATTTCCTCTTTTCAAGTTGTTACACAGGTGTTTTGTCTTGGTGGCGGAAAGCTGACATGAAGAAAGAACTCATGAGGAGACATTTCAAATGGTGACTAGAGGGTTACATAGTGTATCATCTGATCATGGGGATCCACACCGAACTCTGGGGTTAGATTACCCTAAGCTGTGGCTTGAAAGAACTCACAGGTTGATGTGTCAGTTCAGGGGTGGACTCTTGGTGGTTAGAGGACCCATGAAGAACTTCCAGGGTGCTAAATGTGGGGAGGTTGTAGGCCAACAATATCTTCCCCTTCACCCCAGAAGCCTTCTTGTCTCCCCCACCGCCCAAGCATCCAAAATGAAGTCTGACCCCAAAGCAACCATCACTCAACCCTCCACCGTCGGGGACAGCCCCAGCTACTCTGCGATGCCAAGAATCATGCTCTTCTAACATCCATTTTGATTTAAAATCTTTTATGTTTGAGATGGACTTTTCTCTGTTGACAATGGGCTGGGTTTGGTCGACTCATGAGGTGTGGTACTTCTGGCTTGTGGTAAATCCTGATTGGAATACAGTCTAAACCATTTCCTGGTAAATGTATAAATGTATATGGACGGTGGTTGTTCTCCTCCCTGCCACTAACATACACTGAAGAAGCAGCAATTTGAAGCAATTCAGACGTGCTCAGCATCTGGCCCTCATAAAAGGGCTCCAGTGAGTCATGATTCTGCACCAACACAGAGCTTGTCTTACGTGTGCAGAGAATTGCATTCAACCATTCCACTCGTCTCCTATCCTGCCTGTGTGTGACCCTCACTATTTCTTTTTTTTTTTTTTTTTTTTTTTTTTTTTTGGCTTTTTGAGGGGGTGGGGTCTCTCTCTAGCCCAGGCTGACCTGGAATTCACTATGTAATCTCAGGGTGGCCTCAAACTCACAGCAATCCTCCGACCTCAGCCTTCTGAGTGCTGGGATTAAAGGCATGCACCACCACACCTGGTCCTCACTATTTTCTTTTCTTTTTTTTTTTTTTTTTTTTTGGTTTTTCAAGGTAGGGTCTCACTCTAGCTCAGGCTGACCTGGAATTAACTATGTAGTCTCAGGGTGGCGTCGAACTCACAGCAATCCTCCTACCTCTGCCTCCCGAGCGCTGGGATTAAAGGCGTGTGCCACCATGCCCGGCCTCACTATTTCTTTATGAAAACCACTGTAATTTGTGTGCAGAGAGGCCAGCAGATAAGACTTTGGGGAAAGTACGAGGGGAGACGAGGAAGACAACTGTATGTTCAAAGCAAAGCCAACAGTTTTGAGGAGAGAAACCGATTCCTTCTTTCTCTCTCTCTCTCTTTCTTTCTTTCTTTCTTTCTTTCTTTCTTTCTTTCTTTCTTTTTTTTTCTTTTTCTTTCTTTCTTTTCTTTCTTTCTTCTTTCTTTCTTCTTTCTTTTCTTTCTTTCTTTTCCTTCTTTCTTCTTTCTTCTTTCTTTCTTTCTTTCTTTCTTTCTTTCTTTCTTTCTTTCTTTCTTTCTTTCTTTCTTTCTTTCTTTTTTTTGTTGAGGAGCCAGGAGAAAATAAAGCAGTAGAAATCTTGGCACCCTTCTAGTTGTAAGGGCCTTAGGTTTTGGATCACTCAACCTATGACCCATAGGACCGGTCATGCCTGCCACATCAGGTTGAGAGAAAGGGGACGCTTGCGTGACAATACTGTCAGGTGCCACTTTGGGAGTGAACTCCTTGAATAGTCATCTCATATAATGCCCCAGACTAACCCCAGAGGAGATGACATTAAACCATTCTTCAGCTGAAAGACCCAAGGACTGAGATGCTAATGGCTAGTTCAAGGGCACACAGCCTATCGGTACCTGAGCCCATGACTGTCTGGCTCAAACCTTATTCTTTCCATGATTTGATATTGACACTGATGTCAAAGGACACATCCTTTCCCCTGATAAACACAAGATGGCTTCCCTAACCTAAGGCCTGCGGCCTCCCTGTATCCTTGGCCCCACGGAAGGCCCAGCGGAGCCCAGTTCTGTTTCCTCAGAGTCCCGCTCTCTGCTGTGAGAGCAGACACTGTTAATCTGATAAACAGCTTCCTGCTAAACTTGGGGGGGGGCAGTGAATGTAAGTGTTGCTGTATGGCCCTGCCAAGTAGCAGGTGGGACACCCTAGTGACCTTGCCCACAGAAGCGACCCAGAACAATGATCTGAGGGGATGAGGGCTTTGGGGTCAGTTGCTCTGGGTAAGGGTTCTGGCTGGTTTTTTTTTTTTTTACCTAGCAGCATGACTTTAAGTTTTCTGACTTTTAGTTTCTTTATCAGTAAAATGTGGATAAGAACGCTCACAATGAAAGGTGAATTGTTCTGAATATCAAATGAGATAACATGGTCTTCTCTCTCATAAATAAATAAAATAAAATACTAAAACAAAGAAGTGCTGGATGTAGTGGCGCATGCCTTTAATCCCAGCACTAGGGAGGCAGAGATAGGATTGCTGTGAGTTTGAGGCCACCTGAGTGAATTCCAGGTCAGCTGAGCTAGAGTAAGACCCTACCTCAAAAAAAAAGGTGGCGGGGGGTGGGGGCTTAGCAGTTAAGATGCATGCCTACGAAGCCTAAGGACCCAGATTCAATTCTCCAGGTCCCATGTAAGCCAGATGCACATAGTGGCGCATGCGTCTGGAGTTCATTTGCAGTGGCTAGAGGCCCTGGTGTGCCATTCTTCCTCTCTCTCTCTCTCTCTCTCTGTCTCTAATAAATAAATAAATAAATAAAAATAAAAATCTTAGCCAGACCTAGCATGCATGCTAGGCAGGCACTTAAAAGAAAAAAAGAAGAAGAAGGGGCTGAAGAAGTGGCTTAGCAGTTAAGGCATTTGCCTGCAAAGCCAAAGGACCCAGGTTTCAATTCCCCAGGACCCACATAAGCCACATGCACAAAGTGGCTCATGCATCTGGAGTTCGTTCACAGCAGCTGGAGGCCCTGGTGTGCTCATTCTCTCTCTCCCTCTCTCTCATAAATAAATAAAATAAAATATTTTTTAAAAAATAAGATAACATGGGAAATGTGCTTGGCACCATTATACACAATGAAGTAAAAGGTGGTCATTTTCTATAGATGTTATTTAGACTTGGGGTAGTTTTGTGTCCCATTCCCTCACATCCCCATTATGGACAATCATTTGTTCATTTGCTCAGTAATAAAGGCATTGTAAATATTCACTGTATCCATTGCTAGGAATACCATTACGAGACAGTGAATTTACCCTGGTAGAGCTCAACTGAACTATGTTAGAGGAGACGGGGCCTTGGAATATAAGCCTGACCACCCCGGTGTGGTCTATGAGAGAGTGTGAGACGGGGCCTTGGAATATAAGCCTGACCACCTCGGTGTGGTCTATGAGAGAGTGTGGCATTCGAGAATCCAGACCTCGTCTCCAGGAGTAACAGTGGCTCTTGTAAGTGTCACTGGAAGAAGAGGAGAAAGAGTAGGAAAAGGAGGAAGAGGAGAAAATGAGGAAGAGGAAAAAGAGAAAGAGATGGAGGGGAGGTGAGAGAGCCACAGCTCTGGGGTGGTGGTCAGCTTGGTGGTCTTGGAGGTGCTTCCCATTTGGGTGCTGCAGAAACCCACCACCTTGGCAAAGGCAGACTGATGCCTCCAGCTGAGTTTATGGGATAACGTCCTTGTTGTCGGAGGCATTCACAGCATTAGGTGGTGCCATAGCTGTACCAAAGCGATCGCAAATGTGTCAAGTATCCATTCCAGCTCCCAGTCCACTGACTCACCAGTTACCAGGACATCAGGCAGGTTAGACCTCCCCTGGGAAGCAGGAAGGTGGGTTCCTGGGTTCGGGCACAAGGCTGGGAGAAAGGACTCGGTGACACCTGGCTTAGGTAGGAAGCCCAGCGGCTGTCCTGGTATTAGATAATGGCATAGAGTTCACTTCTCTGAGATCCCTAGATCTTTCATGATCTAGCTGCTCACCTCACCCTACCCCACTATCCTGTCTATTCCTCAACAAGCAGTGTCCACACCACTAGTAGATGACCCCCCAAACCTGAACGTTTGTATCCACCCTATAACTTTTGCTTGGGACGGAAAGCATACTTTCCCACAGGTCCTTACACATAGCCCATCACTCACACCCAGATCTCATCCTGCCTCCCTCATGAAGCCATCCTTAACTTCTACATCACATGCTCTTTGACCTTTTTGCTCTTAGATCTCCCCATTTTAATGCCTCCCCAATAATCACATCATCATCTACCCCCCAGATACATCCACTTCTCCATTTCTATTTGCTCTTAGATCTCCCCATTTTAACACCTCCCCAATAATTACATATTTTACCCCCCAGATATATCCACTTCTCCATTTCTATGGCTTCCACCCCAGTTACTACCTGCACACCTTATAAAAAACCTCTCTCTGCCATCCCTCTTTCCAACTCCTTATAGCAAACTCCATGCAGTGGTTTATTTGTTTATTTATTTAGGCAAGCCCAACAGACTGGCCTTTTTTTAAGAGAGAGAGAGAGAGAGAGAGAGAGAGAGGGAGAGAGAGAGAATTGGCACACCAGGGCTTGGGCTTCCAGCCACTGTAATTGAACTCCAAATTCATGTGCCACATTACGTACATGTGTGATTTTTTTTTTGTCTTTAAAAAATTTTTTCTCATGGGGGGAGGGTAGGGAAATATCATGCATTTTTTGTATGTAAGTATAGAAGTTGTCAATTAAAAAAATTTTTTAAAATTTTTTCTCTGGGAAGGTTTTACTCTAGCCCAGGCTGACCTGGATCTCACTCTGTAGTCTCAGGCTGGCCTTGAACTCACAGAGGTAGATCCTTCTACCTCTGCTTCCTGAGGGCCAGGATTAAAGGTGTGCACTACCGCACTCAGCCAGTGGTCTTTTGAAAGGTATATTAACAGCTATGATTCTTGGGATTATAATCTATTTGTTTATTTATTTATTTGTTTGTGTGTGTGTGTGTGTGTGTGTGTGTGTATTGGCACACCAGGGTCTCTTGCTGCTGTAAGCAAACACCAGACATATAAGCCACTTTGCATCCAGCTTTCCATGGGTGTTGGGGAATTTAACCCTTTGCATGCTAATGTCTTCAACAGCTGAGCCATCTCCCCAGCCCTTTCCTCTTTATAACTTTTTCAGTAGCTTCCAAACAGCTCACCACAGACCACAAGGTTCTGTCAACCTGCGTGTGGCTACATTCCCAGCCTCTCTTCCTTTCTTCATTCACTCTTTCTGCTTCTAGCACCCCATCTTGTTCTCAGCCCCTCCGAAGGGCCCAACCATTATTACTACCCCCTTGGGGCTGTGGTGCTTACCGGGCACTCTACCTAGAACAGTCGCAGCTCCTCAGTGCCTGCCCTGTCCTTATCACACTGTCCCCTGCTCAGTGTCGTCCCCAGCGCAGTCACGGCCTCCTCACCCCTGCATCTGAAGTAGCGCCTGCCTGGAATCACAGCCTTTGCTTCGTATCAGACACTCTCACATCTTACCCGTTCCCTTTGTTTTGTTTGCTTTTTCTCCACTACAGAAGAGACTCTTTCATAATAAAAACACCTGCTTAAGCAGGGCAAGCTGGCTCATACTGGAATTCCAGCACTGGGGAGGCTAACTAATCATCAGCAAGAGTTAAGGCCAGCCTGGGCTAAAGTGAGACCCTGCACCAAAACACAAAACAAGCTGGGCATGGTGGTGCATGCCTTTAATCCCAGCACTCAGGAGGCAGAGGTAGGAGGATCACCGTGAGTTTGAGGCCACCCTGAGACTACACAGTGAATTCCAGGTCACCCTACCTCGAAAAAAACCAAAAAAAAAAAAAAAAAAAGGGGGATAGAGAGATGGCTCAGTGGTTAAAGTGCTTGCCTGCAAAGCCTAACGACCTGGGTTTGATTCTCCAGTACCCATGTTAAGCCAGCTGTGCAAAATGACACATGCATCTGGAGTTCATTTGTAGCAGCTCAGGGCACATCAGGTCCCCCTGCCACTGAAAGCGAACTCTAGATGCATGCACCATTTTGTGCATCTGGCTTTACTAGGAACTGGGGAATTGAACCCAGGCTGTTAGGCTTTGCAGGTAAGGCCGTAACGGTTGAGATATCTCTCTAGCCTGGTATTAAAAATCTTTTTTTTGTTTGTTTTGTTTTTCGAGGTAGGGTCTCACTCTCGCTCTGGCTGACAAGTGGAGGTCAGTCTGTAGTCTCAGGGTGGCCTTGAACTCTCAACAATCCTCCTACCTCTGCCTCCTGAGTGCTGGGATTAAAGGCGTGTGCCCCTACACTTGATTAAGACTTTTTTTAAGTAATTTATTTATTTATTTATTTAACAGAGAAAAGAGAAAGAGAGAGAGAGAATAGGCAAACCAGGGCCTCTAGCCATTGCAAATGAACTCCAGACACATGTACCCCCTTGTGTATCTGGCTAACATGGGTCCTGGGGAATTGAACCTGGGTCCTTTGTCTTTGCAGGCAAATGCCTTAACTGCTAAGCCATCTTTCCAGCCCTTGATTAAGATTTTTAATACTGGGAGCAGGGTGTGGTAGCACACGCCTTTAATACCAGCACTTGGGAGGCGGAGGTAGGAGGATTGTGGTGAGTTCGAGGCCACCCTGAGACTACATAGTGAATTCCAGGTTAGCCTGAGCCAGAGTAAAACCCTACCTCAAAAACAAAACAAAACAAAACAAATCAAATCAAACAAACAAACAAACAAACAAAAAAACTTAATCATAAAAGTCTTCATTAAAAAAATATTTTGCTTATTTACTTATTGGAGAAAAAGAGAGAGATGCAGATAGAGAGAATGGGCACACCAGAGCCTCCAGCCACTGCAAACAAACTCCAGAAGCATGCCCCATCTTGTGCATCTGGCTTGTGGGTCCTGGGGAATCAAACCTGTGTCTTTAGGCTTTGCAGGCAAGTGCATTAACTGCTAAGCCATATCTCCAGCCCAAAAGTCTTCATTTTAAAATGTATTTTTAAAATATTTCATTTTTATTTATTTTTGAGAGAGATACAGAAATAAGCAGGTAGAGAAAGAGAGAGAGAGAAAGAATTGGCATGCCAGGGTCTCCAGCCACTGCAAATGAACACCACATATGTACACCTCCTTGTGCATCTGGCTTACGTGGGTCCTGGGGAGTCGAACCTGGGTCTTATGGCTTTGCAGGCAAGTGTCTTAACCGTTAAGCCATCTCTCCAGACCCCCAAATTCTTCATTTTTCTTGCTACTATTGTGTTGAATTAAATCTCAAAAGCAGTCTGGTGATGAATATGATTAACCTTGAATATTATCAATAGTGCAATAGCAAATAATGTCATAATATAAATATTTAGTAGGATTATAGCATAAATATACTACCATGAATCTGTGTGAGGTAGTGATGAAGGATTTGGGAGTTCAGGAGGGATCTCCAAATTTATGAACCTCAAGTTTTGGTTTGGGGTGTAAGGGAAATATGAATATGGTAGCTTCAGAGACCAGAGGAAAATCATGCATGTAATCAAAGGGAGATGTTACCCCAAACTATAAAGCAGAGGCAAGCAGAAGAGTTCCCCCAGGCCAAGAAACTATGTTCTTCCCCAACCCAGCCAGGCTGGGTGAGGGGAAAGCCAGACTCACCCGTGTCCCTGTGGCCTAGTGAAGAGAGGCAGAGCCAGAACAGCAGAGCTGAGCTGAGCAGAGTGGGGCAGAGCTAGCAACATGAAGAAACCAACAGGCAAGGGGAAGATCCAATTGGTTTGTGGTGTGGAGGATGGATCCCAGAGCCAGCCCACCTGAGCCAACCCGTTTGGGCCATCTATCTAGGCAGCACACTAGACTGTGGGCAGCAGGGGGTGCTAGGGCGGGGTGGCATCTCCAAGTTCTCTATGGGCCTCAATTTCTAACTAAAGCTGCCTGAGAAGAAGATAAAGAAGCTAGCTTTCTCTTATCCTCCTTCATGCATGGGATAAGCTATGAGTGCTGGCTTAATGGCTGAAAAAATAAATTTAAATAGGAAATATGATGCAGAGTAGGTTAAAATGGTCTCAAAAGGTATCGTTTCTTGCAACAGTCTTATGGTGGTATAATACTATCAAATTTTGGCATAATTTTCAAAGTATGCTCACTTCTCTGGCCAATCAACTGATATTTTCTAGAATGTGTGGAGGAAACTGAAAAATTTTAATAGTAAAAGTAGAGAAGAAACCAAATTTACAGAAAGAGCATTCAAAGATGCACGAGCTGGAGAGATGGCTTAGTGGTTAAGGTGCTTGCCTGCAAAGCCAAAGGACCCAGGTTCCATTCCCCAGGACTCATGTAAGCCAGATGCACAAGGTGGTACATGCATCTGGAGTTCGTTTGCAGTGGCTGGAAGCCCTGGCATGCCCATTCTCTCTCTCTCTCACTCTGCCTCTTTTCCTCTCTCAAATAAATTAAAAAAAAAAAAAGAAAGAAAGAAATAGGAAGGAAGACACAACAAAGAGCAGTCACCAGTGAAAAAATCAGGACAACAAAAAAGCAAACACAAACAACAACACATACACACACACACACACACACACACAAAATCCATGAAATGGAAGCCTGTCCTTCAAGGTAAGGTGAGCCCGTGGTCCTGTCGACAGCCACTCATACTTGGCTCAGAATAGTGATTTTATTTCCTTTACAGACAAAATGAATCAATAAAAGCAATAACATGTAAATTGATTGAGACTGATGAAGGAAAAAAGTCTAAGATTACCATCATCTTGGTTTGTGTTTCTTTCCACAAAAAAATTCAAGGAATGGGGGGAGGGGAAGGAAATATCAGGTGTTTTTTTGTATGTAAGTATAGAAGTTGTCAATAAAAAAATAATAATTTTAAAAAATTCCAAAAACAATACAAAATACAAAAAAAAATTACACACCTCTAGCAATTATTTAATCTGGTCATAGAGAAATAGCATTTGGTCATAACTTTTTAGTTTTTAAATGCTAATACTTCTGTGCAAAACAAGCCTACTAAATGAAAAAAAAAATTCAAGACTTTGTCCGGTGTGGTGACCCATTCATGCTTTTAATCCCAGGCTGAGGCTGTGAGTTCTAGGCCAGTCTGAGACTACATAGTGAATTGAATTCCAGATCAGCCTGGGCTAGAACAAGACCCTACCTCGAACCCCCTCCCCCCAAAAAATTATATTAAAGTTGTGATATGAATGTTTGCTGTTTTCTCCAATTGATCCTTATAGAGAAGGCTTCAGTAACAGCTTCCTATCCCACTTGGTATATAACCCTTCCTGTCCTAGAGGGGGCTCCCCTGAGAAACTTTTTAAAAATTATTATTATTATTATCTGTGTGTGGGCATACCCATGCCACAGTGTGCGTGTGTGGAGGTCAGAGGACAGCCCTGAGATTCCGACCTTGCTTTCCACCTTGTGTGAGTCGGGGTCTCTTGTTTCTCTCCACACATTCCAGGCTGGCTGGCCTGCGAGCTTGTAGAATTCAGAATTCTCCTGTCACTTTAGGTGAACAGGGATTACTGCGTGTGTCTTTACATGGGCTCCAGGGATCCAAACTCAGGTGGCCATGCTTGTATAGAAAGCACTTCCACCCACTGAGCCATTTCCCCAACCCTCCCCTGAGACACTTCCAAAGTAACGGAGTTTCCAAAATCGCAGGGTGGCCCTGAACTCAGGATGATTTTTCTACCTCTGCCTCTCGAATGCTGGGATTAAAAGTGTATGCCTCTTTTGACTTTTTGATACTACCCACTGTTACTAGAGTGAGGTGGTATCTCACTGTGGTTTTCATTTACATTTTCATAATGATTAATGATGGTGAGCAGCTTTTTGTAAAAGCCTTGTTGGTATTTCTGTATCTTTTGAGAAATATCTGCTTGGCCCATTGCCTTTTAAAAAACGTTTATTTTTATTTATTTATTTGAGAGTGACAGAGAGACAAAGAGGCAGAGAGAGAGAGAGAGAGAGAGAGAGAGAGAGAGATAATGGGTGCACCAGGGCCTCCAGCCACTACAAACGAACTCCAGATGCATGCACCCCCTCCTTGTGCATCTGGCTTATATGGGTTCTAGGAAATCAAATCTTCTTCAGCCCTCTATTTTTTTTCTCTCTCTCTCTATATATTTTGTTCCTAAGTTTTATTCATGAATTCATACAAAATATTCCAGACCAGTGTTTTTTTTTTTTTTTTTTTTTTTTTTTTTTTTTGTTTTTCAAGGTAGGGTCTCATTCTGGTCCAGGCTGACCTGGAATTCACTATGTAGTCTCAGGGTGGCCTCGAACTCACGGCAATCCTCCTACCTCTGCCTCCCGAGTGCTGGGATTAAAGGCCCAGACCAGTGTTTTAATCCTCATCTTCCTCCTCTTCTTCATCCTGGTTAATCTGGAAGTAACGCAACTGTGAATAATCGTGTAGGTTCTTCTTCAAATGTGGAACAAGGCAAGTTACAGGGATCTTGCTCTTGCTCCTCTCAGTGGTTAGAATAATCGTGGTAGGTTCTTCTTTTATCCTGGTTAATCTTTTTGTAACTCTCTTTGCTGTTAGCATATTCCAATCAAATAGGTTATTTTTCTTCAAATATTTTTTGGTGAGATATTTCAAATACCTTTTGGAACAAGGCACCTCGGAAGTTACAGGGATCTTGCTCTTGCTCCTCTCAGTGGTTACAACTCCTCCACCAAGGTTCCCAGCCTTTCCGTTTGCTTTGATTCTCTCTTTGATTCTGCTCGAAATTGGCAGCGTCCATGATCCCATCTTCTACAGGGTGGGTGCAGTCGAGGGTGAACTTCAGAACCTGCTTCTTTTTTTTTGCCCCCCTTCGCCACAAGCTTTTTCACAGGCGCCATGGCGGCAGCAGAGGCAGACAGGCCTCAAAATATTTTTTAATATTTTATTTTTACTTAGTCATTTGACAGAAAGAGAGAGAGAGAGAATGGCCACTTCAGGGCCTCCGGCCACTGCAAATAAACTCCAGACAAATGTGCCACCTTGTGCATCTGGCTTTTGTGGAGCTGGAGAGATGGCTTTGTGGTTAATACATTTGCCTGCAAAGCCAAAGGACCTAGGTTCAACTCTCTAGGACCCACGTAAGCTAGATGCACAAGGTGGCACATGCATCTGGAGTTTGTTTGCAGCAGCTAGAAGCCCTGACATGCCCACTCTCTCTTATCTGCCTTTCTGTCTCTCTCTCAAAATAAATAAATAAATACATAAAAAACTCATAGGAATCCATCTATCTATGCCTCCCAGGTGCTGGATTAAAGGTGTGCACTATCACACTCTGCTTTTTTTTTTTTTTTTTTTTTGAAACAGTCTCATATAGGTCAGGCTGGATCCCCTTGCCCCTACCTCCTAAACACTGGGATTACAGACATGTACCATCAAGCCCAGTTTAAATTTCTGCTGTGTTAAAGTGAAGAATTTAGAATGCTTAGTGACTTTTTCTTAGTAGCAAGATGTTGTAATCAAATAGGTCTTATTAAGAAGTTCTATATGGAGGCTGGGCATGGTGGCACATGCCTTTAATCCCAGTACTCAGGGAGGAAGAGGTAGATGGATCGCCATGAGTTCAAGGCCACCCTGAGATTACGTAGCGAATTACAGATTCCAGGTCAGTCTGTGCTAGAGTGAGACCCTGCCTCGAAAAACAAAAAACAAAAACAAAAGTTCAATGTGAAAAAGAGATATTAGAGCCATTCTGGCCCTGGCCTTGTGGCCATAGCAAATAATGCCTGTATAAAATGTTAAAATGTGTGTGTTTATTCCTCCCACCACCCCCAAGGATGCATGTGTTAATGGGATGATGAGAGAAGGACAAGAGGTAAGATGTGGAACAGTCGAGTTAACAGTTCTTCTTCCTTCCTTCCTTCCTTCCTTCCTTCCTTCCTTCCTTCCTTCCTTCCTTCCTTCCTCCCTCCCTCCCTCCCTCCCTCCCTCCCTCTCCTCTCCTTTCCCTCCTTTCCTTCCTCCCTCCCTCCCTCTCCTCTCCTTTTCTTCCCTCCCTCCTTCCTTCCCTCCCTCCCTCCCTCCCTCCCTCCTTCCTTCCCTCCCTCCCTCCCTCCCTCCTTCCTTCCCTCCCTCCCCTCTCCTTTCCCTCCCTTCCTTCCTTCCTTCCTTTTTTTTTTTTTTTTGGTTTTTCAAGGTAGGGTCTCACTTGCAGTCTCAGGTTGGCCTCCTACCTCTGCATCCCAAGAGAGTTAGGATTAAATGTGTGCGCTACCATGCCCGGCTTCATGTTTTTCCATATGAAACATGCAGAGAAAGTGCATTACAGCAGATGTTGGCAATTTTTTTTCTGACAAACCTTACTCATTTTGACATGAAATTATATGAAGTTACATGCATGTCAGCTTCAATTTTTTTTATTATTTATATGAGCTCTTCCAGTTCATCTAAGTAATAAAAACTTTCCTTCTATAACATTTCATTCATTGCTATGCCATTTCTGTCACAAGCCCTGTGAACTTGGTTGAATCCAAGAAAATACCAAGCTTCCACTTTCTTTAATTATGCAAACTAGAGTGAGGTGACTGAGAACTTGCTTTTGGTTTGCAAGACTGGGGAAGGGAGGGGTTTGCAAGCCCCGAGGGAGTGCAGAATTTCCTGAAGGTGTTGCATGCAAGGTGGCTGCTGAAGCGTGCGATCTTCTCCTTTGCTTTGGTTAGGACTGCAGAGGTGCTGGGAAGCAATGAAGATGAGCTATTGAGCCCTTCTCTGCAGCCCAGAGACCAGGCCAGCTCACTCAGAGGGAGGGGCTTCTACCACAGCCTTGATCTACAGACCCTTCCTTCCAGTTCCAACTGGCAATCAGGTTTCCAAAACACAGATTTTTTTTTTCCCCTGAGGGAGTAACAGCCAAAGAGAGCTGAATGACCACGGATGTTTTTCAAAAGTTCATATTTTGGCCAGGCCCACGTGGTGGCACACGCTTTTAATCCCAGCACTCAGGAGGCAGAGGTAGGAGGATCGCCGTGAGTTCGAGGCCACCCTGAGACTACAGAGTGAATTCCAGGTCAGTCTGAGCTACAGTGAGACCCTACCCTCAAAAACAAACAAACAAACAAACAAACAAACAAACAAACAAACAAACAAACAAGTTCCTATTTTGGCTGGTGAGATCAAGCCTGAGGGCCTGTGTTCCACCCAGCAACAACATAAAAAGCTCACCATGGCCGGTGCAGAGATAGAATTGCTAAGGCTCCCTGGTCAGCCAGTTTGGCAAACAGCTTTGTTGTCGGGCTAAATGCATATATCATGCCCACCAAACTGCCTTCTAAGCATGTAAACCAGATGCAAAAGGTGGTGCATGTGTCTGGACTTCCTTTGCAGTGGTTGGAGGCCCTAGTGCATGCATTCTCTCTATGTGACTCCTTTCTCTCGAATAAATAAAATATTTAAAACAGTCACAATAGTGCTGAGTGTTCACACAAGACCATAGTAGGAGGAAAAGATGATGACATCAAAATAGAAGAGAGACTAATTGGAAAGAAGGGACTCACTGGATTGAGAGGGTGAAAATAGGGGTGGGAGGTGGAATTATTATGGTTTATTGTCTATACTTACGGAAGCTGTCAATAAAAAGTTTTTTTTTTCTTTTAAAGAAAACAGCAGATCTGTGTTAAGTGAGACTCAAGTAAATGAAACTAAAGAGCAAGGGTTGGAGAGATGGCTTAGCAGTTAAGCACTTGCCTGTGAAGCCTAAGGACCCCAGTTCAAGGCTCGATTCCCCAGTACCCATGTAAGCCAGATGCACAAGGTGGCACATGCATCTGGAGTTTGTTTGCAGTGGCTGGAGGCCCTGGCATGCCCATTCTCTATTTATCTGCCTCATTCTCTCTCTCAAATAAATAAATAAAATAAATAATTTTTTTTTTTTAAAGTTACGACTTAAAGCAGTGGCCTCTAGAGACTGGTGGTCAGTTCTGGGATTAGTAACCTCTAAAAAGACATGGCTCTGGGCTGGAGAGATGGCTTAGCAGTTAAGGTGTTTGCCTGCAAAGCCAAAGGATAATGGTTCTATTCTCCAGGACCTATGTAAGCCAGATGCACAAGGGGGTGCACGCATCTGGAGTTCGTTTGCAGTGGCTGGAGGCCCTGGCGGGCCCATTCTCTCCCTCTCTCTGCCTCTTTCTCTCTCTCAAATAAATAAAGACATGGCTCCAAGGCGCTCGGATGGTATTAGTGTCCAGCAACAGGAATGCTGGCAAATTTTGGCATAGATAGCCTACTGGCCTGTGTTTACGTCACACGAGAACACAGAACAAGGCGGACCTCTCTCTGGGTAGTGTGGAAGGGCTCTGCATGTACTATTTGGGATTCTTCTTTAAGATGTCTCATAGACCGGGCGGAGTAGTGCACACCTTTATTCCCAGCACTCAGGAGGCTGAGGTAGGAGGATCTCTGTGAATTTGAGGCCAGCTTCAGTCTACATAGTGAATTCCAGGTTAGCCTGGGCTAGAGCGAGACCCTACCTCAAAAAAAAAAAAACAAGAAAAAAAATGTTTGAACAAAGATGTTTGTTTTCAGCCTTTATCCAGTCATTTGTATCAGGTGGACACATGTATACTTTAAAATGATCTATTTGTTTGCAAGCAGAGAGATACAGTGAGCGAGAGCGAGAGAGCAATCTCTCCAGCCCTCATGTATATATTTTATACATTATAATTCTTACTATGTCATTTTGCTGAAATCCTTGACTTTCATATTGACATGTTCTGATCCTTCTTTTTTTGGGGGGTAGGTTTCTAGGTAGGGTCTCACTCTAGCTCAGGCTGACCTGGAATGCACTATGTATTCTCAGGGGGGCCTTGAACTCACAGTGATCCTCCTACCTCTGACTCCCAAGTGCTGGGATTAAAGGCGTGCACCACCAGGCCCGGCTTGAGAACCTGTTCACTTTCTGATACAAGATACTACAACCTTTTCTTATATCTTCCCTGCCCTAGCCTCCATTCTCCCAAGGAGTCTTGATTCCTTTCATTAGAAAATACTTAGAAACCAAGATCCGGAACAGTGCCTTGAACTGTTGCGTGGAGACAGTTGTAGCATCCGTCAAAGCACTGGTCCTGCAGCGACCTGGTGGCAGTGATATATTTGGGTATTGGTCCATTTGGATTCCCATTGCCCCCCCCCAACTTTTTTTTTGTACATATGTGTGTGGTGTGCCTATGGAGGCCAGAGATTGACCTCAGTTGTCTTCCTTTATCAGTCTTCACCTAAGTTTTTATATTTTTATTTACTTGAGAGACTGGGGGAACATGGATAACATGGGTGCACCAGGGCCTCTAACCACTGCAAACGAACTCCAGATGCATGCACCACCTTGTGCATCTGGCTTATGTAGGTCCTAGGGAATCGAACCTGGGTCCTTTGGCTTTGCAGGCAAATGCCTTAACAGCTAAGATATCATTCCAGCCCTTGACTACTTTTAATATGAAGCCTAGTGGTGAGTGGTGCACACCTGTAATCCCAGAATTTGGGAGGTGGAAGCAGTAGTATCAGAAGTTCAAGGTTGGAGCTGGGGAGATGACTGAGCAGTTACATGCACTTGCTTGCAAAGCCTGCTGATCTAGGTTCAATTCCCCAGTATCCATGGAAAGCCATATGTACAAATTGGCATAAGGCCCTGGTATGCCTATACTCTCTCTCTCTCTCGAATACATAAAAGATATTTAAATATATTTAAAAGAAAATTATTATTATTTTTTGTTTCCCAAGGTAGGGTCTCATTCTAGCCCAGGCTGACCTGGAATTCACTCTGTATTCTCAGGGAGGCCTTGAACTCTTGGTGATCCTCCTACCTCTGCCTCCTGAGTGCTGGGATTAAAGGTGTGTGCCACCATGCCTGGTACAAAGAAAAGAAAAATTTTAAATATTTAAATTTTTTTATTTATTTATTAGAGACAGAGAGAAGGAAAGAGAGAGGGGGAGAATGAGAATGGGTGCGCCAGGGCCTCTAGCCATTGCAAACGAACTCCAGATGCGTGCATCTGGCTTACGTGGGACCTGGAGAATTGAACCCGAGTCCTTAGGCTTCAGAGGCATGCATCTCTCCAGCCCCCGTCCCCTTTTTAAAGAATTTTTTATTTTTAGAAAAAAAAATTTTTTTTAATTTTATTTATTTGCAAGCAGAGAGAGATAGAGAATAGAGACAGACAGAGAGAGAATGGGCACGGCAGGGCCTCTAGCCACTGTAAATGAACTTCAGATACATGTGCCCCTATGCAACTGGCTTACGTGGATCCTAGGGAATTGAACCTGGGTCCTTTGGCTTCGCAGGCAAATGCCTTAACCACTAAGCCATTTCTCCAGCCCTAGAAAAATTTTATAAAGCAAAATTAGGTTGGGGATATAGCTCAAAAGTAGAGCATTCACCTACTCGCCTACTGGCCATGAGGCCCTAGATTCAATTACAGGGGCATTCAATCACAGATATGAATGAATGAATGAGTGAATGAAACATCAGTGTGCCTTAGTGGAGGGAGATCCACCAGGGCAAGTTAGAGTTGGTCTTGGCAATGAATATTCATAACCCCAGCCCTGGGAAGGCAGAGGAGGCAGGAGCCCCTCAAATTCAAGGCCAGCCAGGTTTAATTTCCATCTTGTTTTATTTATTTACTTATTTATTTATTTATTTGAGAGAGAGAGATACAGAAATAGGCAGGAGAGAGAGAGAGAGAGAGAGAGAGAGAGAGAGAGAGAATGGCTGCGCCAGGGCCTCCAGCCACTGCAAATGAACTCCAGATGTGTGCACCCCCTTATGCATCTGGCTTACGTGGGTCCTGGAGAATTGAGCCTCGAACCGGGGTCCATAGGCTTCATAGGCAAGCGCTTAACCGCTAAACCATCTCTCCAGCCCTCCACCTTGTTTTGAGTCAGGGTTTCCTCACTAAATGTGAAGCTCACCAATCAGGTTAGTTAAGCCAGCCAGCAAACCCCAGGGATCCCATCTCTGCCTCTGCCAGTGCTGGGATGGCAGGCGCATGTCGCCAGGCTCGCGTCTTCATGCTCTGAACTCAGGTCCCCGTGCTTTCATGCATGGCAAGTGCTTTACCCTCTGAGCCATCTCCCAGCCCGATCCCTCAGGAACCTACAGGCAATGACAGCCCCTTGTCTAATGCTCCTGTGCCTGCAGGGTGTGGGAGGTAACTGAGGAGATAATATTGGAAGTGGAGACACAGCCGTGCTTTCTCTCTATGTCTCTACTAGTGGGAATCACTAGTAGGTCAGAGAGAGGCTCTATCATTCTCTATGAATTTTAACAGTTTTTTTCCCCCACTTTTTTTTTTCCCAGGCAGAGTCTTCTGTAGCTCGGGCTGACCTGGAATTCACTATGTAATCTCAGGGTGGCCTTGAATTTAGTGATCCTCCTACCTCTGCCTCCTGATTGCTGGGATTAAAGGCTGACTTTTAACAGGTTTAAGATATAATTTATACCATAAAACTCACACACAAACAAAAAACATTTTTTAAACATGAAATGTGTCCGTCCCAATTTAGTTTTATATACATTTTTTATTTTTATTTTTTGGTTTTTCGAGGTAGGGTCTCACTCTGGCCCAGGCTGACCTAGAATTAACTATGTAGTCCCAGGGTGGCCTCGAACTCACGGCAATCCTCCTACCTCTGCCTCCCGAGTGCTGGGATTAAAGGTGTGCGCCACCACGACCAGCCCACTTTAGTTTTAGAACATTTTCACCACTTCAAGGAGATCCCTGGTGCCCACCTGCTTTCACCCCAAGCCATGCAAGCACTAGTTTAATATCTGCTTCGAGATTTCCTTTTAGATAAATTAAATTGTATCTTATGTGGTCTTTTGCATCTGATCTCCTTCACTTAGCAAAATTTTTTTCTTTTCTTTTTATTTATTTACTAGAGACAGAAGGCGGGGGGGAGAGAGAGAGAGAGAGAGAGAGAGAGAAAGAGAATGAGCATGAGCGTGCCAGGGCCTTTAGCCACTGCAAACGAACTCCAGACGCATATGCCACCATGTGCATATCTTACATGGGACCTGGAAAATTGAACCGGGGTCCTTAGGGCTTCACAGGCATGTGCCTTAACCACTAAGCCATCTCTCCAGCCCCAAATTGTTTTTTCTATTAAAAATTTATTTATAAGCAGAGAGAAAGAGAGATTGGGTATGCCAGGGCCTTTAGCCACTGCAAATGAACTTTGATGGGCCACTTTGTGCATCTGGATTTACGTGGGTACTGGGGAACTGAACCCCAATTGTTAGGCTTTGCAGGAAAGCACCTTAACTGCTGAGCCATCTCTCCAGCCCAGCAAAATGTTTTTGAGGGTCGTCTGTTCTGTAGCATGTACTCCTTCATATGGATTTGTCATTTTTTTGAGGTAGAGTCTCACTCTAGCCCAGGCTGATTTGGAACTCACTCTGTAATCCCAAACTGGCCTTGAACTCACAGCAATCCTCCTACCTCTGCCCCCACCTCCCACCGAGTGCTCGGATTAAAGACATGCGCCACCACGCCCAGCTTTAGATTCATCATCTCAAGAAATACTTGGATGGGCGTGGTGGCGCACGCCTTTAATCTGAGCACTGGGGGGCGGGGGGGAGCAGAGGTAGGGGGATTGCTGTGAGTTCGAGGCCACCCTGAGACTACATAGTGAATTCCAGGTCAGCCTTGGCTACAGCAAGATCCTACCTCGAAAAACAACAAAAATTAAAATATTAATAGTACTGCCATGAACATTTGCCTAAAGTTATTTGTATGAACATATCTCTATGTCTCTTCAGATGGAAATACTGAGTGGAGTTGAGGGATAATATGGTAGACTTTTGTTTAACTATTTATGTATGAGGCAGACGAGAGAAAGAGAGGGAGAATGAGAGAAATAATGGATGTGCCAGGGCCTATGTGGGCACTGGGAAATTGAACCTGGGTCCTTAGGTTTTTCAGGCAAGTGCTTTGACTGCTAAGCCATCTCTCCAGCCCCAACTTTTTTGTTTTGTTTTTTTTTTTTCAAGTCAGGGTCTCACTTCTGCCTCCCAAGTGCTGGGATTAAAGGCCTGCATCACCACTTTTTATGAAATTGGAGGACCAAGTATTCAACTATATGAGCCTATGGGTGACATTTTATATCCAAACCACAACAGCTTTCAAATTCCCATGGACTACTTTCTGGCCCCTTTCCAATACTGGGCACTAGCAAATATCAACTATCATTTGCTCCAGTGTCCAAGAGTATGATCTCCCTCCATCCCTCCTTCCCTCTCTCTTTCTTTCTTTTTTCTTTCTTTCTTTCTTTCTTTCTTTCTTTCTTTCTTTCTTCTTTCTTTCTTCCTTCCTTTTTTCCTTCCTTCCTTCTTTCTTCTTTCCTCCCTTCCTCCCTCTCTCCCTTCCTTCGTAACATCCCCCACACTGTCTGAGACACAAGTGTTCTGGAGGACCTGCTAGCTTGTATCCTTGACATACACTTTGGAAAGCAGTCTCAATTCTAGAGATTGTCTCTCTTGAAAACCAACTACAGGATGTCATTTAAAAAAACTTCCTATTCCAGGTCAGCCTGGACCAGAGTGAGACCCTACCTCGAAAAACCAAAAAAAAAAAAAAAAAAAAAAAAAAACTTCCTGGGGCTGGAGAGATGGCTTAGCAGTTAAGCAGTTAAGTGCTTGCCTATGAAGCCTAAGGACCCTGGTTCGGGCTCAATTCCCCAGTACTCAAGTAAGCCAGATGCACAAAGTGGCACATGCATCCAGAGTTAGTTTGCAGTGGCTGGAGGCCCTGGTGTGCCCGTTCTCTCTCTCTGCCTCTTTCTGTTTGTTGCTAATAAATAAATAAACAAAAATTAACAAAAATAAACAAAAATTAAAAAAAAATTCCTGGGGGGCTGGAGAGATGGCTTAGCAGTTAAGCACTTGCCTGTGAAGCCTAAGGACCCTGGTTCGATGCTCAGTTCCCCAGTACCCATGTAAGCCTGGAGTTCGTTTGCAGTGAGTGGAGGCCATCATGTGCCCATTCTTTCCCTCTCTACCTCTCTCTGCATCTTTCTCTCTTTGTCTGTCACTCTCAAATAAATAAAAATAAAATAACAACAAAAAAATCCTGGGCTGGAGAGATGGTTGAGTGGTTAAGGTACTTGCCTGTAAAGCCTAAGGACCCAGGTTCAATTCTCCAGGACCCACATAAGCCAGATGCACTAGGTGGCACATGTGTCTTGAGTTCCTTTGCAGTGGCTGGAGGCCCTGAAGTGCCCATTCTCTCTGTCTCTCTCAATAAATAAATAAATAAATAAATAAATAAATAAATAAATAAAATTTAAAAAAATCCTGATTCTAAAATCTTCTGGGATCCTCCTATTTTGGGCTTGTGACCTTAACAATGTTGCTTAGACCACACTACAGTATAGTTATAAAAAAGAAAGACTAGACTTCTGAAGAGGTTTATTTTCGAATGTATTTATTGACCTAATTATTTGTTGTTTTGGAAAATAAAGTTTATAATGGGCCCAAAATGTACTTTTCATAATTTTTAGCCAACAAGTATGATGGTTGTAATTATCTAGAACCATTAAAAGTCATTACATTTTCTTGAATATCCAATTCAAGTTTCAACTTAAGACTTTTCCACTTTTCTTTGAAACTAAAACTACCGTCTTGTAGCTCAGGATAAGAGGACTTGTTATTCCTGCAGGCAGTCATGGCTCTCTGGTGTCTGAGAAGTTACCCTTCACTTTTAGGGACTACGAGTTAGGGGCTGGGACCCGAGAAGGCCAGATCTTTCTTAGAATAAGGCTAGATGTCAGTCACCCCGAACCAGACTCATGACCGGCTAGAGTTCCAGGTATAGGTAGAGAAACATCTTCCATTCCATCTTCCTGAATCGTACCTGGGAAATAAAAAAGATAGTTTGAATAAAACACCTAAAATATTTTACTAGACATTATAGCCAACTTGTGTTCCATTTCTTCCTCATTATGTCTAACAGTGGTTTGGCTGGGAGAGACTCAGAGCTCCAGGGGCAGGCTGTGGCTGATCTAAGACACTGGAAAATCCCTTTTCTCTCCTCCTATCCCTTGCTGTTAAAATCTTTACACTCAGCAAATTTGCCATGGTTTATAAAAATCATGCAAACAAAAAAACTATCTACCTACTCACAAATCTTCCTTTCTTGGTAAGGAAAGTTATGTAATACAGCTTTATTCATTCATAATCCTTTATAATACAGACCAAGTCTGGGCCAAGATTTACCTTCGATTGCTTAAGCAAATGAGCAATGTAAATAACGATCACAGAGGTACTGTTAAGTCCACATAAGCATCTATTGTGGAAGGTCCTTAAAGCCACTTTAACACCACCTGTTTACATACAAGTTTAAAATATGTTAATCAAAATGACTCAACTGGTATCCATTAATTGAAGCAGGCTAACAAGGACTTCTAGTTGGACACTCTCCTTTCAATCTGTCAGATACACCCTTCTTCACACAGGGTGTAAAGAACTGAGGAACTGGACCTAACATTCAATACAGCAAAACATTCCAACCTCACCATATTCTTTTTTTGTTTGTTTGTTTTTGTTTTGCCAAGTCGGGTCTCACTGTACCCCAGGCTGACCTGGAATTCACTATGTAGACTCAGGGTGGTCTTGAATTCACAGCGACCCTCCTATCTCTGTATGCCCCCACACCCGGCCTCACCATGTTCTTTAAGATTTTTTTTTCCCCAAGGTAGGGTCTCCCTCTAGCTCAGGCTGACCTGAAATTCACTATGTAGTCTCAGTGGTCTTGAACTCACAGTGATCCTCCTACCTCTGCCTCTCGAGTTCCTAGTGCTGGGATTAAAGATGTGTCCCACCACGCCCGGCTCTTTAAGGAATTTTAATGTATCCTGATACAAGCTAACCTGAGCCCACTCCCTAAGTAAAAGCTTTTCTTTGCTTTAAAGTGTCCCCAGGATTGATCACTTGAAAAGGCCACTCAATATAAGCAGTCTAAGTTAAGAGACAGTGACAATTATGAATTCTGTACTCTTTCCTTTCCTTTTTCCTTCCTTCCTTCCCTCCTCCTTTTTCTCTTTATTTATCCCCTTTCCTTCCCTTCTTCCTTCCTTCTCCTGAGGTAGGGCCTCACTGTAGCCCAGGCCGACCTGGAACTCACTCTGTAGCTCCAGGGTGGCCTTGAACTCCCAGCAATCTTCCCTGTTTTATTTTTTATTTTGTTTTTAAAGCAGATAATGGATGCTGGTCTTTTCCTTTTTTTCCAGATTGGGTTCAGAGCTTCATAGTAAGCACATACTCTATCACCCTAGATACTTCTCTCACATAGCCTTTCTTGTATATTTAAATATTTGCTCAAAGGACTGTTTTATAAAAGTCAAATACAAGCAAATATGAAATGATAGGTATCAAGTAAGCTTCAGGGAGGGAGACAGACCTGGAGGCAAATGAGGAATTTTCCTTTTTTTATTATGTATGCAGCTCTGTTTTATTTTTTAATCTTTTTTTATCTTTTATTTTATAATGAGTTCATATGAATTTTGTAATTCAGAAAACTTTACAGGCGGTGCATGCCTTTAATCCCAGCACTTGAGAAGCAGAAGTAGGAGGATTGTCGTGAGTTCGAGGCTACCCTGAGACTGTATACTGAATTCTAGGTCAGCCTGGGCTAGAGTGAGATCCTAACTCAAAAAAACCCAAACCAAACCAAACCAAAAAACCTTTAAAGTTAATTAGAGAACAAATGCTTCCCGAGAGGGCCTCATTGGTGGTGTAGGATGAATGCTCTCGCTTGTAACCTAAGTCTGTGTCCATGTTCACACACGGGGAGCTTGGGAAATGAGAAGGGAGGAAGAGATGCCGAGTTAAGGGACATTTTGTAGGCTTTTCAGAGGCAAGGACTCATGTCTCTGGAAGCAGGGATAAGGTTCACCAGAGCCAGACATGTAAATCTTCCTGCTTATCTGTACATGCACTGACTACTGGCTGGGTAGGGGGTAATTTCATTGTCGGGGCAGCAGGATGTGGATATCCAAGGTGGTCACTGCAGTAGCTGGGGTGAAGTAAATCGCTATTTCCTGGAGAGCAACTTATCAGATGGGACATGCGGGGGTGACCTGGGCTTCAGGGACTGATAGTGGGGAGCTCCTGGAGTGCAAGGAACAGAACTCCTACAGCCTACAAAGCAATGGGGATGGGGCACAAAGTAAAAGTAGACAGGAAGTGACCAAGGCAGCTGAGAACTGAGGGACATCATGCCCTTCCTTCGTAAGCTGAGGTTTGCACTTGGTGTGTAAAATCTGAACCATGTGGCTGGGGTATAGCTGTTGTGCATATACAAGGCCCTGGGTTTAATTCCCAGCATGTGTGCGCGCGCGCGCGCGCACACACACACACACACACACACACACACACACTCTCTCTCTCTCTCTCTCTCTCTAAGAACTCACGTAGGTAATAATAAACAAAGGAAAAAGTCAATTATAATCCAAACTCACCACTCTGGTTAACAGCTGGTTCTAAATATAATGGTTAAACTTTCAAGGTCTTCATTCTTTAAATGTAACTCTTTAAGCAGGGTGGCTATAAACTGTGTAAACACCACATTTTTCGAAGAACTCTCAACGCCGAGAAACGGGGTCAGTCTGAAACAAACCAGTAATGGTAAATGTGTGTGTAAGAACTAAAAAGGGCTACAGGACTTTACTGTGGCATGCAGGATTTCATGAAGATAACGAGGTCTCTGGTGTAACAAAATTTCCAGAGCAAAGGCAGAGGAGAAGTCTCAGGACAAGACTGAAAACTCAAACACTGCTAAATAAGGACATCTGGAAGCTGGCATCAAGTGACCTGAGCTGAGAAAACCGTCACTGCCTGGCAGCGGCTATCATGCCCACTGTGGGAGTAGACACGGTGAGTACCCTACGTCCACTGCTCTCCACACCACACCCGCCTGGACTGCTCCTGTGCAGCCTGTAGACACAGTGGGTCTTTACCTCTGTTGCAGTATGTACTGTGCCCAAAGTGATTAGTCACATTGAAAAGGTGATAAGGATACTACACTATGGTGCCCAGCTAGAATCAATAGAATTTGCATAGCAAACTGGCACCCCAAGACACATCTTCGAGAGAAAGATACTTATTAAGAACACCCCATAGAAGTGGTAGAGATATCTAACAGATGTGTAAATCTCAGTGTAGGAACACAAGAAATACATTTAAAAAGGCAGGGTAGTATACAGCTCCAATAGAATATAACTCTATAGCTACAGACTCCAAAGAATTCAAAATGAATGAAGTGCCTAGAATCCAAGAGAAAACAAATGAACAGTTAACTATATTTAAGAAGTTAAATACAGTATATGAATTAGAAATTCAACAAAAAGAAGAGATTTTGAAAAAGAGCCAAACAGAAATATTGGAAATGAAGTGTTCAGAAAGCCAAACAGAAAACAAAAACAAAACACATCTAAAAGAGTCAATGACAAAGCCTAAAGACCCAGAGTTGGTTCCCCAGTACCCACATAAAGCCAGATGCATAAAGGAACACATATGTCTGGAGTTCGTTTGCAGTAGCTAGAGGCCCTGGTGTGCCCATTCTCTCTCCCACTCTCTCTGTCGCAGTCTGCTTGCAAATTAAAAAAAAAAAAAAGATTCAATGACAGACCAGATAAAGTAGAAAAAAGAGTATCTGAATCTGGAGAGGACTTTTGTTTGTTTGCTTTTATTTTTCAAGGTAGGGTCTCACTCTAGCCCAGGCTGGCCTGGAATTCACTCTGTAGTCTCAGGGTGGCCTCAAACTGCTACCTCTGCCTCCCGAGTGCTGGGATTTAAGGTGAGTGCCACCACTCCTGGCTGGAGAGGACTTTTGCAAGGTCCTAGTCAGACCAAACACAACAAACACACAGACTCATTACCAGGGTTGTTAGGGCAGAGCCTGGGCCCTGGCAGCCCTAACAAGCTAGATTCAGCCACTTGTCCTCAACAGAACACATTGACAAGTAATAGAAAAAGGAGATTGATTTAATGTGGCCACATTGGGAAGAGGCCCAAAGAGGCCCAAGTTCATCTTTTACGTCCTAATATGAGGTTTAGGTTTGAACAGAAGGCCCACGGTGTGCATGACTTAGCGGTCCTTGTCAAGGAGTGGTCCTGTCCATCCTCATGGTCTGAGCTCCACTCATTCCGGCAGGGTGCTCTCACAAGTTGTCCACACCACGTGAAGTCTCTTTCCCAGAGACAAGCTTCCCCTCTGGCTGGCACCTTTTCCCAGCATGAGATTCCTGGAGAAATTCCAACTTTTGGGGGTCTGATAGCAAAAGGGAGGGTCACATTGTCTCTTTAGAATATCTTCATTCCTGCCAGAATGGTTATACACACACTCTCTCTCTTTCTTCCTCCCTCTCTTTCTCACACTCCACTCTCTCTCTCTCTGAAGAGCATTTCAAGACCTATGGGACATTACCAAACGAACAAACTGCAATACCCAAAGATAAGGCAGGAAAAAGGGCACAGAAAAACCTAGTCAGGAGACAGTAGCAGAAAATTCCTTAATCTTGGAAAAGACAGGGATACCTATATACAGGAGATTTAAATGACACCCCCAACAGAAAAGATCATCACTATTATAATGAAACTGTCCAAGTACAAAAAAAGAATGTTAAACTCTGCAACAGGAACACACCAACTCAATGTGAGGGTGCCCTCACTGCATCAGCTTTCCACAATTGTGACAAGTAACCTGAAGTAATTCCCTTCATAGAAGTAACGGTTTATTTTGGTTCACCATTTCAGAGACTTCTCCCATCATTGCTTGGCCCCACTGCTCTGGGTCTGTGGTGGCACCGTGTATTGTGTTGAGAGTGCACTGTAAAGGAGGTCTGCATACCTCAGCAGCTGGGAAAAAACTGACAGGAAGGGTCCAGCGTTTCAGTACCTCCTTTAAGGGCATATTCTGGACGATCTAACTTCCTTCTATTAAGCCACAGCTCCTAATGGTTCTGCTACTTCCCAAAAGCAACACAGGCTAGTGACCACACCTTCAGTATGAGGGCCTTTGAAGGACATCCAAAACACCACTATAGCACCCAGTAAACTATTTCCTGATATCTGGGCAGAAATCCACAGAACAGGATGGTGTGGTAGTACATGTCTATATCCTGGTACATGGATGGTGGAGGCAGGAGAATCAGGAGTAGAAGATCATTTTCAGCTACATAGTGAGTTTAAGGACACCCTGGGCTACATGAGACCATGTCTCAAAAAAAAAAAAAAAATCTTTCCAGCACTCAGGAGGCAGAGGTAGGAGGATCACCATGAGTTTGAGGCCACCTGAGACTATACAGTGAAATCCAGGTCAGCCTGAGCTAGAGTGAGACCTTACCCTGAAAAACAAAAATCTGCAGGCCAGGAAGTAATAATGGAATGATGGATGCATGTATTCTAAATTCTGAAAGATAGTAAGTGCTAACTAAGATTACTATACCCAACAAGACTATTGTTCAGAAATGAAGGAGAAAGACCTTTTTTCTTTGGTTTTGGAGGTAGGGTTTGGCTGTAGCCCAGGCTAGCCTGGAATTCACTATGTAGTCTCAGGGTGGCCTCAAACTCATGGTGATCCTCCTACCTCTGCCTCCTGAGTGCTGGGATTAAAGGTGTGTGCAGCACCACACCCAGCAAGAAAGACCTTTTTTTCTTTTTTTTTTCTTTTTTTGAGGTAGGGTCTCACTCTGGCTCAGGCTGACCTGGAATTAACTATGTAGTCTCAGGGTGGCCTTGAACTCACTGCGATCCTCCTACCTTTGCCTCCCAAGTGCTGGGATTAAAGGCATGCACCACCATGCCCAGCTTAAGAAAGACCTTTTAAGAGAAGCAAAAACTGCTGAATCTATGACCACTAGACAAGTCTTGCAAAATATGCTCAAGAGAGTCCTATGTCCATCAGGTGCTTACCTATAAAGACGAAGACCCAGGTTCAATTCCCTAGGACCCATGTAAGCAAGAGTACAAGGTGGTGCATGCATCTGGAGTTTGTTTGCAGCAGCTGGAGGCCCTGGAGTGCCCATTCTCCCCCTCTCTCTGCCTCTTTCTCTCTCTCTCTCAAATAAATACATAAATAAATTAAAATATATTTTTAAAAAAGATAGAGACTGAGGGCTGGGGAGATAGCTCAGAGGTAAAGTGCTTACCTTGCAAGCATGAGGACCTGAGTTCAATCCCCAGAACTCATGTAAAATATGCTGGTCATGGTGGCAGATGCCTGTGATCCCAGTACTGGGCAGGTGGAGGCAGGTGGATCCTGGCCTTCCATTCTAGCCTACTAGGTGAGTTTCAGGCCATAAAATGAGGGACTCTCTAAAAAAACAAAAACAAAAACCCCACAAAAACAACCACAACAATGATGGTGTTCCTGAGGAAGGACACCCAGAGTTGTCCTCTGGCCTTGACACATATGTATCTGCACACATGCAAACACATACACAAACTACATTAATAAAAAAAATTAAAGCAGGTAGAGATTGAGTTGGGTATGGTGGTGTGTACCTGAAATGTAGCACTTGAAAGGTGGAGGCAGGAGGGTTGTTGTGAGTTTAAGGCTAGCCTGAGTTACATAGCAAAATTCTGTCTCAAAAGCCAAAAACAAGCCTGGTGTGGTGGTACATGCCTTTAATCCCAGTACTCAAGAGGCAGAGGTAGGAGGATCACTATGAGTTCAAGGCCACCCTGAGACTACATAGTGAATTCCAGGTCAGCTTGGGCTAGAGCAGGCTTGATAAACCTAAAAAAAAAAAAAATCATACAAGGGGCCAGGTGTGGTGGCACTTGCCTTTAATCCTGGCCTTTGGAAGGCTGAGGTAGGAGGATCACTGTAAGTTCAAGGTCAGCCTGGGCTAGAGTGAGATACTGTCTTGAAAGACAAAAAGAAAGAAACCACACAAGGTCTGTTGGAGAGAGGAATGTCAACATGCTTGACTGTACAGCCATGCTTCTGGAACGTTAGCCAAACACCTCCTTTGACCTTATTCATTCTCTCATAGTTTCCTTTGAAAAGACTTCTTCCCCACTCTCAGAAGGCAAATGATACAGAACTATACATTAACTTTCTAAGTGTTACCTGCTCACAAAATTTCTTTTTAGTGATCTTTTTAAAATTTGCATTTGCACGAGGCAGGTGGATCCTGGCCTTCCATTCTAGCCTACTAGGTGAGTTTCAGGCCATAAAATGAGGGACTCTCTAAAAAACAAAAACAAAACCCACAAAAACAACCACAACAATGATGGTGTTCCTGAGGAAGGACACCCAGAGTTGTCCTCTGGCCTTGACACATATGTATCTGCACACATGCAAACACATACACAAACTACATTAATAAAAAAAATTAAAGCAGGTAGAGATTGAGTTGGGTATGGTGGTGTGTACCTGAAATGTAGCACTTGAAAGGTGGAGGCAGGAGGGTTGTTGTGAGTTTAAGGCTAGCCTGAGTTACATAGCAAAATTCTGTCTCAAAAGCCAAAAACAAGCCTGGTGTGGTGGTACATGCCTTTAATCCCAGTACTCAAGAGGCAGAGGTAGGAGGATCACTATGAGTTCAAGGCCACCCTGAGACTACATAGTGAATTCCAGGTCAGCTTGGGCTAGAGCAGGCTTGATAAACCTAAAAAAAAAAAAATCATACAAGGGGCCAGGTGTGGTGGCACTTGCCTTTAATCCTGGCCTTTGGAAGGCTGAGGTAGGAGGATCACTGTAAGTTCAAGGTCAGCCTGGGCTAGAGTGAGATACTGTCTTGAAAGACAAAAAGAAAGAAACCACACAAGGTCTGTTGGAGAGAGGAATGTCAACATGCTTGACTGTACAGCCATGCTTCTGGAACGTTAGCCAAACACTTCCTTTGACCTTATTCATTCTCTCATAGTTTCCTTTGAAAAGACTTCTTCCCCACTCTCAGAAGGCAAATGATACAGAACTATACATTAACTTTCTAAGTGTTACCTGCTCACAAAATTTCTTTTTAGTGATCTTTTTTAAAATTTGCATTTGCACATGCATGTGTGTGGGCACAATACCACATGCTTGTGCCACTTTAAAAAATATTTTATTTATTGGGCCTGGAGAGATGGCTTGGTGGTTTAGTGCCTGCCTGTGAAGCCTAAGGACTCTGGTTTGAGGCTTGATTTCCCAGGACCCACATAAGCCAGATGCACAAAGTGGCACATGCATCTGGAGTTCGTTTGCAGTGGCTGGAGTCCCTGCTGCACCCATTTCTCTCTCTTTATCCGTCTCTCTCTCTCTCTTCCTCTCTCTCTCTCTGTCCCTCTCAAATAAATAAATAAAAATAATTAAAAAATATTTTATTTATTGAGAGAGAGAGAGAGAGAGAGAGAGAGAGAGAGAGAGAACTCCAGGGCCTCTAGCACAGTAAATGAACTCCAGACACATACACTACCTTGTGCATCTGGCTTATGTGGGTACTGGGGAATCAAACCTGGGTCCTTTGCCTTTACAGGCAAATGCCTTAACCACTAAGCCATCTCTCCAGTCCTGTGCCACCTTTTGTATCCAGCTTTTGTGGGTGCTGGGGAATTGAACCTGGGCTGACAGGTTTTACAAACAAGTGCCTTTACCTGCTGAACCATCTCCCTAACTAAATTTCTTTTTAGAACAATGGTGAGGAATAGATAAATATAGGCACTAATTATTTCTGTGCACCTCTTAACAGCCCAGTGGATTACTTTTGAAGAGTCATGTAAATATTGTATTGTTCTTAAGATGATCCCCTAAAATCCAGGCTCATGAATACTTAGAACAAAGAATAGCTTTGACACATTATAAAGTAGTAATACGTAAAGAAAGATAATAAGCCCTAAAAATCTGACTCAATGGTATAGTTCTATATAGAGAATTATGATTGGCATCATAATGATACAGTTGGGTGATAGCTATTGTCAAAGGTGAACTAATCAAGTGCTGGGATCCTTTTCAGGGCACCTGCTGTCCTGATGACAGGTGTCACACGGTTGACTGGAGTTTGAGGGCGCGCTTCTGTAAAGGGACATTGCACAGAGCTGGAGACAGAGGACTATCCAGTCTTCTCTGGCTAGGAGTGAGCACGGAAGAGGCTGACTACACAGAGCCGCTACTTGCCAGAGCTGACAGCTGCCGGCATGCCGGGAACTGCTCTGTTCACAGTCGGTAACTGCCACATCCAAAAGCCTTTTGTTCTCATTCCAGTTGACTCTTCTGGGTGTGACATCACTTCTTCTTACTAGAATTCTCTTTTGGCTCTCGTGGCACTCTAAGTCACAGCTCTCCTTTTACCTGGTTCTTTACAATCTCTCCTGTTGGGTTTTCTTTCTCACTACTTGATTAATGATAAGCTAAGTTTCATGCTGATTGACCCGTTCTCTTTGCAGGGCATTCCATATCATGGAATTGACTATCAATGATGACACTTCTCTTCCGGGATTTTTCTAGATTTTTGATGTCTAAAAGGTACCTAGATGTTTCATGTTCAAACCTGAATTTCTGACTTTTGCCATCAAAACATTTGGTAACAGAAATGTGGTTTTTCCTTTTGGGGGGGGCTGGGGATTGACCCCAGGGCTTTGTACATGCCAACCTCAGCAGTTATCCTATTGTTATTGTTATGTGTTATGTCTGCAGAGCTAAGGATTGAACTTACAACCTTGTTGTGCTAGTAAAACACTGTACCACTGAGCTACACTCCCAGCCCTCCTTAGTCACCCTTAACTCTTACCCTGTCTAATCGGTTGCTAACCTGTGGACTCTCCTTTTAAGGCCATGTCATGTGCTCCATTCTCGCTGTCGAAGTGTCTCTTGGATTACTGCTATAGCAACATGCTGGAACGTGGTCTCACATTCCAACCCACTCTCGCACTTGCCATCAAATCCTCTGGCTCCCACCACTCCTTTTTATAATTTTTAGCAGAAATCTAACTCTTTTAGCCCTTCTTTTTTATTGTTTCAATCACATGAATGCATACAACAAATAATGTATTTGGAGGTATGTGCTGCTAGTTGTAAAAGTTTTGTCTAACGCACTAGGCTTCACTCATTTTCACCCTCCTGGCTTATTCTCTTAAGTTTGGTGAATGCTTTCAGAACCAAAATTTCAAATGGACTAGAACAGGTCCTTGGACAACCCAGGATCCATGGGCTAGACTCAACTTGCTACTTATCTTTGTAAATAAAGTTTAATGAAATACAGGCATATCCATTAATTTATACACCCTATGCCTGATTTACTTTTTTTAATTTATTTTTTTGACTATTTGTTTGTTTTGAGATAGGGTTTCACTCTAGCTTAGGCTGACCTGGATCTCACAATGTACTCCCAGGGTGGCCTTGAACTCACAGCAATCCTCCTACTTCTGCCTTCCAAGTGTTAGGATTAAAGACGTGCACTACCATGCCTGGCCCATCATTTATTTTTATTAGCTTACACCCATTGTACAAAGCAATGGGTTTCATCTATGGCTGCTCTGTTCTGTAACAGCAGAGCTGAGTAGCTGTTGCTATAGGGCTGGTAAAGCGAAAAATATTTACTGTCTGGCCCTTTACAAAAATTTGTCAACCTCTGTAATAGAAAGTTATTTATGTACCAATATTTTTTTACTGACCTTCCACTATGTAGGCCAGGCTGGCCTTGAACTCACAGTGATCTTACTATCTCAGCCTCCCAAATGCTGAGATTAATGAAGTGAGCTATCATGCCCAGCTCCCTATATTTTTTAAAGCCCTTGATTATTTTTTGTGGTACAGGGGATTGAACCCAGGATCTCACACATGCTAGCTAGGTAAGTACTCTACTACTGAGCTGCATTCCCAGCCTAAATTCTTTGTGTACGCGTGTATATGTGTATCTGTCTGCAAGTGAGCATGTGCGTGAATGGAAGAGGACAACCTTGAGTGTTGTTCCTCAGGGACGCCATCCATGGCACAGGATGGCTCACTGGCCTGGAACTCACCTAATTAGGCTAGACTTGCTGGCCTACAAGACCCAGGGGTCCTCCTGTTTCTGCCTTCCCAGTGCTGAGATGACAAGCATGTGCCACCAAACCTGGTATTTATTTATTTATTTGACATGGGTTCTGAGGATCAAACTCGGGCCCTCATGCTTGCAAGATGAGCCTGTATCAATTCAGCCATCTCGCCAGCTGAATTCTGTTAACATAGTGCATTAGGTCCTTTTCCACCAGACTGATAACAAGCTACCTCTGTGACCTCAAAGGCTGGAGATTCTAGGCTTTCATGTGCAGCATGCTGCAGTGTGCACAAATCTTAAATCCCTGACATTGCTCTTCATATGAATCTCTGGCAGAATCTTACTTTTTCCTTTGTGGAATTTTTGTGGATTTTGGGGGAACAAGCTTGTGATGTTATTCCTTCATATTATTAAAACTGGTTCTGAGGGCTGGAGAGATGGCTTAGCAGTTAAGGCGTTTGCCTGCAAAGCTGAAGGACCCAGGTTCGATTCCCCAGGACCTACGTTAGCCAGATGCACAAGGGGATGAATGTGTCTGGAGTTCGTTTGCAATGGCTGGAGGCCCTGGCACGCTCATTCTCTCTCTCTCTGTGTCCCTCTTTCTCTGTCAAATAATAAATAAAATTAAATATTTAAAGTCACACACACACAAAAAAACAACTGGTTCTGGTCAGGCGTGGTGATGTACGTCTTTAATCCCTACGTTCAAGAAGTGTCGCTGTGAGTTTGAGGCCACCCTGAGACTACATAGTGAATTCCAGGTCTGCCAGGGCTAGAGTGAGACCCTACCTTGAAAAACCAAAAAAACAAACAAACAAACAAACAAACAAAAAAACCAAACAAAAATTACCACAGAAACCAAAAAACAAATCAAACCAACTAACCAAACAAAGAAACCCTGGCTCTTAGTTAATTCCACCCTTCCTCATAGATGCTGTATGATTTCATCTTATTTCAGCACTCTTTCCTACACCCCGGTCAAGTTTCTCCTCTTACTAAAATATAATGCCCCAGAATACAAATATTATCTAAGTTCATGACTTCAAAAATATTATAGACCAAGCCACTCATCCCAAGGAATGAATATGCTGTGAAATTAAATCTTTCACTTCGACGTTATCTTTGCAGTGCAATTGCAGAAGCTTATCAAATCCTTACAATTGACTCTCTAGGAGGAGAGAATCCTCTTTTCTTCACCATGTGTCTCTGTATATTGTTAATTATGATTTGCTATTTTTTTTCTGAAATAGCCTATGTTGCCCAGGCTGGCCTTAATCTCCTGGACTCAAACGATCCTCCAGTCTCAACCTCCTGAGTGCTGGGATTTACTGGTATGTACTAACACGTCCAGTTTATCATATGCCAATTATTTACTTGTTGAGTCTTTTTCTTAAGAACAAACCCCCAGGGGCTCGAGAGAATACTCAGCGAGTAAGGCACTTGCCTGAAAAGCCCGAGAACCTGGATTCGATTCCCCAGTACCCACATAAAGCCAGATGCACAGATGGCATTTTATGTGTCTAGAGTTTATTTGCAGTGGCTGGAGGCTCTGGTGCGGCCATTTTTCTCTATCTGCCTCTTTCTACCATAAATAAAAAAAAAGAAAAAAAGAATAAACCTCTACCCTGTTATACACTGAAAAGGACTGAAGTCTGTATTTCAATCCTGACATTTCTAGTAGTGGATATCAAAGAAAATGATAGGCTCAAATAACTTTAATTAAATAAGTTCTTAATTAACACACCAGAGTTGATAATTAACAGTGTGTTTTCTGCAGTAAATATTTCATCAGTGGCAAATGTGATTGGCAGTGAATAAAAACAAGTCTTTAATGCCTACATTTATTCCTTTTAAGTACAAATAAAAACCTATAAAGGTGTTACAAGAGGATAGCTTAACATGATCCATATGCTAGAGAATATGCTCTGAACAAGTCATGTAAGCATGCAATGTATAAATCATAAACAAGAGAAGAACTGCCTTGTGGAAACTCCAGCGATTCAAATCTCAATTCTGAAAGACAGAGCACCTATAGCCAGTTCTTTACCATATGGTAAGTGGCACAACAACAAAACAAAAAGCCACGTGTCAGACAGCATCTTGTTGATAAGACCTTTATTTAGCTGACTGCTGCACATATGCCACACATCAAAAAGAGAGAATGCAAGGCAGCCTGGGACAAGCCCCCTCTGCTTGCCACTGACCTATCAAACAACATCTGGTTAACAGGAATTATTATGTACAGTAGGAAAAAGAGTTCCAAACTTTGAGCATGACAAACAGAGATTTTCAGTTAAGAGTTGGCATTTTTTTTTTTTTTTTTTTTTTATGAAACATTATACCCAAGGACTTAGAGCTGTACAAACTGCTGATTAAGCCTTGGAAAGTTACCCATAAGTCACTGATTTGTGTCCTAACACCAGAGTTAAAAGCTTTGGTTTGTTGGACAATTGATTGACCTCTATGTTATCCACTTGTAGGGTACTAAAGTCAGTAATGAACTGTAGCTTCAAGTGTCCTTTCCCATTCTGGTCCGTATTTACTGTTTGGCTCACTGCAGTGATACTAAACCCCAGGGGCCTCCACACTGCAGCTTTTGGAACACGGGAAATCTCAGTGCAGTCTGAATGAGTATTTCCTGAGTCACCTTGGGGGCCCTGTGGATTGATACAGCCCAGGAATCTCTGAACCTGACCTTCAAAACTCATCTGAAACAGTAACTTTCTCTTACAGGGAGTTTTCTGAGGGTTTGTACTGAGTTCCAAATCCAGAAGATCCTACTGGTAGGCTGTTTTAAAGTGACGCTGAACAATACCCCTCACTCATACATACATGATCTTACTGGAAGAAAGAGCAGCGAGAATGTCCGTGTGAATAAATGTTACCAGAAAGCACACCTCTCTATGGTTTAGGGTTGGAGGAAGGGACAGGAAGTGAAAAGCCACACTTTTTTTTAACCTATCAGATTTGAGACATTCCTGGGTTCACACAGAGTTCTGCTGATTACCACGTAGACAGCAATGAAGTTACAAAGAATGCTGGAGGACAGCATTGGGCTTCAAAGAAAGGTTCGATGTGAGCTCACATTCTCTGGAAGTCAGACCAGGGAAGGAGAAGGGAAAAGGACTTTTCTGTCAAACAGAAATTTCTCCAATGTTTGCATGCCTGACACTATTTCTCACTCTAGCTATTCAAATGAACACACGTAGCCTGGAGCAGTTATGACTGTAATCTCAGTGCTTGGGAGGCTGAAGCAGGGGGACTGCACAAGGCTAGCTGGGGCTCTCAAAATATGAAACAACTACTACAACACAGCAGAACACCTGACAGTGGGCTATTAGAATCAAACAAAAGGGTCTCGAGAGATGGCTCCGTGGTTAAAGGTGTTTGCTTGCAAAGCCTGGTGGCCTGGGTTCAATCCTCCAGTGCCCACACCAGATGCACAAAGTGTGCATGCATCTGGAGTTTGTCTGCAGTGGCAGGAGGCCCATTCCCTTTCTGTCAAATAAACATTAAAAAAAAAATCAAACAAAAGCAAAATCCTGCTAGTACAGATGAGAGACATTTAATTTTTATATGTTTATTTATTTTTATTGAGACAGGGTCTCACTATGAAGGCCAGGCTGATCCCAAACTTGTGATTCTCCTGCCTCAGCCTTCTGCTGAGTGCTGGGATCATGGGCATGTGCCACCATGCCCAGCTCAGGCACTTTTATTAATAATGACCCGGGCACACAAGCAATCTAAGAAAGACAGTCTAACTGTATAGAGTTGTTCTATGAGATCATACCACTTCATCTCAGATGTGATTTAGTCTTAGCCGATTCACCTGCTTTCTTCTAGTGAGTGAATTTCCTGAGGTTTTGGCAAGGAAGGCATTTTTTCTTCAGGGTCATACTGGTTAAGGACAATACTAAAAATGGATACCTTTAGTACAAGGGTAACTCACTCACCTGTCAAGTCCTGCTCTTCCTCTCCTGGGAGGAAGTACTAGTACCCATATTTTGTCACCTTATATATATATATATTTTTTGAGAGAGCAAGAGAGGGAGAATTGGCGCACCAGGGCCTCAGCCACTGCAATCAAACTCCAGATGCTTGCACCACCTAGTGTGCATGTGCGACCTTGCACTTGTATCACCTTTGTGCGTCTGGCTTATGTGGGATCTGAAGAGATCAAACATGGGTCCTTAGGCTTTGCAGGCAAGCACCTTAACCACTAAACCATCTCTCCAGCCCATCTTCTATTTATTTTATTTTATTTTTTGGTTTTGCGAGGTAGGGTCTCACTCTGGTCCAGGCTGACCTGGAATTCACTATGTAGTCTCAGGGTGGCCTCGAACTCTCAGCAATCCTCCTACCTCTGCCTCCCAAGTGCTGGGATTACAGCTTTATTTTATTTTATTTTATTTTATTTATTTCTTTGAGAGAGAGAGTGAGAGAAAGAGGCAGATAGATAGAAAGAATGGATGCACTGGGGCTTCAGCCATTGTAAATGAACTCTAGACACATGTGCCACCTTGTACATCTGGCTTATATGGGGCCTGGGGAACTGAACCTGTGTCCTTTGGCTTCGTAGGCAAGTGTCTTAACTGCTGAGCCATAGCCATCTCTCTAGCCCGAGTTTGTCATCTTCTACAAATGAGTTTGCATTTATCTTTCTCTACATGAAGAACTGAATGATAGAAGATTATGCTGGAGCTGTCTTTGTGACGATCTACTTATACTCAAAAGTGAAATAAAGATAAGCTGTGGCCAGTAACACAAAGAGTCCAAATGTTATCTATTTTCAGAAAGTTGAGGGTTCACACAAACCCCATATATTTTGCAAAACATCCCTCTCAGCTACTAAGAAAATAAAATTCTGATATACATTTACAAAAGGAATTCTGTCTGTATATTTAGGGTTCCACTGCTACTCAAACTACACATTTAACATTAATTCTTTATTTCACTGGTTTCTTGTTGGAGAAAAGGTAGAAAATTCAACTCCATCAGTGAGCCTCCGACTAACTCTATCCTGGCTCCATCCCCCAAATAAAACAACAGCCACCTGGGCAAAATGTTGAAACATCACTCTGTTCAAGGAACTTTCTTTTTCTACAGGGTAATATAGATCGGACTATGTGCTGTACTAAGTACTTCATGGTAAGGCAGTTTAGGGTGACAGGGCCCCAAAAATAAAAAGGAATGTCCTTGAACCTTTTCTTGCAGTTTCCAAGAGAAGGATACAACATCTCATTTCTTGCTAATTACAAGAATTCCCTAAATCTGTTTCTTCTTCAACCCAAGTCCCTCTCTAGCAAGGAGTTCCCCTTTCCTAGAATTAAGATCCTTGGAAGGATTACCTGAACCTGGCTTTGAGGCTGGTTAGCTCACTTAGCACCCCTTCAAACACAGAAACCAGGTGCCAGGGCTAATCAATTCAGCCCCATCCAGAGCCCAGGAAAGGCTTCAGTCCGGGTCTCAAGGTGGGCTTTACCCCACTCCTGCTTTCTCATGGGAAGGAGCTCTCTATAAGGTCTCCCCCTCCTTCTCTTGAGTTCTGGGCTTCTCAAACCTCCTTGCATCCTTTGGCAAAAGCTTTGCATTTCTTCCTTCTCTTAAGTCCTACCCAGATTATGCCCCACTCTTGGGCATGAACTGTTTTCCTTCTCTTAAATTCTATCTATAAACGAATAAAACCTGTAAACTTTACCCTCTCATCTGAGGATTTCAATTTGTTGAGTTATAAGACAAGAATATGGAGACACCCCAATATTATACTGGTGTGTTGGCGTATGTTGGTGTATTGATAGAGGAACCCCAATTCCTGTATTGATGATACTTTTTCTAAGATTTGTTGATGTTTTCAAGTACAGTAACATTTACTTGACAAAGAAACAAATGCCAAGAGGTCAGAGCTCAGTTTAATATTCATATACCTGAAAATGTATGGTGGTGAATGAGTTTCTTTTTAAAAAAATATTTATTTATTTATTTATAGAAAGAGGCAGATAGAGAGAGAGAAAAAAAAGGCACACCAGGGTCTCTAGCCACCACAAATGAACTCCATATTCTTGCACCACTTTGTGCCTCTGGCTTTATATGGGTACTGGGGAATCAAACCCAGGACATTAGGCTTTGCAAGCAAGTGCCTTTAACCACTGAGCCATCTCTCCAGCCCATGAAGGCAGGATCTCAACCACTTAGTGAAAAGTGATTCAATCCTCCCTCCCTCCCTTTCCTTTCTCTCTGTCTTTGAGGTAGGGTCTCATTCTAGCCCAGGCTGACCTCAAACTCATGGCGATACTACTACCTCTGCCTCCCAGGTTTCTTTTGAGTCAGGGTCTCACTCTAGCCCAGGTTGACCTGGAATTTACTCTGTAGCCCCAGGCTGGCCTCAACCCACAAATTCTACCTCAGCTTCCAGAGTGCTGGGATTAAAGCATGTGCCACCACGCCCAGTGAGTTTATTTTGTAAAAATATTTTTTGAGACTAAGTTGGTCTTCAACTTTTCTGTGAGGCTGTAGCAGGTGTTAACTCCAAGAGGAGACTCAAGAGACTTTCTTCAGGGTAAGTCAGTAAAAGATGAGCACATAACCCCAGAAGTCCTCCCACTGGCCTACACTTCTAACCACTAGACCACATGAGCTCACACGTCTGATTCATTTAAGAACTGAATAGGTCTTATGATGTTCAAAGGCCCATTTGTGCACCTTCTTCAAGTAACATCTGCAATCTGTCATTACAAAATAAAATATGCTAAAGGAAGCTAACAAGTCTGCAGCTTCAAATTCATTCTCTTGTAACAGCTAGGGGCCTTCCACCTCTGCTAACACACACAAACTGTAGAAGAAAGCTGTGCCAGTACCTAAGCAAATCCTTAGTCACATCAACCGATTCACCATTCTTCTCCTTGGCACACCAATAAGTCCTGGAATTGAAACACTTGTTCTCAGTTGTTTTTGTGGTGTGTGTGCATGCACGTGTGGGTGGACATCAGAGGACAGCTTTGAGTGTCAACCATTGCCTTCTACCTTGTTTGAAGCAGGATCCCTCATTGTTCACTGTGCTGATTTTACCAGGCAAGCTGGCCCATTGAGCTCTCCAATAATTCTGTCTACAATAGCCTTCGCAATACAGCCGTGCGGGGATGCTAGCACTCTACACTCGGGGAGTCTAAACTCAGGTCCTCACGTTAGCATGGCAAGCGCTTTATCCCCTGAGCCATCTCCCTAGCCCTCTTCTTAGCCCTTTGTGTACAAATTGGAATCACTTAGGGAACCTAAAGAATACTGTCCAGGTCTCCCAAAGATTAGTGTATCACATTCTTTCAGTCAGTCGTTAATATATATGTGTTTTCCAAGTTCATATGGGCTTCTAATTATTGAGAATCACTTGAAGTTCTGCTAAAACTTCTGGGAACTCGGTCTTGTTATGTTGACCCAGCCAGCCTTGAACTCAAAGGCTCAAGTGATCCTCCTGGCTCAGTCTCCTGAGTAGCCAGAACCGTAAGCACACTTTCCATAACCTAACTGTTTTGAAATGAATAACTTTGTTGAGTGTAATCAGCTGCTAACTACATTGCTGGAAGAAAGCGAAGAGCAAATATTGGCTGTGGTGGTGCACATCTTTAATCCCAGCACTCAGGAGGCAGAGGTAGGAGGCTCACTGTGAGTTTATGGCCAGCCTGAGTCTACATAGCGAATTCCAGGTCAGTCTGGGCTGGAGTGAGACCCCACTCAAAAAAAATAAAATAAAATAAAATAAAGAACATGAAGAGCTAAGGATATATTTTTCTTTTCTTTCTTTCTTTCTTTCTTTCTTTCTTTCTTTCTTTCTTTCTTTCTTTCTTTCTTTCTTTTTTTTTTGAGGTAGAGTTTCACTCTGGTCCAGGCTGATCTGGAATTAACTATGTAGTCTCAGGGTAGCCTCGAACTCACGGCGATCCTCCTACCTCTGCCTCCCGAGTGCTGGGATTAAAGGCGTGTGCCACCACGCCCGGCAGGATATATTTTCATATAAGCAACTGACAACAAAGCAGATGGTAAGGCTATACAAAAAAAGATGTCTTATTTTATTTATGTAACCCTAAACAAGGAAGCATTCTTTCTACCTAGGGCAGGATGAAGAAAGACTTCTAAGAAGTTGGTAATACACATTTTCTACAACTGTGTCTGAAACGTACCATACAAATGCCTGTAAGTACAACATGTAGTGCAGTATCTACCTCCTGGGTGATGGGTTATTCTAGAACCAATTCTATTTTAGCAGTTCACAGAAGATAAAATAATAAGTCACTGGAAGAAAAAAACTCCAATATTTGCAATCAAGTTTTTGAATGAATCATTTCTACATGTATATATATGTGGATTCATGTATGTGTATATAGGCCCAAAGGTTGACATGGGAATCTTTCCTGATCACTCTCCACCTTTCTTTCTTTTTCTTTCTCTTCCCTTCCCTTCTCTTTTTTTGTTTGTTTTTTTGAAGCAGGGCTCGCTCTAGCCCAGGCTGACCTCAAACTCGCAGCGATCCTTCTACTTCAGCCTCCGCAGTGCTGGGATCAAAGGCATGTGCCACCATGCCTGGCTCCACCTCTTTTTGAGACAGGTTCTCTCACTGAACCTAGATCCCACTGACGAGGCTAAACAATTAGCACTAAGCCAGAGGATCCGTCCCCCCTGCCTCCCCAGGCTGGAACATGTGGCCACATGGGCATTTTCCTTGGGTGTTGGGGATCCGAGCTCAGGTTCTCATGCTGTGCAACAAGCACTCTACTCATTGAGCAGTCTCTTTAGCTACCTAATGAAACGCCTCCAACAATTAAAACGTTCCCTTATTTTGTAACCATCTGAATTAAAATCTCTCCCTAATTAAAAATATTTTTATTTGTAAGAGGAGAGAGAAAAGGGGCATGGGAATGAATATGGGCACACCAGGGCCTTTTGCCACTGCAAATGAACTCCAGGTGCAAGTACCACTTTGTGCATCTGGCTTCATGTGGGTACTAGGGAACTGGATCTCAGACTGGCAGGCTTTGCAAACAAGTACCTTTAACCAGTGAGCCATCTCCCTACTCCTCCTTCAAAAAATTAATTATATACTTCGTAACAATTTCACTTGCAGAAAGACAATGCTAGACTTGGTCAAGAGCAGTAATTCTCTTTAAACTGAACCGTCACATCACCCTGGAATGCATGAATCATGTTCAAGACTGTCCCTATAGTGACAGTCTTTCATTTGGAATAGTAAGCAACTGTCTTTTTTTTTTTTCACATGCAATGTGATTTTTATCAGTACCACCAAATTTATACTAAAGTCTGCAATGGCCGCTATAATTTATGTGTTTCCCATTCATTCACTTATTTGATTGATTCAGTGAGTATTCACTGAGTTACTAAGTAGCAGATTGAGTTCTGGGTACCCGGTTGTGAGAAAAAAGCAACCCACACAATGATTCCAACCACGTGGAGGTTATGTTTTTATAAAAAAAGAGTTTCAAATTTACTTCACTTACTGTACATATTTTTTTCTGAGGCAGCATTATTCACATATTGCACAAACATAGTATTTGGATGAGTAGAAAGTCTTGGGCTGGACAGATAGCTTAGTTGGTAAAGTGCTTGTCTTACAAGCATGACGACCTGAGTTTGACTACTAGTACCCATATAAAATGCTGTGTGTGGCAGCACATGCCTTTACTTTAACCTCTGCTCTGGGGAGGGAGAGACAGGAGACTCCCTGGGACTCATTGGCCAACTACTGTAGTCTAACTGGCGAGCTCCAGGCCAATGAGAGCACCTGTTTAAAAAAACAAAAAATTTGGAGCCAGGTGCGATGGTGCATGCCTTTAATCCCAGCATTTGGGAGGCTGAGGTAGGAGGATTGCCGTGAGTTTAAGGCCACCCTGAGACTACACATAGTGAATTCCAGATCAGCCTGGGCTAGAGTGAGACCCTACCTCAAAAAAAAAAAAAAAAAAAAAAAAAAACCAAGCAAAACAAAACAAAAGTTGAGCTGGAGAGATGGCTTAGCAGATAAGGCATTTGCCTGCAAAGCAAAAGGACCCAGGTTCAATTCCCCAGGACCCACATAAACCAGATGCAAAAGGTGGCACATTTGTCTGGAGTTGGTTTTCAGCAGCTGGAGGCTGTAGTGTGCCCAATCTCTCTCTATATCTGCCTCTTTCTCTCTCCCTCTCATATAAATAAATAAAAATTAAAAAAATAAAAAATGAATTCATAAAAAAAGGAAAGTCTGAGAAATATTACAGCACTGCTATAGTGGGATTTATATGGTTTGCTCAGGGATTCTCCAGTAAATAAGGATTAAATAAATGGGAGGCTGGGCTGGAGGGATGGCTTAGCGGTTAAAGCATTTGCCTACAAAGCCAAAGGACCCTGGTTCAATTCCCTAGGACCCACGTAAGACAGAGGCATAAGGTGGAGCATGTGTCTGAAGTTCGTTTGCAGTGGCCGAAAGCGCTGGCGCACCTATTCTCCCTCTCTCTCTGCCTTTCTCTCTCAAATAAATAAAATAAAGTAAAAAAAAAAGTTAGCCAGGCATGGTGGCACACACCTTTAATCCCAGCACTTGGAAGGCAGAGGAAGGAGTATCGCTGTGAGTGTGAGGCCTACTAAATAGTGAATTCCAGGTCAGCCTGGGCTACAGTGAGACCCTACCTTGAAAAAAAAAACACACACACAAAAAACAAAAGTGGACAGTGTTTTTTTAAAATTTTTTAAGTTTTTCGAGGTAGGGTCTCATTCTAGCCTCGAACTCATGGTGATCCTCCTACCTCTGCCTCCCAGGTGCTAGGATTAAAGGCGTGCGCCACCATGCCTTGCTTGGACAGTGCTTTTAAGGATAACACTACTCACGGTTGTCCTCTGACTTCCACACGCATGCACATGCATGTACACCTGCATACACATATACACATAAAAAAGAAAGCCTCTTATTTGTGTGTAGAGACTTGTGCTCATATGTGTTTTTGTGAAGTACATGTTTCTAAACTTTTCAAAATATATTTTATTTACTTATTTATTTAAGAGAGAGAGAGAGAATATGAGAATGAATGGACACTCCAGAGTCTCTAGCCACTGCAGACAAACTCCAGACACATGGACTACCTTGTGCATCCAGCTTTACAAGGGTACTGGAGAATCAAATCTGTGTCCTTAGGCTTTGCAGGCACCTTAACCACTAAGGCATCTCTCCAGTCCCATGTTTATGTTTCTAAGACTGATTTGTAGGTCATGGAAGAACAGGGAAGGTGAAAACTATAAATATGGGAAAAACAGTTGCCAAAATTAAACATAATGATTGTATAGGTCAAACTCAGAAATGCTGCCTTGAATTAATTCTCCTAGGATAGGTCGCTGACCTGGAGTGGAAGGGAGAAGGAACAGAACCAGCTGAGAAATACAAATAGCAAAAATGGGGTTTGGAAGCAAAAACATACAAGAGCTAGTTTTTTCTTTGTGGTGTGAAACAATCCAGCTTTGTGCGTGCTAGGCAGACATTCTACCTAGTTCACTCATATTTGAAACTAGACCAGGAGGCACAATATCACTAAATACTAATAAATGTATGGCAAGGAGAGAAATGTGTGGAAACAGTCAATGAAAAGGAGATGGGCTCAGGGGATGTGAGGGGGGAAAAAAAAGAAAGGCAAATATACCTTTGATGACATTCCATAACCTTCACCTGCGCCTCTACCTTGAACCTCAAACCCACTTTAGATTCCTCAGCAGTATTCTGGCTGGAACATTTCTTTCTGCGACATCACTCGCAGCGAAGTGTCCATGTTTTGCACTTAGGCCCAAACCAGAATTTCAGAGGTGACGAGCTGATGAAAGGTGCTTGTCTTTTTGAAGCTCCTTGCGTCCTCTGGTAAGTGAAGCGGAACACCACCTCACTGAATCTGCTCGTTCTCCCTGCCCCCGCAGCTTCTAGCTGGGCATCATGGCATGCCCTTGCGGTCCCAGTTCTGTGAGAGGTTAAGGTAGGAGGATGCCATAGTGACGCCATCTCATTAGAAGCAAACAACCCCCCCCCCCAAAACAACAACTTGGATTTAGGGTGGGGAAGATTGCTCAGTGGTTGGAGGCACTTGCTTGCAATGTCTCCTTGCCTGTGTTCAGTTCCCCAGTGCTCATGTAAAGCCAGATGCACAAAGAGGCATATACATCTGGAGTTCATTTGTGGTGGCAGGAGGGCCTGGTGTGTCCATTCCCTCTCTGTCTCTTCCCAGAAATAAAATATTAAAAAAAAAACACTTGGATTTAGTCTAACTCTTTACATTGCCATAGAGAAAAATAATACCCAGTGAGGGTATCTGTGCAAAGCTACACTGCTAGTTAGGAATAAAAACAGGACATTATCCAGAATGAGATGGGTTTAGGTTTAGGGCCTCAAGAGGCTTATATAAGTTAAAGCTTGTCTTTTGGGTAAAAGCAATGTTTAATAAGTCAATAACATACATTAAACCTCAATTACTTTTACCTTTGGTAAGCGGGGAGTGGTAGTGCATGCCTGCAATCCCAGCACTTGGGAGAATTGCTGTAAGTTTAAGGTCAGAATGGGCTACAGAGTGAGACCCTGTCTCAAAAACAACAACAACAAAAAACCAAAAAGTAAGATCAATAAAAATGTTTACCTTAGGTAAAGTCACCAAATTGATGACACCCATAGTGTAATATGAAGGGTTTCTAACAGAAAAAGACAAAGCGGACAAGAACACATTAAGAAGTGGTATCTCACTATGAGTTTCCCATTTCAGAACTATTATCTAGAAACTGGAGATAAAAACTTTGATTATAAAAGGATATGACAGCCAAATAAAATAAAATGTTTTTCTTGTAACAGATGGCTTATGCCCTGCTCATGTTTGCGGTTAATGCTTTAGGATTACCTATTAATAAGGAAGCAGGGATGCGTTCCACTGATATTCTAATTCAAAAGAAGCAAGTCCTCTGTAAATCACTTTGTAGTGATCTAGTATATGTGCGTTTGTTTAAGGGGCTGGGCTACAGAGCCTTTAAAACTTTATATCCAAATCCTGTTTGTGGCGAGTCTATAAAGCACCTTTGTGGATGAGTACTAATTACTGCCAGACGGCAATTCTTTTAGCTTGGTGGCTCTGTGACTGAAGTGGAATCAAGCAGGGGTACCTATGCAACGAGGACCACACTTTCCTAGTGTAGAGCCCCAGCTGGGGCAACACTGACAGTCAACTTCCTGTGTCCCAGCTCGCAGAGGCCCAGTCAGATGTACTAGTAGTACCCCTGGGACAGGCTACTGAAATGAAAACTGGCACGGGCCAACAGCTAGCTGCTGGTGTGGAGGAGGGGGAAGCTGTGAGCATTTAAAAAATATTGTATGCATGTATTTATTTATTTCAGAGAAAGGGAGGAAAAGAGAGAAGAAAGAGAATGGGTGCATTAAGGTCTCTAGCCACTGCAAATAAACTCCAGACGCATGTGTCACCTTGTATATCCATACTATGAAATATTATTTCTTCATACAAAGGAATACGGTACTGCTACATGCTATAACATGGACAAAAACTTTGAAAACATGTTAAGTGAGAGAAGCCAGAAACAAAAAGACCATATCTTATATAATTCCGTTTATATAAAATGTAGAATAGGTAAATCCATAGGAAATATGTAAATGATTGTCACAGGATAGTAGAAGGGTAAACTGGGGCTGAGCTAATGTGAAATTTCTTTTTTTTCGGTAACAAAATGTTCTGTTATTAGACAGTATTGATGACAATAAAATGTAGTGAATATACTAAAAGCCAATGAGCTGTACACATGGAAGTGGCAAATTTCATGTTCTATGAATTTATCTCAATAAAAAGTAAATATAGCTGTTGGGCGTGATGGCATACGCTTTTAATCCCAGGACCTGGGAGGCAAAGGTTGGAGGATCACTGAGTGTTCGAGGCCAGCCTGAGACTACATAGTGAACTCCAGGTCTGCCTGGGCTAAAGGAGACCCTACCCTGAAAAACAAAACAAAAACAAACAAACAAAAAAAGTAAATATAAAACGTCATAATTATAAGGCACTAAAAAGTAATTTTAACCATCTTCTACTGTGGTCTCAAATAGCCAACTAAATTTGAGGTGTTAAGAGAAATATTTGGGATTCAGGAACACTTCTCAGAACCAGTAAATTTCTAAGGAAACTTCTCTTTGTTTCTCATGTGAGCTCACAGAATTTCATGAGGAAATTAAGTGATGGTCAGGTCTTAAGAACCAGCTGGCTGAGGGTAAAAGGCTGTAGTCACATCTTCATTCATGCCTGGTAGCCCCAGGGAAGTGACTCTCCAGAGTATCTGTCTGTATGATGGTTACCTAAAGTGGCTGTCTGTGTCATGATGGCTTTGGTTTAGTGATCATGGTCAAGTTGAGTTTGTTTCAATACCATTTCCCAGGACTTACATGCTACTCCCTGAACTATGGGAATACTCAAAGCTTTTAGAGCAAATACACTATTGCATGGTCTCTAGCTACAAAGAAGGCCACAGTTCACTGGAAAGAGCCAGTTCAGGTAAATAAAATGAAAGCAGACACTTTTGGAGATGGCCTTGAAAGCTTTCCATTAGAGAACACCAAGGGCACATGAGTAGGAATAGCATGTATCCATGTTTGATGAGCACACGTCACTTTCCTGAGTCTATCTGTGCCAAGTAATACAAAGTAAGTATTCATCTCCTTCATTAGATAAATAGTTCCCAAGGCACACATCACATCTCTCTCCCTGGCCACTCATTTAGAGACATTTGACTTCTACCGACAACTAAATATACACCATCAGAATGCAAAACAGTGGCCTATGCATAAAGGTTCTACATTACATAGAGGTGGAAAAAGTTACATTTTTAGTATAAGTAATCTTGAGGAACCTTGAATCCCATTTCTGGTGCATGGGCTGCACATAACAGACCTCAGGCTACTTAATTTGTTTTTTGATGCTTTCTTTTTCACTGCTAGTTTTTGTCAGGACCTTTCTCTAGATTTTTCAGCTTCAGGTCAGTATTGGCACAGTCATATCCATGTGTTATAAGCTCCAATATAATGACAATGGTCAAAGAAGACCAAGGGAGGGGGACTAGAGAAAGGAGAGATGGGACAGAGCCAAAGCCAAGGAGACATTCTATGGAGAATATATATATATATATATATATATATATATATATATATATATATATATATATATATAATCTCCTCAAGGAAGTTATTCTAAATAGTGTAACCACGCTGAAAAGTGATTCTTCAGTCTCATTTCCTCTACTTTTAGCAAGATGGAAGTCAAAAAGAACGTGAGTGGGAACATATGCTATGGCATGATGCTGCAGCATAGAATGTACCTTATGCAAGTCATTAGTACTTTTTATTTATTTATTTATTTTTGGTTGAGGTAAGGTCTTACTCTAGTTCAGGCTGACCTGTAATTCACTATGTATTCTCAGGGTGGCCTTGAACTCACAGTGATCCTCCTACCTCTGCCTCCCAAGTGCTGAGATTAAAGGTGTGTGCCACCACACCCAGCTCATTAATACTTTCTACTTAGCATAGAAACACTTTAAAATATATAGATGCATTCACAGGTTTTATATAGCTTAACATGTAGGTACTAAAATATGATTATATATATTTATTAAGTTATACATCAAAGATTATATATAGAGAGAACCTGATCTTATTATGGCATATTTATTTGGGAAAATCATATTCAAGCTTGTATTATGTCAATATATAGACCTTTTCTGAACAAATGTCTGATAAAGCTCATCAACAACATTACTGCTAAGGGCAATTATTTGGTTACTTTTACTTTCTAATCCATTCTTAGAAAAATAGGTCCATCAGTTATTACTGTTCTGGAGTTTTTTCTACATATGAGTTCTCGAAAGTCTTTAACATTTATTAACCAAAAAGGAGACTAAAGGAACATTAATTCCAATATTGTAAAATAAATATATATTGGGTTAAATACTTCTTTAAAAAAGTTTATGTGTTCTTGGCAAAGTCAGGGTCAGAATGTATAAACATCAATCTGTGTTCAAAGCACAGTAGCCATGCAAGTCCCACAGAAGCAGAAAGAAATCTAAATGAAGTGAAAATGAGCCACGACACATTTTTAAATATGCACGCATGCCATCGAGCATGCAATGACCAACTGCCAGCTCTAGTTGGTCAAATTTCTTCCTGAGATTATACTGATATAAAACTCCAATGAGCTTGCATGGACATGTTACATGTTATGGTATAAAATTTTTCTCAGGCTGGAGAGATGGCTTAGCGGTTAAGGTGCCTGCCTCCTAAACCTAAGAACACTGGTTCCAATCTCCAGGGGTTCCAATCTCCAGGTCTCACGTTTAGCCAGATGCAAAGTGATGCAAGGGCACAATGCCACACTTGACCACAAGGGGGCGCACACATCTGGATTTCATTCGCAGCAGCTGAGAGGCATCTCTATCCGTCTTCCTCTCTCTCTGTCTCTGTGTCTCACTCAAAAAAATTTTTTTTTCTCAATGCTACATCTGGGAAAGTACAGTGGAAATTATCAGGAAAATGTAATTTGATTAGAAATACTTCACCTTTAGGAATACTGATGTGAAAATTCAAGACCCAGTCTTTTCTGTTGTTCCACACTCACATGTTGTGGTAGTTTGAATAGATGCCCCCAATATATTCAGTGTTTTATTAGTTTATAGTTTGCATTTGCAGCCACTTGGCTGGAGACAATGTCACTGGGTGGATCTTAAGGTGTGGTGGTGGGTTTAGGATTCCAATCTAAAGATATGCAAAGTGTGCCTAGCTGGGAGTTCCTGAGGTGTGCTGTGCTGTGTGGCTTTTCTCTCTCTCTTGCCTGGTCCTGTAAAAGACAGGCCAGCTTCTTCTGTCATTATGGAACTTACCCTGGATCTGTAAACTTCAATAAATAAATCCCTTCCTCCATAACTGTGCCTGGTCTGGAAGTTCATCTCAGTGAACCTGAAGCTGTCTGATACACATGTTTTGCTCAAAATGTTGCTACCCCTTTCCTATTTCTAACAAGAGCACCATGGCAACATGCTGATTTCATACACATGTATATACATACATGTGTATATATTATATATTATTCTAAGTGATTTGTATGAAGAATTTTGAAAAGTTTTCATGCACTGAATGAATGCTACTAATAAAACTTCAATATTTGCATATAAGATAGTACTATACTGTTATAATAGTATTTATTATATAGATCATAAATATATAAGATAATTGGACCTTTTGTGTATGTGTGCCATTCAGAATCTTTTTTAAAAATTTATTTGAGAGACATAGAAGTACATGTGTCTCTTTTCTCTTTATATGTGGAGGCCTCTTTGGGTGTCTGAAATTCCTATACTTTTCACTGTAAGGCTCTTTATCCATGCTGGCCCACATACCTACCTTTTCTTTCATCAAAGACGCAATGCTATCTTCTCTAAAAGTAATTTTAAACTTTGTATAGGAAGAATATGGGATAGAAATACCAAGTATCCTTACAAAGTACAGAAATCAGAGGGATCAGTTTTAGCATGACACACACTTAAAGCTATATTCCTAACATTATAGTAATACTTATCAAAGGGTGAGAAATGGACAAAGTTGGGGTGAAAAAGGCTATCAGGTGAGTAATAGCTTCCCTGGGAAGAAGTATGAAAGCTAAAGGAGGCTGTGAGCAAAGAAGAAATTAGAAATCCAACATGCAGAGATAGAAATCGTAGATGCTAAGGATCAAAGAATCAGTAGAGCCACCTGTAATCTGAAGATTCAGAATGTGAAACAAGGTTAGGGATATAGCTCAGTGATAGGTCACTCACCCAGCATGCACAAGGCCTTGGGTCCCTGGTACTGCCAAAGGGAAAAAAATGAAGCAAAATAAAGCAATACATAAATAAATAAAAAGAAAAAAAAAAGAATGTGAAAATACAGAATGGTTAAAAACTATTAAGGAGGACCTGTGGCAAAAGTTAGAATTATGAGAAAACAAGATTTCAAAAGCAAAAACCTACACAGTACTTCATGACTTGGCATCTATCGTGACAAAAGATTTTTAAAAGGAGCCAAAAGGGAATGGTTTAAGTTTTTCAGGAATTAAAAGGATCAATGAAGAAAAAAGGGAAAGGAGGCTGAGTTACCTTCAGTTTCTGGGTTTAGGGCATAATAAAAGAGACAAATCACATGAAATAGCATTTACTGCTACATCTTTAAGATTTCACATGTGAAATGTAACAGATAGAAGACATATAATGTGCTTCTTGGATTCAATCAAGTTACTATTTTGTATGGGTCACTGACCCTTGAAAAAAGATGTTTCCTGTATTGCATCCAAAATTAGGGAAGTCAAACAGTGCAAAAAAGCATTAATAATGGTTTCAATATTTTATGTGACATGGTGCCTATATTAAAATCAGACACACCAGGCATGGTGGTGCACCCCTTTAATTAGCACTTGGGAGTACATAATTTATTAGTAATTTAGCACTTGGGAAGTACAAGTAGGAGGATTGTTGTGAGTTCAAACCCAGCCTTGGACTACATAGTGAGTTCCAGGTCACCTGGGCTGCAGTGAGACTCTACCTTGAAAAAAATAAATATTTTTATTAAATAAATCAGGTTAGCCAGGTGTGGTGGTGCATGCCTTTAATCTCAAAACTTGGGAGGCTGAAGTAGAAGGATTGTCCTAAGTTTGAGGCCACCCTAAGACTACTTTGTGAATTCCAGGTCAGCCTGGGTTAGAGCAGGAACCTTGAAAAACCAAATCAAATCAAATAAAGCACTAGAGTTTTGTATTTTATGGAATAATCACCTGAAATTTTCATAACAGCTTTTACAATTTCATTTTCATAGTGCCGTTTATTCCTTGCTATACATTTTGGAGATGTGGCAATAAGTTAATAAAAAAAAACAAATGCAGGGCCTAACACCCTCAGTAAGCAGCTGTTAGTGAAGATAATACTTCCAGTCCCTGGATTAGAAAGCAAGATTCTGAGATTACTGCTGGGCCTACGCCTTTAACATGTCAGCCCACAAAATTACTTCCTCTTAGGATGATGAGTTACAGAAGTGCACTTAGCAGTTGTCTGTGAAGGTGACTAGGAGGAAGATGATATCATGGGTGAGCACAATTACTGGTCATTTCTATCAGTGACCAAAATATTTATACATTTCATAAGATAGAAAGAACTTTCTAAAAAATTAATAAGATCTGTTTCACCAACTACCAATTCAACTGGAACACTGAATAGCAGAAATGACAAAAGATTTGTTCTTAGAGTTGATAAAAAATTTATGTCAGAGCATTCAAGTAGAGTTATTTTCTGTGTTCTGATTTAATGAATCATGTGAGTTGTATCTGGCTGGGTGACACAGATTCTGGCTCACTGAAGCCTGCTCTAATGCTTCCCAGCACAGCCTTCCTTGGGACAGCAGAGCAGGAGCAACATGTCAGACTGAAGTAATATCAAAGAAAGAGAGAGTGGGGCTGGAGAGGCCGTGAGGCTGACTCATAACACTTCTTGACCTGTGAGTGTCCACTAAGTTTTCCATGTCCTGTGGGCTTCAATGACCCAACAAGCACCTAGCAGCAACAGTAATGCAGTAATGAATGATCCTCAAAAGATGTTTGCAATTCAAGCTGAAAAACACTACATTTATTAAATGGCTTTAACCCTTTAGAGAAATAGCCTTAGAAACCACTGGTGATTTCATAAAAGGTGAATGAGTAGTAAATGTTTTATATCTGCCTGTGTCATGACAGTCTATTTTAGTTCTTTTAAATCTGTCAGAGTTTAAAGTGCAGATTGATTAGAAAATAAAACCTCTCTGATGCTTTTAAAGCAAAGTATGTTGAAAGCATTAGACACCTAAAAATTCAGGTACCAAATAGGGAAGTTCATTTAATGTTAATGGTTATAGAAAATGAAATTAAAGGACTACTGTATAACCACATATGGGGATGTTCCTTCTATTAAAAGATAATTATTTATGAAAAATAGAATCATAGAGTTTACAAAGTTAGCAACTATTTTTCCCTAATCAAATTTTAATTTAGATCAGGGTCCACTGCATGGATAGCAGTTTTTAATAAAAGATTTTTTTTTTTTTTAATTTTATCAAGAGCTGGGCGTGGTGGTACACACCTTTAATCCCAGCACTTGGAAGGCAGAGGTAGGAGGATCACTGTGAGTTCGAGGCCACCCTGAGACTACATAGTGAGTTCCAGGTCAGCCTGGGCTAAATTAAGACCCTACCTGGAAAAAAAAAAGTTTATCAAGGATTTAGTATAAAATCTAAGAGTACTTACAATGTCAGTAACACCACAGCAATTAAAGTCCATTCGACAGGCTTGTGTATAATGTTTTTATTCGTTAATCTGAAAGAAAGATGAAATTTACCCAATGATTTCTTTATAAGAATTACATTACTTTTTCTTTTTTTCAAAAAATTAATTAATTTATTTGTAAGCAGACAGAGAGATAGAAGAGAGACAAAGAGAATGGATGTGCCAGGACCTCCAGTAAACAAGCTCCAGATACATGTGACACCTTGTGTATCTGGCTTTATGTGGGTCCTGGGGAAATTAAACCCAGGTTGTTAGGTTTTGTAGGCAAGCACTTTAACCTCTGAGCCATCTCTCCAGCCCACTTTTGCTTTAACAAAATAAGATTATATATTTCACAGGAAAATGTCAGCAGTATAATGTCACTGTCAGTATTTGATAATGGTAATCACAAAGGAAAGAGTCCAACCCCACTTTCATATCTTACAATAAAAGTACTGTTAGACAAGGTGGGATGGTGGGACAACGAGGGAAACTAAATCACATGGTTTATTAAAATATATACAAACACATATTTTTAACAAAATGGAGTGCAGTATAATGCAGTCTGACAGATCAGGATATTAGGCCAAGAGCTGTCACTTATGAATGCTTTGCTTTTGGCACATTAGTCATAATGTAAAACTTAAGAACAACTGGTAAAATAAAGTCAATAACATCACCTATCCTCCCTCCTAGAGTTGTGTGAGGATTAAATGTACAATACATATCTACATTGCCAAACACAATGACCACTTCGCAGTCCTAATTTTAACCTACCAGCAGATTTTGATCCAGTTGATCACTCCCTTCCCCATGGAACATTCTCATCTGATTTTCATTTACCCGGTTTCACCCTCTCTTATTGGCACTCTCAGACATTTTAATATTTGAGCACCTATGCTTCTGCCCTTGGGTCTCTTCTCTCCTGCATAAGTTCTCTTCCCTTGGGGGTATAACCCACCTCAAAGCACTAAGATAGCCGTGTGCCAATGCTCCCAAATTTCCTCTTTCTAGTGTGGACTTCTTCCTCCAATTCCAAACTTCTATATCTTGTGGTATAGATCTAAGGGGTATCTAAACTTAGCATAAGAAAAAAAAAAAACCTTTTTCTCCTCTTACCTTTGTTCATTTCTCCAGGTTTATCCACATCCTAGATATTCTATGACTGGCCCACTCTTGTTTTCAGGTTGTTACATCTGCTGTTCCTTCTATCTCATCTGTTTTCACAGACAGCAGCACCTTACTTCCCATTAGGCCTTTGTACAAAAGAATCTTTTCTTTTGTTTTCTTTTTTTTTTTTTTTTTTTTTTGAGGTAGGGTCTCGCTCTAGCCCAGGACAACCTGGAATACACTATGTAGTCTCAGGGTGGCCTTTAACTCACAGAAATCCTCCTATCTCTGCCTTGTAAGTACTGGGATTAAAGAAGTGTGCCACCACGTCTGGCCAAATGAATCTTTTCAATGAAGTGCTCCCCACCTGCCTAAAATCACAACTTTCTCCCTCCTCAGTACTACCCTGTTTCTCTGGTTCGTGTAAGAAATGGAGAATGTATTAGAAAGAGATAAGACTATGTAACCACATAATATATTACACCAAAATGTATATGTCTTCCTCTGGCAGAATGTAAGTACCATGAGAGAGGGGACTGGGTGTTATTTACTGTGTGTGTAGAAAGCAAGAAAAATGAATGTATCATAGAACAAAAACAGCTCAGAGAAGGATAAGCATGGAAGGAAAAAAACAATAAACAGAATCTCCCTCTCTCTCTCTTTTTTTTTTTTTGGAGAGAGAGACAGAGAGAGAGGGAGAGGAAGACAGAGATGGGCGCACCAGCAGCCTCTCAGCTGCTGTGAACAAAATCCAGATGCGTGCACCCCCTTGTGGTCAAGTGCGGCATTGCACCCTTGCGTCACTGCATCTGGCTAAATGTGGGACCTGGAGATTAGAACTGCTGGAGATTGGAACCAGCATTCTTAGGCTTAGGAGGAAGGCACCTTAATTGCTAAGCCATCTCTCCAGCCCCAGAATCTCTTTCTTTAACTGTTTACAAATTCCTCAGAGTTAATACAGATTTAAGATTTTATGAATTCACTTGCTTATCAAGCAGGAAAAAATGTATTAAATGCCCAATTTATTTATTTATTTCAGATACAGAGAGAAGCAAATAGAAAGAGACAGAGAATGTGCACACCAGAGCCTCTAGTCACTATAAATGAACTCCAAATGCATGTGCCACCTTGTGCATTGGGCTTAACATGGGTACTGGAGAATGGAACCTGGGTCTTTTGGCTTTGCCAGGAAGCGCCTTAACCGCTCAGCCATTTCTCCAGCCTGAGTGCCTGTTCTATACCACTGTTTGAAGCAATGGGTAAATACATACAAGAGTTTAGCTTTTACCTCAAAGTATTTCCATTAGCAGAATAGCAAAATCTCAGTTGTTTTCATATTTTATTTTTTAAATTTTTTTTGAGAGAGACACAGGAAGAGAGACAGAAAGAGAAAGAGAAGAGAGAGAGAGAGAGAGAGAGAGAGAGAGAATGGGCACACCAGCGGCCTCTCAGGCAGTGAGCAAACTCCAGACACATGTGCTCCCTCGTGGGCATGTGCGCCATTGTAAGCTTGTGTCACTTTTTTTTTTTTTTTTGGTTTTGCAAGGTAGGGTCTCACTCTGGTCCAGGCTGACCTGGAATTAACTATGTAGTCTCAGGATGGCCTCGAACTCTCAGCGATCCTCCTACCTCTGCCTCCCGAGTGCTGGGATTAAAGGCGTGCGCCACCACGCCTGGCTTACTTTTTTTTTTTTTTTGGTTTTTCAAGGTAGGGTCTCACTCTATTCCAGGCTGACCTGGAATTCACTATGTATTCTCAGGGTGGCCTCGAACTCACGGTGATCCTCCTACCTCTGCCTCCCAAGTGCTGGGATGAAAGGCGTGCGCCACCACGCCCGGCTGCAGCTTGTGTCACTTTTGCGTCTGGCTAAATGTGGGACCTGGAGATTGAATGGGCATTCTTAGGCTTCACAGGCAGGCACCTTAACCATTAAGCCATCTCTCTAGCCCTGTTTTCATATTTTAATTTTGCTGAGCCAAAGTTATTTGCAGCACATATGCTAAGTGAATAGATTTACTATTGCCTGAGTATAATTCAAAAACAAAAATATTTGTTAGCATTTAAAAGGTGTATTTCCAAAGCACAGTAATTTGAAATTCATACATTCAGAAAAATGTTGAGACTTATTAATATAATTTAAAGAGAGCTTTTATGTCAAAATATGATTTTAATTCAAATTTGATTTCCAGAACTATTTTGATTCAAACATTAATGATAGCAAGTCATTACCTAGCAGCTGCGATCACAGACTGGTGCAATTCAGTGGAAAGGACAGCTCTTTATTCACCAGGGACAGATTCTTCACAGAGCCCAAAATAGGCTCTCAACTGTGGTGCACATTAGAAGCACCTCGGGGCTTTCAAGCAATACTAAGTCTGAACATAACCTTAATCAAATGAAACCCAATTGCACTGTAGTTGTTAAATGGCTTGAGAATCATTGTTCTACAACTTCTTATTATTGATTATCATTTCCAAGAGAAGGATACGGTTATTTATGTCACTGTTAGTATTGATTGAAAAGAATTTTTGACACTACTCAGTGTCAGTGAATATGACATTTTTTGTTTGGAGACTTCTCTTGGAAACCCTAGCTTATAGTTACTCTCTCCTGTCAGAATCTGAAGATTTTGACCAGTTAGCTCACTAAAGGTCATTCCATATAAAAAAAAAAAAATTGACATTTTTTTCTAAAAGATAGCAAGGCCAACTTAAGCAATTTTTATTAAAATCAAAGTCATTTCCCGCATACACGCTAAGTGAGTAGACTTACTACAGTCTAGAGGTAGGTACTAAAGAGTGTAGTCTTTTAACAATACCTTAGCTCAGAAAGACCAATACCACATGTTCTCTTTCATATGCAGGTCCTAACATGGAACAGTATGATTTGCTTATACACTGTATTAAGAATCAGTAGTATTGGTAAAAGCTAGAATGCGGCTTGGACAGAGGGGAAGCAGGGAGGGATCAGAGGTGGGAATAGACAGGCAAGTGGAGGGACAAAATGCAGGGAGTACAAAGATCTAAGGGGGATAGGAGTAAGGGAGGGAGTGGAGAGGGAGATTTATAAAACTAATGATGGGGGCTGGAGAGGTGGCTTGGAGGTTGAGGCACTTGCCTGCAAAGCCTAAGGGCCCAGGTTTGATTTCCCAGGACCCACGTAAACCAGATGCACAAGGTGGCACATGCATCTGAAGTTCTTTGCAGTGGTTTGGGGACTCTAGTGTGCCCATTCTCTCACTTTCTCTGTCTCAAATAAATAAATAAATTGAAAACAAGAAAAACTCGGGCTGGAGAGATGGCTTTGAGGTTAAAGTGCTTGCCGGGAAGCCCAAGAACCAACCATGTTTGACTCTCCAGGTCCCACATAAGCCAGATACACAAGGTGATGCAAGTGTGCAAGGCCACACATGTACACAAGGTGACATAAACTCGACTGCAGTGGCTGGAGACTCGTGTCAATTCTCTCTCTCTCATAAAAAAATTAAAAACATACAAACTAATGACAACATGAAACAGTACCACAGAAACCTACCTCATGGTTAACTAATTAAAAGTATAACTCTTAAAAGGGTACCTATCATCTATCTGTCAGTTACCTACTAGAGAGAAAGAGAAAGAGGAGAGAAAAAAAGAGAATGAATAAATGAGTTTGGTCACAAGCACATTAAAAGGGTAAAGAAAGTTTTACCCTAAAACCATAGGCTGTTGCTGGTAAATTCCAGTACCAGAACTGGGTTATCCTTCAAGTCAGCTGGTCAGGGATACCCATGAGGTCCCCAAAATAATGCAGGCCATTGCCAAAACACTAGGTTATCCACCACATCTAAATGGTAAGACCCTATTATTGAAGATACCACAAGCTGCAGTCACAGGACATTGAGAAATCACTCTGGAACTGAGAAGGAAGCCAGCTCCCAGCTGGCTGGCTCTCATAGTGCTGGAAAATGCTATGTAAGCTGCACAGTATAAATGAGCAATGGACCCCACAAGCTACAAATCAACCATCCAGCTAAGATCAACCCATTGGTGCAATAGTGGCACAGACACCATGGGGATAATCAAATGCTCTCTGATTGGATATGAGGTCTGCTTAGTGGGAGGGAATTCATGCCTGGTACTGAGAACAAAGTCAGAAGACTATGACTCGGAAGGTCATAGACCCTGGAGGGACGCTTCCATTGTTCTTTGGCTAAAAGGAGAGATTATGCCCATCAAAGTCTACATGCCTATGTTTATCCCCTTTGATCCATTCTGTTCTCATTCTTGGCCAGAGAATCTGCTTTTTACAGATGGCAGTGAATACTGGAGAGACCCAAGACCTATCAGAATGGCAAGAAAAGAAATCTAAGTGCCTTATATGAGACGAGTCATCTCTTTCCCTGCTAGGGTCCAGGAAGCATTAAAGAAGTGGCAGATTAAAAATCTTTTGCTATTACCCTGACAACACCCTCCAGGGAGATGGTGGTAGACACTGAGGAGACTCAAAACTCATCAAAATAGAAATTTAGAGGCCACCGAGAAGTCAACACTAAAGGAGACTTGTAACATGTGCTACAAGGCTCAAGAAACAGTGCAGAACAAGGAGCAGAAAGAATGCAAAGTCACACAGTGGGAAGGTGTATTCTGAGGCATTGTCCCACTACAGAGACTGACCGGTGCATTCAATACCCCACAGTGATTCCCAATAACCCCTTTGAGGAGGGCCACTAGTGGAATGGGAGTGAGGGAGAGGGGATCTAAGAATATGATAGGAATATAACCATATAGTCATATATAATATATTCATATATTAAAGTTCTCAATTAAAAATTATAGTTTTATAAAATTTTAATGAGGGACATTAAGGAAGTCCTAAATACAATAACTGTGTATGATCATAAAAAAAGAATAACTTAGTCAACATCAAATTCCATTTTGGGAATAGAATTCTGTAATATCCTCTACCAATACCCATTTTTTTGGCTTGTTTTTCCCAAATCTTTTTTTCTTTTTTTCAAGGTAGGGTCTCACTCTAGCTCAGACTGTCCTGGAATTCACTATGTAGTCTCAGGGTGGCCTCCCACATGGCGATCCTCCTACCTCTGCCTCCTAAGTGTTGGGATTAAAGGCGTGTGCCACCACACCCAGCTTTCCCAATCTTTTTATTAGACTTCAGGCATATATAAAAGTATAGAGAATGCAAAATAAACTCCTATATAGTCCTCCTAATTTTGACAACGAACAGTTCCTTGTCAATGATGTCTCCTCTACATAGCCCTGTGGATGCCACAACCCTAGTGACTTAGATGATTTGATCGCTTCACCCAGTCTTTATTGTAAACTATGAAGATGCTCATCAAGGCGTGTGTGGAGTGAGTAGGCCAGATCTCCCCGTGCCTCCATTCCTCCCAGTTCCCTGGACTCCTGCTACTGGCTTGGGCTACCTGGACCCTGCGAGCTTGCTGCAGAAGCAGGTCCCTTGCTTGGCCTTCCTGATTGAAGGGCCCCTGGGTCCCCAGCTCCCAGCTCCCCTCCTCTGGAGGTTGTAAACATAGAAAGGCAGCAAGATTTGAGGAGATGAACTACTCCTTGCACTTCAGTCAAGCCACAGCTAAAACCACAGAAGAATGGGGGAGACGAGCAAGAGTGCGGTTTCCACACTGAACCTGACAATCAGCACCAGAGTGAAGGAGACAGACCCTGAGGACACTCAACACCTACCAGAGCAGAGATCCAGAGGCTCCTAAGAGCTCACCACTGAAGTAGACTTTAAACTCACCCACCACGGCTCAGGGAATTTTGCAGAAGAGGGGGCAGGAAGATTTTAAGAGCCACAGGTTGAGACATCATGCCCAGAGGCATTGCCTTCTCCCCAAAATAACTGACTGCTGTCCCCACAGTGCATAACCCACAACCCCGTGGGGAATACCTGCAACCCCACTGAGAAGCATCCCCAACAGAATAGGAGCAGGGATGAGGAAAAAAGGGTACAACACATGATGTATACATATAAAATATATTAATAATAAAAAAGAAAAAAAAGAAAGCAGAAGTCAGGACACAATGATGTATGAAAAGTAAAGCAGCATGACCTGGTTTGACTTATCTCAGAGATTGGAAGGCATGTTAACTAAATTTCACAATGTGATTCGTCAATTTATCAGATTAAAGGAGAAGCATGATAATCCGAATAGATGCAGGAAGATATTTCCAAAAATTTTGACATCTTTATTTTGTGATAGAAGGTATTGGCAGAATAGAAATAGAAATGGATCATCTTAGCCCAATAAAGGATATATTCCAGAAAGCTATTATATGGTAAAATTTTCATGATTTGAAGATGGAACAAAATGTCCAGTACTACTATTATGCTTGCCATTTTGCCTCAGTGCCCACATTTTAAGGGTAGAAAAATGTGTGGACAGAAAGGAAACAGAATTTTCATTATCAGAAGTATAATGATTTACACATAAAATCCAGAATAATCAAGCACCAAACATGCAATCAATTTACAAAAGCTAGTGGTATTTCTGTGTACCAGTAAGAAAGTAATAGGACCTTATGACTGAAGATAAAATTTGAATTCTTAGATTACCCAAAACTAACTATACAATCCTAGTAAGATATCAAATAAACCTTCAGAATATTTCAGAAAAATTATCATATACTTTATTAAAACCTCAAATAAAACCTGAAATAATACTCATTAAGAGGGACTTCTGGTTACATGATAGGAATGACAGAAGAAGGTGACGAAATAAGTTTATAAATGTAAAAGGAAAAGGGCATTTGAAAGTCTCCACATATCTGAAGTCTGTCAGTTGCCTTTTTCATAGGACTAAAGAACAATGTGTCTCTTGTCCTGGCTGGCTCAGGTATCTTAACAAGGATGAGTTTCACAGGTAATTTAAGTAGAGTTCTTACTTGGAGTTAGAGGGGATAAAAAAATGACTTTTTTTTTCATTTTTTTCTTTCGATGTAGGGTCTCGCTCTAGTTCAGGCTGACCTAGAATTCATTCTGTATTTTCAGGGTGGCCTCAAACTCATGGCCATCCTCAAGATCCAGCCTCTTGAGTGCTGCGATTAAAGGCGTGCACCACCACGCCCGGCTTCATCTTTGATACTAATGACCAAAGAGCACTTAAATCTTTTTGTAACAATTCTATTAGGCTAAAAAGACTTTTCCAGTTCTCTTGACAGGAAATTATAGGTCTGGGTTTTTGACCTGGTGAAATTGCTGGTTCTGTTTAACACACCCTGGCAAGCACATGGAGTTTACTACCAGAGGCTCCTTTGATACGGATGTGAGTAAACCGACAAACGCCTGGACTGTCGACATTAGTGAAGCAGCTGTTTCAGAGAAGGGGAGTTCCGCGTCCGTTTGGTCTGTGTATGGCATATGCACGTGTGTGGAGGAGCCAGCCTTCCTCTGCTGCTCTTGTTTTAATTCCCCGAGACAGAGTCTCTCACGGAACCCAGAGCTTCCCATTTTTCAGTGAGGCTGGCTGACCAGGGTGCCCCAGTGACCCTCTTATCACCATCCCCCGCAACACTGGCACTGCAAGCATGCACAACCATGTCTGGTGTTTTAAGTGGGTATTGGGGATCAAATTCAGATCCTCATGATTACAAAGCAAGTGTTGTTACCAGCTGAGTCATCTCCCCAGTCTCTCATATCTTAGTTTTAATGTCTTTTCTTCATGAAGGGCATTAATGGTAATAGAGTGTCATCCCAATTTAACAAGGCTAACGTCCTTGTAACCTCCCACAACTCCCTGTGATGTCCTTCTGCAAAACTCATTACCATTGTAGCCATGGTTTCCAGCTTGACCGAGTTATAGTGGACAAAAATTAATATATAAGTTGTACAGTATGATTCAAGATTTATCTATCAAAATGATTACCACAATCAAGCTGATTAATATATTATTACCTGTGTGTGGATATGTTAAGAACAGTAAGATCTGTTTTTTTAGCAAATTCTAAGCATATGACTGTATACTTGTAAGTAATGTCATTCACAGTATATAAGGACATTCTCAAAGAAGAGATTACATTCCAATGTCTGTGAAGGTTCTAGAACAGGAAGTGGAGAAATATTTGAGTAAAATATTCTTCTATGGAAAAGTTAAGTGATAGGAAAGGGTAGTATAGAAGGCAATGAGACGGAGGGAAATACTGGCCTGAGAACTAATAGATCTGACCCTACTATGATGTACTATGACAATTCGTAGTCTAGTTTCATCTAATGAAACAAATGAGATATGATCCCATGCCATTTCCTTCTTAAGTGCAACTTAATGGAATGGCGTCGCCTTGTTCTCTGCTCTTGTAAGATTTGCTGAAGGCCAGATTCATGTTTCGTTGACAAACATTTTTAAAAAATAGAGTGATAACTCTAAACAGAGCAATGTTACAGAAGACAGAACTGCAAAGTTTTCTTCAAAGATTATCTAGGGGATGAGAATGAAGCTTAGTGGTAGCGTATGTACCTGGCATGCGTGAAGCCCTGGGTTCTATCTCCAGCACACACACACACACACACACCCTAAACTTCTGATTTTTCAGTGTTGGGGATGGAACTCATGGCTTTGAGTATGCTAAACATGTTATTGAACACCAACCCCTGAAAGATGTTTTAGTTGTCCTGTTCTATAACAAAGTGGCCAGATAGAAAACCAAGTAGAGGGGCTGGAGAGATGGCTCAGCAGTTAAGGCACTTGCCTCTAAAGCCTAAAGATCTGGGGTTGAGTCCCCAGTAGCCTTGTAAGCCAGATGTACAAGATGGCACATGCATCTAGGGTTTGTTTTCAGTGGCTACAGGCCCTGGCACACCCATACTCACTCACTCTTTGTATCTGTCTGCTTACAAATAAGTAAATAAAATATTAAAGAAAAGCAAGTAGAGGGGATTGGAATTCTACACCAAAGCAAGAGCCTTTCTCTGGAACATGAGTAGACTATTGTAAAAAGTTGAATCTATGCTGCTTTTAATGGCCAACACCTTTTCATCTATCAAGAGAAGAGGCAGCATGGTTCTACAGATACAGGCTTGAGATCACAATCTGAAGACTAGTTATAAGATTTGAGAGGTTATTAACCTCTTACCTGTCATCTGTAAAATGGTAGCGCAATTATTTTTAGAAATTAAATAACATATACCAAGTGTCAAGTACAGCAGAGCACACAATAAACACTGTACTGACTACATGTACTGACATCAATCAGACGACAGTACCAGGGTTGCTTCAAAAGACCAGAAGCAACAGGCTAGACAGTGGTTTTCAATATTAAACACCCGCATTTCTGGGACATCCACGAGTAATACTGGGACAATCCTGTAGTAATTTTAAAAAATATAATTCAGATGACACCACTAACTCTAAAGGAAAAAGAAAATTTACCATAAAGCAGTACAATCAAACTAAAGTGTCAAGTTTCATTATTTTCACTGCTGTAACAATTTGATGTGAGAGCACCGTAGTGAGAGAGCATGGGGTAAGAGCACAGTCATCACATCTCACTGGCAGTGCTCTTATAAGAAACAATTATTGTTTTCATAAAGAACAACACAGTATCTTTAAGAGGGAATTTGTTTGTGGTCTATGGAGGTCCTTAGAAGTAGTGGGGGGAAAACAATGGGAAGATTCACTCCAATAGAAATTTCACAATTATCTCATTTGGTAAAAATCCTATTTCTTTAAAAAAAATTTACTTATTTCCAAGCAGAGAACAACAAAGAGAAGAGAGACACACAAAGAGAATGATCACTTATTTTCTCTGTGCTTTGTCTGTTACATAGTATTACTATTCCTACTGTATGCAGAAGGGAGACGATGGGAGACCCGAAGAACTGGGATGGTCAAGTAAGGTGACAGGCCCCATTGTCTGCATTATGCTTTAGAGTAGTATTATAATAAAATCTCCCATATAACATTAAACTTTCTGTTCCCTTGAAAGCCGTATGCCAGACCAATTAAATCAGATTGTGAGTTTGAGAATTTAGGAAGTAGAATCCTGCTGTCAATTTCTTTTTATTTTATTTTATTTTATTTATTTATTTATTTAATCTTTTTTTAAATTTATTTTTATTGACTTTTAATCTTACATACCAAAAAAACCCCACCTTGTCAATTTCTTTTTGAGGTAGGGTCTCACTTTAGTGCAGGCTGACCTGGAATTCACTAAGTAGTTTTAGGGTAGCCTTGAACTCATGGCAATCCTCCTACCTCTGCTTCCCTTGTGCTCAGATTAAAGGCATGTGCCACCATGCCCAACAAGTTGTCAATTTTTATTTTATTTTTAATTTTAAAGTATTTTATTTATTTGAGAGAGAGAAAGAGGTGGATATATATAGAGAGAATGGGTGTGCCAGGGCCTCTATCCACTGCAAGCAAACTCCAGATGCATGCGTCACTATGTGCATCTGGCTTATGTGGTTCCTGGGGAATCAAATCTGGGTCCTTTGGCTTTGTAGACAAGTGCCTTAACAGCTAAGCCATCTCTCTAGCCCCAGTTGTCATTTTTTTTGAATTGCCATGAGTTCGAGGTCACCCTGAGACTACATAGGTAATTCCAGGACAGCCTGGGCCAGAGTGGGACCCTACCTCGAAAACCCCCGCCCCCAAAAAGATTTTATTTATTTATGAGAGTCAGAGAGAGAGGGAGACAGAGAATGAGAATGGGCGCACCAGGGCTTCCAGCTACTGCAAACAAACTCTAGATGCATGCACCACCATGTGCATCTGGCTTATGTGGGACCTGGAGAATCGAACCTGTGTCCTTAGGCTTTGAGGCATGTGCCTTAACCACTAAGCCATCTCTCCAGCCCCCCAGTTGTCAATTTTTTAATCAGTAGTTTTTAAATGCTCATTTAAAGAAAATTTGAACAAATTTCACCGACTAGAAGTGCCTAAGGTAGATTTTTTTCCCTTTGAGTTTTTAGTAAGCTCTATTAATCTTAGAACAGGGTTTTAAAAGACATTCAAGATCCACTCCACAACATATAGTTACATATACTCTGAATGAAGATAAAAGATATGCATTTCGGGCTGGAGAGATGGCTTAGGGCTTGCTAAACCTAAGAATGCTGGTTCCAATCTACAGGTCCCACATTTAGCCAGATGCAAAGTGACTCAAGGGCGCAATGCTGCACTTGCTCACAAGGGGGCGCAAGCATCTGGAGTTTGTTCACAGCAGCTGAGAGGTTGCTGGCACGCCCATTCTCTGTCTCCCTCTTCCTCTCTCTCTCTTTCTCTGTGTCTTTCTCCAAAAAAAAAAAAAAAGATGCACAGTTCAAGGTGAGAAGACTATTATTGGTTACTTGTTGTGTTAGGTATGGACCGTGGGGCCTCATGCATGCCAGGCAAGTGCCCTGTCAGTGAGATACATGCTCCCACCTGAGAGGACCTGCTCTCATGGCTCTTCTGATATGATATCACCAGTTTGCTCTTAACAGGGATTAAATAAGCACTATCTGCAGGAAACTGAATAGCAAGTCCTTAAAGTTAATGCCATGTAGATCAGCACCTCATCTTTCCCTTTTCCCAACTGAATTAAAAAATATATATATTGCTTATTTATTTATTTTTGAGAGAAAGAGAGAAAATGGACACACCTGGGCCTCTAGCCACTGCAAATGAACTCCAGATGCATGCGTCCCCTTGTGCATCTGGCTTATGTGGGTCCTAGAGAATCAAAGTGGGATCCTTTGGATTTGCAGGGAAAGGCCTTAACCTCTAAGCCATCTCTCCAGCCCTCCAACTCAATTTTGTTCCTAGGCCTTGATGAATCTACAACAAACTCAAAGCTTCAGTGTCCATACTATGTATATTGATTCAAACTTTATCATGAGTCATGCATTGTTCTGTTATAGACATAAGACATAAGACCTAAAATCCTGGTGTTGCTTTTCATCACTAACAGAAGTACAGAGCGGTTCAGCTTTGGTCTTATAATGTTTGGTTCAAACCCTCTTTCTAACAAAGCATTTAGTCAGTCTTCACAAGGCCCATCCTGGTATCTCTGTATTTGTGTGTGATCAATAATCTTGAAATTGGGGCTGGAGGAATGGCTTAGCAGTTAAGGCATTTGCCTGCAAAGCCAAAGGACCCAGGTTTGATTCCCCAGGACCCATGTTAGCCAGATGAACAGGATGGCACATGTGTCTGGAGTTTAGTTGCAGTGGCTGGAGGCCCTGGTGTGCCCATTCTCATTCTCTCTCTCCCTCTTTCTCCCTGTCAAATAAATAAATTAAAAAAATTAAAATATTTTTAAAAACCTTGAAATTGCATTTTTCTCTACTATAAGTAATAATTGTAGCAATCTTAATAAATAGAATAATCACATTATTCAGATTTATTGTTAAACATCCACTTTCAAAAGACCCTAGGTAAGAGAAGTAAGAATGTCCTTAGTACAGGTTTTTATCAATTAGAAAAATCTCAATGGTTCTACTTCATAAGGCATCAGTTCTGTATTCTCCCATTCTTTGTGGCTCTCAGCCTCTTGCACACAATTCATTATTAAGTTACCTACTGTTTTTTACTGCTCACAATATTCACCTTATCTCCTCAGTGTGGGCATGCTTCTTTTGTGTTACCCACAGTGCTTAGCACCATGGCAGTCATCTGATACATATTTACTATTTCACTAACTTCACAGTATTAGTAGCTTTGTGACAGATATTGTTTCCCTTTTAATTTTAGTGTACTCCATTAAGAAAGCTATCCAAAGTGAAGCATATAACAGGAGATAATTACATTCAATAGAAAGGAAGAAGAAATGGTTAGGGGAGGAGAAAACAGAACTACATTTAGATATAAGACAGGAGAAATACATCCTTTACTTGCTCCATGCCTTAGTCTTCCTCTGGATTCTGTAAGAAAACCAATAAAGTTTAAAAATGATGAAAAATTCACAATATGAAAACTAACCTGAAAGTTCTAACAAGATTCTTAAGTTCAGTGTAAATATCTCCTACTGTAATCTGAAGAGGATCCAAAAGTCCAGGCAATCTTAAAAAAAAAGAAAAGAAAAGAAAAGAAAAGAAAAAGTTATTGCATGGAAACATTGGGGGGTATGTCTATCTCTAGATATGCTTTGGAAAATAGTTTTTTAGATAGGGACAAATCAAGATACAAAGCTAATCAAAAAGGATTTCAGGGGCTGGAGAGATGGCTCAGTGGGTAAGGTACTTGCCTGCAATGCTTAACAACCAGGATTTGATTCTCTAGAACCCACATAAAGCCAGATGCACAAAGTGGTATCAGGCTAGAGGCCCTGGTGCACCCATTCTCTTTCTTTCTCTCTCTTTTTGCACATGAATAAATAACATACTTTTGAAAAGGATTTCAAGGCTGGAGAGATGGATTAGTGTTTAAGGAGCTTGCCTGCAAAGCCTAAGGGCCCATGTTCGACTCCCCAGATCCTGCATAAGCCAGAAGCAACCAGGTGAGGCAAGTGCAAGGTTGCAAATTCCCACTAAGTGGTACAAGCATCTGGAGTTCTACTGCAGTGGTACACCAATTCTCTCCCTCTCCCTCTTCTAAAAAATTAAAAATTAAAAAAGATAAATTAAAAAAAGAATTTCAATTGTGGCTCAGAAATATATATTTTAAAGTGTAATAGTCACACCCATTATATTACTAGTAATGTCTTATACCTTAGAGGTTAAAAATTTATGGCTTTCAGAGAATGTTTTTCTTACTTTCAAAATGCTACCATATTAAGACATCTCTGTATTTCTAACTCCTTAAACAACGGCACACCTTTCCATATGTAGCAATTTCTTTTTCTGCTAAAAATGAAAGTGCAGGCTGAAAAGACTTTTAAGCTCTTTTTAATAGAGAATCCAGAATGTCAATTTTTAAATGTCATTTATGACTGGGCTAATTATAAGAGCAGCCATTTCTACCACAGGAAGCTTAAAACCAAAGTATAAAGTTTAACGGCACAACCTGAGTTTCAAGTTGCTGTGTGTGAAATGGTTCTATGGACAGGTAGGCAGAGTGAGCCAGCACTGTTGAAACTTTACAGTCTCAGACCCATGATGCTGATATGACACTTTACCACAGTCAGTATTTAAATGGTCTAGATTTGTTATTTCCCCTAGACTTCACTGGATTGTTAAGAGGGAGTGAAATACTTCACTTTCCTTCTTCTATAATTAATCTCTGTCTTCCTCTGCATGATGTTCCCTTCTGTCTTCTATAAAAATTCAATATTGGGCTGAAGGGATGGCTCAGCAGTTAAGGTGCTTGCCTGCAAAGCCTAATGACCTGGGTTTGATTCCCCAGTACCCATGCAAGCCAGATGCACTAAGTGGCACATACATCTGTAGTTCGTTTGAAGGGGTTGGAGGCTCTGGAGCACCCATATTCTCCCTCTCTCTCTCTCTGTTTCTGTTTCTCTGTGCTTGCAAATAAATAAATATTTTTTAAAATCTAATATTTTCCAGATAGTCTTAAAATAGAAAATTTTAAGTGGAGAAATTCATATAAGCTTTTCAAATCTTTAAAAATGCTCAAAACCAAGATTAATACTTATAAATTGCAAACCCATAACTATTAATTAAAAAATTCTACAAAGGTGGAATGTTAATTAAATACTTACACTTTATTCAATTTTTCAAGTACAATGCGTTTTCTAATCTGGTTCTGGGAACTTGAATCTATCAGTGGGAAAGTGGGATCATGCTGAAACATATTTTGAAACAAAGTAAACAGAAAAATAAATTGTCATCTTTCTCTTATAAGTCAACCCGTAAACATTAAATACAAACATTAACACCTCTCGTATAACAGAAAAAAAAAAAAAAACACCCCAACTCCTAGACTTGAGAATTCGAGATTTAAATTTGAGAGTGAGCTGTTTGTCATCTGTCCTCTTCTGAGTGTGAGTTTTCTCACTAGTATACTAGGAAGAGGAATACCTTATTAATTAAATGGAAACACGTCTACAAAAGGATTCTGCAAACTGCTAAATGCTGTACAAATGTGGGCAATTTAATGACTATTATTATCAATACTGAAATTAGTGGTAAGTTATGCTTTCAGAAAAAACAGATCAGGGCTGGAGAAAATGCCTAGCAGTTAAAGCGCTTGCCTGCAAAGCCTAAGGAGCTATGTTTGACTCTCCAGATCCCATGTAAGCCAGATGCACAAGGTGATGCAAGAGCACAAGGTCACACATGCACACAAGACCGTGTACACATCTGGAGTTTGACTGCAGTAGCTGGAGGCCCTGATGCATCAATTCTCTCTCTCTCATAAAAAAAAAAAATAAGAGTGCTGGAGAGATGGCTTAGCAGTTAAGGTGCTTGCCTGCAAAGCCAAAGGACTCAGTTTTGATTCCCCAGGACCCACATAAACCAGATGTAGAAGGTGGTGCACGCATTTGGAATTCTTTTGCAGTGGCTCGAGGCCCTGGCATGCCCAGTCTCTCCCCACCCCCTCTCCCTCCTTCTCTTAAACAAATAAATAAATAATTTTTTTTTAAAGAAAGAAATGTCAGATCATTTAAATGAACCAAAAAATGAAAAAGTTTGGGGAAAAAACACCACACATTTGTTGGAAAGCAACACAGAGCTAAGAAATCAGTAAGGAATTATGGGCTGAATTCCCAGGGAGGGTGACTCAAGAGGGCACGCATTCTGGAGAAAGTAATTTAGATACTGAGAACCTGGGCAGAATTCTTTTTTTTTTTTCTAATTTTTAAAATTTTTATTTATTTATTTATTTGAGAGAGAGAGAGAGAGAGAGAGAGAGAGAGAATGGGCACGCCAGGGTCTCCAGCCACTGCAAACAAACTCCAAATGCATGTGCCACCTTGTGCATCTGGCTTACGTGGGTACTGGGGAATTGAGCCTGGAACCAGGGTCCTTAGGCTTCAAAGGCAAGTACTTAACTGCTAAGTCATCTCTCCAGCCCCCAGAATTCTAATAAGAGATCTGGATGCAGAAGGACCATACTCTAGGAGCAAAAATGACTAGGAAAAACCCATCATTAGACTTCACACAGTGTTAACAACTGGTCAGAGCACTTTGCAAGAGAGACTAGTGTTCAGACCAATGATAGGCAGGACCACACCTTAACCTGGACTGATTAGTTATGCATATATCCTGCCCCATAAACCTAAACTTCCTATGAGGACTTTGAAGAACTATCCAGTCCCTGGGCTTCTTTATTTGGTCCTCTTCCCTATGTGGCCACTTTGAATAAATCTCCTTTTTCTGCTTTTCACTAAAAAAAAAAAAAAAAAAAAAAAAATTTAGCCGGGTGTGGTGGCGCTTTAATCCCAGCAGAGCCTTTAATCCCATCCCAGAGGCAGAGGTAGGAGGATTGCTGAGAGTTCATTAGAGGCCACCCTGACTAGTGTTCAGACCAATGATAGTGACATTAACCTGGACTGATTAGTTAGCCTGCCCCATAAACCTAAACAGTGAGAGTCCCCCTTTACCTAGCAAAAATAAATAAATAAATAAATAAATAAATAAATAAATAAATAAATAAAAAATAAAATTCAATCCCTGATTAGCTTTGGAACTGCTACAAATCATGGCAGAAGCAACCAAATTCATTCGAGATTCTAGAATCTAGAGAAGATCACACCATCCTGGGTCTCAGGTTGTCTCTGTAAAATTTTTATTTTTATTTCATATATTTATTTATATATTTGAGAGAAAGAGAGAGAGATACAGAAATAGGCAGGTAGAGAGAGAGAATGGGTGCACCTCCAGCCACTGCAAACCAACTTCAGATGTGTGCGCATCCTTGAGCATCTGGCTTACATGGGTTCTGGGGAGTCAAACCTGGGTTCTTTGGCTTTGCAGGCAAGTTCCTTAACTGCTAAGCCATCTCTCCAGCCCAAATTTTTATTTTTTTTGAGGCAGGGTTTCACTCTAGCCCAGATTGATCTGGAACTCATGATGTATCCCCAGCTGGCCCCAAACTCATGGCAATCTTCCTACCTGAGTTTTGTGATTATAGATGTGAGCCACCACACCTTAAATTTTTAATTTTTTTCTGTTGTTCTTTTTTTGAAAACAAGGCATTATGTAGCTTCATGTCTTTGATGATGACCTTAAACCTCTGATCCAATCTCCCCAGTGCTAGGATTATAGGCATGTGCCACCATGCCCAGTTTTATGAAGTACTGGGGATGGAACACAGGGTTTCCTATGTGTTAAGTAGGCATACATTCTACCCACCTAGTAACATCTCTAGTCCTTTAATATTTTTCTCAAACAGGTCTCCTATGTAGACCAGGCTGTCCTCAAGTTGAAGATTCTCCTGCCCTAGAGTATTAAGTGCTACGATCACAGGCATGCACAACTATGCCAAGTTTGCTATATTTTTGTTTTTGTTTTTCAAGATAGGGTCTCACTCTAGCCCAGGCTGTCTGAAATTCACTATGTAGTCTCAGGCTGGCCTTGAACTCAGTGATTTTCCTACTTTGGCCTCCAGAGTGCTGGGATTAAAGGCGTGTGCCACCATGCTCAACCCAGTTTGCAATTTTTTTTAACCAGGCATGGTGGTATATGTCTTAATTTAATTTAATTTATTTATGAGAGAGAAAGAGGGACAGGGAAGGGGGAGAGAAAGAGAGAGAGACTGGGCATGCCAGGGCCTTAGCCTTTGCAAATGAATTCCAGACCCATGTGCTACCTTCTGCATCTGGCTTACATGGATGTGCACACACATGTACGCACACATTGTGCTCCTGAGGATCAAGCTCAGTGCCCTTATGGTGCTCTACCACCAAGTTACATATATAGAGCTCACATATGACAGGGCAGATATTCAAATCTAGGTCTATCCAAATACACTCTTTCTAATCTTTATCCATTATCTTCCCAGTAAGTCCCCTTTACTGTATTATTTTCACCTATGCTTCAAATTTATCCTTACCAAATACTATTTAGACAAATATTTAACTCTCCAAGTAGTAAGTCTATTGTACTGTATAACCATCCTAGATAAACACAAGATGTCCTCCAAGAGCTGCTCCAGTGAGTTCTCCAAAAGCCAGCAGCCTGGACAAACTGCACAGGAAGACATACCTCTTCTAGGTCTTGTGACGTGGTGGTGTCTTCATTTACCACGTAGCGCCCTCTGTAAAACTCCCTGATCCTCAGGTTTAGTGTTTCTGTTTCCTTTTTCAAGTTCTCATAGCTTGGCAGTGGTTTAATGGCTGTATCTGAACCTCTAAAAGGTAAAGACTCATCTAGGTTGTTCTGAGATCCCCTCTGAGCAGGGAAGTGACTATCTGGGTCATAATTTATGTCATCTTCATCCAGTTCTTCATTAGCCACAGAGGCTGGGGAGGGTGTCAGACACACAGAGGTGTAGTTCTGGCCATATAAAAACTTCAACGTTTCTTCTGTCTTCCATTCCATCAAAGTTTCCTTCAGAACTTGAATTAAGTTTGTCTTTGCGACTTCTGGGCACACATGTACCGGACTAGAGGCTGACCTAGAAACTTGGTTTTTTCTGGCAAACTTCCTCTTAAAATGTTCAGCACTTTTCTTACTTATGCCTACAAGAGTTATTTCTGACATATTGTACTTATTTTCAGAATTTGTTGAGGCGTTTAATCTTTTACAAGAAGGACTAGTTGAAGCAATCTGAGTATTTCCTTTCTTTAGAGGGAGTTCACCAACAGCCGCTTTCTCCGGACTATCTAATCTACAGGTGCCTAGCTGCTCGGTGATGCCTGCTACTGTTGGTTCCATCTGTTTGGAGTTAGCTTTTTGACCAGCTTTCTTTTTCATTATGCTTTTGGTGTGCAGCTGCGGCCCTGTACCCGTTGCATGTGGTCTGTTTCCTGGTAGGAAGGAGGAAACAAAGTCCTGCTCGTTATCGCTGGCACTATCACTGCAGGTGCCGGGAGAGGACGACTCAGGCTGCTTCTCATCCGGACCAGAGCCGTCAATATCCGACACTTGGACGGCTGCGCTGCGTAACTGTACTTCTTCCCCTGAACAGCCACTGTACAAGGAAAGATAAAGTCATGATGACAGGAAAGCAAACTTCTCCAGAGCAGTTATAACTTGTAATTTTCAAGGTAAAATCTTCTATTTCTTAGACATAGCCCTTTGTGTGTATTGACATATAACTTTGAGAAAACTTTCATTTCTTTGTATCTAAAACACATTTGATATAAAAATCTCCTTCCAGCTTTCTTCCTTTGTTCTGACCATTTTATAATTGTTAAAGGAGTGTGGCAAAAAAAAAAAAAATAATTCTGAATTTTTTTGTCTTATTTTAATGAGAGAGACAGAGAATGAATATTGTTGGGCCTCCAGTCATTGCAACCAAACTCCAGACATGTGTGCCACCTTGTGTGCATGTGTGATCTTGCACATGTACCACCTTGTTTGTCTGGTTTACATGGAATCTGGAGAGTCAAACATGGGTTATTAGGCTTCACAGGCAAGTGCCTTAACTGCTAAGCCATCTCTCCAATCCTTATTGTGATTTTTTTAAAAGTATTTATTTATTTGTGAGAAAGAGAAAGAAGGAGGAAGAGCGGGAGGGACAGAAAGAAAGAGAGAGAATGGGTACATCAGGGCCTCTAGCCACTGCACACAAACTCCAGATGCATGCAACACCTTATGCATCTGGCTTTATGTGGGTACTGGGGAATCAAACCTGGGTCCTTAGGCTTTGCAAAAAAGCACCTTAATTGCTGAGCCATGTCTTCAGCCCCTATTTTGATTTTTGCCTATTTTTTGTAATTAATTTTTATGTTATTTAAAAAATTCTTTTGACAATTTCATTGCTAGGTTCTCAAAAAATATATCACAAAAATTCTGTTAAGACTTGAAGCATAAAAAGAAATAAGGAGAGCAGGGCGTGGTGGTGCACACCTTTAATCCCAGCACTCGGGAGGCAGAGGTAGGAGGATCACCGAGAGTTCAAGGCCACCCTGAGATTACATAGTTAATTCCAGGTCAGCCTGGACCAGAGTGAGACCCTACCTTGCAACACAAAAAAAAAAAAAAAAAAAAAAAGAAAGAAGGAAAATTCTAGTTGATAACCATATAGAAATACTCCTAAGAATCAAAACATGAGAGAGTCACAGGAGAAATTAATGTTGGCAAATCAACATTTGCCAATGGAAGATATTAATGTTAAAAAAGAGTCCTAACAGAACGCCATCAGTAAAAGGTAATGGTCATCCCTATGATTATGTCTTTCAACTTTTAAGAATCATGAAAAAATGAAGGCAAGAGTAGCTTTCCCAACTCAAGTTGCGACAGGGAAGCACATGTGAGCAGTTGTTCTCAAACACACATGTCAAAACTTTACAACAATAGATGAGAAAGCTTCTGGGTCAAGAAACATGTTATGGGGAAGTGTGAAAGAAAGAGATAAGAAAAACAAACTGAGAGCAAGGTTGTGGATTGGAATGGAGCAGATATACCAAAATTTCAGTATTGCAGTAGTTTTTACATTAAAATCCAATTTACATGCCCAGGCAAGTGCCTTGTGGATAAGAAGAAAAAGAAGTACAATTTCAAAAAATTAGAACAATGTAATTTTTACAGCTTTCAAATATTTTACACTTTCTCTTGGAATTTTAAGGCAATCATATTTTTTCTCTGTTAGGTGAAAGCTACTAAGATCCCATCAATCAAATTGCTTCCTTGTGCTTGACACCCTGAGAATAAAGCAATGATTAAAAACCAACACATTTATTCTGAGAATTAAGAGGCATGTGTGTGTTTTAAAGGTTGTGTTTTGAGAGATGGCCACAGTTGGGCAACAATGCTATGAGGAAGATCTAAAAAGAAACAAAATCAAAACCTGAAATCTATCTTAGTGCATTAGACATGGATTTAAAATATTTTTATTAATTTATTTGTAAGCAGATAGAGAAAGGGAAGAGGAGAAGGGAGGAAGGGGGAGGAGGAAAGGGAAAGGGAGAATGGGTGTGCCAGGTCCTCTAGCCATTGCAGATGCACTCCAGATGCACGTGCCACTTTGTGCATTTTGCTTTATGTGGGTACTAGGGAATTGACCCAGGCTATCAGGCTTTGCAAGCAAGCACGGTTAACAGATGAGTCACCTGCCTAGCCCAACACACATCCTTTCAAATAATTAAATAACTAACACATTAATGTCTTGACATCCTATAAAATAAGAACATAAATCTTTTCAGTAAATGGAATTGGCATGGTCTACCTGAGAGAGCAACACAGTGTCTGAGATGGAGGCTGTGTTTGTGTCATATTTCAGCAGGTTCAATTAGACTCTCAGTAGGACAGCTGTACAATAAATCATACAGATCAAACACATCATCCTTCTGGCATAAAAGAAAAGGCTGACATGTCAAATGTTTCTCTGTGTGGCTAGAATATAATGCATTAGCACAGGACGTCCAAGAGCTCCTGTCACCTGGCTCACTCTTACTGTTTCTATGAACATGAACATACAGAGCAGGTAAGTGATACTGAGTCAACCGTACCTTTGTCCTTCCTTTAGCAGCTGAAAGTCAGGATGCCTGAACAAAAACACAGAAACAGAAACTGAAGGCAACTGATATGCCAGATGCTTCCAAGTACTCATTACCATTGCAGTGCACAGAAAATATAATTGAAAGAGAGTAATTCACAGTAAGATTCTTTCCTTGAAAAAGTTAAAGGAGGGCTGGACAGATGGCTTAGTGGTTAAGGCGCTTGCGAGCAAAGCCAAAGAACCCAGGATCCACATAGAGCCAGATGCACAAGGTGGCTCATGCGCTGGAGGCCCTGGTGTGCCCATTCTTCCTGTTTGCCTCTTTTAAAATATTTTTCTAAAATAATATACATATATGTGTGTCAAATATATATGTGTGAATGTGTGTTAAAGGACAAAATACTGTGAAGCCCACGCACAAAGTCTAGCTTAGTCTTTTTCTTATCTCAGATTTACTCACTTTTGGGTCTAAGCTCAAACTCCATTGATCTTGGAAAGTTTCCCTTGGCTCACTGGACAAAAGCAAATCAGTGTCTTCTGTCAATTCCAGAGCAACAGTATCTAAATGAACACAACTAACTGTGCAGTCTTTTTATTTTTATTTATATATGTTGCAAATGTATGTGTGTGGATGCACGTGTGGCTGTGCATGCGTGTGGCTGTGCATGTGTGGATGTACACACACATGGAGGCCGGAGGTTGAAGTCAGGTATCTTCCTCAATTGCTCTCCTCTTTACTGAGACAGGGGTTCTCCTTAGAGCTCAAAGCTCGCAGATTCAGTTAGTCCTTGTCCCAAGGATCCTCTCTCTGCCTGTGGAGCACTGGGATTTGATAGGCCGCCACACCCAATGCATTTATGTGGGTGCTGGGGATCCAAACTCTGGTCTTCATGTCTGCATGGCCAGCACTTTATCCACTGAGCCATCTCCCTAGACCCTTAATCATGTGTTTTACTTTTTCTATGTTCCGGTTTGGTTTCTTAACTAGGTCACAAGCTCGACTGCAGGCACTTTGTTTATAATTTCCTTCTACATATCTTCTGTAGTCAATAAATTTTTTTTTTGCCTTCATTCTGAGAAAGCAAGCATAGTAAACTGGATGTGAACTATGCTGATCAAATGAATTAATTATAGGAACATTCTGGATCTGCAGTATCAGAAATTGCATTTGGTCATCATGGATATTGTAAAGGGAGGAAACAGTGCTTACCAAAGAAAGTACCCGGTTAGGCATGAAGCACAGTTGGTAGAGTGCTTGTCTAGCATGTACAAAGCCCTGGGTTCCATTCTTACCATTGTATAAACTGGGTGTGATGGTGCACACCTGTAATCTTAGCACTTGGGAGATACAGGCAGGAGGATCAGCAGTTCAAGGTTATCCTTGGCTACATGAGACTGTCTCAATAAAAAAAAAGGCAAATAAGAAGAGGAACAAATGTAGCCAATGAATCTACAAGGACATTTGAATAAAATACTTCAGTTTTTAAATTTTTTATTTACTTATTTGAGCAAGAAAGAGGGAGAGTGAGAGTGACAGAAAAAATGGGTGTGCTAGAGTCTCCAGCAACTGCAAATAAACTCCAGATGCATGTGCCACCTTGTGCATCTGGGTTACATGGGTGCTGGGGAATCGAACTTGGGTCCCTAGGCTTCACAATCAAGTGCCTTAACTGCTAAGCCATCTCTCTCTATGCCTGACTAAAGTACTTCTGAATGGCTGACAAAAAGCACCTTTTAAACTTTGCAAAACCAGATAAAACAAAAAGAATTATAAGGGCCTACATATACATCATTGAAAAGCTAAGACATTGAGCATAAATTTCATTTTAAGACCAAAACAAGGTGATACAAAGGTGATACCAAACAGAACAACAAAAATCACTTTTAATTAAAACATCAAGTTAGGCTGGGTGTGGTGGTGCACGCCTTTAATCCCAACACTTGGGAGACAGAGGTAGGTGGATCACTGTGAGTTTGAGGCCAGCCGAATCTACAGTGAATTCCAGGTCAGCCTAGGCTAGAGTGAGACCTACCTCAAAAAACCAAAAAACAAACAAACAAACAAACAAACAAAAACTTAAAGAAACACATCAAGTTAGGGCTAAAGAGATGCCTCGGCGAATAAGGTATTTGCTTGCAAGGCCTAACAACCCAGGCTTAATTCCTCAGTATCCAAGTAAAGCCAGAAGTTTTGTGATAGATGAATGTGTGGAGGTAGAGAATAAGAGTGGAATGCCTAGAATGTCATGAAATAGCATCATGTTAGAAAGCCTTGGAATGGGTATAAGTAACAGCTGTTCAGCAGAGAAGTCCATGAACCATTTCCATGTAAAACTTTTAATATCATAACTTTTATTAAATTAACTTTTATAATAAAATTATTTATTTATTTGGTTTCTTAAAAATATTTTATTTATTTACTTGAGAGAAAGGGGGGGCAGAGAGAGAGAGGGAGAGAATGGGTGTGCCAGGGCCTCCAGTGACTGCAAACAAACTCCACATGCATGCACCCCTTGTGCAGCTGGCTTATGTGGGTCCTGGAGAATCAAACCGGGATCTTTTGGCTTTGCAAGCAAATGCCTTAACTGCTAAGCCATTTCTCCAGCCCCAGTTTATTTGGTTTCTTTTTTTTTTTTTTTTTAATCTTTTAATACACACCTCCTGCATGTATCCAACCCTCAGTATTCATTGGGGATTGGTCCTAGAACCTCTCTGATGTCTGAATCTGTGGATGCTCAAGTTTCTTATACAAAAGTTATATTTGCATATAACATTCATCCTGAATACTGTAAGTCATCTTTTTAAAAAATATATTTTATTTATTTATTTGAGACAGAGAGAGAAAGAGAGAGAGAGAATGGGCGTGCCAGGGCCTCCAGCCACTGCAAACGAACTCCAGATGCATGCGCCCCCTTGTGCATCTTTGCCTTTGCAGGCAAATGCCTTAACCACTAAGCCATCTCTCCAGCCCTTATTTGGTTTATTGAGGTTGGGTCTGCCCTAGCCCAGGCTGACCTGGAATTCACTATGTAGTCTCAAAGGGGCCTCAAATTCACAGATATCCTCTTACCTCTGCCTCCGGAGAGCTGGGATTAAAGGCATGCGCCACCACACCTGGCTATAATAAAATTATAGTTTCATCATATATCTGGAAAGAGCATATGTAAAGTACCATGAAAGGGATAGGAACTGCTACAGAAAGTCAGAGATGAAAAAGCTCGGTGTGGTGGCACATGCCTTTAATCCCAGCACTTGGAGGCAGAGGTAGGAGGATGGCCATGAGTTCAAAGCCACACTGAGACTACACAGTGAATTCCAGGTCAGCCTGGGCTAGAGTAAGACCCTATTTGGAAAAACAAAACAAAACAAAACAAAACAGAAAAAGAAGGAAGGAAGGAAGGAAGGAAGGAAGGAAGGAAGGAAGGAAGGAAGGAAGGAAGGAAGGAAGGAAGGAAGGAGATGCTGCTGCATGAATCAAGAAAAGTTGAAGAGGAATCATTTGAGCTGAATTTAGTGAAGACAGATACACAGTTTATATATAAGGGCACCTCAAGTTAATTCTGCTGCATCCAGGATGTTATACATATTCCCTCCCCCTTTTTCAAGGTAGGATCTTGCTCTATACCAGGCTGACCTAGGGTACCCTATGTAGTCTCAGGCTGGCTGTGAACTCACAGCAATCCTACCTCTGCCTCCCCAGTGTTAAGTTTCAAGGCCCATGTGCCACCATGTCCTCTCCACCTTTTAAAAAACAAACAAACAAGTAACCAGGGAGAGAAGAGACCAAAGAGGAAAATGGGCCAGGAATATGATCCAATTGTAATATGTTCATATATTAAAGTTCTTAGTAAAAAACATGTAATCATGCTTAAATTTACTCTAGTCTTTTTAAAATTTGTATTTATTATGTAGTTATATGAGAGAGAGGGAGAAAAGAGAGAGAGAGAGAGAAAGAGGGAGAGATTGGCCACATTAGGGCCTCTAGCCACTACAAACTCCAGATGCATGTGCCACCATGTACATCTGGCTTATATGGGTTCTGGGGAATTGAACCTAGATCCTTAGGCTTCGCAGGCAAGCACCTTAACTTCTAAGCCATCTCTCCAGCCCATACCCTAGTTCTTAAAACAAATAAGACCTCACTCTTTAGTCTGCTAGCTCCCTAAATTCCTATTGCTGTAAACTTTCTTGAAAGAAGTCTATACTTGTCATTTTCAACGCCCTATCTGTTATGGTACTTATAACTATCATCATTTACTTATTTTTAAAATATATTTTATTTATTTATGACAGATAGAGAAAGAGGGAGGGGAGATAGAGAGAGAGAGAATATGAATGGGTGCACCAGGGCCTCTAGGCACTACAAATGAACTCCAGACGCATGTGCCACTTTGTGCATCTGGCTTTACGAGGGTACTTGGGAATCAAACCCGGGTCCTTAGGCTCTGCAGGCAAGCACTTTAACCACTGAGAAATCTTGTCTGCAAAGCCTAAGGATCCATGTTCAACTCTCTAAGTCCTATGTAAGCCAAATGCACAAAGGTGACGCAAGCGCACAAGGTTGCACATGTGTCTGGAGTTTGACTGCAGTGGCAGGAGATCCTGGAACCCCAATTCTCTCTCTTATAAAATAAAAATAAATAAACAAAAGTGGAAGAATACCAATAAACCATAAAGCAGGGCCTGGGAGAGAAAATGGAATCTGTAACAAGGAGGAGAGCACTTTGTTAGCCATGAAGAGATGGAGAAATGAGGACACATGAAGAAAATAACGTGGGGGCTGTCGCAGACAGCTTCAGGTTGCTGAGATGAACTTCCAAATCAGGCACGGTTATGAAAGAAGGGATATGTATTGAAGCTTACAGACCAGGGCAAGTTCCATAATGGCAGAAGTTACCCTCCCCTCTTAAAGAACCAAGCAGAGTGAAAAGCCCCAAGCCAAAAAAAAAAAAAAAAAAAAAAAAAAAACCCAAAGCCACACCACACAGGAGCACACTTAGGAATTCCAGGCTGGACTCAGGACACTTTGCATATCTTTAGACTGGAATTCCAAATCTACCACCACACTTTAGGGCTGAACCCTAAGATCCACCCAGTGACATCTCCTCTAGCCAGGTAGCTGGAAATCTAAGATGCTTTAATAAAACTCCTGAATCTATTGGGGAGCATTTATTCAAACTACCACAGGGACATTCTGCTGAATCCCCAGGATTGTTTTGGTAATAGGCTTAAAAATATCTACAACAGGTGATGGCTGGGGTCAAAGTTTAATAATGGAACAGATCTGAATGTCTCAAATAGCAAGAAACAAATGGAAAAAAGTGTGGGAGCAGGGTCAGAGGAATGCAGAGCAGTTTTTGGTGCCAAATTGAACTGATTTTTTTTTTTTTTTAAAGACAGGGTCTTGCTGTCTTGCCTGGAACTTGTAAGTCTCCTGCCTCAGTCTCTCAAGTGCTAGTATTACACATATGTGTCACTAAGCCTTGCTCCAGACCTGAGTTTCAATCTCAAACCTCTCTGTCTATAAGGCAAGTATCCTGTGTGAATCACTATACCTCTCAGTCCCACCATCTATAAAATAAGTAACATAATATTCCCCCTGGAATGGTGTGAGGATACCAGATTGAAACTGCTACTGGTCATGAGCACATTGCCCAATAATGTTCAGCAACTCCCTTCTCCCGTACACAAAGGATGACTGGCCCTTGGGAGGTGGAAATGATAGAAGGCTAAGGGGGAACAACACTGGGACTGCTAGCTGTGGGATGGAGCTCAGGCAAACAAATATAATAAGGGTCTGCTAACCAGAAGAACAGAGCTGGGGAGACAGGAGGTCAACATGAGGTTACAAGGCAGACTGATACTGTAGATGAGATAAAAGCTGTGGTCAGAGACGGGAAGCTCTTATTTTAAGATTTTGAAGGCAGCATAGTGAAATGATAATGGGGTCTAAATGTGGCTGAATCATGGAATAACAAAATATAAATGTTATTATAAGATATAAATATGATATAAGATAGTTTTATGAGAGCCCCCATCTACAAAACAATTTTTTTTTTTTTTGGTTTTTCAAGATAGGGTCTTGCTGTAGCCCAGGCTGACCTGGAATTCCCTATGTAGTCTCGGGGTGGCCTCAAATTCATGGTGACCCTCCTACCTCTGCCTCCCAAGTGCTGGGACTAAGGTATGTGTCACCATCCCTAGATTACAAAACAATTTTTTCAAAAATATTTAATTAATTAATTTATTTAAGAGAAAGAGGCAGAGAGAGAGAGGGGGAGGGAGAGACTGGGCATGCCAGGGCCTCCAGCCACTGAAAACGAACTCCAGCTGCATGCACCCTCTTGTGCATTTGGCTTACATGGAGCCTGGAGAATCAAACCGTAATCCTTTGGCTTTGCAGGCAGACACCTTAACTGCTAAGCCATCTCTCTAGCCCTTTACAAAACAATTTTTTTAAAGATGAGAGAGAGAGAGAAAATTGGTGTACCAGAGTCTCCAGGCACTGCAGTTGAACTTCAGATGTGTGTGCCATCTTGTGTATATAGCTTATGTGAGATCTAGGGAGTTGAACATGGGTCCTTAGGCTTTGTAGGCAAGTGCCTTAAACTGCTACACCATCTCTCCAGCCCACAAAACAATTATTTCATTTTTATTTAGTTCTTTTGAGATGGATCTTATGGTGTTGAACAGGCTCATCTTTAATTTCCTGAACTCAAATGATCCTCCTGGGGCTGAAGAGATGGTTCAGTGGTTAAAGGCTCTTGTTGGTAATGCCTGATGGCCTGGGTTCAATTCCCCAGTACTCACGTAAAGCTGGATGCACAAAGTGGTCCATGAATCTGGCATTCATTTGCAATGGGCAACAGACCTTAGTATACCCATTCTGTCTCTCCTATTCTCTCCTTTTTCAAATAAATATTTAAAAAGTGATCTCCTGCCTCAGCCTCCTCAATAGCTGGGAGTACTGCTGCACATCATATAGTAAGTGTCTACAATATGCTAGATAGGCCTTAAAAAGTTTGTGGAACAGCCGGACGTGGTGGCACATGCCTTTAATCCCAGCACTCGGGAGGCAGAGGTAGGAGGATTGTTGTGAGTTCGAGGCCACCCTGAGACTACATAATGAATTCCAGGTCAGCCTGAGCTAGAGTGAGACCCTACCTCAAAAAAAAAAAAAAAAAAAAAAAAAAAGGTTTGAGGAAAAGGGGCTTAGCAGTAGAGAACATGCTTAGCATGTGCCAGACCTTAGGTTTAATTTGTAGCACCAAACCAAGAAAAAAAATTGTGGTAAGATGTACATAGCATTACATTTACTATTTGATAGATTTCTGGTGTATAGTGTTAAGGCGTGTGTATTTTTCAGTACATTTTCATTGTTCAGCTATCAGCACCACTCATCTCTAGGGTTTTTTCATCTCTTCAAACTGTCTCCTAGGTGGTTTACATATGATTTCATTTACTCTTCCCACAACTTACAACTGCTCTTACAGGTGAGGGAAGTGAAGCTTTGAGAGGTTAACTGACCTGCAAGATCAGCTAACAAGAAATCTAGATCTGAATTTGGGCCTCATTTCAAAGTCTAAGGTCTTTCCAACAACAACTTGTCTTCAATATCAAATAAAAGACCCCAAAGAAGGCGTGAGGACCCCACGTTGGTTAATCCCTGTTATAGGCACTCAATGCTTCAGGAAGAGGGTAAGAGACCAATCTTAAACTTTGTTACTACTATTATTTCATGAGGGACTTTAAACACCCTCTCTGGTCCCTGACACAAAATCAACCAGATTCAAGCACATGCAGGTTTTGGATGATGGGCTCAACAGAAAACTTCAGGTTGGTTTGGTCACGTACTGTTTAAGAACGAGACAAGCTAAATTGCCTTCTTGGATGAAGTTAAAATTCTTTTGGTTTGTTAAAATTGATCCTTCTTCTCTTCATGCTGTTTTTCTGTTTTGTTTTTTTTGTTTTTTTAAGGCAGGGTCTCCCTCTATCTAGCCCAAGCCGACCTGGAATTTACTACGTAGTTTCAGGGTGGCCTCAAACTTGCAGCAATCCTCCTACTGCTGCCTCCCAAGTGTTGGGATTAAAGGTGTGCACCACCATACTGGCCCTAAATATTTTATTCTCCACAATTTATCCTGTCCTAGAGATAGTTCTGAAAACTCAATTTAAAAAACAAAAATAAGCACTTATTCTAGTTAAGTATCTTCAAAATGGTTATTCATGAACATTTTCATCTTATGTGATTCTCTTTTTACTTTTTGCTTTTTTCGGAAACCGTCTTACATAGCTCAGTATGAAGCTGGCACGAAGCTTATTAGGTAGCTGAGGAAGACGTGAACTCTTGATCCTCCTGCCTCAGCCTCTCAAGTGCTGGGATTACAGTTATGCATACTATACCTGGCTCTAGGTGATTAATTTTAAGCTGAGCAAACTAAATTTAAAAATATGTCAAAAATCATGTGTTCACATGTTCATACACACATATCACTTGAAATATGTAACATATATATATGTATAAATTTATATATTTATCAAGAGACAGTAGGCTACAATTCTCCCATGGCAAGAACTTTTCAAATATACTTGAGAGACATTAAAATCTTTTCAGAAAGCTTGTATTCTGCTTACTGAGCAACAGAGGCAGTTGTCCAGGAAGAGGTTTGAGAAGTTGTTCTGCCGAGGTTTTTGGCTTCCGCACCTCTGAGATTATACTGTTTACTGCTGAGAACTGATATGTGAAAACCCCCACTCTGGGCCACATGATGGCGCTTTTAGCTCTGTCAGCATTAACCATTCGTTCCAACTTGATCTTTAAAGTTAAAATTTGCTTTCCAACATTTGTCTTTCCTACTCAGATGTTAGCATATAATTCTGGAAACTTCCTTCAAAGGCTTATCAGAGCCTACACTGAAGCACAGGGGATTTCTAAAAGTAACTACAATCCTATCTAAATGAGCATACTGCCTCAAGGGATCAAAACCAGATGGTCTAGAGTCTGGCCACTAGGTGGATGAAATTTTTCTGACTCACAACATGAAATGCATCCTATGAGGCAAACTATCCCAGGCCAGAGTTCTGTCTCTTTGCTGAGTCTCGGGAGACAGTTTGTGAGAAGCAGTGTTGGTCTCCATCACTTTTCAGATATATTCTAGATGACTTTTCACCTTAAATAAATGACTGTTTCTGACTCCAGAGCCCTAGTAAAGGGTTGGGAAAATGGCTCAGTGATTAAACACACTTACTTGCAAAGCCTTAGTAAAGGTGTGAAGCTAGAATTAATGAGTTTGTCTAAATTGTCCACAAGTTATTACATCTATCAATGAACTAGTAAACTTACTGTAACATTAAAGTAATATCATAAATTTGTTATTACTGTTTGTTTTTTTATTTTAGAATCTGATAAATAAATGCATCCCAGTATTCGTGGTCATTTATAAAACATCAATTTAGGCCAAATTTAGTATTCTGTTTTCCAACGCTGTATAAGCTCATGATGTCCCCAAAGAGTTCAGAAAATACTATAAAATATCCCTGACTTTTTTCTAATGAAGAAAATTTTGGGGCTGAGGAGATGGCGCAGCAGTTAAAGGAGTTTCCTTGCAAAGCTTGCTGGCCAGAGTTCAATTCCCCAGTACCTATGTAATGCCAGATGTACAAAATGATGCAGGCACTTGGATTTCATTTGCAGTGGCAAGAGGCCTTGAAGTACCCATAGTTCTACTTTCATTCTTTTTTTTTCCCCCAAGGTAGGGTCTCACTCTAGCCCCAGGCTGACCTGGAATTCACTATGTAGTCTCAGGGTGGCCTTGAACTCACAGCGATCCTCCTACCTCTGCCTCCCGAGTGCTAGGATTAAGGTGTGCACCACCACATCCAGCTAGTTCCACTTTCTTAAAAAAATAAGTGATATCTCTCTCTCTCTCTCTCTCTCTCTCTCTCTCTCTCTATATATCTATATATATATATATATATATTTTTTTTTTTTAGAGAAGGAGAATTTCTTTTTTTTAAATATTTTATTTTCATTCTTATTTACTTATTAGAGACAGAGAGGGGTAGAGAGACAGAGAGAGTGAGAATGGGCATGCCAGGGCTCTAGCCACTGCAAACGAACTCCAGATGCATGTGCCTCTGTGTGCATCTGGCTTATGTGGGATCTGGAGAATAGAACCTGGGTCCTTAGGCTTCTCAGGCATGTGCCTTAACTACTAAGCCATCTCTCCAGCCCCATAATATTTTTTTTTTAAAATTCAATCTAATTATCAGCCTTCATCCTTATAAATAAGAGTTCAAATTATTCTAAATTCTTAAACCACACAGACTTTATTACATGGTAATATGTTTCCAATCTTATGCTGATAATTTAAATTTTCTTTATTGTTATAAATAAGACATGTCCTCATTTAGAAACTTTCATGGTAATAGCGGTGATTAGAACATAGTTAACTTAGAACTGTAAAACACTTAAAATAAAAGGGAATCAATAGGTTAAATGCAACTTTTTACTTTTATAAATGAGAAAATTGGGTCTGGTGCCAATAAATGACTTTCCAATAGTAAAATGACTAAAACCTTTAGCTGGATTTAATTAATAGTGCTCTTCAAACTGCCAATCAGGATCAAACAATTGAGTTGCTAACAGTATCTTCTTTCTTTCTTTTCTTTTTTCTGCCTTTTGGTGATGGTTTTTTTTGGGGAGGTGGCTGAGGACCACTGAGCTAAGTCTCTAACCCCAACTATCAGCATTTTATAAAAGCAGTAAAAAAATAACATAGACATTTCATAACTCCGCCTGTGTGTTCATGTGGGTAAGTACAGGTATACGCATGGTATCATGCATATGTTGAGGTCAAAGGACAATGCTGGGTGTATGTCTTGCCTTCTACCCTGTTTGAGGCAGGGTCTCTCATTGTTCATCAGGCTAGAATAACCCCTGAGCTTCTGGAGAATTCTCCTGTCTCTGCCTCCCATCTTCCCATAGGTGCCCTGGGATTATAGATACCTGCTAGAACATCTAGCTTTGCTCGGGTTATAGAGATCTAACCTCAGGTACTCATGTTTGTGTGGCAAACTATCTCCTCAGCCCTCATAAACTTTTTTTTTTTGGTCAAGTTATATGCATATAAAAGAACACAATATAAAGTACATTTATTAATAAAAACATCTAGAAATCATTGCAATATCTAATTCCTTGAATGGATCTAATTTTTTTTTTTTTTTTTCGAGATAGGGTCTCACTCTGATCCAGGCTGACCTGGAATTCATGTAATCTCAGGGTGGCCTCGAATTCATGGCAATCCTCCTACCTCTGCCTCCCAAGTGCTGGGATTAAAGGCGTGTGCCACCACGCCCAGCTAATATTTTTACTTTTTTGTTTTGTTTTTGCTTTTCGAGGTATGGACTCACTCTGGCCCAGGCTGACCTGGAATTAACTATGTAGTCTCAGGGTGGCCTGGAACTCACAGCAATCCTCCTACCTCTGCCTCCCAAGTGCTGGGATTAAAGGTGTGCACCACCATGCCCGGCTTATTTTTAAAGCTGTTAAATTACTATGATGCAATTTTTATCATGACTTACAATAAACTAATAAAAATCTGCATTAAATACTTAACGCTATTTATTCTGATACTAGGCACACATTTAAAATGTCAGGGCTGGAGAGATGGCTTAGCAGTTAAGGCACTTGCCTGCGAAGCCTAAGCACCCATGTTTGATTCCCCCGTATCCACATAAGCCAGATGCACATGGTGGTGCATATGTCTGGAGTTCGTTTGCAGTGGCTAGAGATCCTGGCATGTCCATTCTCTCTCCCTGTCTCTCTGCCTCTTTCTCTTCTCTCATAAATAAATAAATATTAAAAAAAGAAGTCAATTTCACTGGGTGTAGTGGCCCATGCCTTTAATCCTAGCACTGGGGAAGCAGAAGTAGAAGGATTGCTGAGTTCAAGGCCACCCTGAGACTACATAGTCCCAGGTCAGCCTGGGCTAGAGCGTGACCCTACCGCAAAGAAAAAAAAAAAAAAAAACAGAAAACAAAAAACAAAAAAAGTCAATGTCTGTGAAAAAAGAGTGACCTCTAGTGGATTCATTAAATAACAGCATGATCCATATTGTCAAGTTCTACAGGGAACTTAAGAGAACACAGATATTTCCAGATACAGAGATAGTGACATAGTTGTAAAACTGGCAAGGGTTGTGTGTAAATAATGGCTATAGGTACACTACATGAAATGGGACACGTGTATATTTGTAGATCATCTCATTTCTTTTAGGCAGGTTGAATTCATATGCATATTTTAGACATCATCGTCTAGAATCCTGCTCTCATTCACAACCTATCACTAGCTTAAGAAATACACTGAAAATTCTCTGAGCTCATTTCATAAAGGGATTGTTAAGTTCTTTAATTGTGATTCTTTTTTCTTTAGTTTGTCTTAGACACCAACTATAAGATTAAGTTCTGCTAAAAAAAAAATAAAAAACATTTAGGCTAGGGCTATAGCTCAGTGGCAGAACACGTGCTAGGATAGGAATACAGAACACGTGCTAGGCATCTACAGACCCTCAGTTCAATCCTCAGCACTATAACACACCCCCATATATATATTTTTGGTTTTTTGAGGTAGGGTCTCACTCTGACCCAGGCTGACCTGGAATTCCCTCTGTAGTCTCAGGGTGGCCTTGAACTCATGGTGATCCTCCTACCTCTGCCTCCAAGTGCTGGCATTAAAGGTGTGCAACACCATGCCCAGCTCACACACCCTATTTTTAAAATTTATTTGAGAGAGAGAGAGTGCATGCATGCCAGGCCTTCAGCCACTGCAAACATACCTCAGCAGGTGTGCCCCCTTGTGCACATGTGGAAGAGTGCATGCTTGCATCATTGTGCATCCAGCTTACATGTGATCTGGAGATTCAAACATGAGTCCTTAGGCTTCACAGGTAAGCGCCTTAACCACTAAGCCATCTCTCCAGCTCAGACACAACCTACTTGATAGCTCCCCAGTACCTGAAGATATCCAAACTATCCTGGCCTCTTCTTCCTCACCTATTATTATCTTCTACTTTCCCATTAGTTACAGGAACACTCTCTAATCCATGAGGGGCACATTGCATGACCCCAGTGGAATGCCTGGTATCATGATAGTAACAAGCCCTGTGTACACTGTGCTTTTCCTGTGTGTCTAGTAAGTGATCAACAGGCGAACAGTGTGTATCAGTGTGGATGTACCGGGAAAAAGAATGATGCATGTTCTGGGCAAGAGAGAGATTTTTATCACGCTATTAGGCATGCTTTGTAATTTAAAACTTAACAATATTTTCAGACTGTAGCAGATATGAACTGAAACAATGGATAAAAGAGGATTATTGTAGTTAGTCACTGTTCAGCACCCTAACCCACACCCATGAGCTTTTCTTTTCTACAATCCATCTCCATTAAAGTCAGTAAAAAACTGTTCCAATCATGCATTTAGTCTGCCATCTCAATTATTGTTAAACTCACAGTGGACTGTTATGGTGCACTAAGCATATTGAATACTTTAAATGTAAAATAAGTTCATTAGTCTAGACTAGGGGAATAAAAGATCATTTTCATATTTGGTTTTTAGTGACATAAGGAAGGGTATACACACAAGATGAATCTCCAGAACCACAAAGATAAAGTGATAAGGCTTCATGTTCTGAGGAAAAGTAGGTTTTCTGAATGTAGGATGGTAAGAATTTTGGAAAAGGTTAGAGAGAATAATTTTTTCAGTTAATTAAAAGGAAGGGCCAATGACTGAGGAAAACAGAGATGGCAGGAAAGGTCCCCACCCCACTTTTTTTTCCTTTCCTCTTCCCCTTGCTCCACCTTTTTTGTTTTGTTTTGTTTTGTTTTTCGAGGTAGGGTGTCACTCTAGTCCAGGCTGACCTGGAATTCACTCTGTAGTCTCAGGGTGGCCTCAAACACTCAGCAACCCTCCTACCTCTGCCTCCTGAGTGCTGGGATTAAAGGCGTGCGCCACGTCTGGCTTGTTCCACCTTTTTTGACACAGGGTCTCATGAAGCCCAGGCTGGCCTTGAACCCCTCATCCTCCTGCCTCCACCTCATGAGTTTGGGGATTATAGGTGTGAACCACCATGTTTAGCTTAGTAAATGGTTTTAAAGCAGATAGAAGGACTGTACAGAGAATTCAAGTTAATAAATAGAGAAGATATTTTTGTAAATAAAATCAAGACTAGCTTAAGAAAACCATGGTTTTATTAGGGATGGAACATGCTGTGGCGACAATGGGCAGCTCTGGTGGAAGAAATACTGAAACAGGAGAAAAGGAGAGCACCTGGTTTCCTATTGACTTTGGATAGTTCCATAGGCTTTTAGCCCCAAAGGAGAAAGCTGACATCTGGTGGTGAAATGATGAATAGTCTAGTCTTTATTGTATTCAATTCAATTAGGACCACAGGGTGGTGTGTTTTACATATTTAAAACCACAAGGGATTGGATTGGCAGGCAAAGGTATCTACCATCAAAGGCACCATCATCACTAAAACTGACAGCTAGCAGAATTTAGAGAGGTGTCACATAACCACCTTCATCAGATAAAGACGTTTTTTGAAACAAAGTCCTTTAGTTAATTGCATCTCATTACACTTAAGTCATTACATTTATTTAGCAGACTTTACCCATCTTACCATAAGAAACAGGGCTTTGTGTTCTCGTTCAAACATGAATTACCTGGGATAACTGTAATCTCATTACGCCTTTGTTTGGAGTGTCTATGCACTATGGTTTACTTATGATAATAACCTCCTACTTCTGCTGCCATGCTCACTCTCAGTAATAAATTTTCCCAAATTCAGCAAAAAATTCAGTAAAATATTGCAAGTGTTTAAATATTTCCCAAGAAGCAAATGTTCTGCAATGACATAAACTTTTTAGCAAAAAGATGACTTTTTAAGTGTCTTACTATATACTTATAAAATATTGAATTTTAATAAAGATAAATGACTTAACTATTTAATCTTAGTACATAGTTTTCCAAGTAACAAAGTGAGTTTGGCTTTGGCTTGAGCCCAAGACCTAGAATCTTTGGAATGAATCTAATATTTTTAAAATATTTATTTCTTTATGGAGGGGAGGGAGGGAAGGAGAAAGGAGGGAGGAAGGAGCTGGGCATACAAGGGCTTCCTGCCACTGTGCTTCAGACACATGTGCCACTTTGTACATCTGGATTTATGGAAGTATTAGGGACCTGAACCTGGGCTGTCAGGCTTTGCAAGCAAGTGCCTTTAACTGGTGAGCCATCTCTTTAGCCCCAAATGTAATATTCTTTTTTTAAAGCATTTAAAAAAATTATTTAATTTAATTTATTTGCAAGCAGAGAAAGAGAGAAGAAAAATAGAGAAAATGGGTATGCCAGGGCCTGCAGCCTCTGCAAACAAACTCCAGACACATGTGCCACTTTGCGCATCTGGCTTTACATGTATACTGAGGAATTAAACCAAGGTCAGTAGGCTTTGCAAGCAATCTCCTTAAGTGTTGAGCCATCTCTCCAGCCCCAAATGTATTTTTTGTTTTGTTTTGTTTTTTTGTTTTTCGAGGTAGGATCTCACTCTAGCCCAGGCTGACCTGGAATTCACTATGACTAAGGGTAGCCTTGAACTCAGAGGGATCCCAAGTGCTGGGATTAAAGGCATGTGCCACCACACCCAGCTCAAATGTAACATTTAAAAATATATTTTATTTATTTATTTATTTATTTTATTTATTTATTTATTTATTTATGAGAGAGAGAGAGAGAGAATAGGCATGCCAGGGCATCCAGCCATTGCAAACAAACTCCAGATGCATGTGCATCTAGCTTTCATGGGTCCTGGAGAATCAAACTGGGGTCCTTTGGCTTTGCAGGCAAATGCCTTAACAGCTAAACCATCTCTCCAGCCCCTCAAATGTAATGTTTTTAATTCAGGATTGCATGTTAACAGGATTTTAGACGTTGCTCCAGCACAGCAGGGAACCACAGTTAAAGTTCCAGTTTTGTGATTAAAGTTAAAACCACAGAGAAATATTTGTACATATGATTTTTCTGATTTTAATTTTAAAATCCTCAATAACTATGCTTAAAATATTACAATTTACCTACAACTAAAGGGTGGATAATGCTAGCACTCTACAGAAACCTAGACCTACCCTCAGTCTAGCTCAAAGGGCAGAAATTATGAGAACATGAACAAATAAGTTATACAATGATTTAAATTACCTTTCTTCTTCTCGAACCCATACTGGAGATTTGGGGATTTGTGCTTCAAAAAACTTGGATGCTTTGTAACAAAAATTGCTGCAAAAAGACTAAAAAGAAAAATTTATAGCTAGTCAACTATTTTTCCTCTTTTGAAACAGCCTACACACAGAAGAGAAAGCATGAATGTACAAACCAAAGAACAGAACAAACCCACAAGTGCTCTAAGGAAGTCAGGCACCCAATGTTTGAAGGCTTCTATGTCTCCCTTCCCAGTGCCACCACCCTCCACATTCCCAGAAGTAACATGATCATGAATTTGGAGTTCAGGATTCCTTTGCTTTTTAGTCTTATCACCTATATGCATGTTCCTACAAAACATACGATTCGGTTTTGCTTGTTTTTAAGCTTTATCTAAATGGAGTTATATTGTTAGGTATGCTTATTTCTTGTGTTCAAAGTCATGTTTTTAACATTCACTCATATAGTTGTATATTATTATCTTTTTACTGTGAATGATTACATTTACTTTCTGGGGCAGGGGACATAGTGCTTTAGCAGAAGGTACTTGCTTAGCATGTGCAAGGCTTTGGATTCAAGGCCCAGTGCTGTAAGTAAGCAAATACACCCCTTGGTGTTGGTTTATTATACCTTATTGTTCATGAGGAATTGAATTATTTCTGATTTTCCTATAACTTTAATATTACTATAACCTTCTGAAAAATTATGTTTTATGAGGCAGGGTATCACTATGTAGCTGTGGTTAGTCTGCAACTTACTGTGTAGCTCAGGGTGGCTTTGTGGCAATCCTTCTGCCTCAGCCTCCAAGGTTTTGGAATTTTAGGACTTGAACTGCCAAAACTAGGCTAATATATTGTTTTCGTGTTTTGGAGATGGGGCTTCATCTAGCCTAGTTTAGTCTTGAACTCACCATGTAGTGGAAGATGCCCTTGAATTCTTGACCTTCCTGCTTCTATTTCTGCCTCCCAAATGCTGGAATTATAGGCCTAAGCCTAGCTCAATAATTAAAAAAATATATACACATATTTGTATTAGCCAACTTCACCTTTTTTTTTTTTTTTTTTTAACTTTCTTGAAATAGGGTTTTGTTATGTAGCCTAGACTGGCCGTGAACTCTCCATTCTCTCCTTAGCCTGAAGAGTGCTGGGACTGTAGTCATTACCACCATGTTCATTCTAACCATTTTAAGTATACAGTTCAGTGATATTAAAATCAATGGTTTTCAGTCTACCCAGAGATCCCTTGTGTCTCTTCCCACAGTTCCTTCCCTTTATCCCATTATACTGAGAGTGAATGAAGAAAAAGTGAATAAAAATGAATATTTCATTCATTTTTTCTCTTTGGTATTAATTCTTATTTATACATCCCTAAAGAGAACAGTTTAGTGTTAACTCTTGAATATTAGATAAATAGAATTACACTGCAAGTATTTCTACAACTTAGTAGTTTTCTCTCAATAATAAGATAATAAATTTGAACCATATTACTGTACACAGAACTATTTGGTATTTTGGGGTTTTGCTCTAGAGTATTCTATAGTTTAATGACATCATAATTTGCTTACCTATTATACTGTTGAAACATTTTTGGTTTTTGAAAAACTGCTTTGAATATTTTCATGTGTTTCAAGCTGCATGTCAGCAGAAACTACAAGGTGTACACTGAGGGTGGAAAGACCAAGATTACTTTTCTTCTACCTATAGCCTCACAGGTTCCATTCTGTTACACTAGTTTCCCATGTGACCGATTCCATGCCACCACTGGTACACTGAAGTACGCTTTAGTGTCTGACGGCATGGACTATACATTGGTGTACCATGATCATATTACTTTCCTTGATTGCTATTGAGTCTTTGTGTTAACTTTAAACTTATCTAATGGTAAATAAAACAGCTTGTTCTGTGAAGTTCCTTTTCCCACTTTTAGCCATTTTTTTCTGTGGACTTACCTGCTCCTTTTCACTTTGGCCCTTAGGAGTTTCTTATTTACTTCAAATACTGGTTCTTTTTCCCTCTGTATTTGATCTTTTTTTTTTTTTTGTTGCTGTTGTTTTTCGAGGTAGAGTCTCACTCTAGCCCAGGCAAATTCACTATGTAGTCTCAGGGTAGCCTCGAACTCACAGTGATCTCCTACCTCTGCCTCCCTAAAGACATGTGCCACCATGCCAGGCTCTGGTCTTTTTGATTATTTTTTAAAAGTTCACATTGTTGTTACAACCCTTACCAGTACTCACCTTACAAAACTGAAATTCCATACCCATTATACAGTAACTGCCTATACCCGCCTCCCTTGACTGCACATTAGATACCTCATATAAGTAGAACCATACAATGTTTGTCTTTTTGTGCTAGCCCATTTCACTTAGTATAATGTCCTCAGGGTTAATCCATGATGTAGTGTATGTCAGACTTTGTGTGTGTGTGTGTGTGTGTGTGTGTGTGTGTGTGTAGTGTGCAGGTTTATATGAATGTTTGTATGTGTGTGGGCACACACGTATGGGTGTAGTGTGTACATGTTGAGGCCAGAAGACAATCTCGGGTGTTATCCTCAGGTATACCCCTTACCTCCTTTTGAGACAGGGACTCTCATTGGCCTAGAGCTCACCAATTAGGCTTGACTAGTTGCCCAGTGAGTCCCAGGGATCCACTGGTCTCTGCTTCCTCAGTGCTGGGATTATAGGCATAGGTCACCACGCCCAGCATTTACAAGGTGGTTGGGGATTGAAACTAAGGAGCTCAATGCTTACAAGACAAGCACTTTACCAACTGAGTTCTCTTCCAAGACCAGCCTTCCTTATTAAGGTAGAACAGTATTCCATTATATGCATATATCACTTTGTTTAATCAGCTATGAATATTTACACTTATACACTGGTACACATGGACCAGAAATGTCTTTAGAACATACACCAAGGAAGAAAGGATTGGTCATAAAGAATGTATAAAGTGGCTGGGGATGTAGTGTAAAGCATTAAAGTACTTGTCTAGCATACAAGAGGTTCTGGGTTTGATCCCAGCCTCCTCCTGCACATGGTGTACAACTGACTTAGAAGTCTATGGTTTTATTATAGATTGTATGTTCTGAATATAAACTTAGTCACTTATGTCAGAAACATAATAACTTTTTCTTCTTTCTCTCTTTTTTCCTTCCTTTTTCCCTCCCTTTTTCCCTCCCTTTTTCCCTCCCTTCCCTCCCTCCCTCCCTCCTTCCTTTCTTTCTTTCTTTCTTTCTTTCTTTCTTTCTTTCTTTCTTTCTTTCTTTCTTTCTTTCTTTCTTTCTTTCTTTCTTTCTTCTTTCTTTCATGTAGTCTCAGGCTGGCCTTGAATGCATAGCAATCCTCCTACCTCTGCTTCCCAAGTCCTGGGATTAAAGGCGTGTGCCACCATACCCAGCATAACTTTTTATTTCTGTCTTATTTTCTCATTTTGAACATTTCCTGTTTTTATTTTTAAAATATTTTTAAAAATACTTATATGTGTTTGTGCATGCACCAGGGTCTTTTGCTGCTGCAAATGAATGCATGTCTGGCTTTATGTGGGTGTCTGGGGAATTCAACTTGGGCTGGCAGGCTTTGTAAGCAAGTACATTTAACCACTGAACCCTCTCCCTAGCCCCATCAATTTGGAAATTTCTAATGAATATAAATTGAAATTTTTTTTTTTTTTGTTTTTCAAGGTCGGGTCTCACTCTGGTCCAGGCCGACCTGGAATTAACTATGTAGTCTCAGGGTGGCCTCGAACTCACAGTGATCCTCCTACCCCTGCCTCCCAAGTGCTGGATTAAAGGTGTGTGCCACCACGCCCAGCAAGGTTAAAATTTTAATATAGAAAAATTTATTAGCTTTGCATAAATGGTCTGTCATTTTCTGCCTTATTTAAAAAAATTCTACCCTAAGTTTATCTTCTTCCATTCTATCTTGAAAAAGTCTACTTTCCACATTAAAGTCTTTAATCTTCCCACTTTGTATACAGACTGAGAAAGGGGTCAATTTTCATTTTTTCCCATCTGGATAACTAATTGTGCCATCACTACTTGTTGGAAAGCCCCCCCTTTTTCTACTGATCTACAATACTCCTTTCATATATATCAAGTATCCACACATGTGGTGAAGCTGTTCCTTGCTCCCTATTCTAATGCATGGTTTACTTGTTTAGATGTGTACTTTTAATTTTTAAGTGTTCATGTCTTTTGGGAGGAAGCAGAGATGCTACAACATGGTGTCCTGTAACCTATACTGGCCTCAAACTGGCTAATCCTCCTACCTCTAACTGCATTTGGCTTAAAGTATCACTCTAGCCCAGGCTGACCTGGAATTGACTATGTAGTCTCAGGCTGACCTTAAACAAAATGATCTTCCTACCTCAGGTTCCTGAGTGTTGGGATTAAAGGCATGCCTGTCTGGCTTCAAGTTTCTTTTTTCTTTTCCTGAAGTAGGGCCTCACTCTATCCCAGGCTGACCTTGAACCCACAGCAATCTGTCTTCCCCTGCTCCAGAGTGCTGGGATTAAAGGTATGTGCCAACACACCTGTGGCTTCAAGTTTTAATTAAAGCTTAAGCAAGGAATTAATTTCTTAGTACCTTACTTTCCAAAAATAAACTTTCAATATGGCTATTTTCTGGTAGGCAAATTTCAAAGTGATTCTTTTAAAAAATGTATTTAACATCATATTAAAAATAACTGCTACTTTAAATAATAGCTTTTTTTTTTTCTTTTTTCTTTTTGGTTTGTCAAAGTTGGGTCTCACCCCAGCCCAGGCTGACTTGGAATTCACTACGTAGTCTCAGGATGGCCTCAAACTCAGAGCAATCTTCCTACCTCTGCCTTCCAAGGGCTGAGATTAAAGGTGTGTACCACCACACCTAGTTCATAATTTTGTTTTGAGGTAAGCCCCAAACTTCCCCCTGCCTTTTTTTTTTAAATGAGAGAGAAAGAATTGGTGCCCCAGGGCCTCCAGCCACTGCAATTGAACTCCAGATGTGTGCACCCCCTTATGTGCATGTACAACATTGTGCAGTTGCATTACTGTGTGTCTGGCTTGCATGGGACCTACAGAATCGAATATAAGTCCCTAGGCTTTGCAGGCAAGCACTTTTAACTGCTAAGCCATCTCTCCAGCCTGCTGATAATAACTTTTGAACTTACCTTTCTTTCAGTAATATCATAGACTTTATTGGTCTTGGTAGAAATTTTGTATTTCTGTCTTGGTACCTAAAGAAAAGACACTATAATTTACAAAGGAATCTAAATAATAAACATGAGCTCTTTATGTTATACAAGATTAAGTTATCTACAAATCATATTTTTGGCCAACCTATGTCATTAGTTCACGACCTTAGGCTTCATTCCCTATTCTTCCTACAAAGTATTTTGTTTAAATAAACAAATGTCTATACTTAAAAAATAAAAGTAGTTACTTACAATTCCCAGCTTCTTTTGACATAAAGGATAACCACAGAGTTTGATAATAGAGCGCTCATCCACAACATCGTTATAGTGAGCAGGTGTGATGAACTTGCCCTAAAATGAAATAAAAGGGCAATGAATGGGGAAAATGTCATTTATTACCTCTTTTAATTCTTACCTGAAAACTCAGGAATAACCAAGTACCTGCCTCATGACTTTAAGAATATGGAGTAAGCATTCAAAAAGCATGCCATAGCAAACCAGGCATCTTTGCAGATTATATAGTTCATGGAATAATTCTGAGGCATGAGAAAATAGTGTTGTAGCTATACCAAAACTATTTTTTAATAGTTTATTTATTTGAGAGAGAGAGAGATAAAGAGAATGAATATGGGTGCTCCAGGGCCTATAGCCACTGCAAATGAACTCCAGATGCATGTGCCACCTTGTGCATCTGGCCTTCGTAGGTACTGAGGAATTGAACTTAGGTCCTTAAGCTTTGCAGGCAAGTGCTTTAACCATTAAGCCATCTCTCTAGCCCCCAAACTATTTTTTTTTAATTTATTTTTCATTTTTTGGTTTTTCGAGGTAGGGTCTCACTCTGGCTCAGGCTGACCTGGAATTAACTATGTAGTCTCAGGGTGGCCTTGAACTCACGGCAATCCTCCTACCTCTGCCTCCCGAGTGCTGGGAATAAAGGCGTGCGCCAACACGCCCAGCAAATTTTTGTTTATTTTTATTTATTTATTTGATAGTGACAGACAGAGAGGGAGGGAGGGAGGGAGGGAGGAAGGAGAGAGAAAGAGACAGACAGACAGACAGACAGACAGACAGACAGACAGACAGAATGGGCACACCAGGGCCTCCAGCCACTGCAAACAAACTCCAGATGCATGTGCCTCCTTGTGCATCTGGCTTACTGGGAAATCAAACCTGGGTCTTTAAGCTTTGTAGGCAAGTGACTTAACCACTAAGCCATCTCTCCAGCCCCCAAACTACTTTTAAAGTTAAAGTAGCACATGCATCTAAGTTTGTTTGTACCCATTCTCTCTCTGTGTTCACAAATAAATATTTTTAAAGAATTACTCAGATAGACTAAGCCACATAAAATAATAAGATTTGTTTGTCTACATACACATTCCTTTAGGACCTCTTCTGTGATATTCTCTTCCAAAAGCTGTTCGACAATGTGCAAAGCTTTCCTCTCAAGCTCAATCTTCTTCTTCACAGCTGCTTCCAGTTCTGCTTTCCTAAAATTTCATGTAAGATTTATCAGGTCACCAACATCCCATACTTCAAAATGTACTATGAACTTAACTGTTTTCCCATTTAAATATATACACATAGAATGCATGTCTGTGTGCAGGTGTACGTGTACGTGCGAAGGTAACCTTAGATGTCATCTGCAGCAATGCTGCCCACCTCCTTTGAGACAGGATTTCTCATTGGCCTGGTGCTCACCAATGAAGCTGCACTGTTTAGCCAGGAAGCCTCAGGGATCTACCTAGTTTGGTTTTCACAGTGACAGGAATACAGGGGCATGCCACCATGCTTGGTATTTTAGATGGGTACTGAGGCTATAACTCACGTCCACATGCTTACAAGGCAAGCACTTTACTAATTGAGATATTGCCCTAATCTCTCTGAATTAATATGTCTTTCTTTTCTTTTTTTAAAAATATATTTTATTTATTTGAGAGAAAGAGAGAGAATGGGGGTGCCAGGGCCTCCAGCCCCTGCAAACAAACTCCAGATGCATGTACCCCCTTGTGCATCTGGGTTACGTGGGTCCTGAATAATCAAATGGGGATCTTTTTGCTTTGCAGGCAAACCACCTTAATTGCTAAGCCATCTCTCCACCCTGTTTCTTTTCTTTTTTTTGAGGTAGTGTGGAAGTTTGAATATATGTCCCCCAATATATTCAGTGTTTTATTAGTTTATAGTTTGCATCTGCAGCCACCTTGCTAGAGGCAATGTCACTGGGGGCGGATCTTAAGGTGTGGTGATGGTTTGAGATTCCATTGTAAAGATATGCAAAGTGTGCCTAATGGGAGTTCCTGAAGTGTGCTGAAGCTTTTGGCTGTAGCTTTGCTGTGTGCTGTGTGGCTGATTGGCTTTTCTCTCTCTGCTTAGCCCTGTGAAGGAAGGCCAGCTTCTTCTGTCATTATGGAACTTCCCCTGGATCTGTAAGCTTCAATAAATAATATCCTTTCCTTCATAACTATGCCTGGTCTGGAAGTTCATCTCAGTGAACCTGAAGCTGTCTGCTACAGGTAGGGTCTCACTCTAGCCCAGGATGACATGGAACTCACTCTAATCTCAGGCTGGCCTTGAAATCATGGTGATCCTCCTACTTCTACCTCCTGAATGCTGGGATTGAAGGTGTGTGCCACCACACTCAACCTGTTTTTCTTTTAGTTTTGAGTTTCTATTTTTTATGCTGTTATTTTTGATCCTATACTGTACAAAAAAGAAATGAGCTATTTGTTATACTTTATGCCCTGAAGCTGTATGAACAATAGGATTATTTTAAGGGCCAGAGCACAAAGAAGCACTTATAACTTCCCCAGAAAATAAGATGAGAGCTGGGGTGATGGCTCAGTGGTTAAAGGCGCTTGATTGCAAAGCCTGATGGCCTGGATTCAATTCCCCAGTACCCATGCAAAAACAGATGCACAAGGAGGCTCATGCATCTGGAGTTCATTTGTTGTTTATTTATTTATTTGAGAGTGACAGACAGAGAAAGAAAGAGGCAGATAGATGGAGAGAGAATGGACACGTCAGGGCCTCTCGCCACTGCAAATGAACTCCAGATGCACGTGCCACCTTGTGCATCTGGCTTACGTGGGTCCTGGGGAATTGAGCCTCGAACTGGGTTCCTCAAGGCTTCATAGGCAGGCGCTTAACCGCTAAGCCATCTCTCCAGGCCCCTGGAGTTCATTTGTAGTGGCAAGAAACCGTGGTATGCCCATACTGCACTCTCTCTTGCTCTCTATGCTTGCAAATAAATAAATAAAAATATAAAAGAAAAAGAAAATGAGGGCCAAGTGTGGTGGCCTGGTAGTACAGGTCTGTAATCTCAGAACTTGGAAGGTAGAGACAAAAGGATGAAGAGTTCAAGGTCAGCTACATAGAGACAATCTCTCAAAAACAAAAAAAAATCTAGCTGATTTAATCCCAGCACTCGGGAGGCAGAGGTTGGAGGATCATGTGAGTTTGAGACCACTGAGACTACATAGTGAATTCCAAGTCAGCCTAGGCCAGAGTGAGACCCTACCTTAAAAAACAAACAAACAAACAAACAAACAAACAAACAAACAAACAAAAGCCTATTTTTTTTTCCTATTGATTTATACTTTAGCCATATAGTCCCAAGAAGAGGCTTATTTCTGATACAAAGCCAGAAATCAGAATAAAGAATAAAAAAGATGACGTTTGCTTCTCTTAAAAATCGGTGTCAAGCGTCAAAGTTAAGTGATAGCTCAGTTTGAGAAACAATCTTATTTGTAAAAATGTGTTTACTTACCTTGATTGTGAAGTCTTATTAAAAAGCGATATTGATATGTAGCTTAGGAAAATAAAGCTTTTTTTTTTTTTGGTTTTTCGAGGTAGGGTCTCACTCTGGTCCAGGCTGACCTAGAATTAACTATGTATTCTCAGGGTGGCCTCGAACTCTTGGCGAGCCTCCTACCTCTGCCTCCCAAGTGCTGGGATTAAAGGCGTGCGCCACCACGCCTGGCAAATAAAGCATTTTCTAGGAAGTCTTGTTCTAGTCATCAGTGAGGCCCCATATATTATGCAGCACAAAAGCAGAAATATCTGATCAAATACCAGCCCCCAGAATGGTGGTTCTAAATCCTACCTGCACATTGGGATTATACAAGGAAATTAAAAAATATATATTTTATTTATTTATTTATTTGAGAGAGAGAAAGAGAGAGAGAGAGAGGGAGGGAGAATGGGCACACACCAGGGCCTCCAGCCACTGCAAACGAACTCCAGATGCGTGCGCCCCCTTTGTGCATCTGGCTTACGTGTGTCCTGGAGAATCGAACCGGGACCCTCTGGGCTTTGCAGGCAAGCTCCTTAACTGCTAAGCCATCTCTCCAGCCCATACAAGGAAATTTTTTTTGTTTTGTTTTGTAGGGAGAGCCTCACTCTAGCCCAGGCTGACCTGTACCTTACTCTGTAGTTCCAAGCTGGTCTGGAACGATCCTCCTACTCTGCTGGGATTAAAGGCATGTGCCACCACACTGCAGAGAGGCTTTTTTTTTTTTTAAGATACCACCCTGGAAAAAAATTAGTAATTAAAACAAAAAAAAAAGATTCCACCCTGGGTCCCACTAGATGAAGCTAATTAACTCAGAATCTCTGTGGACAGAAATGCCCAGATATTTCCAACCTGGAAAGAGTTGACAATCACCACCACTGGACCAAGGTCATCAATCATTTTAGTGACTCGTATGCCTTTTTCTGTGTGAGTTTCTCCTTAACTGCCTTAACTACCTTGCTTGGCCACCCCAGTACTAGACTTGCCTCCTACATCTGGACTTAGAAACATCCTCACCTTTTCTTCCTACTTTCAAGACTTTAAACTAGGTCCCTGTCTGAAGCAATGTTTTCTAAGAGAATGTAGAGGTCTGATACAGTTTCACTAACGATTCATTTTGAGAAACAGTCTGTGACCAGATCTAAAGTGGACTTCTGTTATTCCACCTCATAACAGTACTCTTTTTCTTTATAGCACTTGTTATAAGTAGCAGTTATAAATTCATTTGTGGGACTTATATGTCTCAGTTCCATTAGGCCAAAACTTTTGGTTCAACACCTTATCTTCAGGGCCTAACCTAAAAACTAACTTATATTCAGATATCGTTTGAAAGAGTAAATGGCATAGCAAATACAAGTTTTTATAATGTGATAAATCCCTTTTAATCCCTTTCATATACTACTCCTATTCCAGAAACCTTTTGGAACATGAGACTTTTTAGAAGCCCAAAAATAGCATAGTACAACTTTTTTTTTTTTTTTTTTTTTGATGAAACTCTTGACTTAATGCTATAAAGAGAAAAGTTTTTTGGAATGTTAAAGAAACTTGTTCAGTCAGCCTTGGTATATAGGGCAGTTAAAAAGTGTACCTGAAAAGATGGTAAAGGAATACCTGGCTAATTCTGGAATGCTGTTCCCTTCCCCCAGGTACTCATACTTTCACCAACACTCTAAGAGTCTCTAGTTTGGTTTTAAATAGAAAGAAGAACAACAAGCATTTGTAGTGCTTGCTAATCTTCCCATTCCCTCTCATAATAATTTTCTCCAAAAAGATACCCATTATTGTTTTTATTTATTTGCAAGCAGAAAGACGGTGGGGAGAGAGAATGAGAAGGGGTGCACCAGGGCCTCTTGCCACTGCAAATGAGCTCCAGACACATGTGCCATTTTGGGTATTTAGCTTTACTCAGGATCTGAGGAACTGAAGACAGGCCAAGCAGCTTTACAAGCAAGTACCTTTAACCAGCGAGCCATCTCCCCGCCTCTAATAGTGTTTTTAAAACTCGCTCAACTGGGATGGAGAGATGGCTTAGTGGTTAAGGTGCTTGCCTGCAAAGCCAAAGGACCCAGGTTCAATTCCCCAGGACCTACATAAGCCAGAAACACAAGGTGGTGCACACATCTGGAGTTTGTTTTCAGTGGCTGAAGGCGCTAGCACGTCCATTCTATTTGCCTCTCTCTCTCTCTCTCTCTCTCAAGTAAATAAAATTGACTCAACTAATATGATAACAGGTAAGTGAAATGTCCAAGTACATATACCTTTTAGAAGCATCTTGTTTCAAGGCACTTGTTTGTTTAGTACCTACAATTAAAACAGTAATTACAGTCGATTAGATACAAACAATTTGGTATAAAAGTCCTGCCCAAATACACCTTAGACATCTTTTTATTCACACACACTTTATTTCCAACCTTGTGTGTCAATCATATGAAACAGGAAAGAAATTCAATCTGTTTTTGTAAATTACAACTTAATTTTTCTTGGCTAAAATGTATCTCTTTGAGGATTGACATTTCTCCTGACCTATAGCTGGCTAATTGCTTCTAATAAAATAATCTTTGATCTGGGTACCTTCAGGATAAAGACTTTTCTGTCCCCCAAATGTTAGGTTTTCGGGTAAGTGGTAGCTCAAGAGAATCATGGAAGGAAGACCCGGCCAGTTCAAGGCCAGCTGCAAAAGGCCTGCCCAGGTCACCTACTCCACGGAAGTCCTCAGCACCTTCCTTTCTCCCTCCGTCAAGCACACGCTGGGGGAGATGGTGAGACGCGCGTGTAAAGGATGGGCGTTCAGCCGGGAATTCCTTCCCCCAAAGCTCCAGGACGGAAGTGGAGATCTCCCCTGATGCAGCCTCTCCGGGGCGGCGGGCGCGCCTCGGTGTGGAGCCAGGGGGAGGCCCCCAGTTTCCAGGAAGAAGCGCTTACTCTTACCTGCAGCAGCATTTCGGTTAGCCCGGACCTTTCGGCCCACAGAGCGTCCGCACGCCAAGTCGGCCATGGGAACGCTCGGTCTGAGGATTAGGGGAGAACTCCAGCGTCAGCCCGCCAGGCTCCGCCTCCTTACGCGGGGGAGGGGCGCAGACGGGCCTGTGGGCGGGACCTAGATGGAAGGGGCGGGGCTTTACGCCCTAGGGGCGGGCATCGGAGGGACGGCCTGGGGGCGGGGCCTAGACGGGAGGGGCGGGGCTTGAAGCTCTAGGGGCGGGCCTCGGAGGGAAGGCCTGGGGGCGGGGCCAGGGCGGGCCTCGTAGTAAAGGAGGGAGTGGGGGTGGGGCCTCGGAGGAAGGGTCGGGCTGGGGCGGGGTCTGAGAGGAAAGGACAGGCTGGGGGCGGGGCCTGAACGGGCCTCGGAGGAAGGGACGGCCTGGGGTAGGGGAGGGGCCTGTGCGGACGGGGCGGGCCTGGCCGGGAGCAGGGCCTGTGCGGTCCGATCTGGTGGAAGGCGTGGAGCGGAGCGCGAGGTCTGGCGGGTAGGTGGACTTGCTCAGCCCGGGAAGTCGGGACTCGCGATTGGCGGTGTCCCACGGAGGACGCGGCTCACACACTAGGCCCCTCGAGGTGGTGGATCCCGAACGCCCCGAGTAGCAGGAATCGGGAGAAATGGCTTCCTGTGGGTGTCGCCCAGTGGCGTGGAGTCCTCTCCCGGCCGTGGGGACCTCACGGTGCTGGCCTGAGGCCGGGCTCAGCGGAGCGGGACGGTGTCCGCCTGAGGACCACCGATGGCCTCGTCTCCCGTGATTTCACCCACTGGGACTGATTATTTGGGGGAGGGCTGTTCTTACAGAGAAATGGGGTGGAAGCATTGGAACCGTGAGTCTCTTTGGGTTGAATAATTTGTGTTGGATTCTTTTTTTTTTTTTTTTTTTTTTTTTGTGAATAGGGCATTAAAAATAAATTATCTAATGATTAGAATTTTTATTTCAGGCCCATTTTTTTTCAGGAAAAAAAACCACTTTCCCTGAAGAAAAAAAAAAGCCCTTCAGTCTGTGTTTGTCTCACCTCTAGGAAGTGTTCTACAAGGTTTCTTTCTTTTTTGTTCAAGAATCTTCCGAAACTATGTTTAATAGATACAGCGTTATTAAGCTACCATACAAACATTCAGCGTAAACTTTAAAACTACATTTTATTCTAGTAATTAAGAATGAAACAATTTATGAAACGTGTATTATTGCAGTTAACTGTGTTCTGTATTGGGTCATTTCAGCATCAAAACTAGGAAAAGTAATTACGAATGGCTGTGGAGGAACTTCAGTCCATAATAAAGAGATGTGTAAGTAAATCTATTTTCATTTTGTAAAATAAAATACCTTTCAAAATATGGGAAGGGAGCTGGAGAGATGGCTTAGCAGTTAAGGTAGTTGTCTGTGAAGCCTAAGGACCCAGATTCAATTCCCCAGTACCCATGTAAGCCAGATGCACAAGGTGGTGCATACATCTGGAGTTCATTTTTGTTGTTTTTATTTTTTGAGGTAGGGTCTCACTGTAGCTCAGACTGACCAGGAATTGACTATGTAGTCTCAGGATGGCCTTGAACTCTCAGCGATCCTCCTACCTCTGTTCCTGAGTGCTGTGGAGTTCATTTTTAGTGGCTAGAGACCCTGGTGCATGCTCTTTCTCAAATAAATAAAACATTAAGAAAAATATGGGAAGGGCAAAGACGATCTCGAATTACTTTTGTGGTGACTCAAATTATCTTCTTTAATCCCTGTAAATAAATAGCATATTTTTTGGACCTGTAAATAAATAGCATAAGGTTAGGAAGATACATTGAATTATTTCTCCAGGTGACATACTTATCTAATCTTTTTTTTTAAAAAAAATTTTTTTTAATTATTTTATTTATTTTTGGAGAGAGACAGACAGAGAGGGAGAAGGAGACAGAGAATGGGCACACCAGCAATCTCAGCTGCTACGAATGAAATCCAGATGCCTGAGCCCCCTTGTGGGCAAGTGTGGCATTGCGCCCTTGCGACACTGCATCTGGCTAAACGTGGGACCTGGAGATTGGAACCGGGTTCTTAGGCTTAGCAGGCCGGTGCCTTAACCGCTAAGCCATCTCTCCAGCCCTACTTATCTAATCTTTTAAAAAATTTGAATGGTCATTTTTTCCCGAGATTACTTTGGCACAGTATATTCAAGATCATTCATTCATGAAGCTGTGGTAGCACACTTAGAACCGGCATTCAGAAGCTGGGATGGAGGATCTAGACTTCCAGGCCAGCTAAGCTACATAGGGAGACCTGGGCTCAAAAAGCCAAAATAATAGGTAAATAATTCAATGATTAACTTACACATTGGGCACTCTTTATTTTGATATATGTGTTTCTGTGCTATTTATCTAGAATTTAAAGTTTTCTTTTTTTCAGAAAGGTAAGAGCAGAAAGTTGTCACACTGGATTTTTATTTGCATATGTACTTATTTTTTGTTTGGTTTTTAACAGCAAATCCTAGAAGAGCATGATTTTAAAGAAGAAGATTTTGGCCTGTTTCAGTTAGCAGGCCAAAGATGTGTAGAAGAAGGGCATATAGATCAGCTATTAGAAATTATTCAAAATGAAAAAAATAATGTAAGTATAACCTTGTGTTTACTTTTCAGAAAGACTTTACTTGGGAAGAGAATAATCAATTCTTCCTTTTTTCTATCAAACATTAAAGAAAACAAAAGCAGAATTAGGAATAGTCATATACTTTAAGGTATTTACAGCCTGGTGGAAGAGATAAGCATGTCACAGCTAGAATTTGGAGGTGGAAAAAATGAAATAAGTGCTTCAGTGGAAGTATAAGTAAAGGGCTTTAAAAGGGACAGGATTATTTCTAGATTAGGAGATTAAAAAGTGGCATTTGAATGATAATTTATATTGAGAAATATGTGTCCAGAATACTAAAAACTCATTTTGTTTATAAGCCCCATTTTCTCTGGCTAGAGTGTACAGAAAACCAGCTTCCAGCAAAACAAGCTCTGTACTGAGCTACATCGTCAGCCTTACTAGAAAGTTTTAGTGTGGAATCCAGAGGACAGTGATTGTGGTGGTGAGAGGGGCTGCAGCTTCTGAAAGGATAATACTGTATATGAGATCCTCAGGAAAAAATAATAATAATAAAGCAGTCTCAGTAACAAAGTTAGCTGAGAGAAGACAAATGCATTGACTTAGAAACTTTGTCTTTAAGATGTAACAGGCAACTGGAAAGTAAGGTTTCAATCTCAGTACAAAATAGATTTTCATGTAGATTTCTAGGTGACTATTGAAGATGAGTAACCGAAAGGAAGAGGGGTTATGGGGAATAGATTTGCCTTGAGTTCAACAGAATAAAAGGTTGCAAGAGGCTCAGGATCCTGTCTTGAGAAGGATAAGGAATAGGTTAATTGGGAAGAGACCTGCCATGGAGGTGAGGGTCAGCATTTGTATCAGTGAGGAAGAGGAAAAAGGGACACTGGTACTGCATGGCTGAGTGGTTTATTTTTAGTATGTTTCTAAAGAGCTAATGGGATAGATTGAAGGACAGTGAGGCTTAGTCTTAATAGCTTAAGAATCACCTTTGTACTGTCTGGTCTGCTCCGTACAAGGGTTCAGATTTTGAGAAGACAGTGTTTAAGACTGACTACAACTTAATTTTCTTGCCAGGTGACATTGTCAGGATGGATCAAGATTTACTGTTAATCTGTGTTAATTTTTTTATATTTGTATTTATTTATTATGAGTAGAGAGAGAACAGAAAAAGAGAGGGAGAGGGAAGAGAAGAATAGGTAAACCAGGACCTCTTGCTGCCACAAACAAACTCCAAATGCATGCACCAATTCAGGCATCTGGCTTTTCATGGTTACTGAGGAATTGAACCCAGGCCATTAGGATTTGCAAGCAAGCACCTTTAAGAGCTGAGCCATCTCTCCAGCCCTGTGTTAAATGTTTTAAAATGCTATGTGAATAGTAATTTGTCTAAGTCATCTTAGTTATAGGTTTTCATTGTTATTTTTACTTTAACACTATTGATATTTTGGGTATAATTGTTATACCCTGTGCATTGCAGGATATTTAGTAGCAACTTTGGTCTCTACCTGTCAAATACCTATAATCAAAAGTCTCCAGACTTTGCCAAATACCCTCTGGGAGTTAGAGGGCAAAATTTTCCCAGGGTAGAGCCCTTGGTATAGTGGGAAAATCATGGGGCTTGGGAGCTGGAGAGACTTAGATGTAAGTTTGGGCTCTGCTGTATTCTCATATTGTAAGTTGGAAATAACTCTTACTGTAGATGGTGGTTTACACTAAATAACGGGTAGCATAAGTTACATTAAGGGTAGACAGTAAGTGACTAGCTCTTTTCCACATACCTATTCACTATTCTCTCTTCTCCTTAACTGGGGCCACGAGATTAATTCCAAGACAAATCATTATGCAGTGACTGGTGACCTTGCAGGTGATACTGTATTTATAAAATAGTTCATCAAAATTCTTCAACTCTGGGATGGAGAGATGGCTTAGTGGTTAAGGTGCTTGCCTACAAAGCCAAAGGACCCAGGTTCAATGTCCCAGGACCCATGTAAGCCAGATGTACAAGGTGGAGCATGCATCTGGAATTTGTTTGCAGTGGTTGAAGGCCCTCACATACCCATTCTCTCTGTCTCTCTCAAACAAAATAAAAGTGTTTTTTTTAAAATAAAAATTTTCAACTCAGATATTTAAAATCTCATTCATCTGGCATTTTTCTTATCGTTCACTGTTTCTCACAGGATCACTTGTAGGAAAGAAGTGCTTGTTTAGTTGGAAAAGTAGACTCTCATAGAAGCTAACTTAGTTTTAAAAGGTGAATTTGGGGATGGTGAGACAGCTCAGTGGTTAAAGGTGCTTGCTTACAAAGCCTGACAGCCTGGGTTCAGTTCCCCAGTACCCATGTAAAGCCAGATGCACAAAGTGGTATATGCAGATACATTTAGACCACCTGGAGAAGTCCCTGCCCAGGCCTACTGAATTTGTGGTAACCTCTCCTGAATTCAGACCCATGTCTGTTATGGGAGCAGTCCTGGCCCCAGCCCATCCTGTGTCTCTAGTGGAGCTGCTGTTGCCACATTCTTGGCAAGACAAAAGGATAATAATCTCTAGCTGAGCAAAGCGCAACACAAAACACGTGGTACAAGAAACCGAGACAATATATCCCCACCAAGAATGCCTAGTCTCATAGTTGACGGCTCAAGTACTACTAAAGAGACATTCCAAATAAAGAATTCTAAAACACTGTGGTAGTTTGAATGTATGTCCCCTGTAGATTGAGGTGTTTTATTAAAGTTTGTCTTCAGCCACCTGGCTAGAGGAGGTTGATACCGGGCAGATTGTGGGGTCTAGACCTAAGGTGTGTTTGCAGGGTGGGTTGGGGTGTCCTGCTTGCTGCAGGTTTGTGCTTGCTGCTTTTTGGTGCATGTGCTGGTGTTGGTGTTTTGTTTGCTATAGTTTTTCTCTGTTTGGATGTATGGAAGCAGCTTCTGCCACTGATGGAACATCCCCTGGATCTGTAAGCTTGAAATAAATCCTGTCCTCTCTAAAACTGCCTGGTTTGGATGTTCATCCCAGCAACGTGAAGCTGTCTACAACAAACACGACTATGAGAAATAATATATGTAGTAAACTTAAAGAGGACATGAACAAATGCCTGGATGAAATCCAAGAGAGCTCAATCAACCAACTAAAAAAGAACTTAGTAGACACCTGAATGAATTCAAGGATGACACAAACAAAACGCCTGAATGAACTCCAATAGAACACAGAGAATCAACTAAATGAAGTGACAAAACCAGCCTGGCAGCATACCAAGACTCTGAGCAAAAAAAGCAAGCAAAATATCCCAAATAATTGTCATAAACGCACCTATGTTAATTTAAGTGTTAAGACATAGGGAACAGTTGATAAAACAAACACCAAATGTCTTTTTGAAAAATGAGCAAAAGAGTTCCTGTTGCGAACTTTCTTGTTCACATACCCCAGAAAACACTGTAGAAAGTTTTCCAAGATTTCTTAAGTCTCACACCATACATAGTATGATTTCAGAACTCTGAATGGTTTTTTCCACTTATCTGTGCCTGGCAGATTTCTCTTGTTTCTCCAAAAAGCTTTAGTTTAGCTTCTGGGAAGCCTCTCTTGCCTTCCTCAGTGAAGATGACTATTCTCTTGCTATTTATCCCTCATACTGTATTATCATCTTCTAAGATGTGGGTCAAGAGGAAGTATTGTATGAGCCATTTTGTTTTCTTCCTAACAAAGGATCACATACAAATGTAAATTCCACCAGGATAGGGATCTTATTTGATGTGTTCCTCACTTTATTTCTAGCACCTAGAATGTTACATAGTATATGCTCGGTAAATATTGAAGTACAAAACAGCCAGGGGGCTGGAGAGCTGGCACAGTGGGAAGAGAGCTTGCTGTGCAAGCATGAGGCCCTGAGTTTGATCCCTAGCACCCTTGCTGGGCATGGCCACATGCACCTGTAATCCCAGCCTTGAGTGGGAGCAGAAACTGGAGAATCCTGGGGTTTGCAGGTCAGCCAGACTGATCGAAAAATAAAAACAAAACAAAACAAACAAACAAAAAACTGGAAGCTCCAGGCTCTCTGAGAGACTGTCTCAAGGAAACACTGGAAGTGTGATAGAGGAGGACACTCCAAGTTCTGCTCTGGCTTCCACGTGTGTGCACACAGGGCACATGCATACACTATGCATACACATGCTACACACATGCAAAAACAGGCCAGAGAATTGAGTGTACTAGTAATTTTGAAAGAAAATCAGTGGTAAGTTTATAAGCATTGGCTGGCTTTGTTTATGAATCAGGAGAACAAAATTTTTGGTGGATTAAGAAATTGCCTTTACAAAGTTAACTCCATAGAAAGGAAAAAGAACTTTTCAGAATCCTGAGAAAGATCAAGTTTCTGGGTGAAGAGTAAAGATCCTTTTGCCTTTTGTCAGTGAAAGCATTAAAACGTATTTTTAAATGTTGGTATTTGTTAGCACTGAATCCTAGAAAGTAGCATAATGTGGGTCTACTTGCCTCCTTTTTCTTGTTGGAGGAAATGTTGCTGGTCAGGAGAGTCCTGTAGGTGGTGCTGTCTGCTTGACTGTGGAAGTGTTTTTGCAGGTCATCATCAAGTCTATGGGCTGGAATCTGGTTGGTCCTGTCGTTCGGTGCCTTTTATGGAATGATAAAGATGAAAAAAGAAAAGAGTATTTTCTGATGCTTGATTTATTGGTAAAGGTAAGTTCATAAAACTAGGTCCTTTTTTTGTAACAGACATTGTTATAATTTTCTTTAATATTTAATTCTTGGTCTTTGGTAAAAAATTTTTTTAAAGATTTTATTTATCAGAGACAGGGGGCAGAGAGAGAGAGAGAGAGTGAGAATGGGCACGCCAGGGCCTTTAGCCACTGCAAAAGAACTCCAGACATGTGTGCCACCATGTGCATCTGGCTTACGTGGCACCTGGAGAATCGAACCGGGGTCCTTAGGCTTCGCAGGCATGCACCTTAACTGCTAAGCCATCTTTCCAGCCCCTTTGATAACATTTTTGAGTTCATGAAAATGCAAAAATGTCCTTTCTAGTCAAGCCCAGTCTTAATTGATTGGAGGGGCAATTCCACTTCAGCCATTTCCTAATTTTTCTGAGTATAAAAATGATCTAGTCTTAGACCCACAGATTCAGAATATCCAGGAAGAGCTGTGACTCTGTTTTTTGTCAAGCATCTTTATTATGTAGCTGTACAGTTCAGTATTTAGAGAGATAGTTCAAGGCTGTACTGACCTTGTTTGCAGCATTGGAACTAGAATCTGTAAGGTTTGGGAGTGACCAAGACCATGCAAACCACTCTGAGGCAAAGATGAAAGCTTTTATTTGGGAAAAGCACGTGCTGCCAGGGCTGAATCGAGAAGAGCACAGCCCACCTGAGTTTTCAGATAGTGGGTTTTATAGGGCTTTTTCAGTTGGGGGAAAGTGAGGAAGGAAAGTTGAATGGAGAAGTTCCTTTAGGGGAGATCATTAACCATTTAAAATAGCTAGGGTGTGACACCAGAACAGTGACCATGTAACTAAGGGGGCTGGAACCATGACCTGGGGCATTGCTAAGCAAGAAGGGGTTAATGACCAGTGGTTTCTTGAAGAATGTAGACAGTTAACTTCCCCATGCCTCTGTCACAGGTCTGCTGACCATGGTGACTCCATTTTGGGAGCCTGTCTTGACCTAACAGAATCAAGCATCAATAATCTTTCTTTTGTGCTAACTCTTCTTATTTTCTTTCATAAAAGAATATGAAAACTTAGAAGTATGAATAGGAAGTAGCAACACAGATCAGTTGTGACTTACAACTTTAGAAAGAGATCATTGGTAAAAGACTAGGATAGTTATACAAGTCAATATGTGATGGCTAAGAAAGATAGATTCTGAGGAAAAAGACATAGGAAGCTACTGGAGATCAGTGCAAATATACTGGAAGAGGAAACTCCTTTTACAGATGAATTGTTGATTAAAGAAACAAGGCCATGGGCCAGTATCTCAGGTAGAAATGTTTGCCTACTGTGTAAAGCCTTGGGCTTGATGCACTGAACAATTAAAAAAATAGATAATGGGTTGGAGAGATTGCTTAGCAGTTAAGGTGCCTGCCTGCTAAGCCTAAGAATGCCCATTTGATCCTCCAGATCCCACGTTTAGCTAGATGAATAGTGATGCAAGGGCACAATGCTGTACTTGCCCACAAGGGGGCTCATGCATCTGGAGTTCATTCACAGTGGCAGAGGCTGCTGGCACACCCATTCTCTGTCTGTCTCTGTCTCTCTCTCTCTCTGTCTCTCTGTGTCTCTCTCCCAAAAAAAAAAAAAAAGATAATAAGGAAAGTTAAGGGGTTGAACTGATTAGATATGACTGGTCAGAAGCAATGCAAAGTTATATCTGTTTAGGAAGTACAGAAGACTTTATGTGCTAAATACAGGACAATGTGGGCTGAGAAGAGCCCACTTGTTAGAAGTCCTGGGAGTCTAAAGCAGCCAAAAGCAGAAGCTCAAAGGACAGCTGAGCTCTGAAGAGCAGGCTGTCTCTAACTCTCCCTTTTAACAATTCTATAAGTTATTTTGCAACTAAGCAAACATAATTTTATTTTCTCAGTATATACATTATTAAACATAGTAATCATGTGGCTTTAAATACAACTTGTATTAAACAGGTTCAATTGTGAATATTTTTATAGTTATGTAATCCAAAGGAATTGTTGTTGGGTTTGCTTGAACTGATTGAAGAACCCTCTGGAAAACAGATATCCCAAATTATTCTTCTTTTACTTCAACCATTACGGACAGGTAATGAGCATTTTGATATCAGAGTATTTTGTGTTTTATTTGTATAAGTACCTTGATGTTTATACTAAAATGTAAACACTACCAAAGTAAGGTTTATGACAAATTATTGGGTACTGTGCTCACAGTATGTACAGCAGTACCACTTTGAATCCTGCTGCTGTGTACCTGGTTACTCAGTAAATGTGTATTTTAATTTTGATTTTTATTTATTTGCATGTGTGTATTTACATGTGTATGTGCATGCCAGGGTCTCTTGCTGCTGCAAGTGAATGTCTGTCCAGATTTACATGGATGCTGGCAATTGAACCCTTGGCCAGCAGGTTTTGCAAACAAGTGCATGTAACTGCTGAGCTATCTCCTCAGCCCTTCAGTGAACATTTTGTTGAGTGTCATACCATTTTTCATGCACATAACTTCTTGATTAGCTTTCTTTCTTTATTATTTTCATTTATTTAAGATCTTATTTGTTTAATTTTTATTTATTTGCAAGGGTATGGGGAGAGATGAGTACACCAGAAGGAAGTTCAAATACATGTGCCATTTTGTGCATCTGGCTTTATGTGGGTATTGGGGAATCAAACCTGAGCCTTCAGGCCTTGCAAACAAGCACCTTTAACCCCTAAGCCATCTCTCTAGTACTTGATTTGCTTTCCTTCTTTTTTTCTTTTAAGAGAGAGGGGTATTGAGAAAGAGAGAGGGTCTCTAGCCACTGCAAACAAACTCCAGACACATGTGCCACCTTGTGCATCTAGTTTATGTGGGTACTGAGGAATCAAACTTGGGTCTTTAGGCTTCACAGGCAGGTGCCTTAACCACTGAGCAATCTCTCCAGCCCTGATTTGCTTTCTTATCTGTAATTGATACTTCAGCCTTTCCCTTTAAACACTTGAGGGGCTACCGGTGGTTTCTGCAGCACTCAGTCTGTTAATAGTGCAATTGTCCTGAGGCAGGGTTTTATTCGGGAGGTTGGGATGTTGGGATTAAGAATAGCAAAGACACATTTGGAGAATGAAACTAGGGAGGTGTACTGACAAAGATGGTATTTTTCTATGGGAAGAGGTTATTTTTATTTTAGGAAATATCAGAATGTGATAGAGGGACCTAGAGTCAGAAATTAGAAGCATCCATTTTAAATATGAATGCTTATCAGCTTTGCACCACATGAAACACTAAAACTCTTCTAGGAAAAGTAAACTGCAATGATACTCTCCCTCATCTATATATTACTTTATAATTTTTCATTTATAGTTTGTTCTTATGACCAAAAATATGGCAATAATGTGTTTCTGTCTTACACACACTGTGTCAGTTACTTTTTTTGTTGTTGGTATGACCAAATACCTGACAAGAAGCAACTTAAGGGATGAAGGGTTTATTTTAGCTTGCAGTTCTAGAGGACACAAACCATCATGGCAGGCAAGGCACGGCAACAGAAATGGGAGGGGGGGATCACATTGTGTCTGCAGTCAGGAAGTAGACAAAGTAGGGCCAGGCTATAAAAGCTTAGGTATGCCCCCAGTCACCCACTTCCTTCAGCAAGAATCCATCTCCTGTAGATTCCACAACTTTCCAAAACAGTGCTACCAACTGGGGACCAAGTGTTCCAACATATGAGCCTCTGGGGGATATTTCACATTCAAACCACAGTATGCACCTAAGCCTGACTTCCCAACATCCATTATGAAGGGCATCATTCATTCATTTATGCATCTCCAAGAAGAAACAGGTATTCTTCATAAGCTGTCATAAGCATCTTGATATTATGAGTTATTAAAATGTGAGTAAAATAGTAAGCTGGGCGTGGTGGCACACGCCTTTAATCCCAGCACTTGGGAGGCAGAGGTAGGAGGATCACTGTGAGTTCGAGGCCACCCTGAGACTACAAAATGAATTCCAGATCAGCCTGGGCCAGAGTGAGACCCTACCTCGAAAAAAAAAAAGTGAGTAAAGTATGTTATGCTGAACTTCCTGTTCTGTATATAACATGCTTGACGAGGCTATCACAAGTAACAACATGCTCTCTCTTTTAGTGATTCAGAAACTTCACAACAACAAAGCATATTCAGTTGGATTAGTATTGTCTACCCTTTGGAGTCAACTGTCTCTTCTTCCTGTTCCATACTCAAAGGAACAAATACAGACCGATGACTATGGCCTTTGTCAGTGTTGCAAGGCCTTAATAGAGTTCACCAAATCTTTTGTGGAAGAAGTAACAGATGACAAAGAAAACAAGGAAAATGAAAAATTGAAAGAAGAATTGCTGAAATTGTAAGTATTTTTATTTTGTGGTATTATTTTTATTGACAGTTTTCACACTTGTGCATAGAATATACATACATACATATATATATACATATACATATATATATATATATATATATATATATATATATATATATATATATACACACATACATATATATATATAATTTTTTTTTTTTTTTTTTTGGAGAGAGACAGACAGAGGGAGATGAAGACAGATAGAGATGGGCGCACCAGCAGCCTCTCAGCTGCTGCGAACGAAATCTAGATGCGTCCGCCCCCTTGTGTTCAAGTGCGGCATTGCGCCCTTGGGTCACTTTGCATCTGGCTAAACGTGGGACCTGGAGATTGGAACTGCTGAGATTGGAACCAGCGTTCTTAGGCTTAGGAGGCAGGTGCCTCAACTGCTAAGCCATCTCTCCAGCCCTGTGCATAGTATATTTTGATCATAATCTCCTCCCATTATTTTTCTGTGTATATCTTTTTTTGGGGGGGGGGAGACACAGAGAGAGAGAGAGGGAGAGGAAGACAGAGATGGGCACACCAGCAGCCTCTCAGCTGCTGCGAACGAAATCCAGATGTGTGCGGCATTGCGCCCTTTTGTCACTTTGCATCTGGCTAAACGTGGGACCTGGAGATTGGAACCACTGGAGATTGGAACTGGTGTTCTTAGGCTTAGGAGGCAGGCACCTTAATCGCTAAGCCATCTCTCCAGCCCTCTGAGTATATCTTTAGGAACACTTCACAATGAAGTTAAAGAATTGATAGTTCAGATACATTGTTTCTCATTTGTTTACTATGTAAATATAAATCTAGTTTTAGAAGACTATGGGAGTTAGCTGATATTGTATGTATTTAATGAGGCACCAATATTTTAAAATCCAAGCATTATATTGATGTAATGAAGCATTAACATTATAAAACCCAATCCTTTGTTTAATTCACTTTATAGTCTTCTCTTTTACTCATCACAGTAAGTGAATAATGAAAGTGGAGGAAAACAGATACATTTAGCTCAAGGTTTCTACTCTGGGAAATTGTATTTTTACAATGTCTTTGAAAACAGCAGATGGGCCACCAGACAGTTGAACATCCAGCCTGACCACAAATACAGCAGAGCATTCACCCACTAGCTGTCACTCCGTGGGTACCGAGAACTAAACATGCACTGTTCAATATGGCTGCCCAGCACTTGACATATGGATGGTCCAAATTCAGATGTACTGCCAGTGTAAAATACCCGCTACACTTTTTAGACTGGAAATTCAAAAAAGAAACTAAGCATGGTTATACTCACCTGTCACCCATTCAAACCGTAGCCTAAATGACAAGACCCTGTCTCCAACAAATAAATACCAAAAATAAAAAGAAGAAGAAAAGATAGTAAAATACCTGAGTAGTTTTTTGTATATTGGTAATATTGACATACTTTAGTTATATTGGGCTAGTTGAGATAAATTATTAATTTCTCCTATTATTTATTTATGAGAGACGGAAAAAGAGGCAGATAGAGAGAGAAAATGGGTACACCAGGGCCTCAGCCACTGAAAACAAAGTTCAGACAAATGCATCACCTTGTACATCTGACTTAAGTGGCCACTGGGGAATTGAACTTGGGTCCTTAGGCTTCATAGACAAATGCCTTAACTGCTAAGTCATCATTCTGGCCCCCTCCACCTAGTTTTTTTTTTTTTTGTTGTTGTTGTTGTTGTTGTTTTTTTTGGTTTTTCGAGGTAGGGTCTCACTTTAGCTCAGGCTGACCTGGAATTCACTGTGTAGTCTCAGGGTGGCCTCGAACTCACAGCGATCCTCCTACCTCTGCCTCCCGAGTGCTGGGATTAAAGGCGTGCACCACCACGCCCGGCTATTCACCTAGTTTTTTTTTTTAAAATATTTTTTCTTTATTTATTTGCAAGCAGTGAGAAAGGAAAGAAGGAAGGAACGAAGGAAGGGAGGGAGAGAAAGAATAGGCACGCCAGGGTTTCTTGCCACTGCAAACAAACTCCAGATGTATACCACTTTGTGCATCTGGCTTTACGTGGGTAGTGGTGAATCAAACCTGGTCTGTCAGGCTTTGCAAGCAAGTGCCTTAAACCACTGAGCCATCTCTCCAGCTTCTCCACCTTGTTTTTTGAGACAGGGACTCTCACTGAACCTGGAGCTTTCCATTTGGCTAGATTAGCCAACAGGATGCAGGATCCCCTGTGTGCTCCCCTAGCTCTGGGATCATAAGCCCATGTTGTTGCGCCAGGCTTTGACGTGGGTGCTAGAGATCTAAACTCAGGTCGTCATTCTTTGTGTGGCCATCACTTTACCAACTGACCCATCTCCTTAGCCCAAGAAATCTTACATTGTGTAGAGAGCTTGTATTGCATTGCTCTTGGACAGTGCTAACTAAAGTAGATTATTAAATTACATGGACCAGTACTAAATCTTTTTTTAAAATTTAGGGAAACTAAAGGTATCATTACTTTTATATTTTGTCAGATTAGGCCTATACTTATTTATTCTCCATTTATGAAACTCATTACTACATAAAAGAAATTTTAAAGAAATAGAAAAGGCTTAGTCACAAAATAAAATTTGATATTCTAAATAAAAGTCAACACAACTTCATGTAACAATTACTATATTGTCCTGAATTTTCCTTGAGCTAATTATAAATACATCTTGGAATAGCACTGATCCTTAGACAGACATTCAGAATCGACTGAAACAGTCAAGGCAGAGACATGCGTCTCACCACATTGAGCCTTATGTTCTCTACAGTGCTGTTACTAGTAAGAAAGATAATTCACCACCAGTGTTGTGGACGTTGAAGTGCTGATGCTGATGAAAGAAAATCTAAGGTTAGGTAACTTGGAGTAGAAATATATTAGCTTACAGCTCCAAAGGCTGGATGTCAAAGATAGAGGTGCCAACACTTGTTGAAGATCTTGTCAAGTCACCACGTGGTGGAAAGTGGAAGAATCGGGATGCAAGGGGGCTGAATTCATCCTTCCATAAAAGTACTAGTCCTTCCCATGAGAGTAGCGGCCTCTGGGCCCAGTGCCCTTTCAAAGGTCCCACCTCTTCATACTGTTACAATGACAATTAAATTCCAACGTGAGTTTTAGAGGGGATAGCCATCCAAGTCACAGTGCTGTTTACTTTAATGCAAAAGTGGGTGTGAAGAACTAGGTCTTTTATGCTCAGAAGTGTTGATTGCATAGTTACTTATTTCTTATGTCTTAGTTGTTTCAAAAGCTTGAAATGCCCTTTGCTGACAGCACAATTCCTTGAACAGTCTGAAGAAGCTGGAAATGACCCTTTCAGGTGTTTTGCATCTGAAATAATAGTAAGTGAAACCAGTTTAATCTGATATACTATTTGCTATAATCTTAAGTTCTACCTGCTATATTCTTGCCTATTTTATGAGCAAATATATTGATAATTTGTTAAGAAGGCTATATGTGGATTTTGTAGAACACAAATAAGAAAAAGATGGGAAATAGAATAGCAATGATTTCATTATTCAAAGTCTACAGCCTTATAAGAAGCATACCTGGGTAAAGCTCTACTTCCAGGTTTTCTCAAGTCATTCGCAGAATTCTGAGGGTGGCCTTGAACTCACGGTGATCCTCCCACCCCTGCCTCCTGAGTGTTGGGGTTAAAGGCATGCATTACCATGCTCAGCTGAGGTTCCCATTTTCTTGCTTATCAACAACCAGGGACCACTTTCAGCTTATAGAGGTTTCCCATAGTCTTCCTAGACATAGCCTTCTCTCAGAAGGTTTTCTCAGAATATGATGGCTGGGTTATTGAAAGCCAACAAGAGAGAATTTCTGACGCTGAAGGGAGTTTAGCGACTCTCTTGAAAAACTTCATATCTGAGAGGATTTCAAGGCAAACCTTGGGTTATGTGGTGAGACCATGTCTCAAACAAAAAAGAAAGAAAAGATCAAAACCAAATTAAGTCCTCCTGCCTGATTGGGTCAGGCCTACCCAGGATAGTCTCCTGAATAACTTGACATCAACTGACTAGAGATCTTCATTACACCCATAAAAATGCATTCATTGTTGACATATAAGCTAATCTTACCATGGGAGTGACTTCCAGGTTCTGTTGGTTAAAATCAAGTACCAAAAGTTCCACATACCTTCAAGGAGAAAGGGGGTGTGGTTATGAGATGAGGGGGAATTGTTTAATTTGTATGCTAGTAGTTTCCTTTTAAAAACGTATTTCACAGGGTTTTTTATCAGCAATTGGACACCCTTTCCCCCAAATTATTCTTAATCATGGAAGGAAAAAGAAGACTTGGGATTGCCTTGAACTTGAGGAAGAAGAAGACAAACAGTTAGCAGACTCGGTGGCTTCTCTGGCTTATCTAGTATTTGTCCAAGGCATCAGGATTGATCAGCTTCCATTGGTCTTAAGGTAAGAATGTTGACATCTTCATGTATTCTGAGAGAGGCAGCAAACTCCCATTTATTTAATGTCCAGCACATGCATATTGACTAATACACAGACTGGATGGCAGATTAGAGATACCCAGCATTTTCCTGCATCTCTTGTCAGTCTGAAAAACAAGCACGCATCACTGCACAGCTGCAGGGAGAGGTGGATGATATGGAAAAGCATGGACGTGTAATAGTAACACAGTATCCACAGCTGATGACATCAAGACATTCTATGTGTACAAGAAACAATACACCCTAGCACTGGATGGTAGGCAGAATGGTTGGGGGAAGAGAGTCTCCTCAGTGGGGCGATAAGAACAAGAGAAACGGACAGTCTCAGGGAGCCCCAGAGACACCCAGTCTGGTAGTCTGCAAAATATAGTTTAAGAATGGAGATTTGTTCCAGCAGGAACTGGAGAAAGGGACCCTGTGCTTTCTAGCTTGCTCACTGGTGTTATGGTGAGGAACCATGTTGAGAGAGGTCTTACCATCAAACTTTTCAGCTGAGGGAAACAGAAGCCCCTGAATTGTTTTATTTCCAAGCCCCAAAGGCCTTTCCTCTCTGCTGACTAAGCAACCACCTTCAGAATCATTATGAGCTCAGGAAAATGATTAGGACTTGAACCCAGACCAGGGGACACAGGGTCTGAGTGTTTGGAAGTATAGGCAGCATTGCAGAGAGAAGAGGGTTCTTACATTTGTGAACTGCAGCTTGACCTCAGGGAAGAGGAGCAAGACAGCTGCGTATGACTATGAGCCGAGGCTGCGGTAGAATCTGGTGTGGTCAGAGCGTGCAGGACCATTCAGCTGCTGGACTGCATCTCCCACTTTCTATAGTCAGCAGAGACCCATACACATTTGGTGGAAACGCAGCTGCTGTTTGGGCATTTCCTGTGGCCACATGCACAGTGACAGAGTGTCTCTGGTACAAAGGGATGTCCAAAAAAGGTGGCCCTCAGGCTCAGCTAGCAGGAGAAAATGAGGGTGGGTATTAACCTTGTCAGGTTCCTAGGCCAGCACATAGAACACCAGCAAGGATTCAACCCAGCAGCAGCCAGAAAGTGCTTGTCCTAGCAGTAAAGGCAGGGTAGACTCAAGCTTGCTAACTTGTTTGGACTTCAAGGAGAAAACTTGATACCTCCCCCTTTCCTACCAGCATAACTACAAAATGACAAGCCTGGGGAAAAAGCAAAGAATCCTATGTTCCATCTCCTTAGCAAGAAAGATGGTTAAAGAACTAACACCAATGATCTTCAAGCTATTCTATAAGTAAAATGGAAGGAAAACTTCCATATTTACTACTCCAAGCCAGTATTATCCTGATACCAAGACCAGGTTAAAAATAGAGCAAGAATAAGATAACTGACTGCATACAGTGGTACATACCTGTAATTCCAGAACTTGGGAGGATGAGGCAGGAGGACATGAGTTCCAGGACAAACTGTGTGCTACATTGTAAATTCCAGGCCAGTCTGAACTTCTTTCAAAAACAATACAGAGGGACTGGAGAGATGGCTCCGCAATTAAGGTGCTTGCCTACGAAGCCTAAGGACCCAGGCTCGATTTTCCAGGTCCCACATAAACCAGATGCTCAAAATTGTTTTAGATATTTGAGATTTTTTGTGCTTCCAAATGATTTTTTGGATTGTTTTTTCTATTTCTGTGAAGAATGCCATTGGAATTTTGATAGGGATTGCATTAAATGTGTAGATTACTTTTGGTAAGATTGACATTTTCACAATATTGATTCTTCCAATCCAAGAACAAGGGATGTCTTTCCATTTCCTAGTGTCTTCTGCAATTTCTCACTTGAGTGTTTTAAAGTTTTCATTGTAGAGATCCTTCACTTAACTTGGTTAGTTTTATCCCAAGGTACTTTATTTATTTATTTTTTTTTGATGCAATTGTTAATGGGAGTGATTCTCTGATTTCATCCTCTGTGTGTTTGTTGTTAGCATATAGGAAGGCTACTGATGTCTGTGTGTTTATTTTGTATCCTGCTATATGGCTATAGGTGTTTATCAGCTCTAACAGTCTGCTGGTAGAGTGTGTAGGGTCCTTTATGAATAGAACCATATCATCTGCAAATAATGATAATTTGATCTCTTCCTTTCCAATCTGTATCCCTTTTATGTGTGTCTCTTGCCTTATTGCTATGGCTAAGACTTCCAGTACTATATTAAATAAAAGTGGGGACAGTAGACATCCATATCTTATTCCTGATTTTAGTGGAAAGGCTTCAAGTTTTTTTCCATTTAGTATTAAGATGGCTGTAGGTTTGTCATAAATAGCCTTTATTGTGTTGAGATATGTTCCCTCTGTTCCCAGTCTCTGTAGGACTTCTATCATGAAGGGATGTTGGATTTTGTCAAGTGCCTTTTCTGCATCTAATGAGATAATCATGTGATTTTGTCCTTCAATCCATTTATATAATGTATGACATTTATCAATTTATGTATGATGAACCATCCCTGCATCTCTGGGATAATGCCTACTTGGTCAGGGTGAATGATCTTTCTGATATATTCTTGTATTGTTTGCCAATATTTTGTTGAGAATATCTGCATCTATGTTCATGAGGGAAATTGATCTGTAATTTTCTGTTTTTGTTCTATCTTTGTCTGGTTTTGGTATCAGGGTGATGCTGGCTTCGTATAAGGAGTTTGGTAGGGTTCCTTCCTCGTCTATTTTTTGGAAAAGTTTAAGAAGTATTGGTGTTAATTCTTCCATGAAGGTCTGGTAAAAGCTGCTAGTGAATCCATCTGGGCCTGGACTTTTTTTAGTTGGGAGATTTTTTTATAACTGCTTGGATATGCATACTTGTTATAGGTCTATTTAAGTGGTTAATCTCATCTTGATTTAATTTAGGTAGGCCATATAAATCAAGGAAATCCTCCATTCTTTCAGATTTTCAAACTTAGTGGAGTATATGTTCTTATAATATGTCCTTATAATTTTTTAAATTTCTCTGGTATCTGTTGTGATGGTGCCTTTTCATCTCTAATTTTATTAATTTGTGTCTCTTCTTTCTTTTGGTCAAATTTGCTAAGGATTTATCAATCTTGTTTATCCTTTCAAAGAACCAACTCTTTGTTTCATTGATTCTTTGGATTGTAATTTTGTTTCTATTTAATTAATTTCTGCCTAGTCTTTATTATTTCTTACCATCTACTGATTTCGGTTTGCCTTGTTCTTCTTTTTCCAAGGCCTTATGGTGAAGCATTAAGTTGTTTATTTGCAACCTTTCTAATTTCTTAATGTAGGCACTTAGAGCTATAAATTTCTCTCTTAGGTCTGCTTTCATTGTGTCCCAAAGGTTTTGGTATGTTGTATTCTCATTATCATTTGACTCCATGATTTTTTTTTTTATTTCCTTCTTGATTCTTCATTGACCCATTGACCCATTTAGTAGTGTATTGTTTAGTTTCCATGATTTTGTGTATGCTCTATAGCTTTTCTTGCTATTGATTTGTAGTTTGATCCCATTGTGATCAGATAGAGTACAAGAAATTATTTCAGTTTTTCTGTACTTGTTAAGACTTGCTTTATGTTCTAATATGGTCTATTTTAGAGAATGTTCTATGTGCTGCTGAAAAGAATGTGTATTCTGCAGCATTTGGGTGAAATGTCCTGTATTTCTCTGTTAGATCATTTGTTCTATGACCTCATTTAATCCAGAAGCATCTCTTTATTTTTTGCCAGGATGACCTGTCAATTGGTGAGAGTGGGGTGTTGAAGTCACCCACTACTACTGTGTTTGGTGTTATCTGTGACCTTAGTTCTAATAGCATTTGTTTCATGAAATTGGGAGCCCCTGTGTTAGGTGCATATATGTTTAGGATTGTAATGTCCTCCTGTTGGAGTGTTCCTTTAATCAATATAAAGTGACCTTCCTTATCTTTTCTAAGTAATGTTGCTCTGAAGTCTACCCTGTAAAATATTAGGATAGCGACCCCTGCTTGTTTTCTAGGCCCATTTGCTTGAAACACTTTTTTCCAACCTTTCACCCTAAGATAGTGTCCACCCTTTGTAGAAAGGTGAGTTTCTTGGAGGCAACAAATTGAAGGATCCTGCTTGTTAACCCAGTCTGCAAACCTATGTCTTTTGGTTGGGGCATTCAGGCCGTTGATATTAAGAGTTATTATTGAAAGGTGTGTATTTATTTTTGCCATTTTTCTTGTTTTGTAGTTCTTCCGGTTTTACCTTTGCTTTCTTGTATTAACTAGTATTTGAGTGTGGTTTGTTTTTTCCAAGTTCCTTATGTGTGTGCTTTTCTTTCTCTTCAGCATGGAGGATCCTTTCAAGTGTTTTCTGTAGAGCTGGTTTTGTCTTCAAATATTCCTTTAGCCTGCTTTTGTTGTGGAATGTCCTTATTTCTCCATCTATTTGAATGGATAGCTTTGCAGGATAAAGTAACCTTGGTTGACAGTTGTTATTTTTCAGAACTTGGAATACATCACTCCAAGCCTCTCTGGCTTTTAAAGTTTGTGTTGAGTAATCTGCTGTTATCCTGATGGGCTTGCCTTTGTACGTGACTTGATTTTTCTCTCTAACTGCTTTCAATATATTTTCTTTGGTTTCTGTGTTTGGTAGTTTAATTATAATATGGTGAGGAGAGGTTCTTTCCAGGTTTTGTCTGTTTGGTGTTCTAAAGGTTTCCTGTATCTACATTGGCATCTCTTTTCCAATTTGGGGGCAATTTTCTTGTATGATTTTTTGAAAACACCTACTATGCCTTTGGAGTGAAATTCTTCTCCTTCTACTACACCCTGAATTCTTATGTTTGATCTTTTCATGTCCCAAATATCTTGAAATTCCCATTCATACCTTCCTATTAGTTTGTCCTTCTCTTGTTGGAGTGTATTAGATCTGCCACCTGGTCTTCTAGTTTAGATATTCTGTTCTCTCCTTCATCCATTCTGCTGGTGAGATTTTCTACAGATTTTTATATTTCACTGACTGTGTTCTTCACTGCTAGTATTTTGACTGTTTTTTCTTTATTATTTCTATTTCCTTATGCATGTCTTGTATTGACCTCTTTATTTCATTAAATTGGTTTCCTGTGTGTTCCTTGACTCCTTAGATTTCCTCTTTGATTTCTTTGAACATATTTATAATCATTCTTTTGAAATCTTTCTCAGGCATTTTCTCTGAATCAGTCTCACTGAAGGTCATTTCTGATGTATTAATACTTTTTGGTGGATTTATATTATCTTGATTTTTGTGTGTGTGTTTCTTGTATTATAATGTAGAGTTTTTTGGATTAATTTAATGCTGGGGTTTTCTAATTATCTGCAGTATTATTAGATGTATCCATCAACTGCTGTTATATATATTAAGGGTAGGAGTTTAAAGTGCTAGGTGTGGCTCTTAATACTCTCAGAGTAACCACAAAAGTGACCCTAGGTGTTGGGTTTGCCTGTTATGAGAGTATTCAAGTAGGCTGAGTGGAGCAAAATACAGACAAATTCTAAAATTTTAACTAAACAATAAAATTCAATGAAAAACAGCAGAATATTTATGCAAGAGTAGGTATTATGACAAACAGATCCTCTAACAAGGATGTGTGTTGTCCCACACCCTTAATCTGTCAACTGGGAGGCTAAGATTGCTGGTCTTTAGAGGTTTCCAAGGTCAGCTTGTGACCGTGAGACCCTTCCCCAATGAACAACAGAAGTGGAAACAAAGGTACTATAGATCAAGAAGCAACAAATGACAAGCCCAAAATATAGCTTATTTAAGAAGAGCAAATCCGACCATCCATCAGATTTAACATATAACCCTGACGTGGATGGTGCAATTAGCACTCCTGCTGCAAGCCTATATACCAGGCTTACTTGGCGTGTACTGACCTGGTGTAATCCCATTTATCTTTTGGGGTGGCTTTGGTCTTGGCTATGTTACATGGATGCTTGGGTCCCTCTTTGCTGTTCTATGGGCTCAGGCAGGCTGGCTGGGTCTGTGGGTCACTGCTGTGATTGCCTGTGCTGGGTGCTGTATAGGTTCCTTTCCCCAGGTCTCTGGTGCTTGCTGGCACTTGTGCTGGTGGTGCGAGAGGGAAGGCTGTGGATGGTGGCTGAAGTCCTCCTGGTGGTCCTTGTGATGCTCTTCCTCACAAGCTGCTCCACGTTTCTTGAGTTTGCGAGGAGGCCAGTGTCAGTGAAGAAAAATCTCCTCACTTGGCTTTTTTCCTGTGGCTCAGCCTGAGCCTGGTGGCTACCGCTGCATGGAACTGGTGCTTCTACTGCTGGAGCTAATGCCTGCTTCTGTGGGCTATAGATGCTCTGGATCTCTCCTACTTCTCTGCTGCAGTTGATAATTTATTATACACCTCACTTTGGAGAAGAAGAGTGTATTTTATTTTTTTTATTTTGTGGCTTTTTCTACCTTAGGCTGTTTTGGCGTGGTTTTTATGCCGCCATCTTAACTGGAAGTTCCCCAATTTTTTCACTTAGTTGCAAAGATAGTCAATAAAATACTTCCAAAGCAAATTCATCAATATATTAATAAGATCAGACATCATGATCAACTTGGTTTTATGCCAGGCATGAAAGCATTGTTTCACATACATCAGTAAACCCTAATCACCACATATATGGACTCAAGGACAGAAATCATATGATCATCTTATTAGATGCAAGAAAATCCTTTGAGAAAATTCAGTGCCTTTCATGATAAAAGCAGTGAAGAAAGTAAGATAGATGGCTTGGAGCTGGAGAGATGCCTCAGCAGTTAAATTCACTTGGATTCAAAGCCTGATGGCTTGGATTCAATTTCCCAGTACCCATGTAAAGCCAGATATACAAAGTGGTGCATGCATCTGAAGTTCATTTGCAGTGGCAGGAGGCCTGGTGCACCCATACTCACTCTCTCTGTGTCTGCCTTTCTCTCTGTTTATATCTCTCAAGTGAATAAGTAAAATATTTTTAAAAAGAAGGCTTATACCTCACCGTAATAAAGGCTCTATGTGACAGGCCTGTAGCTAACTTACTGAAAGGAGGGAAATTGAAGCATTTCCTTTAAAATCAATAGTAAGATAAGGCTGTCCATGAACCTCATCTTACCAATATGTAGCTTGAAATCTTGAACAATAAGGCAAGGAAAGAAATAAAATGGATACAAGTAGAAAAAAAGACAAATTATCCTGTTAACACATGATATGTTCTGAAAAGACTCTAAAGACTCCACTAGAAAATTCTTAGATCTCTTCTACACTTCAACAAAGGAGCTGGATACAGAATTGACATACAAAACCAATAGTTGGTTGGAGAGATGGCTCAGCAGGTAAGTGCACTTCCTACATAAGCATGAGGGCCTGAGACCACCCAAGTTTGAATCTACAGAACCCACTTAAACAGTGGACATGTCCACACACATCAGTAGCCCTAGTCCTGTGGGGAGCAGAGACTGGAGAATCATCAGGGCTCACAAATGGCAAGCTTCAGAATCAGCATGAGACTGTTACAAGGGGAAACAGATGAGTGAGTGATAGAGGGGAACATCTGATTCTCCTTTGGCTGTCACACAGGGCACTGCAGGCAAGTGCATGGGGTGCTGCACCAGAACATACATGTGCATAAAAACAAAACATACACACAACTATGTACACTGTACACACTGCACATGCCAAAAAAATAAATAAAAGCTGGTGTGGTGACCTTTAATCCTTTAATCCCAGAACTCAGGAGGCAGAGGTAGGAGGATCACTGTGAGTTCAAAACCACCCTGAAACTACATAGTGAATTCCAGGTAAGCCTGGGCTAGAGCAAGACCCTACCTTGAAAAAACAAACAAACCAAAAAAAAAAAAAAACAATAAAATAAATAACACAGTAGCTTGACTATACACCAGAAGCAAATGCAGTGAAAAAGATAATAGTCCCATTCTCAGTAGCTCCCATCTCCTGTTAAACAATTAGGAAACCTAACCAAATATGTGAAAGACCTAGAATGAGAACTCTAAAATGCTGAAGGAAGAAATTTAAGCAGGTATTAGAAAATGAAAGACCTTTGTATTCATGGGTTGGTAGAATTAATATGAAAGTGGCCATATTGCTGGAAGTGATTTATGGATTCAGTGCTGTCCCCACCAAAATGTTAGTGACATTCTTCTAAGAACTAGAAAGAAAATCTAAAATTCGTATGGAAGCATAAAAGACCTGTGATGCTCAAAACAATCTTGAGCAAAAACAACCATTCTCGAGAGATCACAGTTCTTGGTTTCAGATTATACTACAGCCCCCATAGTAACCAAGGTAACAGAGCTGACACTGGTGGACCAGGGGAACAGAATAGGAGACCCAGGAATCAATCTACAGCTATCTGAGTCTCAGGAAAGGGGCCAAAAGCATACGATAGCGGAAAGATCGTCTCTAACAAGTGGTGCTGGGAAAACGGAACTCTCACATGGAGACGTGGAGAAGCCCAAAACTAGATCCATCTCTTACCTTGTCCAAAATAACTCAAAGTAGATCCAAGACCTTAAGGTAAGACCTGAAACTCTGAACTACTAGGGAAAGCAATTCAAGATGTAGGCATAAGCAGTGACTTTGAACCAGATTCCCATGAGCTCAGGAAATAGTAAGAATTAACAAACAGGATTGCATTATTTTTATTTTTATTTATTTATTTATTTATTTTGGTTTTTCAAGGTAGGGTCTCACTCTAGCTCATGCTGACCTGGAACTCACTCTGTAGTCTTAGGGTGGCGTCCAACTCACGGCAATCCTCCTACCTCTGCCTCCCAAGTGCTGGGATTAAAGGCATGCGCCACCATGCCCGGCCCTGCATTAAATTAAAAGCTTTTGCACAGTGAGAGAAACGATAGAGTGAAGCAACAGTTTACAGAATGGGAAAAAAAAATATTTGCCAGCTATTTTTCTGGCCAATTGGTAGCAAGAATTGATAGAGAACTGAAAAAATTAACCAGCCAATAAATAGGCAAACAAACTCAACAGACACTTCTCAAAAAAAGTATCAATACATATTTGGGAAAAAATACTTAGTAGCTTTATCCATCAGGGAAATGCATATCAAAATGACACTGAGCTTCCATCTCTCTCCAGTTAGAATGGCTATTATCAAGAAGAAAAACCCAACAAATGTTGGCAAGGACATGGGGAAAAAGCACTGTTGCATAGTGTTGGTGGGAATGTAAATTAGTGTAGCCACTATGAAAATCAGCGTGGAGATTCCTCATAAAAGAACTACCTCACGATCCAGTCACACTACTTGAGAGTTGCAAGTCACCTTACCCTTAGAGATACCTTCATAAGTGAAATATGCTTGTTTGTGGCACTGTCCACAGTAGCCAAGTTTTGGCACCAACTACAGGTGAATAGATAAAGAAAATGTAATACACATACACAGTAAAGTTCTGCTCAACCATAAAGAAGAATGAGGTTATGTCATTTGCAGGAAAATGGCTGGAACTGGAGGTCATCAGGCTTAGGGAACTAATCTGGTTTCACAAATGAGTAAAGCATCTTTCTATAATTGTGCAACTTACAGGGAATATAAATGACATAAATGTGAATGCAGTGCTGTCACAGATGTGGGAGGAGAAAAGGAGGAGGCAGAAGGGGAGATAAAAGAGGATAAAAGAAGATGACCAAAGGATCAAAAAGATGATCAAAAGATGCATGTTTATTAGGGTTTTATTTTTTGTCTCTGTGATAAAATATCTGACAGATGTAACCTAAGAGAAGGGTTTATTTTGACTCATGGTTATAGAAGTTTTGGTCTGTATCAGGGATGGCATGACAGTGGGAGGCCAACCTTTTGTGACCCAGTTTCATGAGTCTGCCCCTACCTTCCAAAGGCTCCATAGCTTTCAAAAAAACTTCCACAAGCTGAGAAAGTGCTCAAAACATCTCCCTTTTAAAATAGATATGTGTCATATTAGAGAATAAGTCACTCCAAAGACCTCATTTTATATTAACTCTAAAATCCTTATTCCCAAATAAAGTCATATTTTGGGCTCTGGAGGCACTGATTCCAATGTAACTTTTAGGGTGAGGACACAATCCAAACAGCATGCATGTGTGTAAGATTTCTAAAAGTAGGTGGGGCTGTAGATGGAGAACAGTGTCTGCCCATGTATGAATTTCCCTAGGGGGAAATTTATTAATTCTAAAATGCTGCTGTTTTTCTTTTCTATGTAGCCCATCCTACCTTTTACAGTTGAACATGGGGCATATTGAAGTCTTTCTGCAAAGGTATGATCATGTAGCTGATATCTCAGGAATAACAGTATGTTCAGTTGTCTTTGTCAAGATCAGAGGAGACCACTGTCTCTGCTACAATCCAGTTAACTGGCTGTTTATAAAACAGTGAAGTAAATACTTGCTAATATTTTTCCTTAACAAGAAGTAGTTTTCCAATAATCTGTTTCTGAAGATTTTACCCTACTGCAAAAGACAGTAAATTGGGGCTGGAGAGATGGCTTAGCAGTTAAGGCACATGCCTGCAAAGCCTAAGGACCCCCGTTCGATTCTCTGGGTCCCAATTAAGCCAGCTGCATATGGTGGCACATGCGTCTGGAGTTCATTTACAGTGGCTACAGGCCTTGGCGCACCCATTCTCTCTCTCTCTCCCCCTTTCTCTGTCTCTACTAAATAAATAAAAAGAAAATTGAATTAAAAGATAGTAAATTGGCCGGGCGTGGTGACACACGCCTTTAATCCCAGCGCTCGGGAGGCAGAGGTAGGAGGATTGCTGTGAGTTCGAGGCCACCCTGAGACTACATAGTGAATTCCAGAGGTCAGCCTGAACTAGAGCAAGACTCTACCTCGGGAAAAAAAAAAAAAAAAAGATAGTAAATTGTATCCTGCTGGAGCCTCCTCCATCTTGAGGGCCAGTTGATAAAATTTCCTCTTATGATTTTGCTTCCTGGACCACATCTGTGAATTACATCAAAAAGGAAGGAGGCACCTTGACCTTTCGTTTTATAACTTATGTTATTGGTGGTGATTTTGTTCAAGTGCAACTTTTCTCATCTGAAGTGCTAAAGCCAGAATTGCCTCTTTTAAAAAAAATGGAAGAGAAATTAAAGGTAATGAATGAGATTGCATAATTTCTCCAAAAATTTTAGAAATTTGCTTGTAAAACTATATGTTTTATTTTTTGGTTTATTTTTATTTTTTATTTTTATTTATTTATTTATTTTTACCTGTAACATGTTTCAGTTATCTCTCAAGATCATCAGACACTTATAGTACTATCTTCTAGGGAAACTAGTGACAGTTTATCAATCCCATCTCTTCCCAGGTGAAGGGAGATCTACAAGGTGGCTAAGCCTTAGCCTACACGGCAGGCATTTCCAAAGGTCTCCTGGAATAAGTAATGGTTAACTGTAACTTTGCTGTATTATGTTTGTTGTAATGATTTTATTTTCATTTCATGTACTTTCTGATTTTGACACAGTGAAAATGTGTATTGTTTTGATTCTAAGTTTTAGATTCCTGAGATTTCTCAACAGTTATTCATTGAGCCAAACATGTAACACTCTTGCACGGTGTGTTAGTTACTGTCCTTGTTGCTGCAGTAGAATACCCAATAAAAGCACCCGAGTTTGCCGTGACAGCCCATCATAGCAAGGAAGGGAAAGCAAGACAGCAGTAGCAGAGGCAGTTGGTCACGTTGCATCCGTAGTTTTGAAGCCAAGAGGGGTGAATATTGATGCTCAGCTAGCATTCTCCTTTTTTTTAAAATATATTTTTATTTATTTATTTGAGAAAGAGAGATACAGAAATAGGCAGGTAGAGAGAGAGAGAGAATGGGCACTCCATGGCCTCCAGCCACTGCAGACAAACTCCAGATGCGTGTGCCCCCTTGCGCATCTGGCTTACTTGGGTCCTGGAGAATAGAGCCTCGAACCAGGGTCCTTAGGCTTCACAAGCAAGCATTTAACTGCTAAGCCATCTCTCCAGTCCGCAGTCTCCTTTTTATTCAGCCTTGGAACCTAGCCTATGGAATTGTGTCACCCACATTTAGGGTGGATCTTCCCACTCAATTAAGCTAATCTTAGAAACTCCTTCACAGAGATTTTTAAATTTTATTTTATTTTATTTTTCTCATTAAACTTTGTTTTAATGGGTTACCCAGAGATTTGTTTCTATGATTATTCTAAATCTCATAAAGTTGACAATCAAAATTATTTATCCTAAAGAAATCATTCTAAAACAAATTATAAAATCATCTTGATAAATTTTAATGTTCTCTTTCAGAACAGAAGAGTCTGTTTCCTCCAAAGGATTGGTGAGATTTATTTGCTTCTGTTGTAATTTAAGAAGGTAATAAATCCAGTTCCTGACTTGACTTGTCTGTCTATGCATGTGTTTTAATCTGTAGGAACTGCTGGAGTATTGTTTATTGCGGCTAGAAGACAACAGCCTCCTTCATCAGTATTTAGAAATCAAGAGTTTTCTCACTGTACCTCAGGTAAATAAAATAAGTATTCTAATCTTTAAAATATCCCTTTGCCTATTCCAAACTTTATTAAGGTAAAAAGCCTTCCAGCCCATTCCCTATTTTCTTTTCCTTTTTTTTTTAATTAAAAAAATTATTTATTTGAGAGCAGGGAGGGAGGGAGAATAGGCACACCAGAGCCTCTAGCCACTTGATACAAACTCCAGATACATGCGCCACCATGTGCATCTGAGCTTTTTTATGTGGGCTTTGGGGACTTGAACATGGGTTCTAGGCTTTGCAGGCAAGCGCCTTAACTGCTAAGCCATCTCTCCAGCCCCCCATTTTCTTTTCGTGTGCTTGTGTGTTTATAGTATATATGTGTGGCATGGTATGGTGGTGTATTGCATGTGTTTGTGTGTGCAGATGGGCATTCTTTCTATGCATGTGTGTGGAGACCAGAGGATTGTCAAGTGTCTTCCTCTTTACTCTTCCATGTGTTTTCTTGAGGTGGGATCTCACTGATCCCATAGCTGCCATTTTCAGTCAGACTGGCTGAACACCAAGCCTGTGCTTCTCCAGTCTCTGCTGTCCACAGGACTGGGGCTGCAAGTGTGGGTGTCCATATTAGCTGTTTATGTGGGTGCTAGGGAATCAAACTCAGGGTGAATCAGGTCCCTTCAGACCCTCATGCTTGCATAGAAAGTGGTCTTATCCACTGAGCTAGCTCCCCAGTTCACCTCCTGTAGTGAGGGAGATACTCTCTTTTCTGTGCCATACGCTACAAAAGCCAGAGCATTATTGGTTCTTGAAGTGTGGCTAGTGTGAGCAAAGAACCGAAATTTAAATTTATTTTAAATTAGTTTAAACTTAAATAGCTATTAGTGGCTATCTTAGTAGATGGCATAACATTAAAAAAAGCAAACCTGGGCTGGAGAGATGGCGTCTGCCTGCTAAGCCTAAGAACGCCTGTTCAATTCTCCAGGTCCCACGTTTAGCCAGACACAAAGTGAGGCAAGGGCGCAATGTCACACTTGCCCACAAGGGGGCGCATGCGTCTGGAGTTCATTCACAGTGGCTGAGAGGCTGCTCTCTCTCTTTCTGGCTCTCTCAAAAAAAAAAAAAAAAAAACTGTCTTTAGTATGTTGGTTCTGAAAGGAACTTAGAAAATAAAGACCTTTTCTTTTCTTTTCTTTTTGGTTTTTTGAAGTAGGGTCTCACTCTAGTCCAGGCTGACCTGGAATTCACTCTGTATTCTCAGGGTGGCCTTGAACTCACAGTGCTCCTCCTACCTCTGCCTCCTGAGTGCTGGGATTAAAGACATGTGCCACCATGCCCAGCTGACCTTTACTTTTCTTATAATTCACATTTTCAGAATTCCATCTGTTTCATTACTAGAAAACTAATATACATTTTGTTTTTCTCTTCTATAATTTATTTGCTTATTGTTCTTTAAAAATTGTGTTTGAATTTGTTTGTTGTGTGTGTATGGTATGTAAGTGTGTTTGTGTATAAAGGCATGTACATGTCACAGCACATATGTGGAGATCAGAGGACAACTTTGGAGTGTTTGTCCTCTCCTTCCACCTTCTTTTTGGGAACAAGGTCTCTTATTATTTTCCCATTGTGTGCACTTGTCTAGCTCACCTGCAAGGTTTCAGATTCTCCTAGCTCCACCTCCCATTGCTGTAGGTACATTGACCACAGACACATAAGCCACTTTGCATCAGGCTTTATATGTGGATATGGGGAGAACTGAAATTGGGCCAGCAGGCTTGCAAGCGTCTTTAACTGCTGAGCCATTTCCCAAGCTCCTATTTGCCTAGTTTTTTTTTTTTTTTTTTATTTGAGAGAGAGAGAGACAGAGGAAGAGGCAGAGAGAGAACGGGCATGCCAGGTCTTCTCAGCCACTGTGAATGAACTCTAGATGGGTGCGCCCCCTTGTGCGCATGTGTGACATTGCGCACTTGTGCCACTTTTGCATCTGGCTAAACGTGGGACCTGGAGATTTTAGTGGACATTCTTAGGCTTTGTAGGCAGGCGCCTTAACTGCTAAGCCATCTCTCTAGCCCCCTAGTACTTTTTGGTTATTATATCCACGTAGGCCCTTAATTATGAATAACTGTATAAGTTTCTTAGTATTTAAATAAGAAAGCATGGCTTTGTCAATATATTAAACTTGATTCTACTGAATGAATGCATTATATTTTTTGCATATTTGATCTCATTTTCTTACCAGTCTGCAGATAATTAAAATTTATCATTCATGTTTAAAATCACACTTTGTCAGGCTGGGAAGGTACTTCCTTGCAAAGCCTGATGTCCTGGGTTTGATTCCCTAGTACCCATGTAAAGCCAGATGCACAAAGGGTGCATGTCTGGAGTTTGTCTGCAGCAGCAAGAGGCCCTGGTGCACCCATTCTCTCACACCCAAGTAAATAAAAATATTTCTTTTAATTACACTTTGTCCCATCTCATTTTGTGTTACATACAATTCCATTGTAATTTACTGTAAATGTAATAGAGAAAAGGGCCTAAGAAAAATAAATGTACTTACAAATATGCTAACTTCATTGTTCTGAATTTTATATACAGTATTGATAATTAGCTGTTTTGTAGACAGTATAATCTATTTGCCTCTGAATTTATTGTTTTGATTTCTAGGGCCTGGTTAAAGTAATGACACTTTGCCCTATTGAGACATTGGTATGTACAATTTGGGGACGAAATAATGAGTTAAAGTGAGACATTTTGATAAATCTTTTATCTTTATAGGTTTTGTCTAACAATGTTGTTTGTTCCATTTTTAGAGGAAAAAAGGGTTAGCAATTCTCCAGCTGTACATTAACAAGTTGGATTCACAAGGCAAATACACATTGTTTAGGTATGTTATCAGTCTCTTTGTTGCTGGGTTGAAATCACAGAAAACAACTTCCGGGAGGCTCCTGGCTTCACAGGCTTCCGTGTATGGTTTGAGGCTCCATTACCCTGGGCCTGGGTAAGGTGGAGCATTGTAGCACAGAGGGTGAAGTGAGGGAGGGCATACTGGGGCAGAGCTGCTCCCTCACGGTCACCTGGAAGCAGGCAGTCTACAGAGACACAGGAAGGGACCAAGGGCAATGTGTGTCTTTTCAGGGCATTTCCTCAAAGCCCTACTTTCTGCAGTTAGGCCCGACCACCTGGTTTCTACCTCCCAGTAATGCCATCATGAGTCCATCAGGGGTCAGTCTATTGATTCAATCACATCATAGAAGCCTATTGGCTGGCAACCAAGATGTGACCACATGAGCTTTGGGAGGCATTTCAAAGTATCATTGCTAAGTGTAGTTGATTGAAAAAAATAGTTAATGCTATGCAGTTATTTCAGGGTTTAATATTTTATTTGTGAAAGGTAGAGAATCATCAAATATTTTGGTCAGGAAGCAAAGGGAGATGGAGTACCACTAAGTTATTACACTAGTGCTCATTCTTACCATTTAAGTCCTTATAACTACTGGCACAAAAAGATTGACATTTGAGGCTGCAGAGATGGCTCAGCGGTTAAGTTGCTTGCCTTCAAAGCCTAAGGACCCGAGTTGAATTCTACAGTACCTATGTAAAGCCCGATGCACAAGGTGGTGCGTGCGTCTGGAGTTCATTTGCAGTGGCTAGAGGCCCTGATATACCTATTCTCTCTTTCAGATAAATAAATACAATATTTTTTAAAAGATTCAAATTTGGTTTAATAGAAATTTCACTTTTTAAAAAAAATATTTTTATTTGCAAGGATAGAAGGGAAGGGAGGGTAAGAGAATGGGTGCTTCAGATCCTCTTTTCACTGCAAATGAACTCCAGAGGCATGCGCCACCATGTGCATCTGGCTTTACATGGGTACTGGGAACTCAAACCCAGGACTTCAGTCTTTGCAAATAAGTGCCTTTAACCACTGAGCCATCCCTCTAGCCCTTAATAGAAATTTCTTGTTGGAAAGACTCAGCTATAAATAAAATTTGCTAGTTAGCAAAAGCAATAACTGTATAGGTGACTTTGTAATTAGTTTATCACCTTGAGACTGGTCTTCACTGGATTTTATATTCTTATAAATAACATAAAGCCTGATTGCATAATAAAACTTTAATCACCATTTGATTAGAATTCAGTTTAGTATAATTTCATGTGCTATACTTCTGCTTTCCAGGTGCTTGTTGAATACAAGTAATCACTCAGGTGTGGAGGCCTTTGTTATTCAGAATATCAAAAATCAGATTGACCTGTCACTTAAGGTAAGAGCACAGCCCAGGTGCCAATTTCCAATTTATTCAGATGTAGAACACATGTGCTGCAGCCTTTTTCTATCTGTAATATTAAGGTAAACCCACTATTTAAAAAAAAAACAACCTAAAGTTTGAAAGCTTCTTGAGCTATAATTTTAAATTGTATTATTTCTTTGGGCTGATAATATGTCTTTTTTTTTCAAAGATGAATGTGGTGGCTCACATCTTTAAGTTTTTAAAAAATATTTTATTATTTGAGAGAGACAGAGGGAGAAAGAGCCAGATAAAGAGAGAATGGGTATTCCAAGACCTCTAGCCACTGCAAATGAACTTCAGACACATGTGCCACTTTGTGTATCTGGCTTACATGGGTACTGGGGAATCAAACCTGGGTCCTTAGGCTTCGCAGGCAAACACCTTAACTGCTAAGCTATCTCTCCAGCCCATAATATGACTTTGTTTTGCTATACATTTCTGAAAAATAAATTGAATCTTAAGTCCATCTATATATGAATCTCAGTCCTTCCATAGAGAAGAGAGAACACACTATTTCCATTGGCAGGGTTTGTTTCATGTTTCTGGAACGTGATTGGATGTAGGAAATCAAAGTTTAAAAACAGACTTTAAATGCTGGGAGGTGGTTCAGGGCAGAAAGTGTTTACCACGCAAGCATGAGAATCGATTTGTATGGTAGTTTGAATGTATGTCCTCCATAGACTTGGGTGTTTCATTAAAGCTTCTAACTTGGGTTTCCAGCTGCCTGGCTGGAGGAAGTGTCATTGGGGGTGGATCCTGGGATCCAGCCCTAAGGTGTGTTTGGGGATAGATCTGATTTCTAGCCCAAAGGTATGCAGAACAGTCTGGACTCTGGGGGGACCTGGCTTGCTGTTGGTTGGTTTGTGCTTGCTGCTTTTGGTGTTTGCTGGCTGGTGATGGTTTCTCTCTGCTTGGATGTATGGAAGCACCTTCTTCTGCTACTCATGGAACTTGGAGCTGTAAGCTTGAAATAAACCCCTTCCTCCTCTAAACTGTGCCTGGTTCTGACTACAACAGTTTGTATCCCCCACAGCCATGCCAGGCTTGGTGGCATATGCCTGTAATCCCAGCATTGGATTGTTGGCGCATACTGGGTAGCTAGCGTAGCCAAAGTGGTGAGCTTTGGGTTCAGTGAGAGACACTGTGTAAAAAATAAAGTGGAGAGTGACTGAAGAGGACACCTGACAGCACATGTGGTGGAGCAGCTGCACACACACCCACACACATGCTCATACCAGTTTGTTTTTACAGGATCCAAGTATTAGAAAAATACATAATTTATGTAACCTTTCTACTTTTTCTTTTCAGAAAACATATAACAAATGGTTCACTGGACCACAGCTGATTTCTCTTTTGGATTTGGTATTGTTTCTCCCAGAGGGTGCCGAAACAGATTTACTGCAAAACTCAGATAGGTGAGGTAACTATTAAAAACATTCAAACTAATTATATTTTTCTAGTGATTTTATAACCTATGATTAGCTTGTAAAATTACTTATTTTCACATTTAAGTTATTCATGTGTAGAAACAAAATCTCTTCAAGAATGATCAACTCTCTGGTTTTAAACCTTTAATATACTCAACATTCCATAGAGATTCGCAGCTATAGCATTTGTTGTTAAAGCTCAAGAACTTCCTATATATAACTTATATGAGTATAAGTCAAATGTGTTTGGATTTTGTTTTCTAGATCATTTTTCCCCATATGGAACATGTAATATTACTTATGGTATATTAGAATGGATGTTGAGAAATGTTTTCAAGCATTGAAAACAAAAGGAATCTTAATGTCTAGAAAGCAAGAAATGATGGATTTAAAGCTAACAGAGCTGTTTTGAGTGGAAAAAAGGAGTAATTTTTGTGACTGTATTTGTGAACTTAAATGCAAAACAGGAATACTAAGTTATTGCTAGTCCAAAAAATGTAATGGGAGGTGGCTCAGTGGTTAAGGCATTTGCCTGAAAAACCTAATGACCTGGGTTCGATTACCCAGTACCAACGTAAAGCCAAATGCATAGTGGCATATGCATCTAGAGTGCGTTTGCAGTGCCAGGGCGCCCATTGCCTCTTTTTACTTTTTTTAAAAAAATATTTATTTGAGAGAGAGAGAGAGAGAGGGGCAGAGAAAGAATGAGTGCACTAGGGCTTTAGCCACTGCAAATGAACTCCAGACGCATGCACAACCTTGTGCATCAGACTTACTTGGGTACTGGAGAATTGAACCCGGGTCCTTAGGCTTCATAGGCAAGTGCCTTAACTGCTAAGTCATCTCCCTAGCCCCCAGTCTCTCTCTTTTTGTTTCTAAATAAATTTTAAAAAAATTTTTTTTAATGCAGTAGGGGACTGGGGGGATGGCTTAGCAGTTAAGGCACTTGCCTGCAAAGCCTAAGGACCCATGTTTGACTCTCCAGATCCCACGTAAGCCAGATGCACAAAGGTGAGGCAAGCACAAGGTTGTACATGCCCACTAGGTGGCGCAAGTGTCTGGAGTTCAATTGTAGTGGCTGAGGCCTTCTTACCATGCCAGTTGTCTCCCTCTCTCTGTGTCTTTTGCTCAAATAAAATTAAGTAAATAAAAATGCAGTGGGGCTAGGCATGGTGGCACATACCTTTAAGCTCAGCACTTGAGAGGCTGAGGTAGAAGGATTGCTGTGAATTTGAGGCTACCCTGAGACTATAGTGAATTCCAGGTCAGCCTAAGTGACACATTACTTTGAAAAAAAAAAAAAAAGAGTGAGCAATGGAAGTAGTCTGTAATGGCAAATGTAATTATAACAGTATTTTCAAGGCTTTAATTTACTCTATACATTGAAATTGTGTGTCAAAAGCTATGCAAATAACAAATTATGTATTTTTTTTGATTAACAGGATTATGGCTTCATTAAATTTGTTGAGATATTTGGTAATCAAAGATAATGAAAATGACAATCAAGTAAGTGAATTATTTGACAAAAAACTGTGAGTATATTCAAAACACAGAAGGAAAGTTTCTGATTTCTGATTTTTTTTTTTTTTTTTTTTTTTGGTTTTCCAAGGTAGGGTCTCACTCTAGCTCAGGCTGACCTGGAATTCACTATGTAGTCTCAGGGTGGCCTTGATCTCTTGGCGATCCTCCTACCTCTGCCTCCTGAGTGCTGGGATTAAAGGCGTGTGCCACAACGCCCAGTTCTGATTTTATTAATATCTTCTTAAGCCAAAGTTTACTATTTTACCCAGCTGCAAAGGCCTGGGGAAATGCCATAAATTCTTGTGACACTGGCAGTTAATTTCCAAGAACATCTATCACTGTGTATGTAAGTTCCTGCCCTTTTCCTTTTCCTGCTGTGACTCTACTGTCCTGCTGAAAGTAGTGCTTGGCTCTTTTGATAGAGAAGTTGCAGGTCATAATTTAATTGCCTTCATGGACCTCAGCATTGTATCTGTGTGTCTTGTTCAGTTACTCTGCTTACTTAGTTCAGGATTTCGTCTGACCCATATGAAGTAAGGTTATCTGGTATTTCAGTAGCACCTCATCAGACAGAAAACAATATTTTTATCACTAAAACTGAATTTTTTCACCACACCTATGGATGATGTGTAGGAAGTTGGATTTTGTAAAAATAGCACTTCATTAGGAGGATTCAATAATAGAAAACCATGTGAGGGAGGTTTGTCATACAGCAAAACTATATTTGCTTTTATTCTTCTTTCTTTCTACCTACCCTATTCTAATAATTGCTCTCCCTATATGTCAGCTATGTTAATTATAACAAACTGAATCATGTGTTGATCTTGATTTTTTTGAGAGAGAGAGAGGGAGAGGAAGACAGATAGAGATGGGCGTGCCAGCAGCCTCTCAGCTGCTGCTAATGAAATCCAGATGCGTGTGCCCCCTTGTGGTCAAGTGCAGCATTGTGCCCTTGCGTCACTTTGCATCTGGCTAAACATGGGACCTGGAGATTGGAACTGCTGGAGATTGGAACCAGCGTTCTTAGGCTTCGGAGGCAGGAGCCTTAACCCCTAAGCCATCTCTCCAGCCCTGATCTTGATTTTTTTAAAAGAAAGTAATTTGATGAAAGTAATTGATTTGTATATAAAGGTGCCAAAGAGATTTTTGTTAGTCAAACAAATCGTAATTTTGGATGAGAAATTTATGGAAAAAGTAGTGATATCCTTTGATAGACACAGTAGATTCAGTAACTTCACCACTCATCTCTCTTCAGCCAAAAAGTTAATTGCTGTTATTGACTTCTGCTCACTTTTTACTAAGTGCTTTTTTGGTCAACTTTTTATTGTGGAAAAATCCAAATGCCCAGCCAAGCTGAATGTTATGGTGACAGTTGCTTTGCGCACTGCCCAGATCCTCTTGTTCTACTCTGTTTGTTTTGTCATGTGTCCATCTCTCCCCCATCCATCCTTTATTCTATCTTATTTTTTAAAATATTTTATTTATTTTTATTTATTTGAGAGAAAGATACAGAAATATGCAGAGAGAGAGAGAGAGATATAAAATGGGCATGCCAGGGCCTCCAGCCACTGCAAACTCCAGATGTGTGTGCCCCCTTGTGCATCTGGCTTACATGAGTCCTGGGGAATCGAACCTGGGTCCTTTGGCTTTGCAGGCAAGCACCTTAACCACTAAGCCATCTCTCCAGCCCCTATCTTACTATTTTTTTAAATATTTAAAATTTTTTATTTATTTGCAAGCAGAAAGAGATAGAGAAAAGAGAAACAGAGAGAATGGGTGTACCAGGGCCTCCAGCCCCTGCAAATGAACTCCAGTTGCTTGCACCACTTTGTGCATCTGGCTTTACATGAGTATGGGGAATCAAACCCAGGCCCTTAGGCTTTGCAGGCAAGCACCTTAACTGCTGAGCCCTCTACAGCCCTCAACCTTATATTTTGAGGTAGAGGAGAAATTGGAGACAGGAATTCATGTAGCCAAGGCTAGCCTCAAACTTGCTATGTAATCACATATGGCCTTGAACTTCTTATATTCCTGTCTCCATGTCCCAGTAACTGCAGTCACCTCCTGTTATATGCATGTGCCACCATGCTCAGTTTAATGTGGTACTGGAGACCAAACCTAGGACTTCATGCATTCTAGATAAGACTCTACTTGCTAAGCTACATATCTTGCCACTCTGCCTTTTTTTTTTTTTTTTGATGCATTTAAAGTAAGCTCTAGACATGAGCATACTTTGTCCTGAATATTTCAGCATATATTTCATTAAGTAGAGTTTAATATTTGTCAGTAGTTTTTCTGCAAAGTAAAATTTATATAAAATGAAATATACAGTGTTATGTGTATAGTCTCTAGGTTTAGATAAATGTATAAATTTGTTTTATACAAATTCACATCAAATATAAAACATTACTGTCATCACAAGACATCTCCTCATGTCTCTTCCCAATTAATTCTGACCATTCATGTGAGAAACAAGCCACTTCCCTGGCCAGGTGCTGCATGTCACTTATTCTTCAAATGCTGAAAAAAGGTATTCTTGATTTTTCCCTTTTCTTTGATAATGTAGGCACAAGAAGGATCATTAATTTGTTCAAGAACACACATCTAAACATGTAGAAAACAGTAGAGAGGACTATAATTCCATGAGTGACCAAAACTTTTTTTTTTTTTTTTGGTTTTTCGAGGTAGGGTCTCAGGTTAACTTGGAATTCACTATGTTTTCTTAGGATGGCCTTGAACTCACAGTGATCCTCCTACCTCTGCCTCCTGAGTGCTGGGTGTAAAAGTGTGTACCACCATGCCCGGCTTACCAAAACTTCTTAAATTTTTTATTTTATTTTATATATAACAAGTTATACTATTTTATCACCTCATCCCTGCTCCCATTATCCTGGGGACCTCCTCAGTGAGGTTATGGTAATCACTGTGGGGTCATGAAGGCCTTAGTTAGTCCTTGTGGGATGGGAGGGTATACCTTGCCTCAAGGGTATTCCTACCCACTCTGGCTCTTATAGTCTTTCCTCTCCTTCTTCCACAATGTTCCTTGAGCCATGGCAGGCCTGTTGAGTGGCAAAAACTTTTGAAATCACAAACTAAATTCTGATTCCTAAAAGTGCTTGTGATTAAAAACAGGAAAAAAAAAAAACCTAAGCTTCAGTAGCACTGGAGGCCTGAGGCTTTGGGAAGGGTTTCTTAAGGTAGGGTACAAGTTTTTACTTTTGCTAATCAGGAAAGGCTCTACCTACATAGGATATTACTTGACTTGCTTGACGCATAGCAGAGGGATCTTACTGATTAGGGCTGATAGATTTATTAGACATGAGGCATATATAACACAAGGCGCAGATGGGAAGATCTGGGAGTTGTTTAGCATTGTATGTGTCTGCTTTGATATCCAGATAATACCTTGTATTTTTGTTTTGTTTTTAGAGTTGTTTTTCCTGGAATGGACTTTTTTTATGTGAGAGAGAGAAAAAGAGGGAGAATTAGAATGAGCTTGCCAGGGCTCCTGCCATTGCAAATGAACTCCAGATGCATGTGCCACTTTGTGCATCTGGCTTTACATGAATACTAATGAATTGAAATTGGGCCATCAGGCTTTGCATGCAAAGAACCTTTAACCCAAAGCCATCTCTCCAGTCCAGAATAGACATTTTATGATGGAGAAAAAGATACAATTTACTTATAGGGCTGCCTTCATATGTATGGTTTAATCCCCTCCTTTAGGAATCAAATATACCAATATTTTGCCATAGAAGTTACTGTAAGAATTACCAATAGCAGGGAAATTGGAAAAAGTCTTAATCTAAAACATCAGCCTAACATCTTGGAGGCAGCTTAATATCCAGTCCACTATGGAAGGATTTCTCCCAACTGCAATTACAGTCATGTATATAAATGAGAGGTAAAGTTAGGCACTATGGTTTATCAAAAATGGACAGTCTCAAAGCTGGGCATGGTGACACATGCCTTTAATCCCAGCCCTTGTGAGGCAGAAGTAGGTGGATCGCCGTGAGTTCAGGCCACCTTAAGACTACAGAGTGAATTCCAGGTCAGCCTGGACTAGAGTGAGACCCTACCTTGGAAAAAAAAAAAGTGAAAAAAAAATGGACAGTCTCCCACTGGGTGTCATGATGTCCCTGCATGATCCCAGCTCTCAGAAGGCTGAGGCAGGAGGATCACAAGTTCCAGGTGAACCTTCGGTCCACAGGGAGACCCTGTCAAAAACAAAGAGAGGAAGACTTCTCCTTTTTTGGAAGTTTTGGTTAAAGGAGAAACAAAATGATACCCTAATGATGCTGAAGTGTTGGGTATTTTATTCAAAAGAACTCCTACCAGTTCCTATTTTTGACCAATGGAGTGTGCTGAGAGATTAAAAAGCTGAACAGTAGTCAAAAAGGTGTTTGGGAAATTTTGAATAAGAGTAAAACGATCCAGATTCAAATGATTCATGATGAAATAATTGCCGGTTTCTTTTCCTGCCATTTTGAGTTCCTCCTCATTTATTTCCCTAAGCTATTCCTCTCCGTGCCTCACTCCCCTACATAAGTTACAAGCACTTTCTCCCACACTTGAGTTTCACAGAACTTTTCTTGAATATTAAAACCATGCCCTGTCTCTAATTTTCATAACTAATGCTCTCTAGATGTTACTGTTTTGATTTTAAACATGGATTCTAATACAGCCATAATTATGCCATTATGCCATTGCTTACCTTCTGTCCTCTTTACTCATGTCCTTTCCAAGGCACCTGTTTACTCAGTGTTTCCCAGATGATTTCTGACTGTAATATGTACTGAGAGCTGGTCATGGGAAACAGTGACAACAGTAAGCACCAGGAATTATTAAGAATTAAACTGTGCAATGTATGTATATGATCATTTCACTTAGTGGACAAAATGCATACATGCCTTGCATTTATACATACATAAAATTCTATATAATCTACTCTTTCCAAGATTAAAGTATATCCTGGAGCTGGAGCTCAATGGTAGAGCACTTGTCTATCATGAAGCTTCGGATTCAATCCCCAGCACAATAAGAAATGAAATGAAACATTTCCCTGTGTGTTGTCTGCAGAGCCAAATGATAAGTGATAGAAGTTCTTTAAGATTACAATTGTTGCAATATTATTTCATAAGCAAGAAGGCATACAATTAGGAGAAACATATGAGCTGGGTTTGTTCATGTCCTTATTTATTCTCCTTTTACTACATACAGTTGACTGTTTCTTTGAAATAGTCCTGTCTGTCTTAGTAATCAGTTGCATTGTGGGGTAAAAGTGTCAGATCTTCCTATTGTGAGGTAGGCTCAGTGAATTTTGCAATGTGTAGTTAAGCCCTAAAGCTGAAAAGATTTCAGAACTATTATATTAGTAAGACTGATTGGGTATAAAACTAAAAGGTGTTTATGAATATTTAAAAATTTAATTCATGTAATCATTTCAATTTTTTCCCTTTTTCTAGGCATTAAAGATAAAAGAGATTTTAAAATTGTTTTCTTCTGTTTTTTTTTTTTAAAGATCTGATAACCTTCATGTAAGACAAAGAAAATATTCTTACCTCCATAGCTTTTTACTCCTACATGCTTCTAAAAATACTAGTTATTCATCATGGGAAAGACTGTGGAATTATGCTGAACAGCATGTGTAACAAATTTGCTTTAGCCTAATTTTGGCATGTATTTTTATTATCTGAAGTTTTATTATGGGCAATGAATTAAATTATTGTGGGAAGGGATGATGGCTCCATGGTTAAGAGTGCATGCTACAAGGGTCAGCGACCACTAAGTTTGAATCCTCAGAATCCATATAAAAAGCTAGGTGTGGACGTGCAAATCTGTACCCAAGTTCATGGGTGCTGAGACTGCAGAATTGCTGGGATGCACTGACAGAGAGCAGCTCTGGGTCAGGGGAAGACTCTGTCGCAAGGAAATATGCTCTTAAGTGATAATAGAAGGACCCCTGATAGTATTCTACACGCACATGGGCAGTCACACACACACACTTCGTGCCCTTAACTGGATGTTGTGGCTTAGGTCTATGTTCACAGTATTTAGGAGGTGAGATTGGCAAAATAAAAAGGAAGCCAGGGGCTGGGCATGGTGGTGCATGCCTTTAATCCCAGTACTTGGGAGGCAGAGGTAAGAGGATCATCATGGATTCAAGGCCACGCTGAGACTACTTAGTGAATTCCAGGTCAGCCTGAGCTACCTTGAAAAACAAAACAGAAAAGGAAAGGGGAAGGGAAGGGAAAGGGAAAGGAAAGGAAAGGGAAAGGAAACCGGGGCTGGAGAGATGGCTTTAGTGGTTAAGGCACTTGCCTACAAAGCTTAAGGACTCATGTTTGACTCTCCTGATCCCACATAAGCCAGATGCACAGTGATGTAAGCGTGCAAATTTGCACATGTGCACAAGGGGGTGCATGTGTCTGGAGTTCAATTGTAGTGTCTGGAGGCCTTGGCGCGCCAATTCTCTCTCAGTCCCGCATTCAAAAAAAAAAAAAAAAGTCAGTCTGTTGGGTTGCCTCAAAAAAAAAAAAAAAAAAAAAAAGGAAACTGAAGCAAGGTGTATACAATATTATAACAGTAATCAGTAATCAAAGCTTTTAAGTATATAAAGATTACCTTGAAAAACTAAAAAATAAAAAAAATCTGGAAATTTTATAATGCCAGTGGGTCTTATGTCTTTCCTTTTTAAAAATAAAATAAAATTTTGTCTTCATTATTTCCCTCCTTGTGTACTATAGGTGAAAATGATCTTGAAATGAAAACTCTTCAGGTGCCTGGCAAAATATACCTAAAATGATCATCTACATTGGTCATCAAGAAAGTCTAACTTAGCTTTGTGTTCTAAAAGCTTTCACCAATAGGAAAGAAATTAAGGCATGCCTATCATTTGAAAAGTCCAGGGATGAAGGACTATTTAAGATAGTGTCATTGTGGAGATAGTCTATCAAAGAAGAGAAAATTTTCCAGTTACAGATCTCAAAGCCAGGAGCTATTCAAATGGAGTAGTAATGAATAGTGTTCTCTGCATATTATTGTTTTGATAGAAGCTTTTTTTCAAAAAATATTTTATTAATTTTATTTATTTATTTGAAAGAGGGAAAGAGGCAGAGTGAGTGAGTGAGAGAGAAAGAGGGTGTGCCAGGGCTTCCAAGCCACTGCAAACAAACTCCAGATGCACGTGCCACCTTGTGCATCTGGCTTACTTGGGTACTGGGGAATTGAACCGATGTCCTTTGGCTTTGCAGGCAAGTGCCTTAACTGCTAAGCCATCTCTCCAGCCCTTTTTTTTTTTTGAGGTATAGTCTCCCTCTAGATCAGGCTGACCTGGAATTCACTATGTAGTCTCAGGGTGGTCTCAAACTCACAGCAATCCTCCTACGTCTGCCTCCCAAGTGCTGGAATTAAAGGCATGCACCAGCTTGATAGGTACTTTTAATTGGTATTCATAGATTGTAACTAGAGATGATAAAAGTATTATTAAGCAGTAAAATCTCTTAAAAAGCAAGGACAATGTTTGATTCATTTTGTTTTTCCCACATGTTTAGTAATCGGGGTGCATTGAACTAAGTATCTAATTTGTTCATTAACTCTCTTCTGAACAGACTGGATTATGGACAGAACTTGAAAAGATTAAGAATAATTTTTTAAAGCCACTTCACACTGGACTCAATATGTCAAAAGCACATTATGAAGCAGAAATTAAAAACAGCCAAGAAAAAAGCCAAGGTTAGTAAATATGCAATTTTGTTCTCAATTAGGTAGAAAAATTACATTTTATGGGCTGGAGAGATGGCTTGGTGGTTAAGGTTTTGCCTGTGAAGCCTAAGGACCCATGTTCAATTCTCCAGATCCCATGTAAGCCAGATGAACAAAAGTAAGGCAAGCACAAGGTCGCACATGCCTACTAGGTGGCATAAGCATCAAGTTCGATTGCAGTGGCTGAGGCCCTTTTATGCCAATTCTCTCTCTCTTCCTCTTTTTCTTTCTCACTTTCTCTAAAATAAAAATAAAAAATTAAATTTATGGCCTGGAGAGATGGCTTAGTGGTTAAGTGCTTGCCTGTGAAACCTAAGGACCCCGGTTCGAGGCTTGATTCCCCAGAACCCACGTAAGCCAGAGGCACAAGGTGGCACATACATCTGGTGTTCATTTGCAGTGGCTGGAGGCCCTGGCACACCCATTCTCTATCTGTCTTTTTCTCTCTGTCACTCTCAAATAAATAATTAAATAAATAATTTTTTTAAATTACATTCTATAACTATCATATTCATAACTTTTTTTTGAGGTAGGGTTTCATTCTAGGTCTGGCTGACCTGGAATTCACTATGTATTCTCAGAGTGGCCTTGAATGCATGGTGATTCTCCTACCTCTGCCTCCCAGATGCTGGGATTAAAGGCAAAGTGGTTCTTAGCCAACTAACACTGAAATTGTGTTAATAAAGATTGCAACCAAATTAAACACATTGATATAAGCCCTTCAGTTCTGATTCTGAATGGTATTTTCAAGCATCTCCCTTCGGGTGCTGTGGTGGTTTGATTCAGGTGTCCCCCCATAAACTTGGGTATTCTGAATGCTTGACTCCTCAGCTGATGGAGATTTGGGAATTAAAGCCTCCTGGAGACTGTATTGTGGGAGGCAGGCTTATGGGTGTTATAGCCAGTGTCCCCTTACCAGTGTTTGGCACACTCCCCTGTTGCTATTGTCTACCTTATGGGTAGGGAGATGTCCATTCTCTGCTTTTGTCATCGTTTTCCCCTGCCATCATGGAGTTTCCCCCTTGAGACTGTAAGCCAAAATAAACCTCTTTTTTCCCCACAAGCTATTCTTGCTTGGGTGATTTCTACCAGCAATGCAAACCTGACTGCAACAGGTGCCTTTGAACTTTCCTTTGCATTGCTGGGTCCAGCCCCTATGTCGCCCCAGAGTAATCTCTACAAATTCTAAGAAAGAAGCTGAAATTCAGAATTACTTTCTTTAAAGTCAACAATTTTGCTATAATAATCTTTTGATCCTTTTCATATATCTATGATGGTACTTTTATAGACATTGCCAGAAACTGTGGTTTACTTAATATAATGACTAGGATTCCCATTATATATTAAAGGAAAAGGCTGGAGAAATGGCTTGGTGGTTAAAGTGCTTGCCTGCAAAGCCTAAGGGCCCAGGTTTTATTCCCTGGTACCCACGTAAGCCAGATGCACAAGATGTCACATGTCTGGAGTTCATTTGCAGTCTAAAGGCCCTGGCACGCCCATTGTTTCTCTCTTTACCTCTATCTGCCTATTTCTCTTTCACTCTCTCTCAAATAAATAAAAAGTTTCTTGCATCCTGTACATGCCAACATATTATTTATTTATAGAATCATTAGTCCACCTGCTGCAGATTTCTATTATTTTGTTTATAATTTGATTAAGATATTTCATGGTATTAATAACATTCAATAATCTACCCAAGTATGTCAAACATTTTTAAATAAATGATTAAAATAGCTTGTAAATGTATAATTAAAATCTGAGCAGGCTGGGCATCGTAGCATATGCCTGTTAATCCAATTGCTTGGTAGGCAGAAGCAGGAAGATCAGGAATTTAAATCCTTATCCAAATAGTGAGTTCAAAGCCAGTCTAGACTACATGAAACTCTGTTTCAAAATTCAAAAAGTAGGGGCCTGGAGAGATGGCTTAGCAGTTAAGTGCTTGCCTGTGAAGCCTAAGAATCCTGGTTCAAGGCTCGATTCCCCAGGACCTACGTAAGCCAGATGCACAAGGTGGTGCATGCATCTGGACTTTGTTTGCAGCAGCTGGAGGCCCTGGTGCACCCATTCTCTATGTATCTATCTGCCTCTCTCTCTCTCTGTCGTTCTCAAATAAATAAATAATAAAAAATACGAAAAGTAAATAAAATCACAGGATTGTTTGAACTGTTGTGTGACATAATTTTTTTCTTCTCTTGCAGTAGTCCCAATGTCTAAGGATCTTTGCTCAATAACTGTAGGTGGAGAAGAGATCCCTAACATGCCTCCTGAAATGCAGCTTAAGGTGACCTAGAACTTTCTTAAGCTACAGTTTAGCTGAAGTCTTTTCTATGGTCTGTTTTAGACACAGCACTAATAACACTGATTTCTGCTGGGTGTGGGGGCACAGGACTGACCTCTCTGAGGCTGACATGAAAGGCGCACAAGCTGAAGGCTAGCCTTTGCTTCATAGCAAATTAGAGGCCAGCCTGGGTTACATCATGAGACTTTCTCAAAAAAGACAGTTACGGGCTGAAGAGATGGCTTAGCAGTTAAGGTGCTTGCCTGCAAAGCCAAAGGACCCAGGTTCAATTTCCCAGGACCCACATAAGCAAGATGCACAAGGTAGCATATGTATCTGGAGTTTGTTTGCAGTGACTAGAGGCCCTGCTGCGCCCATTCTCTCCCTCTCTCTCTCTCTCTCTCTCTCTCTCTCTCTCTCTCAAATAAATAAATAAATAAAAGTAAAATATATTTTTTTAAAAAGACAATTATAATAATACTAATTTTTTTCTTGGCATGTAGGTCCTGCATTCAGCACTTTTCACATTTGATTTAATTGAAAGTGTTCTGGCTCGAGTAGAAGAACTCATAGAGATAAAAACAAAGTCTACCTCTGAAGAAAATGTGATAAAGTAAAAGTTCTATTTCATAAATAAAAAATAATAAAACACTAGTTTCCAGTATACTTTAATACCTCTGTAAATTTTTTGGCCAAAATTTATTGCTAGAAAAATACAGCTTTTTTTTTTCAATTGTCAGTTTCTGAAATGACACATGAATTAGCAGTATTCATTGATTTTGCAAAGCTAAAATATTTTATTTATGATGTATACATGATGTGTGCATATGCGCACAACCTATGAGTGTGCATGTGGAGGACAGAGGACTCAGCCACATGTTTTTTGGTCAGACTAGTTGACCAGTAAGCCTCGGCAATTCTGTCTGCCCTCCACAAGACTGGGGTTAGAGACATGTGTGGCCATGTTAAGCTATTTATGTAGATGCCTGGAATCCAACTCAGAGTAAATTGGGCTCTCGGGCCTTATACTTGCAGAGCAAGTGCAAGTCATCTCCCCAGCCCCTAAAATACTATTTTGAAAATTTAGCACAAATAGTTCTGTTATAATTTCATAAAAAGTGTAGTTTGAAATGTTTTACTCAGTCTTACAGTTTTGAAGTTATAAAAACCCAGATAGGTTGCTGCTTGATAGAGGCTCCTTAACATTTTAAAACTACTGTCAAGTTGCCTATCACAGCCATGTAAAGTGTTGAAGTTTTGAGTTCAGGACAGTTGATTAATTTTCTCAGCTTTCTACCCTTTTCATACTTCAGGAGCAACCTTTTCTTAAGAACTTTGTTTGCATGTGTGTATATGTGCCAGGCCTTTTGCCTCTGCAAACTAATGCCAGATGCACTATTTTTGGGGCTGCTTAGGAATTGGACCTGGGGCCAGCAGGCTTTGCAAGCCAGCACCTTTAGCCTCTGAACCATCTTCCCAGCCCCAAATCGTAAACAAGCATCAATGCTGGGCATGGTAGCACATACCTGTAATCCTAACACTGGGAAGATTAGTAGTTCATGGCCAGCCTCAACCATAGCATGTTCGAGGTTATCCTAGACTATCTAAGACCCTGTCCAAAGTTTTCAGATTTTGTAGTGTGGAAAAGTACCTCCAGAGATTGATTTTAGAATATTGGCTGCCCGTGTAGAAAACTTAAAGCATATGACTTTTTCCTTTGGTCCAAAGAATTGAATAGAAAATTATATATTTTTCTTCCTCCTAGATATTTGTATATCCAACTTATGAAATGCATGAGTTTTATATATGTACCAATTTCTCTCTTCTCTGTCATGTGGTATTGAGATTGGACCTAGGGCCTTGTGCATGCTGTGCAGGCACTGAGCTATATCTTCCACCCTATACCAGTTATTTTCTAAACATTACTAAAAGACTCACTCAAGAAAACTTAATATGAAATCACTTTTAATTATATTCATGTTACTATAAACATCCTTTTTTAAAAAAAAAAAAGAGTACTTCTTTATCAACAGTGAAAGAAAGTTGATTATGTTGGGGGATTAAGATGCCCACTATAGTGTTTGGCTTTACATGGGTTCTGAGCATTTGAACTCCAGTCCTCACGTTTCTTCCAGAAGTACATTTATAATCTATACTTTGCTGCTATTGTTGCTTTCAAAGTAGCGTCTCACTCTAGCCCAGGCTGACCTGGAATTCAGCCTCAAACTCACAGCAATCCTCCTACCTTGGCTTCCCAAGTATGCCACCACACCTGTTTTATAATCCATACTTTAATTTGGGTTAATTGAGTCAGTACTCAGCTTTATTTTTTGAAGTGTTTTCCAAACAGGACTTTGCTCGATGATGTATGCTTTAGTTGTGATCATTCTATAACAGATGCTGTCTATGTTTGGTTTGGAGGTAGTCTGAAAGAAGATGAACATGCAGCATTATTTACAGAAACTTTTTTTTTCAGGGTCACATAAAAAAAAAAAAACAATTCTGACAATACCTCTTAGTATCTATGTGCTCAAAATATATATGAGTTACGATAATAAGAAAATACCCAATCTCTTATTTTTAAGGAATTTCAAACATGTAATTCCCCACCCTACAACAAAATAGGATGGCATTAGTGCGGCTTTAATGGAGATGTGCTCCAAATGTAAAAACAAGGAGGAGCACACTGCCCAGGGGAGCTGAGGAGCCTGCACACACTTCAGAAGACAAGCATGAAAAGAAAGTGGACTGGCAGAGACTACATGACTACAATACGACCAGCATTTCATAGAAGCTATAAATAACATACAGCACAATATATAAATGGCTAAATTGTTTTGCCACAAAATAGTCATGAATGTGTGGCTACCAGAAGTAAATGGAGAACTTGAGACCACGTTTGGCTTAGAAAAAATTAAATAGAAGTAGGGTTTTTGACAGTCCTCAAAAGGGTGTACAGTTTGAAATTAAAAAAAAAAAAGTAACCCTTCTGGCCATGATGTAGATTTGAGAATGTATCTTTTCTGGGTGACTTACCTTGGCTATAGTGCACATAAGATTAATTGCATTTACTGTGTTGTGTACCGGAAGTATCCGTAAGTTATTTCCCAAGAATCTGAAAAAGAAAATTCCAGACTTACACATCATACAACTTACTGATACTTGTTCTCTTAAATAGGTGAAGAGATTAAGCTCTACTCTGTTAGGTGTTTATTCCTCCATGCCCTGTCTTATGCCTCAGGGGATCTGAGGTGGCTTTAGCCATAACTTCAAGTACTCACTTCCGTTTGCTCTTACAGAATAAGCCCATAAATTAGCATGAACTCTAGTCACCTTGATTCCTAGAGGAGCTGCCTGGCCCATTTTATTCAATATGACAGGTTAACATTACAAAGTTCATCTTCTAGCAAAACCAAACACACCTGCCTAAAAGAATTAGAATGGGAGGGGACAGCACAGTGCAAGGAAACATTCTGCACAGCCATCGTTCTTACCTCTGCTGAATCCTGAACATGAGTTTCCGTTCTTCAGGCCCATGGAGGGGGGCAGACAGAACCAAAAAACTGTTTTTGTGAATGCTAATAAACTTCTCAATTTTAGGTAGAAATATTTCTTCAGCTGATGTAATGCATTCTTTAGCATCCATCAATAAAAATGCAACTCCTAGGAAAGGGGAATGTAATAAAAGTCAAAAAGAGGCCAGGTATGGTGGGTGGCGCATGCCTTTAATCCCAGTATTCAGAAGACAAAGATAGGATACTGAGAGTTTGAGGCCAGCCTCAGACTACAGAGTGAGTTCCAGGTTAGGTGGGGCTAGAGTTGAGACCCTACCTCAGGAAAAAAAATATCAAAAGGAGCAAATAAGAGCAAAATGTGCAAACTTACAATCGATAAAAATAGATATAGCCCCAAACTCGAAAGGAGCAGAACTTACAATTTTTACACAACAAAGTGACTTAGGTAGTTATTTGATGTGTTCTGTATAGAAGAATGGCTCAAGCCGGGCGTGGTGGTGCATGCCTTTAATCCCAGCACTCGGGAGGCAGAGGAGGAGGGAGGCAGAGGAGGAGGATCGCCGACAGTTCAAGGCCACCCTGAGACTACATAGTTAATTCCAGGTCAGCCTGGACCAGAGTGAGATCCTACCTTGAAAAACAAAAACAAAAACAAAAAAAAAAAAAAAAAAAAGAATGCCTCTTTCTAAATATTTAAGGGAAAAGCTATATTGCTCATTTACTTCTTTTTCTTTTCTTAGACCAAGGTATTGGCCACGTGAAGGTCAGACCTTCATGTGTTAGGTCAAAGATTTTTATTTTAACCATTCATCTTTCAAGGCAGATGTAGTGGTACTTGCCTGTCACCTCAGCCCTTGGGAGGCTGACACAGGAGAATTAGGGTAAGTTCAGGGTCATCCTGAACTATATAGGAAACACCAGGTCAACCAGAGTTTCTTTAAAACAAAAAGTCTCATGTTAAAATTCAGATACATTGCCTGACTTATTAGAATATTCCAAAGGATACAGGTAAATAGCCAGGTGAAGAGATGGTCAGGAGCAGGTGACCAGAAAGGGGACTCAAGTGTCAGTGTCCTACCTGGGCCTCCATTTTACAGGCACCTGGATGTGTTCAGCCACTCAGAAAAGCCTATGATGATTTTCAAAAGCTAGAAATCAACTAAAAAAATAGCTCTTCAAAAGATGTGGCTAAGAAATAATCTATGAAAAGTATTTATATGGTTATATATGATCACCAAGTGAATGTGGGCAATTTATATAACCTCTTGGAATGGAAGTTTCCTTCCCTAACAAGGAAAGAGTAACTCTGTGTCGGGCTTGTCAGAAGGAGTGGATAAAAGAAAGCCACCAAAATACACAGCTTACAAAAAAAAGCATTTCATTTCTCCCTGGAATACTTTCAATTCAACCAGAAAGAGCGAGTTTTGGGCTCGTCTACTTTCTGCAGTCGATCTCTAGGAGAGTTTGAAAGCACTTGCTTTCTAAAACCTCTGCTGAGTAGCAAACCTTCTGATAAAATCTTTTTTTTTTTTTTCTTTCTTTTTTTTTTTTTTTTTTTTTTTTTCAAGGTAGGGTCTCACTCTCTCGCTCAGGATAACCTGGAATTCACTATATGGTCTCAGGGTGGCCTCAAATTCACTACGATTCTCCTACCTCTGTCTCCCCAGTGCTGGGGTTAAAGGTGTGCGTCACCATGCATGCCTTTTCTGTTGTTTGTTTGTTTGTTTTTTGAGACAGGGTCTCACTATGTAGCCCAGGCTCCCCTTGAACTTGCTACCCTCATATACAACCATTCCCAGCTTGACAAAATCCTTTCTTTTAAAGTCCATATATCTCATCACTTTTATTACTTCCCAAACAGATGGAGTGGCCTCCTCATGTCCCCAGCATTCTCTTAGCCCAGTCTAATTGCTGTGCTTTGCCTAGTACTCAAGTATAGTTTTTAAAAATTTACTTATTAGAGACAGAGAGGGAGAGAGAGACAGAGAGAATGGGCATGCCAAGGCCTCCAGGCACTGCAAATGAACTCCAGACACATGTGCCACCATGTACATCTGGCTTACATGGGACCTGTAGAATCAAACCTGGATCCTTAGGCTTTGCAGGCATGCGCCTTAACTGCTAAGCCATCTCTCCAGCCCTGAGGTACAGTTTTATTATTTTGTCCTCATAAAGTTCTAATGTTTATTTCTTTTCAGTGAATCCTCATTTAAACCAATTTAAAAGTTTTATTTATTTTTTTTTGTACGTAAATTTTGTCCAATTAGGTAATACTGGCCTCTGCTGAGAATTAATTAATACTTATTGATTATTGGGAAAATGGATTTTTCTATTTTCATCTTAATTCCAAAGCAAGTAGTTTTCCTCATCCTCTTCCAGTCTGTACTGACTCAGCATTAACCACCGTAACCTAAAAGGGAACATATTCTGTAACTGGCCACATGGGCTACCTTTGCAGCAATAACAAAATTTAATACATTTACCTCTTCCAACTGATGACCCCTTATGCTATTATATGGTTACTGAATTGCAAAACTTATTAGAATTTATATCCACATATTTTATAAGAAGTTTGGGCTAAAACAGTCAGCAAAGAACTGTACCAGAAAGAGAAAACACGATGGATCCACTCTCCAGTGTGTCTGAATACCGAACTTTGTGGCTTTGATTTTCTAGAGCCGTCGCAATTTCACAACTCTTTAAAAAAATTTCAGAAATACAAGTGTTAGACAAGCATACAATAATTTTTATCTGCCAAAAAAGTTAAGTAAGTTTAATGGCTTATTTTATAACTATACCATTAAAAGATCTGGTCATTAAACAAATAAAACTTTTAGAGAAAAAAACTTTAAAAAATCAAAACCTTTCCTACTAAAACTACCTAAGTTTAGAAATGATATAATGCACTACAGTTAATATTATTTAGGAACAGTACTGAAGAAATAAACTGAGAATAACCAGGAAAAATATAAATTCTTTTCAAGAAACTTTGGCAATATATTTTTATTTGAATTCTTGTGCAGCTATTGAAGATGTAAGGTGTTGTTTTTTAGATGGTTGGTAGAAGGCCACAGTGCCAAAGCCAGAGAATATCACACAGGTTGACAAGCAATTTTCTAGCTCATCTGCTTACATTCTAGTCACTTTAATAGGTTGTTTTAAAGGTAAACCAGGGGTGGGCAGATGGCTCAGTGGTCAAAGGTGCTTACTTGCAGAGAATGATGGCCTGGGTTTGATTCCCCAGTACCCATGTAAAGCCTGTTGCACAAAGTAGTACATGTGTCTGGAGTTTCTTTGCAGTGGCAAAAAGTCCTGGTGTACCCATTCTCTCTCCCCCTTTTCTCTCTTCTCTACCCTCTCTTCTCTCTTTCACTCCTTTCTCTTTCTGCTTGAGAACAAATACAGATATTAAAAAAAAAAAAAAGTAGAGCCAGAAGTGATAGTGCACACCTTTAATCCCAGCACTTGAGAAGCTCAGGTAGGAGGATCACCTTACGATCGAGGCCACCCTGAGACTACATAGTAAATTCCAGGTCAGCCTGGGCTGTAGTGAAACCCTACCTTCAAAAAATAAAAAATAAAAGTAAAGTAGGATACACATAAATAAACTTAATCACAAAAAACACATGATCATTTCAATAGATGCAGAGAAGGCCTTTGACAAAATACAGCATCACTTCATGATCAAAATGCTGGTGAGAATAAGCATGGATGGTTTATATCTCAACATAATAAAGGCTATATATAAGGCACCTAAAGCCCAAATAATATTCAATAGGGAAACATTTGAGGAATTCCCATTGAGATCAGGAACAAGACAGGGGTGCCCACTTTCACTTCTCCTCTTCAACATAGTACTAGAAGTCCTAGCCCAAGCAATACGACAAGAGAAAGAAATAAAAGGGATACAAATTGGAAAAGAAGAACAATGGGGAAACATTCAAAAAATTCCCACTGAGATCAGGAACAAGACAGGGGTGCCCACTTTCACTTCTCTTCAACATAGTACTAGAAGTCCTAACCCAAGCAATAAGACAAGAGGAAGAAATAAAAGGGATACAAATTGGAAACGAAGAAGTTAGCCCTATTTGCAGAAGACATGGTCCTATACATAAGTGACCCAAAAGAGTCCATCTCGAAACTTCTAAAGGTGATTAATTATTTCAGTAAAGTAGCAGGATACAAAATCCACACACAAAAACCAGTAGCCTTTCTATATGCAAAGAACAAATACACAGAGAAAGAAATTAGCAAGGCTGTCCCATTTTTAATTGCAACAAAAATAAATACCTTGGAATAACACTAACCAAGGATGTGAAAGACCTATATAATGAAAACATAAAAGCACTCAAGAAAGAAACTGAGGAAGACTTGAGAAGATGGAAAGACCTCCCATGCTCCTGGATAGGTAGAATTAATATTGTAAAAATGGCAGTTCTACCAAAAGCATTATACAGATTTAATGTAATACCAATAAAAATTCCAGTATTATTCTTCACAGAGATAGAAAAAAATGATCTAAATGTTCATATGGAATGGCAACAGGCCTTGGATATCCAAACATATCCTCAGCAAAAGAAACACCTCTAGAGGCATCACCATAACCGATCTAAAGCTATATTACAAAGCCCTACTAGCAAAAACAGCATGGTACTAGCATAAAAACAGAAATATAGACCAAATATAGACAAACAGAATTGAAGACCTGTACTTTAGGTCAAGTAACTACAACTACTTGATCTTTGACAAAGGTGCCAATAATGTAGACTGGAGAAAAGACAGCATCTTCAACAAATGGTGCTAGATACATCTGATACCTATATGCAGAAAGATGAAACTAGACCCACACATCTCACCATACACAAAAATAAGTCCAAATGGAATAAAGACCTCAACATAAGACCTGAAACTCTTCTACTAGAAGAAAAAATAAGAGGAACTCTCTATGACATAGGAGTGGAGAATGACTTCCTGAACAAAACCCTGATAGTCCAGGAAATTAAACAATCACTCAACCAATGGCATCTCATAAAGTTTAAAAGCTTTTGCACAAACAAACATACCATAAGCAGAGTCAATGTATTGCCCACTGAATGGGAGAAGATTTTTTCTGGCTATACTACTGACAGAGGCCTAATATCTAGAATCTATAAGGAACTCAAAAATCTAAACAATAAAAAAATTAAACAACCCACTCAAAAAAATTGGGCTGAGAATGCAATGGGGAGTTCTCAGAGGAAAAGTATGTCTAACACACACTTAAGAAAATGTTCAACATCCCTAACCATCAGAGAAATGAAAATAAAAACAACTATGAGATTCCACCTCACTCTGGTAAGGATGGCAATCATCAAAAAATCAAATGAACAAATGTTGGCGAGGATGTGAAGAAACAGGAACCCTCATTCACTGTTGGTGGGATTGTAAGCTTGTACAACCACTCTGGAAATCAATATGGAGATTCCTCAAAAGAATGAATATAGAGCTACCAACAGACCCAGTCATTCCCTTACTGGGCATTTACCCTAAATTCTCCACATTTCACTATGGAGATATTTGCTCAACCATGTTTATAGCTGCTCAGTTCATAGTAGCTAAGAACTGGAATCAACCCAGGTGTCCATCATTTGATGAATGGATAACCATGCTGTGGTACATTTACATGATGGAATTCTACTCAAAAGTAAGACAAAATGAGCCACAAGTTGGGACATCATGCCCAGAGGCACTGCCTCTCCCCAATAACTGACTGCTGCTCACACAATGCATAATCCACAACCCCAAGGGGATAACCTGCAACCCCAATGAGGGTCTCTTTTGGAAAGGGGGCAGAGATGAGGGAAAGGATGGTACCAACATGTGATGTATCCATACTAAGTATGTCAGTAATTAATAAAAATTTTTAAAGTAAACTAGGAAACATAAAGAACATCACTACCTTCTGGTTTAAATATTTTAAAAATTATTTCATTTACTATTCTGTCTAAGCAATGAGATCTTATTAACCAAGACAGTAAAATCTAAGTGGTTAATAGTATTTCCTAATTGGCTAAAATTCAAGCTTATTAGTCACTATATAGATAAAAAAATACCTTAGGTAAACTAATTTTATATCAATCAGAATATACTTTAATCACAAAGTCTAAAATGTGCTTCCTTTCCTTTTTTTTTTATTTTTGATAACTTCCTTAATTGTAGACAATATCCCATGGTACTTCTCTCCCTCCTCTTTCTTTCCTTCTTAAGGAGAATATTCTGTGTTTCTTCAGTTATGTCCTGGAGCTTAACTACGGCTCTTTCTTCCATGGCTTTAAAACTGCCCTGCTTCTAGCAGCGGCAGATTAAATAATGTAGGCCAAATCTCCTGCTGGAGGCAACTTGAAAAATGACAATAAAAAAACTATATGAATGCATCAGACAGCTAGCAGAATAGTAAGGAATTATAAGGCCAAGATCTATACAAAAATTCAAAGATTTGACCCCAGCATTTAGGCCATTTCTTCCCTAAGGGCGCCTGCCAATTCAAGACGAGGTAGAAGAGAGGCTGAGCAGAGCTTTGACAAAAGTGGAGCAGCTCTCACAGGAATGTAGCCCAGCTTCAAACCACTTCAGTCCCTGAAATTGTTCTAAGGTGATACCAAGTCACTAGTACTAAAGAACCATGCAGAAGCACTCCCTAAAGGAACATTTCTCAGTCCGTTCTTCTAAATCAAGTTACAGCTACAGGACAAAGAAAGTGGATGATCATTTTCTCAGCAATTCCACCGTCAGTGCCTTTCTAGATGCACAGAAGAGATGCTCACTCATCACATAAGTGGGGCTTGCTCAGACAAGTTTAGCCAATACGAATACACTATAGCAAGTTAAGTTTGAATTACAAATGTAATTTTGTTTAGTGCTGGGATCAAATCCAGAACCTTGGCAGGGCATGGTGGTGCATGCCTTTAATCCCAGCACTCAGGAGGCAGAGATAGGAGGATCGCCACGAGTTCAAGGCTACCCTGTGACTACAGAGTGGATTCTAGGTCAGCCTGGGCTAGAGTGAGCCCCTACCTCAGAAAAAAAAAATCCAGACCCTTGCACATGTTCCCTAAGTTCTCCTCAGGGTCAATAACGTAATTTTGAAATGTAAGTATAGCCTATGCAATATTTGAGGCTTATATTAAGTGCATTGCTCATCTGAAATTAAAAATTATGTTTCAGATACACAAGTGGGTGCTTGCACCTGGAGTTTGTTTGCAGTGGCTGAAGGCCCTGGCATGCCCATTCTCTCTCTCTCTCTCCCTCCCTCCCTCCTTCCCTCTTTCTCTCTTTCTCAAGTAAATAAATAAATAAGTAAGTAAATTTTTCAAAAATTCTGTTTCACCTGGAAAATACAGCATTAGTTTAATTCTTTTACAGAAGTAGGGCTTCTCTAGAGGAATATCATATTCCTTTAGACCTCAAATTATTTCACATTTTTAAAATTTATTTTTACTTATTTATTTAAGAGCAACAGAGAGAGAAAGAGAGAGAGAGAATGGGAGCACCAGGGCCTCCAGCTACTGCAAATGAATTCCAGATGCATGTGCCACCTTGTGCATCTGGTTTACATGGGTACTGGGGAATCAAGCCTCGAATCAGGGTCCTTAGGCTTCACAGGCAAGTGCTTAACCATCTCACCAGCCCCTATTTGCACATTTCTTTTGGAAGAGGGTTCCATTTAGTCCAAATTAATCTCAACTTTTCTACATAGCCAAGGATGACCTTGAATTTTGGAGTGTTGGGATTACAGGTGTGAGCCACCATGCCATTACACCACATCCCAGCTAAGGGTCAAACCCAGAGCTTCATGAATGCTAGGCGAGTGACCTACCAACGGAGCTACATCCCCAGCCTCCATACAATCTTTTAAATGCAAATTCTGACATAACAAAAATAAGACGTGTAAGTGTACATGAAAGAAACCACCATACATAATAACCAAGAGACAGCCCAGACATCTATACTACCGTAAAATAGCCATGCTTTCTATGTTCAAGGAGATGAAAGGTAAGGACCAAATTTTAGTAAAGAACTAGAAACTTTTTATAAAAGGGCATAATAGATGAAAGTGTCAGGAAAAGTTCCTAAAATATGAGTCAAATCTTTAAAATGAAAAAGTAGTATATGAAGCAGACAATAACAGGCAAGAAGACAAAGGTGAGAAGAGCATAGAGTAACCTCGGGAAGGAAAGGCTTAGAATCTGATTCTTATTTGATGAATGGAAGGTGTTTATGAATCAGTTAACTTTATAACAAGGTCAGGAATAGCTGTAGGCAGATACATGTATCATGAAGATACATATATGCTAAGCCAATTACATTCAACACAGAATAACAAAATTGTAAAGCTGAAAGCAGAAAGCACTCAATTGAGAAAAACAGGAAGGTTAGTAGTTGTGTCAAAATAATCCAGAAGCTGACTTGATGTTCCACAATGTGTTCCATATTATGCATGAATTATAAAATGATGTTTCTTATTCAGAAAGAGTGGAAAACTGTGGACACTGTTTGCCTCCTTTTGAGGATTTTATAATGCATGGCAAGTGCTTTCTCTATTAAGCTATCTCCCAGCTCAGCAGGGAAAGTTATAATGCACTGGAGTATATTCAAGGTTCTGAAAAATACTATAGTTTAAAAAAGCTTGCTTTACTTTGTTTATGCCAGGTCCAAATGAAACCTATGCAATAATTCTTCATTCATTTGCAATATCTATCACTGTGCTTTAAAACTAATATCTTGGGACTGGAGAGATAGCTTAGCAGTTAAGGCTCTTGCCTGTGAAGCCTAAGGACTCAGGTTTGACTCCCCAGAACCCACACACATAATCCAGATGCAGATGGGGGCACATGCACCTGGAGTTTGTTTGCAGGAGCTAAAGGCCCTGGTGCACCCACTCTCTCTCTAATAAATAAATAAATAAATAAATAAATAAATAAATAAATAAAAATTTAAAAAATATAAAACTAGCTGGGCGTGGTGGTGCACACCTTTAATCCCAGCACTCGGGAGGCAGAGGTAGGAGGATCACCGTGAGGTTGAGGCCACTGTGAGACTACAGAGTGAATTCCAGGTCAGCCTGGACTTGGACTAGAGTGAGACCCTACCTCGAAAAAAAACAAATATATATATATATATATGACTAGTGTCTACAAAATCTACTCACATGAAAGGAAATATATATTTAACTAGAAGTGGAAAATGGTATTTAATAACTGATCCAGAGTTTATTAGAAAATTAAAAAGAATGCTAATCTACAAATCTTTTTTACTTTTTGATTTTTTGAGGTAGGGTCTCACTCTAGCTCAGGCTGACCTAGAATTCACTCGGTAGTCTCAGGGTGGCCTTGAACTCACTGTGATCCTCCTACCTCTGCCTCTCAAGTACTGGGATTAAAGGTGTGTGCCACCATGCCCAACCAGCATCTGAAAATCTTTATAATGTGTGATGGATAATCTCAACTGTCAGATTGGCTCCAGAATCACCTAGTTGACAATCTGTGCATGTCTTTGATGTAGCTTCCAGATCAGGTTAACTGGGGCAAGAGGACCCATCCTAACTACGGGCATCATCACAGTATGGGCTGAGGTCCTACAAGGCTGAATAAAAAGAAAGCTAACTGAGCGTCAGCATTCCCCACTGTGATGGACTGTATCTCCTGGAACTGAAGCCAACATAAACACACCTTAATCCACTTGTCAGGGATTTGGTCACAGCAATGACAAAGGTAACTAATATACCATGGAAATGGTGAACAGTGGTCATTGTTTTTAATTTATTATCACTGCATTTCCATAGCTGCCATGTCTAGGTTGTAGTTGTTACTATAGTTAGTTTTTTGTTGTTGTTTTTTAAAAAATATTTTATTATTTATTTATTTGAGAGAAAGAGAGACAGAAATAGGCAGGTGGAGAGAGAGAGAGAATGGGCATGCCAAGGCCTCCAGCCACTGCAAATGAACTCCCGATGAATGCGCCTCCTTGTGCATCTGGCTTATGTAGGTCCTGGAGAATCAAGCCTCGAACTGGGGTCCTTGGGGTCCTTAGGCTTCACAGGCAAGTGTCCGCTAAGCCATCCCTCCAGCCCCATTTTTTTGTTGTTTGATTGTTTGTTTGTTTGTTTGTTTGTTTTTTTGAGGTAGGGTCTTGCTCTACTCCAGGCTAACCTGGAATTCACTCTTTAGATTCAGGGTGATCTCAAACTCAGGGAAATCCTCCTACCTCAGCCTCCCAAGTGCTGGGATTAAAGGTGTGCACCACCATGCCTGGCTACAGTTAGTTTTATTTGGAGTGGTGCTGGGTATTGGGTCTGGTACCCTGACCAGGGTGGTTGTTTTACCAGGGAGGAAAACCAAGATCCATTGATAAGAAGATGGCTGACTGCCCACTACAAGATGTGCCCACCTCTACCACATCTTCCAGGGCCCAGGAAAAATTGCAGTGGAAGCTATAACATGAACACTGCTCTTAATGCTAGCCTGACAACCAACTCCAGGGCAATGGTAACAGGCATGTGATCAATCAAAATCTATCAAAGCATAAATCCAATGGCTACATAGCACTCAACACTAAATCAGACTGCCAACAGACCTGCCATGGCTCAGGGAACATTGTGGAAGAGGGGGCATAAAGACTAATAGCCACAGAGTGGGTAGGAATACCTGAGGCACGGTCCCTCCATGCTATCCCACAGGGACTGACTGAGGCCTTCATGACCCTACAGTGACTATCACAACCCCACTGAGGAGGGTTCCCAGGATAGCAGGAGCAGGGGCAAGGGGATAAAAGAGTATAACCTATTAGAAAATATATATAATAAAATAAAAAATTTAAAAAATGATAAATGAATTTAAAGAGGACATGAATAAATACTTGAAGAAATTCAAAGAGAACACAAGTAAATTGCTGAATTAAGTAAGGGTAGGAAAGAGGAATTCAATAAAGAGAGATTCTGAAAAAGATTTCATACAAATTTTGGAAAGAAAAAGTTCAATAAGAAAAATTTAAATATTCAGTTGAAAGCCTTACCAATATGCTGAACCAAATGGAAGACCGAATATTGGGGCTTGAAGGCAAGATAGATGAATTACCACATTCAGACTGTAATAAAGGCAAAAATAAAACAGAGCTAGAAAGATGGTTTAGTGGGTAAAACACTTAAAATTCAAGCACAAGTACCAGAGTTTGGATCCCCAACAACCTCAGAAATGCCAGGAGGGCATGGTAGCCTGACTGTAACCCTAGTGCCCAGGAGGCATGGGTTGGGGATCCCTGAAGGAAACAGCTACACCAGCCAAATCAGTGAGTGATAGATCCAAGTGAGAGACCTGACCTCAGTGAAGAGTAATCAAGGAAGACACCCAAAGTCAACTGCTGGTCTCCACACACATGTGCCCACACATGTATACACATAGAAAACATAAAGGACATACCTTCCAGTGAGTTGTTGGCCAAAGAGGTCTTGGAAGCCTCCAAAACATTAAACATTGCCAAAGCCCTTGGTTTCCCTTGAGAAACAGATAGTAAGACCCTATTGCTGAAGACATCTCTTGCCTGAGAGGCAAGGTCACTGAGAAAGCAAGCTGGTGCTGAGCAGAAAACCTTCTCCCTGTAGACCAGCCAACTGAAAGCTGGAAAAAGCTGCACTGCATGCAGCGTATGGGATACAGAAGTCATCAGCAGTGAAAACAGTGGACACTGAATATTCAAGTTTGGCCAGACAGGCCCAATGACTGAACAGGTGCAATAGTGGCATGTCTGCTCTGGGGTAACCAACTGCTCCATAATTGGACTGAAGGCCCTCTCTATGGGAGGGAATACATACCTGGTACTGAAAAACCTAAGCAAAAGTCTATGGCAGGGGAGGTCATGAGCCTTAGGGGTATAAAGCCTGCTCTTGTCCGGCTAAATGTATATATATATATTATTCGCACCAAGCTGCCCCGAAAGCACTACACTTAATGTTCATATTCACATATTCATGCTACTCTCACTTTTGGTTAGAGAAGCTTCTCTTTTCAGATGGTGATGACCACTGGGATGACCCAAAAGGCAACATAGTGCTGAAAAGAAGGGATGGAGGAGTGCCCAGCTCTGAAACATCTCTGTCACACCCTCCAAGGCATTGCAGAAGAGGGGGCAGATAGAATGTAAGAGCCAAAGGAAGGGTACGACTCCTTACAATGCAACTATCCAGACAGAAATTGGCCTTGATATCCATGACTTTGCAGTGCCTAGCAATACCTTTGCAAGACCCTCATAATAGAAGAAAAAGATGATGACATCAAATTAAAAGAGAAACTAATGGAGAGAGGGAGGGGATATGATGGAGATTGGAGTTCTAAAGGGGTATGGAGGCAGGGGAGGGAAATATCATGCATTTTTTTGTATGTAAGTATAAAAGTTGTCAATAAAAAATTTTTTTAAACCAAAAAAAAAAAAAGAAACCATAAGGACAAACAGAACATACAGCTCTCTGGGACACTATTAAAAATTCAAAGTTGGGCTGGATGACTTAGCAGTTGAGGCGCTTGCCTGCTAAGCCTAAGAATGCCCATTCGATTCTCCAGGTCCCACATTCAACCAGACACAAAGTGACATAAGGGCGCAATGCCACACTTGCCCACAAGGCGGCGCACACATCTGGAGTTTGTTCACAGTGGCTGAGAGGCTGCTGGCATGCCCATTCTCTCTCTGTCTCTGTCTTTCTCTCTCTCTGTCTCTCTCCAAAAAAAAAAAAAAAAAAATCAACGTTATAAGTCATAGGCCTTGAAGAAGAGTAACAAGGTTTAGTGGTAAAAATACATTCAGGGCTGGAGAGATGGCTTAGCAGTTAAACACTTGCCTATGAAGCCTAAGGACCCCAGTTCAAGGCTCAATTCCCCAGGACCCATGTAAGCCAGATGCGGCCACATGCATCTGGAGTTTGTTTGCAGTGGCTGGAGGCCCTGGCATGCCCATTCTCTCTATCTGCCTCTTTCTCTCTTGGTCTTTCTGTCACTCTCAAATAAATAAATAAAAATAAACAAAAAAATACATTCAATAAATTAAAAGCAGAAAAATTTTTAAAACTTAGAAAAGAGATGGACTCCATACACAGGATACTTTAAGGACCCTGAAGATACATGACCAGGAAAGAGCCTCCTCCATGTAATATTACAGTTAAAACACCAAGTGAACATAACAAAGAGAGAACAGTGCAAGAGGAAAGTACCAAGTCACACATGAAAGCAAACCCATCAGACTAACAGCAGATTTCTCAATAGAGGCTATAAAAGGCAGGACAGCATAGAATGACATTCATGAAGCAATGAAAGACAGTAACTGCCAGTTTAGATCACTATATCTAGCCTAGTTATCCTTCAAAGCTCTAAGGAGAGGGCCTAGAAATAGCCTAGAGAAAGAATGCTTGCTTGGCATGTGCAAGGCCCTGGTTTCAATATTCAGCACTGCTAAATTTTTTTTTTCACTTTGTAAAAAGTCCAAGGAGAAGACCTATGATAAACACAATCTATAGGAATTCATAGCTAATAAGCCAACACCACAAAATATATTTAAGGGAATTTTATGCACAAAAAGGAAGATAAATGTAACCATGAGAATAAGAGAAAGAATAAATCTCACTAGAAGAATAGATAAGCAAATAGGGGTTAAGAAATAATCATTACAAAAACAGCAAAATGACAAGAATCAGTATATATCTTTCAATAATAGGTCTAGATGTTAATGGTCTCAATTCTCTAATTAAAAGACATAAATTGGCTGAATTCAAAAACAACATCCAAACTGTTTGCTGCCTTCAATAAATGCACAAAGCCAGCAAAGACAAACACAACCTAAAAGTGGAATGGGGAAGATTATTCCAAGAAAGTGGAACCTGAAGGATAACAGAAGTAGCTGTCCTCATAACCAACCAAGGAGACTTCTAACCAAAGTTAGTGAGAAGAGACAAAGGTCGATCCATGTTTATAAAGGAAAGAACCCATCAGGAGGATATAACAATTATAAGCACATAAATCAAGCTGTCACACTCAATCACATTAAACAAATATTAATGGACATAAAAGGACAGAGACTCCAACACAATAATAGTGAGTGAGTTCAATAGACCACTCTCACCAATAAATTAGACAAAAAATAATCAATAAACATATAGAGCTAAACAACACTACAAGTCAAATTGACTTTTTTTTTTTTTTTTTTGTCTCAAGAGCCCATGAATCTTCTCCAGAACAGATTATATGTAAGGACATAAATCAAATCTTAATATACAGAAGAAAACTGAAATAACTTAACAGGGGTGCTGAGAAATTATGTTTTTATTTTTAGTTAATTCTAGAAAATTTTAAATTGCCCCATGATTTTTTCTGTGACCCACAGACCACTCAAAAGTTTATTGTTTGGAACTGGAGAGAGGTTTAGCAATTAATGTGCTTGCCTGTGAAGCCTAAGGACCCAGGTTTGACTCCCCAGAACCCATGTAAGCCAGATGCACAAGGTAATGCATGTGCACAAGGTCATGCATTTGCACAAGGTCACACATGCACACAAGGGCACACGTGCACAAGGTAGCACGTGTCTGGAGTTCAACTGCAGTGGCTAGAGGCCCTGGCATACCAATTCTATCTCTCATAAAAAATTTTTTTGAAAGTTTATTGTTTGATTTGTATGTATTTGTATATTTTCTGTAGTTTCTCTTGCTGTTGATTTCTATTTTAACTAGATCAACAGCAAAAAAAAGAGAGAGATCAATAGCAAGAGAAACTACAGAAAACATAACTTCTTAACACCCTTAATATGCAGAAAAGTGCATTTTAAAAGGGAAGCTTGTACAAGAAAAAGAAAACAGAGGAAGAGAGGGAAAGGGAAAAGAGGGGGAAAAAAGAGGACAGACTAGAAAAAGTTTCAAAGATTTAGGGAAGTAGAATGTTGAATATGAATGCAAAAGGTTTAGCTTTAAAATACATTTAGCATTTTACTTCCTGTTCCCCACAACCAATGTAGGTAATTAATGAAGGACATTTAAAAACTGCTTTTTTAATTTAAGATCAATGGTCCAAATACTCTCTACCTTAAGAGATGAGCTAATAATAATGGTGGTTGTCCACTTTATTCTTTCTTTTTCACCACTTTCAGCCATTTTTATCTTTGGATCAGCCCAACTTCTAATGGTGCCACAATCTAAGAAAAATAAGAGCAAAAAGAACACAGAAATGTTTTATGAGTAGGTATATGAAACAGAGAGACAGAAATGGTGCATTCTAAGTATCTTCCAGTGCTTGCTTTGGCAGCACATATACTAAAATTGGAATGATACAGAGAAGATTAGCATGGCCCCTGTGAAAGCATGACACACAAATTCGTGAAGCTAAGGATCTTCTAAATGACATTGTAAGGAATATTTAAACAACTTTCCATCCCTAACTCTTCTTCTTTCCTTCTTGTATGGGTTTTTTCGAGACAGGGTGTCACAGTTACCTTCTCATTGCTGAAAGATAAAGCACCTGACCAAAAACAGCTGATGGGAGGAAAGTTTTTATTTTGATTTATAGTCTTGAGGGGAAGCTCCATGATGGCAGGGGAAAACATGGCATGAGCAGAGGCTGGACATCACCTCTGCCACAGCAGGTGGAAAATAGCAGCAATACAGTGAGCTGACTAGCACCATCATGGTCTGCCCCCGTGACACACCGCCTCCTCCTCCCACAAGGCTCTGCCTCCCAAATTGCTACTTGCTGGGGACCAGGCATTCTGAACATAGAAATCTATGGTGAACATCTAATTCAAATCACCACATTCCGCTTTGGCCACCCTAACGATCGCCATGTAAAATGAAATGCATTCAGTCCAACTTTAAAAGCCCTCATAGTTTTTATCAGTCCCAACACTATTCAAGTATTCCCATAGCCTATAAAACCTAAAACACATAATTACACAGAGTAATCATTCACACTGCACAACATGGCATTGTAAGAAGAGTAAACCAAAGCAAAATCTAAAAACAAAGCTGGGCATGGTGGCATATGTCTTTAATCCCAGCACTTGGGAGGCAGAGGTAAGAACTGTGAGTTCGAGGCCACCCTGAGACTACATAATGAATTCCAGGTCAGTCTGGGCTAGAGTGAAATCCTACCTCGAAAAAAAAAAAAAAATCTAAAAACAAACAGGGCAAACATCAGATCATGTAATTCTGAGTCCAGTGTCCATAACCAGGACTGAAGTCCCTGGAGTTCCAATTCCACCTCTCTAGTTGGGCTGCCTACAGCCCAGGGAAATCTCTATCCTGAGCTAGCAGCTCTTTGTGGTGGTCATTCTATAGTCCTGGCATCTAAAAAGTAAAATAAAATAAACCTGGGGTCTCCACTGCAACCTATGGTTCATCTCATGGTTCCACTCAGTCTCCATACAGGAACTGCAACAACCCTGCCTCACATCACCCAGGGCCATCTCCAAAAAAATAAGCCATGTTGTAAATCCAATGACCCTCTCTTTCCTGCATTTGTTATACTTTATAGTACCAGTTGAGGCACTACAAACTTGCTAATCCAGCGGTGGCAGGCAGGGGGAGGAAATAAAGCCAATTTTGAAGAGCAGTTTTCCCCACCATGATGAAGCTTTCCCTCGAGACTGAAAATAAACCCTTTTTCCCATTAGCTGCTTTTGGTCAGGTGTTTTGTCTCAGCAACATGACAGTAAAGTAACTACAACAGGGAGATCAACCCAACATATGACATCATTTTTCCCTGAAGGCATTTTCTGTTTGTAAGTTATAGCTTAGGGAGTTGGAAATCTCAGTGGCAGGGCACATGCATGCGGACCTACATTTAAAATCCCTAGCATCAGAAAGGAGAAAAAGAAATTGTGTTGCAGAGACCAAGAGGCTACACAGAGCTTTCAACAATACCTAGCGGTGAAGGTGGGAAGAGGAATGGTGACTTGGGTGTCATTCAGAAATTTGATGAGTTACAACTGATCACTGTATCTATCAAAATTTCCTTCCAGAAGCAAAAGTAAATCCCCTGTGGAGGAAGAGATCATCCAGAACCTCCAATTATAAATGAGCACTGTGTTTTTCCAGTAATAGTAACATTCAGCACTATCATGAACGATTATGTTGGAAACAAAGACCAACACTAGTGTCTTTCCACAAAGTGAGAATTTGTTGAATAACAGGAAATTCCCAAGGCACTGTGCTTTGCTTGGTAGCAATTTACCCAGTCGTCTACTTTCCTTGGTAGCTCTAGCTGAGGCAAACACAAGTTATTTTTATTGCAAACTTAATTTGTTTTTGTTTTTTGAGGTAGGGGCTTGCTTTAGCCCAGGCTGACCTGAAATTCACTATGTAGTCTCAGGGTGGCCTCAAGCTCATGGATACTCCTACCTCTGCCTCTTGAGTGCTGGGATTAAAGACACATGCCCAGCTTTAGTTACTAATTTTTTAAAAGATTTTATTTATTTGACAGATAAAAAGACAGAGCAAATGGGTACACCAGGGCCTTTAGCCACTGCAAAAAATCCTCCAGACGTATGTACCACCTTGTACATCTGGCTTATATGGGTATTGGGGAATCAGCCTGGGTTCTTAGGCTTTGCAGGCAAGTGCCTTAACCACTAAGCCATCTCTCCATCCCTTTATTACTAATTTTAACTCAGAACACACATTACACATCACACAGTAAATATATCTATATCTATGCATCTGTGTAAGTTACAGAATGGCTACATATGGTTAAAGAGGGACTGGAGGCCTGCTGGAACTGCTGCTGCTGGGTCATTGCCTCCACCTGAAAATCTGAAATCCTAAATGCTCCAGAATCTGGATTTTTTTTAAATATATATATTTATTTATTTATTCATTAGAGAGAGAGAATGGATGCACCAGGGACTCTAGCCACTGTACACAAACTCCAAACACATGCACCACCATGTGCATCTGGCTTACATGGGACCTGGAGAATGGAACCTGGATCATTAGGCTTTGCAGTCAAATACCTTAACCACTAAGCCATCTCTCCAGCTCAGAATCTGAATTTTTTTATGTTTATGGTGTGAGTACATGTGTATGAGTGTATGTGTGTGTATGCACATGTGCATGTGGTGGATGCACATGTATGTATGCATATATGTAGAGGCCAGAAGTCAGCATTGGGTATACTCCTTGGTTGCTCTCCAACTTGGGTTTTTGGTGTGAGTGTATGCATGTTCATGTGTGTGGGTGCACATGCATGTAGAGGTCTGAGAAGGACATCAGATGTCTTCCTCAATCTTTCTCCTCCTTACTTGTTGAGATATGGTCTGTCACTTGACCCCAGAGCTCATCTATTCAGCTTGCTCTGAGGATCCCAACTCTACTTTCTGAGCATTGGGATTACAGGTGGCCATCATACCTGTCTAGCATTTGTGTGGCTGCGGGGGGTCTGAAGGCTGGTCCTCCTGCTTACAGCACTTTACTGATAGCCATTTCCCTAGCCCCTTCTTATTTTATTTTATTTCTTTTGAAACAGGATCTCACAATGAACTCAGAGTTCACCAACTCAGCTACACTAGCTAGCCCACCAGCCCTAGGGATTTCCTGTCTCCACCTTCCCAGTGCTCCGATTAGATACATCTGCCATGAACCATCACACCCAGCTTTTACGTGGTGTTGGGTGTCTGAAATCAGGTCCCCACGCTTTCTCAGCAAGTACTTCACCCACAGAACCATCTCCCTAGTCTCCCAAACCTAATGTTCTAAATGCCAATATAATTCCATAAATAGAAAATTTCATACCTGACATGTGATGAGTCAATCAAGATACAGGTGCACTAAAAACATTTTCATTATTCATTTTGTTTTTTGTTTTTCAAGGTAAGGTCTCACTCTAGCCCAAGCTGACCTGGAATTCACTATGTAGTCTCAGGGTGGCCTTGAATTCCAGGTGATCCTCCTACCTCTGCCTCCCAAGTGCTGAGATTAAAGGCGTGTGCCACCATGCCTGGCTATATATTTTTTAAATTAATTTGGGGCTTGTGTGCGTGCAAGGAGTCAGAAGACAATTTGTGGGTTGGCCTTCACCTTCCACCTTGTTTGAGGCAGGACCTCTTATTATTCTTCACCACTCTATACATGAGCTTCATGAAGTTCTCCAGTCTCCATCTGCTTTCTTGCCATAGGCACACTGGGATTATAGAAGCCCACTGCTGGGGTTCCCCCTAAGGCCAGCCCAGGAGGGACCGCAGGGTCTCCAACAAGTAGGAGGTGAGAGGTGCGGAGTCACAACAGACTCCAGGAGTTAGGTGGAAGCAGTCAGAGGGAGAGCTGCTGCAAACTCGTTTATTCAAGGAAGTGTAGGGGGTTTAAAGGGTTTGGCTGGCCAATCATTGTATGGGGTGGTCCCCTTCTTGTGACCAATGACAGCCTGTCTCCAGGCAGATCATCTCGCAGCAGGTTGCTCACGAGCATGGGACTGTAGCTGTTGTCACGCCAGGCCTTTGCAGGATTCTATGTCCACAGAAGCCACTTCCTGGTTTCTTCTAGCATGAGGTCTGGCTAGGGCCCGACCTGCATTGTGCCATACATAGCCTCCTTTTTGTGTTTATTATTGGTGACTCTGAGAGGCATGGTTCTTTGCCAAGCCATTGTTGACCCCAGACCCCAAAAACATCACATGCGACGGTCCCTGTCTTAGGTTGCCCCATCTCATGGGGTCTTACCCATCATTGACTACCCACCATCCTGGTGAGAAAACCCAAGGGGTGTGGCCTGGTTTCTTTTAGCATGCGGTCTGGCTAGGGCCTGACCTGCACTGTGCCATACAGCCTACCACAGCTTCTGGCTTTTTAAAATAAGAGGCCTGGGGATTTGAATTCAAGTACTCCAAGCTGCTTGGGCTTAATCCATTGAACCATCTCCCTAGTCTCTATCTTTTTATTTTGTGTGTGTAGTTATACAGTGTATACCCGTGTGTGCAGTTGAGTACACCATGTGCAGAGGCCAGAGTAGAACACTGGTGTCCTCCTTTACCACTCTTCTGTGTTGTTTTCTTGAGATGGAATCTCTCACTAAGCTTGTAGATGCCTTTCTTTTTGTCAGACTAGCTGATCAGCAAATCCTAGCAAATTCTCCTGATACCCTCAGGACTGGGACTGGGGTTACAGGCAACTGTGGCCATACTCAGCTTTTATGTATGTGTTGAGGACTAATCTCAGATCCTCATGTTGTACAGCAAGTGTTCATATCCGCTGAACCATCTCCACAGCCTGTATTAAAAACAATTTAACAAAATCATCTTCAGGTTATTTGTGTATCAAATAATTCATAAATAAATTTTGTATTTAGACTTGGGTCCCAATTCCAAGATCTCTCATTATAAATATACAAGTATTCAGTAATCAGAAAACAGATATAGTGGCATACTTCTGTAATCCCAGAATTTTGGAGGTAGAGGCAGGAGGATCAGGAGCTCAAGGTCATCCTCAGCTATAGCAACTTTGAGATCACCCTGGGCTACATGAGATCTTGTCTCAAAAGACAAAAAAAAAAAAAAAAAAAAAGAAGTTTCTGACCCACAGTCCCCATGGGGATATCTGGCATCCCCAATGAGGAGGGTCCCTTCGGAGGGGGAAGGACAGGGAGGAAGCTAACTATTACACCCTGAGTATGTACATACTAATAAAGAAAAAAAAGTAAAGCAAAAAAAAGTGTTTCTATTGCAAGCACATTTTTTTCTCCCCATCTTAGAACAATCTTTTCTCTTAGTTACAGAATCTAGTCTTACATTTAATTACTGAAACATTGGGTCTACTATAACAGTATTTATTTTCTATTTGTCCCTTACATTATATGTTTCTTCTCTCCTTTTAAAAAATTTTATTTATCTATTTACATTTATTTATTTGCAAGGAGAGAGAGGGAGAGAGAGGAAGAGGATGGGTGTGGTAGTTTGAATATATGTCCCCCAATATATTCAGTGTTTTATTAGTTATAGTTTGCATCTGCAATCACCTTGCTAGAGGCAATGTCACTGGGGGCCAGTCTTAAGGTGTTAATGGTGGGTTTGAGATTCCATTGTAAAGATATGCAAATGTGCCTAGCAGGAGTTCCTGAAGTGTGCTGTGTGACCTTTTGGCTGTAGTTTTGCTCTGTGTGCTGTGGTGGCTGGTTGGCTTTTTCTCTCTCTACTTGGTCTTGTGAGAGAAGGTCGCTTCTTCTGCCATTATGGAACTTCCCCTGGATCTGTAAGCTTCAATAAATAATATCCCTTCCTCCATAACTGTGCCTGGTCTGGAAGTTCATCTCAGCGAACCTGAAGCTGTCTGCTACAGTAAAGTGGTACCGAGGAGTGTGGGGTGAGATGAACCTGACCGTGTGGATATTCGTCTTTTGGAACTTTTGTTTTGGAGGAATGGGCATGGACTTGTTGCTTGCAACTGAAGATGCCTTCTGGAGGGGTAAGCCAAGTTTTATGGACTATTCTGATGAGAGTTTGAGAATGCTAAGTGCAGACTGTATTGAACTTCGAGGCTTGGCTTATGAGCTTTCTAAGGGGAAGGAAAGACTGCAGAGGACTTTGTTGGAAATGGGCTACTGGCATAAGGGATGGCTATGTTCTGCTATCCAGGCCCAGAAAGTTTGATCAAACTTAAATTTGTAATGGACTGATGTGCTTGGCTAAAGATATCGGACTGAGATTTTAAGATTTTAAGTTGGAAAACCTCAAGCAAGTTAAAAGCAGAGGCACTGAGACTGGTTTTAGGTTTTTGGAGCTGCTATTGTCAATGCATTAGCAATCTTAAGGAAGGTGGAAGGAAGGTGGCCTGACTTGATTTGCATTAGAACAATGGAGAGGATGCCTGAGGAAAGACTGTTAGAAATGCAAATTCTTGGAAAGAGCTGACTGGAGAAGGAACCTGCTTTTCAAGGCTATGATTTATTTTTGTCCCTGGATTAAGAATATGGCTGTGTCCTGCACACCTGGTATTAGTTTTGGAAATATGAAAAATGCATGGAGTGGTCATGAATTGCACACGGTTCCAGGAGCCGCTGCTAAGATGCGGCATGAGGCAGGGCATGAAGACCCTCGGGAATAGGCTGGAAGAGCCTTTTGGAAGATGGACCGTGGTTTGCATGGAGACCTGAAGATGTTTTGTTTATACCAGGACTGTGCAAAAGGGCTACCATGGAGTGCAGTGTTGGCATGGGATGAAAGTTTTCCCTGGCGACTCTGCCCAGCTGGAGGGGCGGAATTGGAAAACCTGGAGACTGTTAGTCTCTGGTTATATTGAACTTGAACTGCAGAAGTTTGATGACTGCTGATGGTGGTTGAGTTTGCATTGTTTTAGTTTCTCCTTGCTATGCCTTATACCAGTTAAAAATGTTTACTCTGTGCCTTTACATGTTGAAAGTATTTAACTTGTTTGATTTTACAGGACTCACTATCTTAAGTTGATCAAGACTGAGTCCAATTTACAATGTGTGATAGTTATAAATCTATTGGGGCCAGGAGCTAAATATATGGGGGCCAGGGCGGAATGTGGTAGTTTGAATATATGTCCCCAATTATTCAGTGTTTTATTAGTTATAGTTTGCATCTGCAATCACCTTGCTAGAGGCAATGTCACTGGGGGCGGTCTTAAGGTGTTAATGGTGGGTTTGAGATTCCATTGTAAAGATATGCAAATGTGCCTAGCAGGAGTTCCTGAAGTGTGCTGTGTGACCTTTTGGCTGTAGTTTTGCTCTGTGTGCTGTGGTGGCTGGTTGGCTTTTTCTCTCTCTACTTGGTCTTGTGAGAGAAGGAATATCCCTTCCTCCATAACTGTGCCTGGTCTGGAAGTTCATCTCAGCGAACCTGAAGCTGTCTGCTACAGTAAAGTGGTACCGAGGAGTGTGGGGTGAGATGAACCTGACCGTGTGGATATTCGTCTTTTGGAACTTTTGTTTTGGAGGAATGGGCATGGACTTGTTGCTTGCAACTGAAGATGCCTTCTGGAGTGGTAAGCCAAGTTTTATGGACTATTCTGATGAGAGTTTGAGAATGCTAAGTGCAGACTGTATTGAACTTCGAGGCTTGGCTTATGAGCTTTCTAAGGGGAAGGAAAGACTGCAGAGGACTTTGTTGGAAATGGGCTACTGGCATAAGGGATGGCTACGTTCTGCTATCCAGGCCCAGAAAGTTTGATCAAACTTAAATTTGTAATGGACTGATGTGCTTGGCTAAAGATATCGGACTGAGATTTTAAGATTTTAAGTTGGAAAACCTCAAGCAAGTTAAAAGCAGAGGCACTGAGACTGGTTTTAGGTTTTTGGAGCTGCTATTGTCAATGCATTAGCAATCTTAAGGAAGGTGGAAGGAAGGTGGCCTGACTTGATTTGCATTAGAACAATGGAGAGGATGCCTGAGGAAAGACTGTTAGAAATGCAAATTCTTGGAAAGAGCTGACTGGAGAAGGAACCTGCTTTTCAAGGCTATGATTTATTTTTGTCCCTGGATTAAGAATATGGCTGTGTCCTGCACACCTGGTATTAGTTTTGGAAATATGAAAAATGCATGGAGTGGTCATGAATTGCACACGGTTCCAGGAGCCGCTGCTAAGATGTGGCATGAGGCAGGGCATGAAGACCCTCGGGAATAGGCTGGAAGAGCCTTTTGGAAGATGGAGCGTGGTTTGCATGGAGACCTGAAGATGTTTTGTTTATACCAGGACTGTGCAAAAGGGCTACCATGGAGTGCAGTGTTGGCATGGGATGAAAGTTTTCCCTGGCGACTCTGCCCAGCTGGAGGGGCGGAATTGGAAAACCTGGAGACTGTTAGTCTCTGGTTATATTGAACTTGAACTGCAGAAGTTTGATGACTGCTGATGGTGGTTGAGTTTGCATTGTTTTAGTTTCTCCTTGCTATGCCTTATACCAGTTAAAAATGTTTACTCTGTGCCTTTACATGTTGAAAGTATTTAACTTGTTTGATTTTACAGGACTCACTATCTTAAGTTGATCAAGACTGAGTCCAATTTACAATGTGTGATAGTTATAAATCTATTGGGGGCCAGGAGCTAAATATATTGGGGGCCAGGGGCGGAATGTGGTAGTTTGAATATATGTCCCCCAATATATTCAGTGTTTTATTAGTTATAGTTTGCATCTGCAATCACCTTGCTAGAGGCAATGTCACTGGGGGCCGGTCTTAAGGTGTTAATGGTGGGTTTGAGATTCCATTGTAAAGATATGCAAATGTGCCTAGCAGGAGTTCCTGAAGTGTGCTGTGTGACCTTTTGGCTGTAGTTTTGCTCTGTGTGCTGTGGTGGCTGGTTGGCTTTTTCTCTCTCTACTTGGTCTTGTGAGAGAAGGTCGCTTCTTCTGCCATTATGGAACTTCCCCTGGATCTGTAAGCTTCAATAAATATCCCTTCCTCCATAACTGTGCCTGGTCTGGAAGTTCATCTCAGCGAACCTGAAGCTGTCTGCTACAGTGGGCATCCAAGGGCCTCTAGCTACTGCAAATGAACTACAGATGCATGTGCCACTTTGTGGATCTGGCTTTATGTGGGTACTGAAGAATCAAACTTGGGTCATTAGGCTTTGCAGGCAAGTGCCTGTACCACTGGGCAATCTTTCCAGCCCTCCTACCTTCTTTTTGATGAATGAAATTGGTTTTTTTAAATCTATTTTTATACTGTAATGCAGTGGTTATCTCAGAAAGTCCAAAATGTTATTGGTAAAAACAAATGCTCTCTTATAGGCGTTGTGGCCTGCTCTATGGGAAGGAGTTCCTGCCTGGTACTGAGAACTTAATCAAAAGCTTATGACTATGGAGGGCATAAGCCCTAGGAGAAGAACTACTACTGTCTGGCTGAATGGATATATAATGTCCACCAAACTGCCCTCTACAATGCTTATGCCCATATATTAATGCTATTCTCATTTTTGATTAGAGAAGCTTCTCTTTTCAGGTAGTGATGACCACTGGAATGACTCAAAGCTCACCAAAGTGCCAAGAAGCAATGTTCAGCACTAAGTGAAACATCTCTATCACCCCTTCGAGGCTCAGGGACCATTGTGGAAGAGGAGGCAAAAAGAATGTAAGAGCCAAAGGAAGGAGAGGACTGCTTACAATACTCTCTTCCAAACACAAAATGGCTTTGATATTCATGCCTACACAAGATGTGCATAATAGGAGGAAAAATGATAGCACCAAAATAGAAGAGAGACTAATTAGAAAAAAGAAGGAATTCAGTAGAGGAAGGATTTGGGAGAAGAAAAGGGAAGGTAGTAGAAGGGGATTAGGATTATAGTATATTATCTACATTTATTAAAGTTTTCAATTCAAAGTTAAAAATAAGAAATTTCAGCCGGGCGTGGTGGCATATGCCTTTAATCCCAGCACTTGGGAGGCAGAAGTAGGAGGAGTGCCATGAGTTCAAGGCCACCCTGAGACTACATAATGAATTCCAGGTCAGCTTGGGCCACAGTGAGACTCTACCTCGAAAAAAAAAAAAATAAGAAATTTCAACATGTGTTAGTAATTGAGATCTAGTATAAATGAGTGTTTTGCCACTTCCTGGAAAATTCAAGAACCTAAAGCACCTTATTTCCATTTATGATCTGTCTGCCTTTTGCTATTGTTGTCAAGTATTTTAAATGTTTTTAAGCTCAAAGGCCAAAGGCAGAGGTCAGATTTGGCTCTTGGGCTATATTTGGCCAATCCTTCCATAAGACATTCATGGAAAAGAATGACTGTGTTTCTTGCCTCTATATCTACAATGGTAACATGCTTCTGCCATATTCGGAATAGTTGAGAAAAAAGCCAGTCAGATCATGTTCTATAGGCTTCTCTCATAGAATCCTTGTTGAAAATGTCTGCATTATATTGGCAAAAATTAAGATTAAAGACAAAAGAACTGATGGTGATATGAAGTAGCAGGGCCTCTCCCACTGGGGTCATCAGAATGAAATTGATAGAATCATTTTGGTTTCTGAAGAGATAACTGTCAAAGACTTCCGAGTGTCCTGGCCTATTTTTGCTGTGTGTGGCAAGGTGATAGAAGCCTGACTGCTCTTTATCTAGACCATGCTTAACTGTCATCAAGCAACTGAGGAAAGCAGCGACTCAGCACAATCATTATTACTTTCCGTTAGTGCCACCAAATGTATGTGCAGGGATCTGCTGACGCCCATGTGTGCTATTCCACACACATCAACCTCCTGTGAGACCTAGCGGCCAGGAAAACCGATAGAAACGTGAAACTATAGCTACTTCTGTTGCCATTAATTCGTACTTCCTGTTGTTTCTGACCCAGGTATCTTATATAGTCTTCTAGTATCTATGAAACAGCAATAGGCTATCTTGTTAGTTTGCAAGAAGTGTAAAAGTCTTGACTTTTGGGCTGGAGAGATGGCTTAACAGTTAAGGCGCCTGCCTGCCAAGCCTAAGAATGCCCGCTCAATCTCCAGGTCTCTGGTTTAGCCAGATGTAGTGACGCAAGCGCTCTATGCCATGCTTTCCCACAAAGGGGCACACAACGTCTGGAATTCGTTCACAGCAGCTAAGAGGCTGCTTGGCATGCCCATTCTCTCTCTCTCTGCCTCTTCCTCTATGTCTCTGTCTGTCTCTCTCTCTCTCAAATAATAAAAAAAAATTTTTTTAAGTCTTGACTTTTCATGGTTCTTGACAGGCATTATCTACTATCTACTGAAGTTGAAGATACCTATAACCTGTAACCCAGCAAATGCATTACTAAATATATGCTCAACAGAAATACATGCAATGTGTCTTGAGATAGCCATAAATCATGCTGTTAGTGTGTAACTTTGATGTGATATAGTCTTTTTCGATAAGCCACCACACCTGACTGATTTTAAGAAAAAACAAATTTCAATAGAAGAGCATCCTAACAAATGATCTGAATAGCACTTGTTAAAACTGTCAAAATCATCAACATAAAGCTGATGTATGAGTATCACTACTAAACTACCTAAGGCTATATTCTATCTAAATGTAATGTGGTATCTTGGTTGTGATCCTGGAACAGGAAAAATGACACAGGTAAACACTAAGGACAGCTGAGTAAACTGAGTAGCCTTTAGTAATAATGTAGCAAAATTAGTTCATTAGTCCTAACAGATGTAACATACTGATATGTTAATAATAAAGGAAACTGTGCATAAGATGTTAATTTGAAAAATGAAGCTGGATATAGGCTATATGGGAATACCCTAAATTATCAACTTAACTTCTATGTAAATCTGTGTTCTAACATGTTTACCTTAAAAATGCTACTTTTTTTTCAAAGCTAATTAAAATCTTGTCTCCTCCAAGAAACTATCACTGAGCCCCTCAAATTAGAATTCGTACACAGAATCTGCTTTATACTTCTGTTCAGCAATTAACATATTTTGCCTAACATGATTGTTTATAGGTATATTTCATTTCACCTACTAAATTATAAACTTAATGTCAACCAAAATTATATCATGCATGTTACTTAATACAAAAGCAACTCAAAGCAAAATTTATAGACCAATTAACCCAAATGAAAGTCACTTTCAATGATAGTGAGTTAATATCTCCCAAGGCAGTTCCACTCTACTTTTGAGCAACTCTAATAATTAGAATGTTCTTCCTGCTGGGTTGAAACCATCTGCTCTATAATTTCCTCATTTAGTGCATGAATGAAATGAATGACAAACTAACTAGCTCCATAAGGGCAGAGACACTCTCTGGTTTACCTAATCCAGCTCTTGATACACAGCAAGTAAATAAGTTGGCTGGGTAAAGGCCTGGAATTTATTTCCATCTAGCTAATGACAGTTGCTTGATAATATACCCACATGACTACATATATTGTAAGGTTGTGGTTAAATCTGGAGGATCTACTGGTACACATGTAGGTGTGTATGTCAGCAAACATGCTCTTCACCCCCTTATATACAGGTTTTTTAAACAATTTCAATTACATTAACCAAAGGCAAACCGATAAGTAAAGAGAAAGGAACTGGGTCACTAGAGTCCCAAGACCATGCTGTTGAGGATTAGTAGTCAATCAGGAAACTAGGGCTGGAGAAGGTGTGACTTGGGCAAACCACCCAACTTCTACTTAGCCTACTCGCTTACCTAAAAATGAAGCTTAGACCTAATGACCACTTATGGTTAGTTCTAAGGGCTTCCAATGGTGGGCTTTTGTTGTTCTGGTTTTGTTTATCTCACACCCTTATGTAAGTTTAAATGCATTACAATTTCCAGGAAAACACTTTCCCTGCTCAGCCCTCACTGTCAAGTGTGCCTCTGACCCAGGGCATCTTCATGATTGTTTCTATTCTTTACTTTGCTGTAAATGTTTCAGCGGTTAAAGGTGCTTGCATGCAAAGCCTGATGGCCTAGGCTCGATTCCCCAGTACCCATATAAAGCCAGATGTACAAAGTGGCACATGCATCTGGAGTTCATTTGCAGGGACAGGACGCCTTGGCACACTCATAGTCTGGTGCTCTTTCTCTCAAGTAAATTTTACCCCCTCCCCACATATGTATTTGGATTTTCATGGTAGGGTCTTGCTCTGATACAGGCTGACCTGGTATTCCCTATGTAGTCTTAGGGTGGCCTTGAACTCACTGTAATCTTCCTACGCCACCATGCCCGGCAAATAAAAATATTTTTTAATGTGATTTATTTATTTATTTATTTATGAGAGAGAGAAAGAGGTAGAGGGAAAGAGAGAATGGATGTGCCAGGGCCCCCAGCCACTGCAAACAAACTCCAGATGCATGTGCTACCTCGTGCATCTGGTTTACCTGGGTCTGGGGGAAATCAAGGCAGGGTCCTTTGGCTTTGCAGGCAAACGCCTCAACCGCTAAGCCATCTTCTCCAGCGAAGAGAATAACAGCAAAAGTAAAGCACTCGGGAGGCAGAGGTAGGAGGATCGGCGTGAGTTCGAGGCCACCCTGAGACTACATAGTGAATTCCAGGTCAGCCTGGGCTACAGCAAGACCCTACCGTGACAAACCAAAAATAGGAAAAAGAAAAGAAAATACAAATTCTCAGGGTGTCGCCAGGCTTGGAAAGACCGTGGTCCACGTGGCGGGAAGGCGTAGGGGTCTCCCCCTGGCTCACCCACCACGGCCCTGGCGAGAGGACGGCCGTCTGCGCACGTCTGAGGAAAAATCCACTGGCAGAAGAACGACACCCGTGAAGACATTCCCCACACCTGCAAACACGCGCTTACCAGGTCCTCAGAGCCCACAGGGCGGCGCCCAAACTTCCAGAACGTTCCACGAGCTGCGACAGGAAAGAGGCTCGGCGGCGGGACTGAACTCCAGGAGATGCGCGCGCAGCGGTGCCCTAGGCCCGGCGTCTGCGCAGCCGCAGACCCGCTGAGCTGGGCCCCGCGCTGGTGCGTCCGTGTGGTGGTCCAGAGCCGAGCAGGTGGTTGTCTTGTTCCTTTCTTTGTTGTCTTAGACTCAGCTATCTGCAATTAATTTTTACAAGGTTCTAAAGTTTAGAATCAGTTCTTGCACTACTCCTGGCCACATAAAATCAGTGACCTCCATTTTATCCGAATTGAAAAAAAAAAGTTAATGGTTATAAGTGTAAAATGTAGGGGACTGTGTTTAGTTTTCTAGGACTGCTATTTTCAGACCTAACTGAAGTTATTAAGCCTTAGTGCTCAGAAGAGAAAACATTTGAAAATAAGAATTTATAAAAACCTTGCTTGCAGCCCAGTGGTTAGTATAGAAAACTACATATCTAGCTTTATAAAACATATATTCTTGGGGGGAGGGGAGACTCTCAGAAAAATTGTTTGGTATATACTTTTAAAAAATAATTTTGGGCTGGAGAGATGGCTTAGTGATTAAGGCGCCTGCCTGCTAAACCTAAGAACGCCGTTTCCAATCTCCAGGTCCCACATTTAGCCAGATGCAAAGTGACGCAAGGGTGCAATGCAGCACTTGACCACAAGGAGGTGCATGCATCTGGATTTCGTTCGCATTGGCTTAGAAGTTGCTGGTGCACCCATTCTCTCTTTGCCTCTCCCTCTCCGTCTCTGTCTCTCTCTCAAAAAATTTTTTTATTTATTTGACAGACACAGAAAGAGGCAGGCACAGAGGGAGGGAGGGAGGGAAGGAGAGAGGGAGGGAAGGAGAGAGGGAGGGAAGGAGAGAGGGAGAGAATGGGGAGGGAGAATGGGCACACCAGGGTGTCTTGCCACTGCAAATGAATTCTAGGTGTATGTGCCACTTTGTGCCCTGGCTATATGTGGGTACTGGGAAGTTGAACCTGGGCATCAGGCTTTGCAAACAAGTGCCTTTAAGCTCTGAGCCACCTCTCCAACCCCTGGTATATACTTTTAATGTGGATTATATTTTCCCATGATATAATCATTTTTCATAAAACCAATCTTAAAATCGGGTGCATTATTTACTGCTGCTCTTGAGCCGTGTATTAAGACAGGGAGAGGGCAGATAAGAAGAGTGAAGGCGCAGCTCCTGCCACACATTTACTGATGGCACTGATGTGGGCAGCAGAGGTTTGGTGTTGCCCTAAGACCTTTCTTCGAAGTCTTGCATGTCGGAGAACAGTGAGGGGGTGAAGGGGTGGGCGAGTTACCTAAGACTGAACAGCACAGGGTCTGGACAGAGTGTAAGACAGGTTCCCATTGCACCAGCGACATAAAGAGACATAGCTGAGTTGAGAGCAGAAGCTCCAGTTCTGGGAGTGCAAAGTAGGGTCTATTCTAAGGAGGAGGATGCTCACTAAAATGAGAAAGGAGAGGAAAGCTAATTTTATGAAAAACTTTTTGCTAGGCACTGTACCAGCTGCTTTACATACATAATTATTCTTCTCCACAAATTCTGTGAGGTATATATGTTTTTCTAATTTTGAAGATGAGAAACTTGAGGCTTAGTGAGATTAAGTTATTTGGCTAAGGTAACACAGCTTGTGAGAAAAGAGCTAGAATTCAAGCCTATGTTTATCAGATATCTAGGCCATATTCTTACTTCAACAAGCTCCTCCTCCACACATGGACCCATTTATAAGATCTGGGACACACCGTTTAGTTTACGTGAGTAGCAAAAGTGACTTGACAGAGACGTGGCAATGGAGATAGCATTGGTTGACTGCCTTTCCTTCCTTCCTTTCTTTTATCCTTCCATTCATTCAGTCAGCCAATAAATATTTGTGTATTAGAACCTAGTCTTTGAATCCAAACAGCCTATCTTCAGATCCTACCAACAATATTTAGTTGTATTGCTACATACAAGTGACAATTTATGTCAGTATCATAAGAATAATTATATAAACTTATGAATTAATCTACGTGAGTTATTTTAGAGCAATACCTAGAACATAATAATCACTCAGTAGATTTACTTGCATACTGTTTTTGTTCTAATGTGTTTTTAATCTTGGCATACCTCCTGTCACACTCCTAGACAGTTGTTTTATACTTCCTGCTGTGACCTGAACATCTTTGTCCTCCCCAAATTCATATATGACAGTATTAAGAAGTGGGGCCCATAGGAGAGGATTAGGTCATGAGGGCTTCATCCTCTCAAATGGGATTAATGCCCTTATAAAAGAGACTCAAGAGCCAGGCGTGGTGGCACATACCTTTAATCCCAGCACTTGGGAAGCAGAGGTAGGAGGATCACTGTGAGTTCAAGGCCACCCTGAGACTCCACAGTGAATTCCAGGTCAGTCTGGGCTAGAGTGAGACCATACCTTAAAAAACCCAAAAAATAATAAATAAATAATAAAAAGAGACTCAAGGAAGAATACTTGTGCCTTTTGCTATGCAAAGTCACAACTCAAAAGTACCGTCTTTGAGGAACAGGGCCTCACCAAACAATGAATTTCTGGCTCCTTGGTCTTGAACCTCCCTGCCTCTAAGGTTATAAGCAATAAATTCCTAGTCATCTATAAATGACCTTGCCTACGGTATTTTGTTATAGCAGCTCTAATAGATGAATGACTTTCTTCACGCTTTCAGCACTGGGCTAGTGGAATAGCTCAGTGGTAGATAAGCATGTACAAGGCCCTAGATTCAATATTCAGAACTGAAAAAAAAAATCTCTAGCACATCTTCCTTATCCTTACTTCCAGCAGAATCGAAACATTTATTCTTAGTAAGTATATCATAAATATGATTTAATTATAATAATATTTAAATACTAAACACCATTTAAACGAGATGTGTAAAACGATCCAGAAGCAAACTTTCACAGATGCCCACCAGCACATCCATCCACCCAGCATCATCTGTACTCAGTGATTCTTTTTACACGTGTGAGTGTACAGTATGTATAGTGTGATGTGATGTGTGTGTGTGCACATGCCATGCATGCATGTGCAAACACTAGAGGAGAGTGTTGGGTGTCCTCCTCTATCACTCATCTGCTTATTTCCTTGAGATGCTCTCTTGGTTAACTCAGAGCTGCTGATTTTGGTCAGCACACCCAAGCAATTCTCTGGTCTCGGTTCCCTTATTATGGCCAAGGTTTGATTCCCTAGTACCCATATAATGCCAGATGCACAAAGTGGCACATGCATCTGGAGTTCATCTACAGTGGCAAAAGGCCCTGGTGTGCCCCCCTCCCCTGTAACTGGAGTTACAGACATGCATGGCTATACTCAGATTATTTTTTACATGGGTGCTGGGGAATGGAATTCAAGAGGTCAAGAGGTCTGAGGCGCTTATGCTTAAGTGACCAGCACTTTTACCTGCTGAGCCATCTCCCCAGACACTCACTGATTTTTCTCTCTCTCCCACAGTTGTTCTGTATAAAGGCTTGCCCTCCAAGTGGACATTAGGCCTCATATCTTCTTGCTTACCAGAGAAAATTGCTTCAAAAATTCCCATTTTGAAAACCTCACCAATTTTCTCCTGTTCACTGGATCATTCTGTTTTAAAAGTTTTTAAAATTAAATTTAATTTTTTAATTTATTAAGTTGAAAGGGAGAGAAAGAAGCAGAGAGAGACACAGATAGAGAAAGAATGGGCGCTCAGGACCTCCAGCCATTGAAAACTCCAGATGCATGTGCCACCATGTACATCTGGCTTATGTGGGTCCTGGGGACTCAAATCCAGGTTCTTTGGCTTTGTAGGCAAGTGCCTTAACCACTAAGCCATTTCTCCAGCCCTCATTCTTTTTTTTTAAAAAACATTTTTAAACAGTTTATTTATTTTCATTTATTTATTAGGGAGAGAAAAAGAGGTGTTGGGGAGAGAATGGGCACACTAGGGTCTCTAGCCACTGCAAACGAACTCCAGACGCATGTGCCACCTTGTGCATCTGGCTTACATGGGACCTGGAAAATCGAACCTGGGTCCTTAGGCTTTACAGGCAAGTGCCTTAATGGCTAAACAATCTCTCCAGCCCTGGATCATTCTTAGTAGAATTTAGTCTTATATTTCTCCCACCTTAAAAGTCTATTGATCCAGCTGGGCGTGGTGGCGCATGACTCTAATCCCAGCACTGGGGAGGCAGAGGTAGGAGGATCACCATGAGTTTGAGGCCACCCTGAGACTACAGAGTGAATTCCAGGTCAGCCTGAGCTAGAGTGAAACCCTACCTCGAAAAACCAAAAAAACAAACAAACAAACAACAACAAAAAAAGTCTATGGATCCCAACTTCCTGCTCCGTCAATGGTCCCGTTGATCTGCTTTCCTTGTCAGCAAAACTCAAAAGGGTAGTTTATGACTTGTTTCTAATGCCTCTTTTCTCATTCCTACATTTACTCTAATCAGGCTTTTTCATTTCCACCAGGCCACAGAAATTACTCATCAAGGTCATTGCTAAATCTAGCAGACAATTGTCAATACTAATTTTACTTGGCTAATCAGCAACATTTGTTACAGTTGACTGTTTCTTCCTCCAGAAATGCTTTCTTCAACTGGCTTCTCCATACCATGCTCTGATGGTCTTCCTCTAACCTTATTGGTCACTTTTCAGCATCCTTTATTGATTCTTCCTAAGAACCCAACCTTTTAATCCTTATTTTCTTCTGTATATGTATTTGCAGTACTAAGGATTGAATCTTGGGCCTCAGACATGCTATGCAAGGACTCTACCATCCCTACCCCTCCTTTGACTTTTAATCTTTCCTTTAATTTTTATTTATTATTAATTTGCAAGTGCAGAGAGAGGGGTAATGGGCACATCAGGGCCTCTTGCCACTGGAAATGAATTCCAGATGCATGAAGCACTTGGTGTATCTATCTTTATATGGGTGATAAGGAATCAAGCCTAGAGAGAGAGAGAGAGAGACAGAGGGGCAGAGAGGGGATGGGCATGCCAGAGCCTCAAGCCACTGCAAAAGCACTCCAGACACATGTGCCACCTTGTGCATCTGGCTTTATGTAGATACTGGGAATTGAACATGACAAAAGCTTTAACCACTAGACCATCTCTCCAGCCCCTAGTATACTTTTTTTAAAATTAAATTAAATTTTTTTATTGACAACTTCCATAATTGTAGACAATAACCCATGATAATTCCCTCCCTCCCCCCACTTTCCCATTTGAAACTCCACTCTCCATCATATCCCCTCCATCTCTCAATCAGTCTCTTTTATTTTGATGTCATGATCTTTCCCTCCTATTATAATGGTCTTGTGTAGGTAGTGTTAGACCCTATGAGGTCATGGATATCCAGGCCATTTTGTGTCTGGAGGAGCACGTTGTAAGGAGTCCTACTCTTCCTTTGGCTCTTACATTCTTTCTACCACCTCTTCTACAATGGACCGTGAGACTTGGAAGATGTGATAGAGATATTTCAGTGCTGAGCACTCCTCTGTCACTTCTTCTCAGCACCATGGTGCCTTTTGAGTCATCCCAAGGTCACTGCCATCTGACAAGAGAAGATTCTCTAGCCAAAAGTGAGAGTAGCATTAATATATGGGTATGAACATTAAGAGAAGTGCTTACTGGGCAGTTTGGTGAACATAGTATATACATTTAGCCAGACACCAGCAGACATTACACCCCTAGGGCTCATAACTACCCCTGTTGTAGGTTTTCAGTATCAAGGATGTATTCCCTTCCATGGAGTGGGCCTCCAGTCCAAGCGGTTGGTTTCCCCCATAACAGACATGCTATTATTGCACCTGGTGGCTCATTTGGCCTGGCTGGCCAAATTTAAGGCTTACAAGATCCACTGCTGAGTATCTCCACTGGTGATTTCTCTCTCTCCCATTGAACTGCATGCAGCATAGCTTTTTACAGCTTTCTGTCAGCTGGTCCACATGGACGAGGCTTTCACCTCGGTTCCAGCAGAATTTCTCAGTGACCTTGCAGCCCAAGTATGTAGAGTCTTCAGTAACAGGATCTTACCATCTATTCCTGGTGGGAAACCAAGAGCCTCAGCAATGGCCTGAATGTTTTGGGGGTATCTGTGACCTCCCTGGCTAACAACTCACTAGAAGGTATCCCATCCCTGGCTTAAAACCCTCTAATGGCTGTCAGAATTCAATTCTGAGAATTAAAGCTGCTGCAAATGAACTCCAGACACACGCACCGCTTTGTGCGTTTGGTTTTATGTGGGCACTTCAACTGCTAAGCCATCTGTCCAGCCAAGAACAAGCATTTTTATTTGGTTTGCTGGTGAATGACCAGCACCTGGAAATGGTATCTGGCATTATGAAGTTCTGACTAATAATGACAAATGTTGGGTGTATCATTCACCCTTTTATATAAAGCGCCTTTTAGTTTATGTCTTTGTGATAACATATTTGACTTCATTGAATGTTAGTAGCTGTCATATGCATGTTACCAGTTTGTACTTCATTTTTATTAAAATTCTTTGCCTTATTAGTTTTAGGTTTGAATTAATTTCTTTCAAGATCTGGTCCTGTGAGTTCAGGCTAATTAGTCTGTCTGGGAGGTATTTGCTAGAAATGAATGCTTAACAGCTCACTCCACTAAACAAGTCTTCATCCAGATTGCATATGTTTTACTACAATTCATTTGTTACTAAGACAAGGCTGTTTGAGGTGTACTTTTAAAAATGCCTACATGATTCAGCCTCAAATATATTGAAATTGAATACAAAAATAAATTTGGCAGCTCTGTAATGGCCCAATTCCCTGATTTGCTACTCTGTAGAATTTCTAGACAGAAATATGTTTGGTTTACATTCCTGCTTAGAGTCAGAACATTCTTAATTTAGCAGCTGTGAGAAAGTTATAATGAAAAATTAATTGCATAAATTATTGATTCTTGGGATGAAAATATATACTTCAACTTGAAAGCATAGATTCAATAAAAAAATCTATATTTCATAAGCCTTGCAATGCCATATTTCCACATTAGTTACAGAGTGACAAGCTGTTATGAGACTGCAAAGAATAACTGAACGCTGTTTGGGAGATGTCACTGTTTCATCAAGAGCAGCCCACCCTCGAACCTACTCAGTGGCTTGAAAGCCGTGACAGATCTGTGATGATGAACATACTTCCGAGTTTGTCCTTTTCTGCAATTGCAAACATTAGCAGGCATTTTCTTTGGAAAGCTCTGTGGTATGGTCTTTTTGTTTTCTGCTTCATCCCCTGATATTTTTGACCTTCACATTGTAACTTAGCAGAAGGAAACACACACACACACACACACACACACACACCACTAAGGAAACTATGTTGTAAATCTGATTAAGGAAAAGCATTCAAATCTCTATCACCACTGTTCTTTGATACAGAAAATTGACACAATACTGCATTCTCAGCACCCGAGTGTATATATGTGTTAGTTAATTTTCTGTTTCTATGACAAAATACTTGATATAATCAACTTACAAGAAGGAAAGGTTTCAGTTTCAGAGCTGTCAGTTTGTGTGTGCTAGGCCCTGTTGCTTTCGGCCTGTGGTAGCACACTGCATCATGGCGGGAGTGTGTGGACCAGTGGGCCTGTTCATCTCATTGTGTCTAAAAAGCAGAAGGAGAAAAAGAGAAAGGGCCCCATAAGGACACACTTCTAATGACCTGACTTCCCTCTATGAGGTTTCACCTTTTAAAAAAAATTCTGAAGCTTATATTGCCAAGGTTCTTGGTTTTCCACCAGGAATAGATGATAAGACCCTATTGCTGAAGACTCCACATGCCTGGGCTGCAAGGTCATCGAGAAATCAAACTGGGGATGAGCTGAAAACCTTATCCCTGTAGACCAGCTGACAAAGCTAGAAAAAGCTGCACCGCATGCAGGCTTATGGGAGACAGAAGCCATCAGTGGTGAAAACAGTGGACACTGCAAGCCTCAAGTTTGGCCAGCCAGGCCAAGTGACTGAACAGGTGCAATAGTGGAATGTCTGTTATGGGGGAAACCAACTGCTCTCTAATTGGACTGGAGACCTTCTCTATGGGAAGGAACACGTGCCTGGTACTGAAAACCTAATAAAAAGCTTATGGCAGGGGAGGTCATGAGTATTAGGGGCATAAAGCCTACTCTTGTCTAGCTAAATGTATATATTATTCCTACCAAACTGCCCTGTGAGCACTTTACTTAATGTTCTTACCTATATACTAATGATACTCTTACTTTTGGTTAGAGAAGCTTCTCTTTTCAGATGGCGGTGATCACTGGGATAACCCAAAAGGCGCCATAGTGGTGAGAAGACATGATGGAGGAAAGTTCAGCACTGAAACATCTCTATCACACCTTTCAAGGCTCAGTGTCCATTGCAGAAGAGGTGGTGGAAAGAATGTAAGAGCCAAAGGAAAGGTAGGACTTCTTACAAAGCAATCGACCAGACAGAAATTAATTTTGATATCCATGACCTTGCAGTGCTTAGCACTATCTTCACAAGACCCTTATAATAGGAGCAAAAGATGATGACATCAAAATAAAAGAGAGGCTAATGGAGAGAGGGAGGGGATATGATGGTGTGTATATTTGTGTAGGGGAAAGTAGGGGAGGGAATGATCATAGTTTATTGTCTGTAAGTATGGAAGCTGTCAATAAAAAGGAAAAAAAGAAGAAAAGTCTATAGAGTAGAATTCTATAGAGCTGGAGAGATGGCTTAGTGGTTAAGGTCCTTGCCTGAGAAGACTAAGGACCCATGTTCAACTCTCCAGGTCCCACATAAGCCAGATGCACAAAGTGATGCAAGTATGAAAGGTCACATATGCACACAAGGTGGTGCACACATCTGGAGGTTGGTTGCAGTGGCTGGAGGCCCTTGTACACCAAATTCTGTGTATCTCTCATTTTCTTGCATTAAAAAAAGGCCAGTCTGTTGGGCTTGCTTCAAAAAAAAAAAATTCTGTAATGTAGGAGGGGCTGGAGAGATGGCTTAGCGATTAAGACACTTGTTTGCATCTGGGGTTCAATTTCCTAGTACCCATGTAAAGCCAGATGCACAAAGTGGCACATGCATCTGGAGTTCGTTTGCAGTGGCTGGAAGCTCTGGCATGTTCATTGTCTCTCTTGTCTGTCTATCTTTTCTCTATCTCTCTCTGCTTGCATATAAGTCAAAATATAAAAAGAAATTATATAACCTAAAAATTGGTGTCATAATCTTGGGACCAAGTTTTCAACACATGTGCCTTTGGAGGGCATTATAAGGTCCGAATTATAGTAGTATAAAAGTTCTTATTTTTAAATTTTTGGATCAAAACAATTTGTTAAAAATAACAGACTTATTTAATTAAACCATGGGTTAGTTTTCAATATCTGGTTGTCTAGCCCAGTAACATTTCCATTTTGGCATAAGTTTGAGCATGTCCACTCGGGCATTCATGAAGATCGTTTGCCCGTCCTGCTTCACCTGTCCTGTTGGCCTCTGTGACTTGCATCTCTCTTGGTTCTTAGCTGTCTTTCATGATAATCCCTTGTGCTTCGGTAATAGTTGACATCATGTGATTAGTGAGCATAGCTAAAATTCAGTGGTAAATTCCTGAAGTTTTAGTCAATTTCAAAAGATTCTCAACTTTGGCAAAGGAAAACTCAATACACCAACAAATATCTAAGTCTGAAAACAAAAATTCCCAAATCGTTGGGCTGGAGAGATGGCTTAGAGGTTAAGGCACTTGCCTGCAAAGTCAAAGGACCCAGGTTCAATTCTCCAGGATCCATGTAAGCCAGTTGCACAAGGTGGTACTTGCAGCAGCTGGAGGCCCTGGCATGCCCATTCTCTCTCTCTGATAAATAGATAAAAATAAAATATGAAAACAATTCCCAAATTGAAAGTACATTGAAGTAGATAAGCAACCAACCCAGGCTTCTCTTCAAAGGGAGGCTGGTTTTATCACAGGAATCATACCGTGTCAGAAAAAGAACACAGGTAAGCAACGTGTCTCTCTGCCCTCGGCCTCACATCAAGGCTCTGTACCAGCTAGAAACATTTTGCCAAAGTTATATGAATCACCTGTTTCTCTCTTCTTCCTTCTACCTTATATTGTTGTACATTCATCGAGAGAAGAGCTCTAAGAACATTTGGGCTAAAGATAAGGACTGTGTGTTTTGGATTGGAGTGTCCTAATACACAGCAAGTTTTATTTTCCTTCCCGTAGAAGTATTACTAACACTAGGCTTTGTTGACTGAGTTATCATTGCTCAGAGGAGGAAGTTGAAGATCATATTATGGTCAAGTGTTAAAATGATCAATAAATTTTAAATTTTTTATTTATTTATTTATTTATTTATTTATTTATTTATTTATGTGTGTGTGTGAGAGAGAGAGAGAGAGAGAATGGGCATCTCAGGGTCTCTTGCTGCTGTAAACTAATGCCTATCTGGCTTTACATGGGTGGCTGAGAAATTGAACCTGGGCTGGCGGGCATTGCAAGCAAGTCCCTTTAACCACTGAGCCATCTCTCCCAGCTTCAACCAGTAACTATTTTTTACTTTAGAGAGAGAGAAGAGAGAGAGAGAGAGAGAATTGGCATGACAGGGCCTCAGCCACTGCAATTGAACACTTGTAGACACTTATAGTACATAGTGGGCATGTGTGACCTTGTGCTTGCCTCACCTTTGTACATCTGGCTGATGTGGGATCTGGAGAGTAGAACATGGGTCCTTAGGCTTTGCAGGCAAGCGCCTTAGCCACTAAGCCATCTCTCCAGTCCCCCCCCCAACCAGTAACTTTTATTTAAGAGAAATAAAATAACATAAAATAAAAATTTGGGAGAATGAACTAAATAATTATTTTAGGATTTCCATCCTACTTTTAGGGAGTTAAAAAAATTAAAAGGCAGTCAGGTATGCCCACACCATTTTAATCCTAGCACTGGAGAGGCTGAGGTAGGAAGATTGCCATGAGTTCAGGTCAGCCTGGAGCTACAGAATGAGTTCCAAGTTAGCCTGGGCTGGAGTGAGGCCATACTTCGAAAAAATAAAATAAAATTTAAAAAAGCAGCTGCTGAGGGCATTGAATCTCTGAAAACAGCCTCGCGACACTGATGTGCTATGAATAAGCCAGTGTGGGAATACACACTGACTCAGCATTTGTGCCACTTATACAGCCCAGCATGTCTTCACTTCCTCTTAGTAATGTTTAGATCTACTTACCTCACTGACTAAGAAAAGCACAGTTATCCCACACACTGTTTAATGTAATCTGCTTAGAAATTTAGCCTGATTTTAAAATTAGAAGTGAAGTTGAATTCCAAGCAAGTTATTTGACCTAATTATTTAAATTTATAGAGTTAAAATACTTGAAATTAATTTTCACTTTAATATACTTTTTTTTTTTTTTTTTTTTGTTTTTTTGAGATAGGGTCTCGCTCCAGCCCAGGCTGACCTGGAATTCACTATGTAGTCTCAGGCTGGCCTCCAACTCACAGTGATCCTCCTACCTTGGCTTCCCAATTTCTGGGCTTAAAGGCGTGAGCCACCATGCCCGGCCACTTTAATATAATACATTTCAGTTGGCTAGGTAAGTGTATGGTTAGCGCCAATAATTTTAAAAATAATGTCAGCAAAGCATTCAACTTATTTTCATTTGTAATTTATAAAAAATGTATCAGTGTGCATTAATCTACTTATAATATTCTTACATCAATTTATTACTTATTGAAGTTATATTCTTTCCTAATACTTCTTTTTAAAAATTTTATATACTTATTTAGCTGTCTTTTTCTCTCTCTCTGTATGTGTGTGAGTGTGCGTGTGTACCAGTATCTCTTGCTGCTGCATATGAACACCATCCAGCTTTAAGTGGGTGGCTGGAGAACTGGACCTGGGCCAGCAATCTTTGCAAGCAAGCCTTTAACCAGTGAGCCATCTTTCCATCCCTTATAATGTTTCTTTAATCATGAATCTGGTTAAACATCTTTTTATTGTTTAATGGCTGTTTGATTTTAATTTCTGTTAAATAAAAAAAAATGCTCCAATTTGCCATTTGCCTTTCCATTATTTTTATGATATTTTGGGCATATCTACATTCTACATTTTTCTGTGTGTGTGTGTGTGTGTGTGTGTGTGTGTGTGTGTGTGTGTGATGTATGCATGTGTATGTGCCCTTGTGGTGCCCCTTAGCTCACCTGTAGTGGAACATGTGGTGTTCGGCTACATTGGTCTTCTACCTGGTCTTGTTTTCAGCTGGAGTCTCCTTTTACTGCCTGCAGGGCTCTTGGATTCTTGGGTCTCTGTTCCCCTGAGGGACTAGGGTTTGTGTGGCCATGCCCAGCTGCTTTACATGGGATCTGGAGATTTGAACTCATAGTCTCGGGACCCCTTAGGTCCTCATGCTTGTGCAGGAAACATACTTAACTACTGAGCCATCTCTCTAGCCCACAGTCTACATTTTAAATAGTCAAATATTAATCTTAAAATTTATGAATTTGCTGGGCATGGTGGCGCATACCTTTAATTCCAGCACTCAGGAGGCAGAGGTAGGAGGATTGCTGTGAGTTTGAGGCCAGCACAAGACAACATAGTGAATTCCAGATCAGCCTGGGTCAAAACAAGATCCTGACTCAAAGAGCACCCCCTAAAAATATGAATTTATGGGGCTGGAGAGATGGCTCAGCAGTTAAAAGCATTTGCTTGCAAAGCTTGATGACCCAGGTTCTAATCCTCAGTAACCATGTAAAGCCAAATGCATGAAGTGATGCATGTGTCTGGAATTTATTTTCTTTTTTAAAAATTTTTTTGTTTATTTTTATTTATTTATTTGAGAGCGACAGAGAAAGAGGCAGAGAGAGAGAGACTGAGAGAACAGGTGCACCAGAGCTTCCAGCCACTGCAAACGAACTCCAGATGCATGCGCCACCCTGTGCATCTGGCTTACATGGGTCCTGGGGAATCAAGCCTTGAACCAGGGTCCTTAGGCTTCACAGGCAAGTGCTTAACCATTAAGCCATCCCTCCAGGCCTGAAATTTATGTTCAGCGACAGGCCATGGCATGCCCATATTCATTCACTCTCTCCAATAAATAAATAAAGCTATCTAAATAAATTTATGAATTCATTGTTCCATGTTGTCCTGGTTAAACTTCATTGTCAAGTTGATTGGATTTGGCATCACCCAGGAATTACATCTTTTGGTATGTCCGTGGAAGTGTTTCCAGAGAGTTTTGACTGAGGAGCGAAATTTCAGTATTAAGTCACCTTACAGTTCTTAAATAAATTGTCACTATTGTCTGTATTCTTTCTCTCTCTCTTTTTCAAGGTAGATCTCACTCTAGTCCAGGCTGACCTGGAATTCACTGGTCTCAGGGTGGCCTCAAACTCATGGTGATCCTCCTACCTCTGCCTCCTGGGTGCTGGGATTAAAGGCGTATGCCACCACACCTGGCTTCTCTCTCTCTCTCTTTCTAATACTTATCTGTTTAAGAGAGAGAAAGAGAGAATGAATATGGCTACGACAGGGCCTCTAGCCACTGCAAACTAATTCCAATTGCATGTGCCACTTTGTGCATCTGGCTTTACGTGTGTACTGGGGAATTGAACCTGGGTCATCAGGCTTTGTAAGCAAGTACCTTCAACTGCTAAGCCTTCTCTCCAGCCCAAATCTGTATTCTTTTCTTCTACTTTCTTTTGGTTCAATTTGATATTATTTTCTTGAATTTATGTTGTTTTCTATAACTCACTCTAAATCAATGTAAGAAGATACTTTATTTACTTTCTTTTTAAGATGCATTTGTGTGCAAGTGTGTGTTTGTGGAGGCCAGAGGACAACCTCTACTCTCATTCCTCAGGAATGCCATTCACTTCTTGCCACTTTTTTTTTTTTTTTGAGACAGGGTCTCTCAGTGGCCTGAAGCTCTCCAATTGGGCTAGACTGGTTGGCCAATGAGCCCCAGGGATCCACGTGTCTCCACCTCCCTGGTGCTGGGATTATAAGCACATGCCACCACATCTAGCATTTTTTACATTGGTTCCAGGTATAGAACTCAAGTCCTAATAGTGCTTTTGAAGCAAGCACTACATTGATAGAGCTATCTCCCAAGGCCACTATTAATTACTTCTCTTGACTTAGGATTTGTTAAGAGAAAAACTTTTGACATTTTAAATTTAGCTGGGAAATTCAAGCATAGAACGCTTCATGAATTGGAAAGAACTCAGAACCAGAAAAGATTTAGCCAATTCTCCTCTTCAACAGCAGGCATTATTTATAGATGGAAATGGGAAGTACGGAAATAACTTGGTCACAGCTCCACCTCTTGCCTTATTTGGACATGGTCTGATTAGTTAGCAGCCTGAGATTGGGTGAAGCCTGGCTGCTTCTGGTTGGCTGAGGCACAGCTGTTTGCTAAGCTTGGAAGTTAAGCTTTCACTTTGTGGTGTGCTGTTAGGTTGCTGTTCCTTCCAAGGAATCCACAGTATGGATTCTGCCTCAGCTCAATGGCCTCCTGCTTCCTAATTCAACCAAGTAGACAATTCATATTTTAGAGGGCTGCATTGATCTGGAAGGACAGCATTATAAGGGTGCTGGACATCTTATTTCCCAAGCATGTGATTGGTTAAATAAAAGTCTATTTCAATTCCAAGTTTTCAAAATTAAGGTTGTTGCCAGGCTAAAATTGAACTTGAAACTGAAAGACAACAGGTAAGGCTCATCACATTTTATATGAAAGCCCTTTAAGGGAAAAATGTCTTTGTAGGATAATATTCTTTTTCCTGCTATATTCTTTTGTTGTTGTTTGTTTGTTTTTCGAGGTAGGGTTTCACTCTAGCCAAGGCTGACCTGGAACTCACTATATAGTCTCAGGGTGGCCTTGAACTCATGGCAAGCCTTCTACCTCTGCCTCCCAAATGCTGGGATTAAAGGCATGCGCCACCATACCCGGCTTCCTGCTATTTTCTTGATTTAGACATTCAGCGCTTAATTGATTGGGGTAATTTTGCTATAAAAATGTAGAATCCGGGCTGGAGAGATGGCTTAGTGGTTAAACGCTTGCCTATGAAGCCTAAGGACCCCGGTTCGAGGCTCGATTCTCCAGGATCCACGTAAGCCAGATGCACAAGGGGGTGCATGCATCTGGAGTTCGTTTGCAGTGGCTGGAGGCCCTGGCGCACCCATTCTCTCTCTCTCTCTCTACCTGCCTATTTCTGTATCTCTCTCAAATAAATAAATAAATAATAAAATATATTTTAAAAAAATGTAGAATCCGAGTGGAATTGAATTTCTCAGAATTAAAATTCTTATGCTAATCTTGGCTCAGTTTGGGGAAAAGAATACTGCATGAAAGGTGAATTACAAACATTAAAAGTAACTTACCAGGCTGGAGATAGGGCTCATTGGTTAAAGGCACTTGCTTGCAAAGCCTGCCCCAGTTCAGTTCCCCAGAACCCACATAAGGCTAGATGCACAAAATGGCCCATGCATTTGGAGTTCCTTTGCAGCAACAAGAGGCCCCAGAATACCCCATACACATTCTCTATTAAATAAATAAATATATATGTATATTTAAAAGTAATTTACACAATGATAGAAATATGCTTCTCATATCTAACTATGCTAGGTTCAAATGAGTCTTATCGGAACTGACAACATGAAAAGAACCTAAATATCACTAGAGGAAAATATATAAACATGCCAACTTCAAAAATAGCAATAAAGCATTAAATGGAGCCAAAATCTGTATATAACCCACTGTCCCCCCAAGCTAGTAGTGGATAGAAAAGATATATGGCTTGTTAGGCTTCTGAATTTGTTTACTTATTTATTTTAAAAATATTTTATTTATTTATCTGAGTGTGTGTGTGTGTGAGAGAGAGAGAGACAGATAGAGAATGGGAGTGCCAGGTCCTCCAGCCACTGCAAGTGAATTCTAGACACATGTACCACCTTGTGCATCCAGCTTTCCATGGGTTCTGGGGAATCAAATCTGGGTCCTTTGGCTTTACTGTCAAGTGCCTTAACCACTAAGCCATTTCTCCAGCCCATTATTTATTCATTTTTGAGACAGGATCTCACAGACTAGTCCAGGCTGGCTTTGAACTCACAGTATTCATCTGCCCAGCCTCCTGAGTGCTGGGATTACAGATGTGAGCCACCATGCCTGGCCTGGGTTTCTGAATTCTGTTGCATACCTAGCCAGTCTCAATTATATCTCAAATATGTCAAGTTCAAATTGAAAGTTATCTACTTTGCCATCACAGCTATAATTCGCTTCCCTGTTAGAATTCAAGTCATTTTAATAAGCAATCTTACATGCAGCATATTGCCTGTTTGTGAAGTCTTAAGGTGTTTGTGCCGTTTCTCCTATATGCTGCCTTGTATCAGATGTTGGTGATCACATCAAGATGTCTTCTTTCTACGTGTGCAGGACCTGTCAGTTTGCCCTGCTTGCTTTTTTCCAGCTTACCTTCCACTGCTGCCTCACATATGTTGCTGGTTCACTTATATTCAAAATCTGAAGTGTATAGAAATGTCTTATATCCACATGTGTACTTGATCTCGCCTTCTCCTGACTCATTCATTTTCTTTTTCTGAGACACGGTTTCACTATGTTGCCCTGGCGAGCTTTGCCTCAGCTTCCCCTCCACCTCCTTCTTTTCCTTCCTGTGCTCTTTCCCTCACCTCATTTCCCCCTCCTTCTCTTCTCCCTCTTCTTTTTTGGAGAGAGACCAAGATGGTAAGAGGTCTCAATCCTCCTGCATCAGCCTCCTGGATGCTGAGAAAACAGGCATGCAATACCATGTCGGGTTTTCCCTCTTTCTGATCCATTGACTATTCCCAGCTCCTTATTTTCAAAGTGATAAAACATTTTTATTTTAAAAACAACAGAATCAGATCCAGGAGTGGTGGTGTGGACCTATGGCTCCAGCTACCAGGGAAGCTGAGGCAGGAGGATCATGTGAACCTTGGAATTCAAAGCCAGCCTGTTCAATATGTTAAGACCTTGTTCAAAAAGAAAAAAATATCAAGCTAATATTGTCTCCTTTTCAGCCAAATTCTATACTTTTTATTTCCTTATTTCCCGTTTACCTTTAAACCTACTGTAGTCTAATTTATACCCACTGAAAGACTTTAAAGCCTAAACAATAGTTTACAGAAGGCAAAAAAAAAAAAAAAAAAAAATCAGATAGTGCTGGGGGAAATTTTTACTTATCTCTGGGATGGTTAGTTACCACTCTAGAGTATGTGGTATCTGTTTCTCTCCTGCTAGAGGATGCTGGAGCTAAGGTAGGGGAGATTATTCATCTAGCCTGGGGGCATCTCAGCAGCCAGGTGCAGCCAGTGGAAGGTGAGCGCTGTGAAGATGGCCTGGAGTCTGTTGGAAAAAGGGATCCTACCTTGCTGGCAGCCACAGGCAGCTAAAGTACAGCCTTGCTCCCCCTTCAGGATGAGCTAAGGAGTACAGCTGGATCCACAGAGACCACTGGGAAAAGATGTGCAGGGGCCTCACGGCAGCACCCCAGAATGAGGAGGCTGGGCAGCTCATGGAAAATGGTGTATGGAGGATTGCACTTAACATTACTCCTATGATGAAAACAATTGACACAAGTGGTGGGGTTGCTTTGTGCTGTATTACACCTTGCTAATGTTATTATTATTATCTTTTAGTATCCTTTTAGATGTCCAAGACCAGCTAGCACATCCTTGGAATGGATACTGGTGGGCCTTTAGAGATTCTGCCCACCCTTTGTAAAAACGTTTCAGTATCTCATTTCAACCAAGCGCCTCACAGACTAGGAGAAGTCATGTGGAAGAAAAATAAAAACAGCAGTTGGACTTCCAGGTACCATGGCAGCTTAGTAACCACACCAAGGCCGATAAGCAGGAAAACAGCAAAGTATACTTTTCTACCAAAAAGTGAAGGTGTATATGGAATTATCAACCACAGCAGAGAAGCAGGAGAGACCCAGAGCTTCTAATGACCAGGAAACCAGCCAGAATCGGTGGTTTCAGGTCCATGTGCCGGCCTGGCCCTACCCTGCCTGAGCCACAGGAGCAGAAGCCTGTTGAAGGGATTTTCCACTCATACCAGTCCCCTCACAAAATAAAGAAACCTGAAGGAGAAGACAGCAGGGACCAGCTATGCAGGTGCTGAAGGAGAACACAAACAGGACCAGCTAATCAGCTCCAGTACAACTCCAGGCACCTCATACAGCCTCCTTTGTCCCAACTACCAATGCCACTGGAGAACCACACCCCAGCCACATAGCATCCAGCACAGGCAATCAAGACACCAGATCTAGCAACCCAATCAGCCTAACCAAGTCCACAGTGCAAGAAAGAAGGACCAAGGTGAGATTGGAAGCCATCCCAAAAGGAAACAGGCTCTACTTATACAAGGCCAGGTGCATCGGCCTGGACTGGAAGTGCTAATCTCACCTTCCATATCAGGGCAGGTTATATGTTAGATTTAATTGATGTATTATTGGTCAGTTTTACCATTCTCAAATAAGCTGTATTTTGATGTTACTTTTTTTTTTTTTTTTTTGGTTTTTCGAGGTAGGGTCTCACTCTGGTCCAGGCTGACCTGGAATTAACTATGTAGTCTCAGGGTAACCTCGAACTCTCGGCAATCCTCCTACCTCTACCTCCCGAGTGCTGGGATTAAAGGCGTGCGCCACCACGTCCAGCTTTTAATGTTACTTTTAATGTTTTGTGATTTATAGGGCCTTTGCCTTTTTCTTCTATCATTCTTGAGGGCAGGGTCTCATCTTAGGCCCAGGCTGACCTGGGACCCATTTCAGACCAGAAATCTCAGCTTCCCAGTTTATAGGGCAACACACACCCTTAAGGACTTTGACTTTATTAGATTAACCATTTGTTTTAATTGCCACTCTTATATTCATATGCCGTGTTGGTTTTGATTGAATGAGTATATTGCTCAGTGGAATTATAGAATTTGCCAGTAATGTGCTCCACCCAGCTCACTAGAATACTTGAATAGCAGGCAAACTCAACACCTAGGGTCAATTCTACTGTTACTCTGGGAGTAATAATAGAGCCACACCTGGCACCTTAAGCTCCTACCCTGAAGATATGTAAAGTCAGATATACACATGTAAGAATACTGCAGATAATTAGAAAAGCCAAGCATCATATTAACTCAAGATACAAATATTTCTACATTATAATATAAAAAACACAAAAAATTAAGACAATACAATTCCAACAAAAATTATAAATCTATCAGAAATGACCTCTAGTGAGACTTTTAGATGAAATGTCTGACAAAAAATTTAAATCTCTCTCTCTCTCTCTCTCTCTCTCTCTCTCTCTCTCAGGCACACACACTTTTTTTTTCAAAGAAAACAAAGGAATCAAAGAAGAAAATAAACTACTGAAGGACTCCCAAGAAAACATAAGAAACCAACTTAATGAAATAAGGAGGTCAATATTAGACATGAATAAGGAAATAGAAATAATGAAAAAATACCAATCAGAAATGCTAGAAATGAAAAACAGAGTAACTCAAACAGAAAATGCTGTAGAAACTCTCACCAGTAGACTGGATGAAGGAAAGGACAGAATATCTAGACTAGAAGACCAACAAAGAGAAAGACAAACTAATAGGAAGGCATGAATGGGAACTTCAATATATTTAGGACACTATGAAGAGATCAAACATAAGATTTCAGGGGTAGTAGAAGGAGAAGAATTTTACTCCAAAGGCATAGTAGGTGTTTCAACAAAATCACAGAAGAAAATTTCCCTCAAATTGGGAAAGAGATGCCAATGCAGATACAGGAAGCTTTTATAGCACCAAACAGACAAAACCTAGAAAGAACCTCTCCTCACCATGTTATAATTAAATACTAAACACACAAACAAAAGAAAATATATTGAAAGCAGTTAGAGAGGAAAAAGCAAATCACTTATAAAGGCAAGCTCATCAGGATCACATCAGATTACTCAACACAAAGTTTAAAAGCCAGAAGGGCTTGGAATGATGTATTCCAAGTTCTGAAAGATACCAACTGTCAAGCAAGACTACTTTATCCAGCAAATCTATCCATCCAAATTGGTGGAGAAATAAGGACATTCCACAACAAAAACAGGCCAAAGGAATATATGATCACTAAGCCAGATCTACAGAAAATACTTGAAGGGATCCTCCACACCAAAGAGAAAGGAAAGCACACATATGAGGAAACAGGAAAAAATAAACCATACTCAAATAATACAAGAGAGTAAAGGAAAAACTGGAAGAACTACAGAATAAGAAGAATGGCAAGAATAAATGCACATCTTTCAATCATCACTCCTAATATCAATGGCCTCAATGCTTCAATCAAAGTCTTTTGATTTTAGACTGGGTTAAAAGGCAGGATCCTTCTATTTGTTGCATCCAAGAAACTCACCTTTCCATAAAAGACAGACACTATCTTAGAGGGAAAGGATGGAATACGGTATTTCAAGAAAATGGGCCTAGAAAACATGCAGGTGTTGCTAACAGGATAGACTTCAAAACAACATTATTTGGGAAAGTTAAAGAATTCATTTTATCTGGGTGTGGTGGCACACGCCTTTAATCCCAGCCCTCAGGAGGCAGAGGTAGGAGGATCTCTGTGAGTTCAGGCCACCCTGAAACTACGTAGTGAGTTCCAGGTCAGCCTGGGCTAGAGTGAAACCCTACCTCAAAAAAAGGTTCATATTATATTATTTAAAGGAACACTCCAACAGGAGGACATTATAATCCTAAACATATATGCACCTAACATAGGGACTCCCAATTTCATCAAACAAACACTACTAGAATTAAGGTCACAGATAATACCAAACACAGTTTTCACTTGCTCTCATTAATTGACAGGTCATCCTGGCCAAAAACAAAGCAAAATAAAAAAAAAAAATAGAGAAGCATCAGGATTAAATGAATTCATAGTACAAATGGACCTAATAGATATCTATAGAACATTCCATCCAAATGATGAAGAATACACATTCTTTTCAGCAGCACATGGAACATTCTCTAAAATAGACCATATATTTGGACACAAAGCAAATCTTAACAAATACAGGAAAATTGAAATAATTCCTTGCATCCTATCTGATCACAATGGGATTAAACTACAAATCAACAGTAAGAAAAGCTATAGAACATACACAAAATCATGGAAACTAAACAGTACACTACTAAATGATGAATGGGTCAATGAAGAAATCAAGAAGGAAAGCAAAAATTTCATTGAATCAAATGACAATGAGAACACAACATACCAAAACTTTCAGGACACAATGAAGGCAGTCCTAAGAGGGAAATTTATAGCTTTAGATGCCTATATTAATAAATTAGAAACAGGGGCTGGAGAGATGGCTTAGCAGTTAAGGCATTTGCCTGCAAAGCCAAAGGATCTTGGTTCAATTCTCCAGGACCCATGTAAGCCAGATGCACAAGGGGGCACATGCATCTGGAGTTCGTTTGCAGTGACTGGAGGCCCTGATGTGCCCATTCTCTCTCTTTCCCTCTTTCTCTCTCTCAAATAAATAAATAAAATAAATATATTCAATAAAATAAAATATATTCAATAAAAAAGAAATTAGAAAGTAAACAATTTAATGCTTCACCTTAAGGCCTTGGAAAAAGAACAAGGCAAACCAAAAATCAGTAGCTACGAAGAAATAATAGATTAGGACAGAAATTAATGAAATAGAAACAAAAAAATTACAAAGAATCAATGGTTCTTTGAAAGGTTAAACAAGATTGATAAACCCCTAGCAAATTTGACCATAAAAAAGACAAAAGAGGGCTGGAGAGATGGCTTAGCAGCTAAGGCACCTGCCTCCTAAGCCTAAGAATGCCAGTTCCAATCTCCAGGTCCCACAGTTAGCCAGATGCAAAGTGACGCAAGGGCGCAATGCCACACTTGACCACAAGGGGATGCATGCATGTGGATTTCATTCACAGCAGCTGAGAGGCTGCTGGCTCGCCCATCTCTATCTGTCTTCCTCCCCATCTCTCTCTGTCTCTCTCTCTGTGTCTCTCTCAAAAAAAAAAAAGACAAAAGAGACACAAATCAATACAATTAGAGATGAAAAAGGCAGCATTACAACAGTTACCAATGAAATTCAGAAAATCGCAAGGACATACTATAAGAACATATACTCCACTAAGTTTGAAAATCTGAAAGAAATGGATAATTTTCTTGATTTATATGGCCTACCAAAATTGAATCAAAATGAGATTAACCACTTAAATAGACCTATAACAAGTATAGAGAGCCAAGCTGTTATAAAAATCTCCCAACTAAAAAAAATCCAGGCCCAAATGGATTCACTGGTGAATTTTACTAGACCTTCATGGAAGAACTAACACCACTGCTTCTCAAATGTTTTCATAAAATAGAAAAGGAAGGCATCCTACCAAACTCCTTCTACAAGGCAGCATCACCTTGATACCCAAACTAGGCAAAGTTAGATCAAAAAAAGAAAATTATAGACTCATGAACAGAGTCTTGAGCTCCTTCCCCATTGAGTGACCTCTTATTTATTTATTTATAAATATTTTTATTATTTATTTATTTAGTTATTTGAGAAAGAGAGGGGGGATGAGCATGCCAGGGCCTCTACCTACTACAAATGAACCCAGACGTATGCTCCATCTTGTGCATCTGGCTTATGTGGGCCGTGAGGAATCGAACCTGGGTCCTTTGGCTTTGCAGGCATCTAATGAGATGATCATGTAATTTTTGTCCTTCAGTCCATTTATATAGTGCATTACATTTATCAATTTGCATATATTGAACCATCCCTGCATCTCTGGGATAAAGTCTACTTGGCCGGGGTGAATGATCTTTTTCATATATTCTTGTATGCCTAGCTCTTGGCTGGCTTTTAACAGGACCTGAATGTGCTATGCAGGCTGCTGTGGGAGAGTATCGCCAAGAGTCCTGCTTGATTATGGACCCTGTATGCTACACTACCAACATGCCAGGGAACATGTGCACTCTGGTTCAATAGCATGACTTATGGGTATAACCAACTGCTTTCTGACTGGATTTGAGATCTGCTCCACATGAGGGCATTGCCTGCAACACTGTAAGCCAGGGGGCAAAAGCTTGTATGTGGCTGGGGAGGGCATAGGTCCTGTTGGGGAAGCAACTGCTACTGTTAAACGGGGTGATGTGCCTTCCAAATTGTCTTTCTGAACATTATGCTTACAAATTCCTGCTGTTTACCTTTAGTCATGGAAGGAGTGTGTGTGCACACACATGCACATATATGCATTGTGCAGCCGTTACTGCAAAGATCCTTATCCAGTCAAAATTCCTGAGAATAAACAGTTATTGCTGTGGCACAGTGGCCCAATGCTCAGTCATCAATGAAAGAAATAATCAGACATCTATATCGCCCCCTCCTTAGCTCAGCAAACACTGAGAAGAGAGATAATATTGAGGGCTATTAGGAGTGGAGTGTTTCATAGCTATGTCCCCTGAATTGAAGCCTTCAGTCTTGGAGGGAGGAGAGAAGCTTGCACAACTTACAAGACTCAGGAAGCTCAGAAGTTACAAGATTCACAGGGACCCTCCCTCCTCAATGTTAGGTAAGCAGGAACAAATGCTGAAGACAGAAGAGTCTCCTGCCAAGCAAGCTGCCTGCGACTTGTTCCAGGGGTGCAATTTTTTGATAGCTGTAACCCACACTGGGGTGGGCTTTTCAGTGGTGCAGCTGCTTCTGTAAGTAACCACAGTAAACTCACTGGTTCCCTTGGGTGGGATGGCTGTCATTGGTGCCCTGTCTGGGGTGAGTAGACTTATTATGCCTCTGCAGAGACTTATGCAACAGTGTCTGACATCAACAAATGGATAAAGAAAATATAGTATGTAGTAAATGGAATACTGACCAGCTTTTGCAAAGGACATCCTCTGAACTGTGATATTAATGACCCTGGAGGACATTATGTTGAGTGAAACAAGCTAGGCAGATAGACAAATACTGCATGATCCCACTTAAGTATGGAATCTGAAAATGCCAAGTTCACAGAGAGAGAATGGAATGGTGGCTGCCAGGTGCTGGGAAATGAGAAGATATTGATCAAAGGGTACAAATTTTCAGTTATGCATGATTAAGTTCTTTGAGATCTAATGTACAGCATGTTTACAATAGTAATACTATATAGTTGAAATTTGCTATGATAATTGATCATAAATAGTTACACAAACATAAGCACCCAAGCAAAATTGGGACACTATATGCATACGCACAACATGGGTAGTTTTTCTCATAAGTATCTTTCCTTGTTACTAGATTTTTGGAGACAATTTGAATCATTGTATAATGAGTTATACCATATATTAGTCTTTCTTCGATTCTAACATTTAGCTACTTTTCAATTCAATACTAAATCTAGCTCTCTAGTAAAAATTTTTGCAGACAAATCTTTGCCTGAGATTCTTATTATTTTTTTTTGACACAGTTTTGCTATGAACTTAAGTTGGCCTTTGAAATTGTAATCTTTATTCCTCTGTCTCCAGAGAGAGAGAATGCCAGGACCTCTTGCCACTGGAAATGAACTTCAGATGGATTCTCCCCTTTGTGTGTTTGACTTTATATGAGCACACTTAATGTCTGAGGCATCTCTCCAGCACCAGTCTTTTTAATGGTAGATTCCAATGGGGGAAACAACTAGGTTAGGGATATGAAGTTATGAATACTTTTTTTTTTTTTTTTTTTGGTTTTTCGAGGTAGGGTTTCACTCTGGTCCAGGCTGACCTGGAATTAACTATGTAGTCTCAGGGTGGCCTTGAACTCACGGCAATCCTCCTACCTCTGCCTCCCAAGTGCTGGGATTAAAGGCGTGTGCCACCACGCCCGGCTAAGTTATGAATACTCTTGATATAGAATTGTCTAGTTGTTTATTGGAAAGGTACCTTGCACTCCCATAATATTTGAAGATTCCACATTTGTTCTATTGCTAACATTGTTTTGTTTGTTTGTTTGTTTGTTTTGTTTTTTTGAGGTAGGGTCTCACTCTGGTCCAGGCTGACCTGGAATTAACTATGTAGTCTCAGGGTGGCCTCGAACTCTCAGCGATCCTCCTACCTCTGCCTCCTGAGTGCTGGGATTAAAGGCGTGCGCCACCACGGCCGGCTGCTAATATTGTTTTTTAAAAAATATTTTTATTTATTGGAAAGCGAGGCAAAGAGAAAGAGGCAGATGGAGAGTGCATGAATATGGGCACTCTAGGGCTTTCTACCACTGCAAAGGAGCTGCAGATGCATGTTCCACTTTGTGCATCTGGCTTTACATGGGTACTGGGGAATCGAATCCAGGCTGTCAGGCTTTGCAAAAACAAGTGTCTTTAACTACTGAGCCATCTCTCCAGCCCTCACGTTGATTTAAAAAGAGAGAGAAAAAAGTCCTTCAAAATCCTTGTGAATTTGATAGGTCAAAGCAGAAGCGTGTACCTCCAGATGCCCTGCTCTGGTTATCAGCAAGATTACAGTCATTGCTTCTTAGCTTCAGGATGGCCTCCTGATTCTATTCCTGAACACTCCATTTTCAGTCTCCCTAGAATTTTCTTTTTCTGACTGTTCACAGTATTTTTGTTCTTGGTGTCTTGAATGTCTCACAGGCATCTCAAACAGTATGTCCCCGGTTAAACTCATTTTCACACCTACTCTTGCTTCAGTTTTTGGTTATGACATCAACCGGCCAGGCACCAGTCACAGACCTAAATCTTCTAGAGGATTCTCTTCTCATCCTTACTAGTTGTTTTTTTTTTTCAGGCACTATTTTTCCCCCTCAATCCCACCTCTTAAATCTCTCAAATGTATCTACTTTTCTCTGCCTCTACTGAGCTGCCCTATTCAACTTATTATTGTAAACGATGTCACTAGCCTCTCTGCCTTCCCCTTTGCAGAATTCTATCTTATATACTACCACCTGAAGGACCTTTGCTGGCACCGGAGATGCTACATAGGCCAGGCTGGCCTTGACCTTGCATTCCTTATGCTCAGTGTCCCAGGTGCTGGAATTGCAGGCATGTGACATCATGCCTGACCTCACCAGAGGGATGTTTCTAAAGTGCAAATCTGACCATGGTCCTGCTACTTTTCTGTCCAGCTCCATCTCTTGGTCTTCTCAATCATTTCTTTCCTTCTCCTTTCTTTCCAGGCAGATGGAACAAACATCCCTGTGGCCTTGGGTCCCTTCTGCTGAGCATCCGTCTTCCTTTGTCTCATGAATTCTAACTGATTTCAGAGTAAGGGAGCCTGTGTGAGCACCACCCTCATCACTTCTCCACTGCAGCCCCAACTGTACATTGCACAGAGCTGGTTACAACACCAGCATCACCGTTTTAGAATCTTTTCCAATGACTTCTCCCTCACCAGACTGGAAAACTCAAGGACCAAGTACTGTGCCATTTATCTTACAGCTCTAGCCAAGCTCTGGGAACAAATCAAGTCCTCATCACATGAGAAAAATGCTATTTCTGACAGAAACTTAGAACTTCCTTTCCACCCTGTCACCTGATTGAGCCCTATCATTCTATGTAATGTCTCTGTTGCCAAATCTTTCACCACTACCTATTTCTAAGGTTGACAAACTGTTACATGTTTGGACACTTTCCCAGATAAGGTCACCTTCATGCCTGCTGACAGTTATTTTTCTAAAATATATGCAGTTATGTTACCTAACTAAAATACAACTTTAAAAGCTGGGCATGGTGGCACATACCTTTAATCCCAGCACTCCAGAGACAGAGGCAGGAGGATCACCTTGAGTTCAAGGCCATCCTGAGACTACATAGTGTATTCCAGGTCAGCCTGGGCTAGAGTGAGACCCTACCTCAAAAAAAAAAAAAAAAAACCAAAAAAAGCTTTAAATCTTATCCAAACACATCACCAGTCTTCTCCAAACAACCCTACTAAAAATAAAAATACTTTGGTATTTTTGAAATATAAGGATACCCAGGCTGGGGAGATGGCTCAGTGGTTGAGAGCACTTGAGGGCCTGAGGAGGCCTGAAAGACTGCTTGGAGTTCAATCCCCAAGAACCACATAAACAGCTGGGTGTGGCCACACGCGTCTGCAACAGCAGCCCTGTGGGAAAGTGATTTGCTGGGGCGCAAGCTCTGGGATCCCTAGGAGACACCAGCTCCAGCATCAGTTGGCAGGAGAGTGATGGAGTGGGAGACCCAATATTCTGCCATTGCTGCTGACGAGTGCATGAGATTCTGCATGGGCACATATACATGCATACACCACACACACACTAAATACTCACCACATTACACGCATACACAAACAAAATATATACACACAATTATGCTTTTTGAACGGATGAATGGAGGTTTTTTTTTTTTGAGTTTTAAAAACTATCTTTGCGCATGTGTACCTATACCAGTGAGCTTCCAGGGATTTTCCTGTGCCCACCTTCCATCTCTTGGAAGGAGTGCTGGGATTACAGACATGATCTACCATATCTGTCTCCATATGGTTGGTTTCTGGGGATCTGAACTCAGGTCCTCATGCTTGCATAGCAAACGTTTTACCCACTGAAGCACCTCTCCAGCTCATAAAAGCATCTTTTACAAACATTTATATTCTTACTTATCTGCAGTATCCTAAGTAACTTTTATGTAAGTGCATCACTAAGCGAGTCCCCTAGCCTCAACTTGTAAATTGCAGATTCCAGCTGTGGCGGAGTTGTGAAGAACGCTGACCGCTTTGTGACAAGCTCTCTGCAGGTTCCCCTGGCTCCTAGAACTGTGACCATGTACAACTGTGATCTTACCAAGCAGTAACAGAAACAGAGAGCGCTATTTTCTCTTTGGTTTCTTCCACTTTGGCAACTCATCCAGGATAAGGAGTTTACCTCAGTTTCCTCATATGTAAAAATTAAATACATTTTTTAAAAAGAATTACCTTATGTATAAAGACATATTTCATAGATCCATTAGAATATTTAAATATGTAAATAAACACAAATCATTTAGCAGTGTCTGATATATAATTAATGGTAAATCAATGTTAGCAATTACTGTTCAATGTATGGTGAAGAACTACTATGGAGGCCTATAGGGAACAGTGGCAAATGCATGAAAAAGCATAACGTGAAAATGCAGTAGTTACTGAAAGTCCACGTGGTCACTACTAAAGCAAAATATCTTCCCAATTATCTGTTTGCATAAGTGATGTGAAACTGAGAACATTTTAATGCTTAATAATTTAACTTGAATAATTTTAAGGTCTTAAAATGGAAAAGAAGGGAAGTTTCAATTATAAATTTCTAAACTTGGGAGGAATTTTATTAAAAATAACACTTTGCATTTGAAAAAAAACAACCCACAAATGTCTTCCACATGTCATTATACTACAATGATTTTTTTAAAAAATGTGTTTGTTCTCAGCTTTGTGAGAACTATCAAATGCAATGTGTTGTGTGGCAGAAATAACATCAAAGTGGAATTAAGGAATACTGGCATCTAGACTACAAGTTAGCTGTGGGATGTGGGACCTGGAGAAATCTTTTAATTCCTCTGGCTTTAAGAGCCCTTCTTTGGAATTTGAAGGGATTAGACTAATCTGTAAATTCCCATCCAGCTCTAAAATATAAATTTTTAAAACAGGAATCTATCTATCTATCTTACATGCTCCCACTCTCCCTTAGAGACTGGGCTTTATTTGCTTGTGTTGGGGGTGGTGTGTTGTGTGTGCAGTGTATGCACATGCATGTGCCTACGTGGTATCTCTTCTGCAAAACCTATGTGAGGTGCAATTGCCTGCAGTGGCCTGGCTGATCCAGGTTCGGTGCTCTCCTCCATCACCCCTCTGCCTATTCTTACTTAAGCCAGAGTCTTACTGATCCCAGAGCTTGCCAGTTTTCTTTCCCAAGCTCCAGTGGTGGTTGGGTCTCTACAGGACAGGGGTTGTAGATGGTCACACCAGCTATTATGTGGGTCCTGAGGCTTGAACTCCAAGTAGTCTCTTAGGCCTCCCCAGGCCCTCTCATGCTTGTAGAGTGTGCTTTTAACTATGAGCCATCTTTTCAGCCCTGGATTTTTTTTTTTTTTATTTATCAGCACTGAACTATTTTTAGGGTAGGAATCATATCCTATTTATTTTCACACTTCAGGGCTTACACTCAATGCCTAGTTTTGGGGCATGTGTGTGTGGTGTGCATGCATGCATGCATGTTCATATATGTGTGTACATGTGGGTCTGTGGAGGCCAGAGGTTGACATTGGGTGTCGTTCCTCAATTGGTCTCCACCTTATTGAGACAAAGTCTCACTTGAACCTAGAGCTCAGTGATTTAGCTAGACTGGCTAGCCAGCTTGCCCTGGGGAGCCAGTGTGTGCTTCCCCAGTGCTGGGATGACAGGCAGTATGCCATGCCCAACAAGCATTGACATGGGTTCTGGGTATCCAAACTCAGGTCCTCATGTTCGTGTGACAAGTGCTTCAGTGACTTACTGACCTAGCCATCTCCTCAGGCCTCATTGCCTAGTTCTTTACTTTGAATGACTGAGTTAGTAAATGTTTCTTGAATGAATGCTCCCACCCCTGCAGAGTATGCAGTTAAAAAAGGCATAGAAAATGTATGCTATAATAGATTAGTACCTAATGCTAACATGTTACTTTAGAACAAATGATTGTGCAATGATTGCTAACGTTCAAGATATTTTTATATTCTATTGTTGATCATTTGTTTTTGAAATTTTGCTGATTCAGAAAAATTCTACCTTTGGAGAGTTCCTTACTTCTGAAGTATTACAGAGTAATTATGATTTAGGAACAAAGTGTTGAGAGAGGCTAATGCTCAAAAGCCCACTACCCTAAGTGGACACCCACCAATATCAAAGGTTCAAGGATTTACTCTCCAGTTGCATTTTGTAAAAAAGAAAAAGAAAGAAAAGGTTATCTACCATAACCTTTGGAAGACAGTCTCGTCAGACAACTATGGAACTAAAGTAGATGCACTGAAAAGGCGCAAGGGCACACACTTTGTACCTGCACACACATGTACACGTGCAAGCACATGTACCCTCCAACACTCAGCAACTCCTTGATTGCCTCATGTGCTCATTTTCAAGTTACTATTTAGTGTCAGCTTATTGTAGATGCAGTTCCAAAATATTCCTAACATGAAGCAAAGGGGAATGCCTAACGGTAAGGGTCTACATAGATAAGATCATTGTTCCATTGCTTCTGAAAAAAGGCCAATGCCGCTCTCTGGCTATATTCCAAAAGGAGTGACAGAGGAAATCCTATTTCTCCTGTTTTATTAACAATATGATTAACATTTGAGGTGCACTTGCTTCACAGTTTCTTGAACCTGAACTGTTAAGAAAGCTGAGGTTTTTCTCCAACACTCAGCTATCAACCTAAACCACCTCAGCCTGAGACTGAATGTTACTCATGAGTTAACTTTACAAAACAGACACAAGCACAGTGCATTTTTATTATTAAATTCCTATGGTACCATATGAAGTGCCTGAAGTAAAGGGACTGATCTACTTGTGCATTAACATTTAAACTCTTGAATAATAAATGAACAAATGATCAGGTGGGAAAGGAAAACTGAGGCATGGGTTTCCTTACAAGCCTTCTCATTTCTCTAATAATTATACAAAACATGCTCAAAAAATTTAGAAAAACACTTTTTTACATGTGATACCATATTAATAAATAAGCTATATTTACCTCAATTATTTGGAAAAACACTATCAATTTTAAGGACAGTCTATATCTGGCTAATGCAATTATAATTTGAATATAATATCAGCATCAAAAATAAAGGATGACATAGTTTAAATTTTCCAAAACAAGACTCCTAATGCTGAGTTTCCAGTTCCAGAATTGTCCATTCCCCTTGAGGTGAACAATCTTCAGAGGAAAAACTAGCCATGGTGATACTGGCTGAGGAATTATCAAGTGGAGATGTTAGTTCACTCCATCTGCTCAAAGTGTCAACATGTGCTATGCCCTGAGGTTTGGAGCTGTCTCGTGCTAAAAGGAGTGTCTGATTGATTAAATACTGTGCTAAATTTAGGTCTTCAGGAAGAGAATTTATAACATTTAAGTTCGAATCTTGTTCGGAAAGCAGTTGCTTTAGCAGTGTCCAATCTTGTTTGGCAAAGTGTTGGTCATCTTTAGAATCCCTGTCTGTGACATGTGTTTCTGATTCCATTTTCTGCTCAAATGCTTCTGTTACATCCATCTCATAAATTGGAGAGAGGGTTTTTGAAGGCCGGTGGTCATATATGCAGGTTTGTGCCAGTGTGTCACAATCATCTATGTCTCCTGAAATAATTCATAATACTACACAATGTAAAAATTGCACATGTCGGTACCCATCAGAGTTTTGAAGAACAATATTAACACAATATAACAGTTACAGCCCCTCCCCCCAAAACACCAAATGGCAAAATGACATTTATACAAAATTGACAAAAATTTTGAGGCATTTATTTTTTTCTGTTAAAAAATTAAAGGGTCATTAATGTTTAGCAGCAAAATCAACATATGTAACTAACAATAATTTTCCATACTTTAATTGAAAAACTTATAATATAGAAAATAACAAATTATTTAAACATAAACATAGAAAGTACACACATATCTAATTCACTACAATAGAAACTTAAGGAAGAAAAAAAGACAGTTATTTTTAAATAACTCAGCTCCACAAGGGGAAACAGATACACTTTCTCTAAAGGCTTACTTGTTTATTGCACATGCAAAGGGAGATGCAAGCCAGGACAAACAAACAAAAAGTACAACTTTTAAAGATCTCCTGTTCTTATGATTTTGCTGGGTAGGAATTAATGCTCAATATTTCTCTTAGTTATGATACACAATAGTTACTCAACCAGCCACTATTGCATATTCAAATATGGGTCATTAGTCTGAATTATTGTAATAAGGAAGACAAAAACAAAACAATTAGACACAAAGTCATTGAAGCATTTGAAATAAGCCTGGGCTTTTTCATATATTATCATTGCTTCTAAATATAATCTTTTAGGAAATTTATCTTTTTTACTTGAAAATTTTAGAATAGAATTATACTAGCCCTCAAAGTCTTAATCTCTGTAAAATGTATATAAACTTTAATAATCTAGTTGTTAAAATAGTTCAGTGCTTTTAGTTCCATATTACTCTAGTTATTGCACAGCCCTCTTAGATATATGCTATCAAGTCCATAAATCATATCCAATGTAATAAAGTTTCTAACAGTCAAAAATTCTTATTTTAAATTAGACATAAGTAATTAAATAACACCAAACTAAGTTCTCTTTGTTCTTTCCTGTAAAATCTCCTAGTAGGCTATCTCTGTCTCATAAACAATTTTAAACTAGATATTAATTCTTCACTAGGATTTTAAGTGAACAATAAATAAGGAATAACTAGCTCATTTTCATATTATTAAGAAATTTAAATTTTCATTTAAAATTTGAAACTGTTGCTTAAATAATTATTCTAACTAAAATATAACATTCAGCACTATATACATTTTTAAACTTCTATAAACTTATTTTCTTATGCCTCTAGCATTTCTATTTCTGTACATTACCTGCAGATAAAGCATTATTAGCTTTCTCGGGAGGTGTAGAGTGGCTCTCTTTCCCTTCCTGAGGCAACACTTGACTCCTAAAGGAATCTAGAGATTTTGTAGAGCTGATCTTTGGTATGCCAGAGTTGGATTCTCTTTGATGAAGTTCCAAATGACATGGTCTTTCTTGAGATTTCACATCACTATCTAGGAATTTACTGTGTTGCTGAAAGTCATTATTCATATCACTTCCACTGTTCACTTTTTTACCTTCTGGCAGAAGCTGGCAGCTTCCTTTGGCCAGGACATCTAATCTGGTATTTTGTTCTGTGGCTGAGGCACACTGTGTACCTGGTCTTGAAGAGCCAGTGCCACTGAGGCCTAAGAGAGCACTTTCTCTTTTATATGCACTATTGCTTGTGTCTTGTTTACTGTCTTCACTTTGTGGGAATCTGGAGAAGTAGGTCCTTCCGTGATGCTCAAGAGAAACACCATCAAAAACATCGGAAGGCGAAAGACAACCTACAGAGGGCTGAAAGGGAGTCTGGACTTCCCCTTCATCGGATCCCAGCTCTTCACATTCATCTACTGAAAGCAAAACTGACCTTCTGAACTTCTTAGTCGCAGAAAACTCACGACTTTCATTTTCAGTTCCATCTTCAAATGCTAAGTTAATTATTCCCTGAAACTGTTGAGGATTGGGGTTGGACGTAGAGAAATTTTCTGCAGCATTTTCTGCTTCAGATCTTTCATCTTCTGTTTCATCTGCTGATGAAGAAACCTGGTCCACTTCCTGAGTGAATGGGACACTGCCTCGCAGAATAGTTTCTTTTTCCCTGGGATGGAGTAGGGTAGAACGAGACCAAATTTCTGGCTTTTTCCTAGGAATCTCATCATCACTTGTTGAATTAACTTGGAAAAGATCATTACTACTTTGTTTTTTCACTTTCACTTCGATTCTTAGGTTGCTGTCATAAATCTTTAGTTCTTCAGGAGTGCTAGTGTCGCTGCTACTTCTCCCAAGAAAATCATGGCACAGCATAGTACCACACTTAGAAATACCTCTGTCATTTGACCCATCATCATCCTGAGAGCCTCCAGCATCATAGTCTTCAGACCTGGGCTTGATGTCATCAGAGGACGTGGTGGCACTGCCGGTGTCAGACTCAGGACTCTCTCTCTGCTGCACAGCACTGGAGCTTAGATTCCAGTGACCCATGAACGGAGCATCTGGAGTTGCATGGTTCTCTGGAGCTTCTGATGTTTCCATATTTTTAGGAGATTTTTTTCCAGATGGTTGACCCAAAGCACATTTGGCATTAATACCCAAGTCTGTTGTAGTGTGTTTATCATCCTTCATAGCAGAGTCATGTGATAACTGACTAGGAATTGTTGATTCTTCTCCACGAAGTTTAGATTTCCTGTCATCTTGACCAGAATTTAAGGTACCATCTGTCCTTTCAGGTCCACTAGGGAAAGCATCCTTTCCACAGTTCATGCCTGGTGTTTTGTGTGTGCCTTCTCTCCCTACTTGTTTCTCTCTATCTGATACTAAGTGGATTTGCTGTGCATTTGTTGAGTCTGAATCACAAAATGGATTATAGTTTAAAGAGTTTTCATTTGGATTTGAAATCTGGGATTTTTGAGCAGTGACGCTATAAAGGTTTGACTCTGGACTGCAATGATCTGTGTTGTGATTGGGACATTTTTTTTCACTTTGATCTGAACCAATATGTCTGGATCTCAGCTCATGTTTTACTAATTTACCCAGCTGTGAGCTATTTTGACTCTCTGCCACCACTTTCTCTTTTTCGTGGTCACTTAGTGGCTTTTGTGGGTCAGATGCACGGTCAGCCACAGGTCCGTGCGGCTGCAGTGCAGGACCACTGTGCTGGCTGTGACCATGTGCACCGTGAAGGAGGCTTTTTTGGATAACAAACGCTTCAGGTTTTAAAGATCTTTGAGACGAAGACTGAGTTTTCAGTATAACCTGTCCAGGAATCATTTTTTGTTTTGAATCTTTATTATTCAAATTTTCACCTTTCTTGGCCTGGTTTAGGTTTTTAGGCACTGGCACCACTTTTGCATCAACCTTAGGCAAAGTTGGGTGCCCTTGCTTGGCAATTTTTCTCTTAGGTGTTTGTCTGTCTGTAGCCGTGCGATGGCTCAACTTGGCCACATTTTCATCAGACTGCTTTGAAGAGACTGAAGATTTTACCGAGTGTGGTGACTCTCCTTGGGATCCTAGGAAAATAAAAATTCAGAAATAAAATATCCTCTCCAATTCTGAGTGAAATTTAATGTTCCAGATCACTTTAGAGAAAACACAATAATAAAACAAAAGAATAAAACTCAATAAAACTGTAATAAAATGGGCAATTGTAGGTTGGGAGTTAGCCACATGATAAAATATATTTTCCTATTAAAAATATAGAAGGGGATATAGAGATGGCTCAGCAGTTAAGGTATTTGCCTGTAAAGCCTACCGAACCAGGTTTGATTTCTCAGTACCCACCTAAGTCAGATGCACAAGGGGGCATATTCATTTGCAGTGGCTAGTGGTCCTGGCATACCCATTCTCTCTCTATCTGCCTCTCTTTCTCTCAAATAAATAAAGTAAAAATAAAAAGTATTTAAAAATATACAGAAAGAGATTCTATTCTAGGATCTTAACAAAAATTTAAATAGGTTCTCCTTTCATCAACCAAAGACTTGATTCCTATGCCAAAATTGGATTTGCATAAATGTATGAAGGCAGCAAATCTAATGTCCTTATATCAAAGCAGCAAGAAAGGCCTTTCCTTTGAAGTATTTTTATGGAATGAGGTGTTTTAAAAAAGACTTTTCTACACAGCTGAAGAAGAATTAATGTAAATAAAAATGGAAAACTGTTGAAACAAGTTCTTCTTCAAACATGACTAAAGCCATTTTATTTACACCATGTTATTATTGTAGCTCATTAGTTTACAAGTTAGATCTACAGTGGAAGCCAGAACTGCTGACTGGACACAATGAGGGGTTAACTTTGGGATTACATATGTTTATGCTGATTAAAGTCTTAGAGATGATGTTTTGGGCATTCAAATCATCCAAAAATAGTTACCATTTTTACATTTTATTTTTATTTATTTGAGAGAGAGAGAGGCAGATATATATATAGACAGCGAATGAGCATGCCAGGGTCTCCAATCACTGCAAACTAACTCCAGACACATGTGCCACCTTGTATATCTGGCTTATGTGGGTCCTGGGGAATCGAACCTGAGTCCTTTGTCTTTGCAGGCAAGAGCTTTAATGGCTAAGCCATCTCTCCAGCCCAGAATTACCATTTTTTTGTGGTATTAGGGACTGAAATATGCAAGCTTGGCAAGCCCTCTACCAGTGAGCTATATTCGTCTTATCAAAAACTTTTCTATGTTTAACTTGAGCTGTTTCTGGCATATGAATGATTTTCTCACCCTTAGTTTAAATTGACCTTCACTTATATTTCATAATGGAAATCAAATTATTTTAGGATTAAATTTTTTTTTATTTTACAGAGAGAGAGAGAGAGAGAGAGAGAGAAATTGGCATGCCAGGGCCTCAGCCACTGCAATCGAACTCCAGATGCTTGCTCCACCTAGTGGGCATGTGTGACCTTGCATTTGCCTCACCTTTGTGTGTCTGGCTTACGTAGTGGGATCTAGAGAGTAGAACATGGGTCCTTAGGCTTCCCAGGCAAGCGCCTTAATTGTTAAGCCATCTCACCAGCCCTTTTTTATTTTTAGAATTTTATAAACTGCTCTTACACATACTAATATATAATGCACAAAAAGTTAATATTTTTTTGTTTTTCTAGGACAGGCTCTCATGTAGCTCAGGCTAGCCTCAAACTCATTATGTAGCCAAGGATGATCTTGAACTCTTGATCTTCCTGTTTCCACCTCCCAAATGCTAGAATTACAGGTATGTACCCCAGCACCTGGTTATAATAAACACTAATATTTAAGATAAGTTAGGAGGTTAGTAAATTATGTAATCCAATAACCTTACTCTTCTTTTTGAGAAAAGTGAGAAAAATGGTCATGACAGATTCTGGAGGAATTTCCATCCTTACATGCTACAGCTGCCTAACAGATTTTGGAGAAAGTCTTCATCCTTATATAATACATACAAAAAACATCAAGCCCAACCCCCATCATATACCAAAATACCTACCTAAAAAACACAATTTTTCACCTTTATACTATAAAGCAAATGTAAAATAAATGAAATAATGTTTTATCTTGCTTATTTGCTATGAAGTTCCAAATCAGAGTTTTGCTTACCCATCTTATATAGGAAATAACATTCATGACACTCAGGAATATTTCAGTTTTACCTGGAGTTTTAGCAAGATTAGATGGGGCACTCTTTGTCCTCTGATGAGCTGGAGTATATCCATTGCCACTTCCTCTTTTTTTCAAGATTTCCTGTGGTACTGGATCACTATATCCTTTGGCACTGGCCTTTTTTATTATACTAAGAAAAAATGATTTACATTTAGTATTATAATGAGATTCTACAGCATGGAAACTTACAAAACACTTATACATGAAATACTTTTATGATAATTAAAAAATACATTTCTTATGAAAACAGAAAAACCATATATTCATATGTAGAAGTATAGTTAAGCATGATAAAGTGATGCGTGATCACATGCCATTTTGTGTACAGAAAAACAGTAACTGTATATATACATTTTTAAACAAAGAAAAATCTTGAATAATATTTAGCCAGAAGTCAGTCCAGAGATAGTTATGTAAAACAATGAATGGACTCATACCTGTTATTTACATTAGCATCATGTTCATGAATGTTTTTTTTTTTAGAAGTTCCATTGGTAACTCTTGAAACAGGTTTCGATTTCACTGCTATAAATTAAGAGATATCAACCATGAGAGAGAATACATTCAAAATAAATTGATATAGTTTATTGATTAGGCACTCCAAACACAAGTGTTCAAGTAGGAAAGACTTCTGGCATTTGAAAGTAATTAAAGCCCGCAAGGACCGTTCTTTCTAGGAACTTTAAGTATCAGGAGCTTGTAAAAATTAGGAGTACAGGGAGAAGGCTAACAATGGTACCATCATGGCTGTATACACACTATAAACATAACTAATAAAAAAATGGGCATATAGGGCTGCAGAAGTAGTTCAGTTGGTAGAGTGCTTGCCCTGTGCTTCATCCCATGCCTGTAATTACAGCACTTGGGAGATGGAGGATCTGAAGTTTGGGTCATCCTCCACTACAATCTGAGTTTTAAGTCAGCATGAGCTACTATTAAGACCTTGCCTCAAAAGAAATTTTTTTAAGAGTATTGAGCTTGGGGTACAGAGTACAAGGCCATGGGCTCAATTTACACTCCACCCCCACCCTGATCACATACACAAAGGTTAAATAAATTATACTGCTAAAACTCACCTACAGTGGAAGTTTTGACACCATCTATGCTGTTTTTCACCACCTGTCCTGGAGGATCACAAAAGTATGACTTCTGACCAGAACACTTCTCTTCCCCTAATCCATTCTCTTGCGGCTCACCTAGACACTCCGTGGAAATCAGTAACTCCATACTTGAGCTTGTGGATCTGCTGGAGGGTCCTGCAAGGGGGAGGCATGGAGATTCTTTCCCTGTCACTTTTTTCAAAGACTTGGCTTTGGCGTGTGCATTTGGGTTTCCCGTGAGAACCTTGGGCCTGGCTCCTGCTACTTGCCCATCCTGATTTCTCACTCCTTTTCCGTTTACTGAGGTTTTGTGTGCAGCTGCTGATGACACTGCTGCTGCTCTCTCAACTCCGGCTGACAGTTCCTCCACACTGGCATTGTCACTGTTTTCTGTTTTGGGCTTTACTGTAGTTTTGGGATTTCCAGATGTATTTTTCCCCCCCGTTTTCAAGTCTTTTGTGGTTTTAGATGTTGTTTTCGTGCCACCATTCTGCTTCAATACTTGACTTATACTACTTCTAGCAGTGTTTGATGGATGTCCAGATGCTCCTAACCCATCAGATTTCATCTTTAGATTAGTAGACAGGTAAGCCCAACACTCTGCTTTGTTACTTTCTCTCCAAACTTTCTTTTTCACAACATCAGGGTCAGAAGCTTGTCTTCTTTGCTACAAAAAAGAAAAAAAAAAGTAAATGAACAAATCTTTGACATAAAATATTTCATGTTTCAATAAAGTATCTTTACTGCATTAATATACATATATTTTAATATTTTTATTTACCTATTTGATAAGAGTGAGAGAGAAAGTATGAGCACACTAGGGCCTCTTGCTCCTGCAAATGAACTCCAGACGCCTGAACCACTTTGTGCATCTAGCTTTATATAGATACTAGGGAACTGAACAGGCTTTGCAAGCAAACACCTCTAACCACTGAGCCATCTCCCAATTTCTTTTATTTATTTATTTTTGATTTTTCTAGGTAGGGTCTCACTTTAGCCTAGGCTGAGCTGGAATTTTTAAAAAAATATTTTATTTATTTATTTATGAGAGAGATAGAGAGAGAGAGAGAGTGCAAGACAAAGAGAGAGAGAGAAAAGAAACATCGGGGCCTCTAGCCACTGCCAACGAACTCCAGATGCATATATCACCTTGTGCATCTGGCTATATGTGGGAACTGGGGAATTGAACCTTGGTCCTTAGGCTTTGCAGGCAAGCATCTTAAGTGCTGAGCCATCTCTCCATCCCCCTATGTTTATATTTTAATATTTTACTTGTTTTTTTCCTGGTTTTCAAGGTAGGGTCTTGCTTTACCCTAGATTGACCTGGAATTCACTATGTAGTCTCAGGGTGGCCTCTAACTCACGGCGATCCTCCAACCTCTGCCTCCTGAGTGCTGGGATTAAAGGCGTGCACCACCATACCCGGCTATTTTAACTTTTTTTTTTGACATTTTCAAACATATATTGCATTTTGATCATATTTTCTCCACATTGGCCTCCATTATTTCCCTTAGTCCCAATGTACTCCTTCTCATCATTTGTCAGTCAAGGGCTATTTTTTTTCTTTTTTTTTTAGTATTTTATTTATTTGTTTATTTGAGAGAGTGGCAAATAAAGAAAGAGAGAATGGGCATGCCAGGGCCTCCAGGCCCTGCAAACAAACTCCAGACACATGTGTCATCTGTGTATCTGGCTTATGTAGGTACTAAGGAATTGAACCTGGGTCTTTAGGCTTCCCAGGCAAGCGCCTTAACCACTAAGCCATCACTCCGACCCCTAAGTAATCTTTTGAAGGAAAAAATTAGCAAAGTTCATATTATGCTAGGCAAGTCCTCTACCACTAAAGTACCCTTAGCCCTTTAAACCCTGTATTATGATATGAAGTCATTCAGTACTTGAGACGGGCTTATGAGATGTCTCAGTGGGTAAAGCACTTGCTTCATAAGTCTAAGGAGCTGAGTTAGGATGCCCAGAACTCATGGAAAACTGAACTCTGTGTGTTAGTGCCTGCGATTCTAATATAGGGAAGGGTGAAAAGCGAAGTAGAGACAGGAGAATCCCTGGGAGTTCTCATGCCAGAACACAGTGGTGAATAAGGGAGACCCTGCTTCAAACAACATGGACAGTAAGGACTGTCATACTCAAAGTTGTTCTCTAACCTCCACATATGATATGTGACAGGCATGTGCCTTCACACAAATGAACATACACATTATACACATACACACAAAATCTTACACCAAAACTTTGTATCTCAGGCCTAGGGAGATGGCACAGATGTTAAAAGCATTTGATTGCAAAACCTTTCTTTCAGCCTAGGTTTAATCCCTCAGTATCCATGTAAAGCCAGATGGATAAAGCGGTACCTGTATCTAGAGTTCAATTACAGTGACAAGAGTCCCTATTTTCTCTCTCTCTTCTTTCACATAAATAAGAATAAAAAATATTTTGAAAAACTGTACCATATTACCTTAATAAAAATTGAAATACATCATTAAATATCTATTTTACTTATTAAATTATGACAGAGATTAAAACCTAAAGTTTCAGGATGTCTTTAGTGAATGACAATATCCAACATTTTTTGAGGCCCATTCTCAGGGTCCATGCTAAACCTTTTTCATATATTATTTCATTTAATCCTTATGGCAATCTTATGAATAGGCCCTATAGCTAAGATATAGCTTAGATAAGAAATTGGGTTTAAAGCAGGTATGTGACTTAGTCAAGGGTAAATGGGGAAAAGGTATATAACTGGAACTTAAGATCATGATTTTTTTTTCACCTCAAGGATGTGGTCATCTACATGATATAATTTAAGAGGCATAATAAAGACTTAATAAAAAATTCTTTATCATAAGTGATTCCAGGAAATATATCATTAAACATTTAATCCTCTATGGTAAAAATAATTTACTTTGTGGAGTCCTCATTAAAACAAAACAAAACAGGACCTATGCAAAATAACACATACAACTGAAAAGCTTGGTTTTAGAAAAAAAATAATATGGTAGTACAACACTGGCTAGACGTTGTGGAGGGAAAGAAATCTTAAAATCAGCTGGAAATGGGAAGGGAAGAAAACAGAAGGGCACTGAACAAACTACTTCATCACTTTTGTTAAACTCAATCTTAGCAAGGGAACTACAACGTTTTTAAAGCTGGCAGGAATTTTAGAATAAAATGCTAAGTTACATTGTCATTCTTTTTGTTTAGTTTTCTCTTGGCAAAGCTATATGAGACCTCAGGGCAGAACCTGTGCTGTCTTTATCTTTATATCTAAAACCCTTGGCACCTTGCTGATAATAAATGAGGGCCTCAAGAAAATGTTCATAACTGCTGCAAAAGCTGAGTGTCTACTGACACAAGGCTTAAAGTCTAATGTCTTTTTTTTTTAATGAGAACATTCTTATATGTACTGTTTTTTTAACTGATCTATTTAATTGCAAGGGGAGAAAGAGTGAAATATGGGCACTCCAAGGCCTCCAGCTGCTGCAAACTCCAGATGCAGGTGCTACTTTGTGCATCTGGCTTTATGTGGGTACAAGGGAATTGAACTTGGGCCATCATGCTTTGTAAGCAAGTGCCTTGACTGCTAAGACATCTCTCTAGCCCTCAAAGTCCAATTTCTTTTTTAAACAGATTTTTATCTTTTGGGGGGGGGAGAGAGAAAGAAGCATACAGAGAGAACTGGTGCATCAGGGCCTCTAGCTACTTCAAACGAACTTCAGGCACATGTACCACCTTGTGCATCTGGCTTACATGGGCACTGGAGACTGGAACCTAGATCCTTAGACTTCACAGACAAGTGCTATAACACCTAAGCCATCTCTACAGCTTCAACTTCTTTATTTTTAAATACTTTTATTTATTTGCAAGTAGAGAGAGAGAGAGAGAGAGAGAGAGAGAGAGAGAGAGAAGAAACAGAGGGAATGGGCACACCAGGGCCTCCAGCCACTGCAAACACTCCGGATGCATGTGCCCCCTTGTGCATCTGGCTTACGTGGGCACTGGGGAATAGAATTAAGGTCATTAAGCTTTGCAGGCAAATGCCTTAACCACTGAGCCATCTCTCCAGCCCTCAAAGTCCAATTTCTAAATGTGAAAAGCTTCTAGTTACTGGAAATCTCTGCTTTTAAACCCCTTTCTCAGCCTTTAAACGGATCCTACTTACTCCACCTTGCTGGGTTATATAGGATAAATATTCTCCTTTGGAAGCTTTACCTTATCATAACATCATGATGAAATTCAATGTGTTATGTATTTCTAGACAGATTTTAACTTACATCTTCAACCGTTATATTCTATTTTTGTATGCATTTCTGGATAGTCTTTAACTTACATCTTCCAAGTTTCTATTCTAATTCTAGTACTATTTTTTTGATTACATTTTTTTTCTTTTAAGACAGGGTCTCTCTATGTAGTCTAGCTGGCCTTGAACTCATAATCTTTCTGCTTCAGCCTCCCCAGTGCTAGGATTGCTGACTTGCACCACCATGCCTGGCTTGGAAACATCATCAAAAGAAGACAGCACAGTGAAATTAATTACCTAATATCCAGCATGGCTAATTTTGTTTTGTATAAAACTACCCTTCGTTTATTTGAAGCAAGTCTTAGATTTCATGTATTTTAACCTGAAGTACTTTAGCACTAGAAGTGTTCCTAAACTTCTCTTTGTCTAATCTGATTACTTAAGATTTCATGTCTTCTGAATACAACTATTCATTCCACATTCACTGAGTGTATGTTATATGCCAGATAGCTAGCTGTTCATAAAATTTTCAACTAATTTTCACAATAATCCTGCCAGGTTTCCTTACTCCATGTGTTACAAAAACAGACAGAGAATAAAAATGAAGTCAAAACCGGAACTCTTCTATTACATGCAGCACACATTTCAGTATACCATTTCCTTATTGTTAACAGACAAACCTTTTAAACAACCAGGAAGATAAAGTACAACAACTAGCATTTGTTCTATTCTAGCAAAAGGAAAGTAACATGGGAAAGACTGGTTGATGACAGGGGAATGGGAAACAGACAGGCTGAATTCTCGGAGGCTTAAACAAAAAAACACAAGGAAGGGCTGGGAATGTAGGAAAGTGCCTAGTACTGCTGTGGGGTAGGTTTGCAGCACTGCAAAAAACTAAAAAAAAAAACAAAAAAAAAAAAAACAAGACCCAGACAAGGATGGCAAGAAATTTAAGCACAAGCGCACGCACGCGCGCACACACACACTAGAGAATGTTATGAGCAATTATATAATAAGCTTTAATGTTACTGAAAGGAAGCCTACTTGTTTCTGCACTTATATAACTTGAAATTTGGGGTGGAATGGAATTTAAAACCTTTTTTTTTCTTTATTTCTTGAGCTAGGGTTTCACCTAGTCCATGCAGGATTCAAACTGGCTGTGTAGCAGAGGCTGGCTTTAACTTCCTGATGCTCTGGCCTTCACCTCCGAAGGGCTGGGATTATGAGTGCACACCAACACGCCCATCGCAAAGGTCCTTTACTGCACTGTTTCTTAGCACTTTCAAGGTACAATTTGCATCATCAGTCTCTACGAGGAGCTAAGGTGTATAGTAATTCTCAAACCTACGATAGATGCCAGATGGTCTTAGGTAGAGCACAGGATGGTATCAGCACACTGTGAAACACGTTCTGAAAAACAGGGTAAGAGGTTTTCTGACAAAAACCTCCCATTGTCCAGTTTCATATCAGGGACATTAGGAGCTTGACCCCTGCCTTAAGCTCCAATATCTCAGTTATGTCTGGAGAAGCATTAGTTCCTACCCATGGATTATAAGGAAGCAAAGAAGATTCCCTCTATGGTTTTTGCACTCTTAATTAGAATGCTCAGGCTGGGGAGATGGTCAGCCATTAAGGCGCTTGCTTGCCTGCAAAGCCTAATGACCTGGGTTTGATTTCCCAGTACCCACACAAAGCCAGATGTACAAAGTAGTGCATGCATCTGGAGTTCATTTGCAGTGGCTACAGGCCCGGGTATACCCATTCTCTGTCTCACTCTTCTTGCAAATAAATAAATATTTGCAAAACATAAAGAAATTAGAATGCTCAATGAAAGGTCCCATATTATTATTCAAATATATATAGATTAGTATAATTTTACACTTCAAGCATTTTATTGATTTTATGAATGAATATAATTATTTTGGAACCTTAACCATTATTAATAGTTGACAAGAAGAAAAATTGTATATATAATCAAAATTTACCATCTTAATTTTTTTTTTTTTTTGGTTTTTTTGAGGTAGGGGCTCACCCTGGCCCAGGCTGATCTGGAATTAACTATGTGGTCTCAGGGTGGCCTCAAACTCACAGCAATCCTCCTACCTCTGCCTCCCAAGTGCTGGGATTAAAGGCATGCGCCACCATGCCTGGCTCCCATCTTAATATTTTTAATGTTATCTATATGACCTGATGGTACAGCAGATCTCTAGAACTTTTTCTTAGTGCACAACAAATTCTATACTCATTGAACAACTACTCTATTTTGATATTGCATCCCTTATCTTCAAACCCTGTCAATCATCTTTCTGTTTCTGTTTTTAAGAAGATGAGGGAGCTGGAGAGATGGCTTAGTGGTTAAGGCATTTGCCTGCAAAGCCAAAGGACCTCCGTTCCATTCCCCAGGACCCATGCAAGCCAGATACACAAGGGCACGTGCATCTGGAGTTTGTTTTCACTGGCTGGAGGCCGTGGTATGCTCATATTCTCTCTGTCACATATATATATTCTCTCTCTATCCCTCTCTGCCTCTTTCTCTCTCTCAACTAAATAAATAAAAATAATTATATAAAACAAAAAAATAAGATGATACCTTATATAAACACACCAAATAAATTTTGAAGTAAAACACAGCCATTTCTTGCTACTCATTGCTTTCCTTCACACCAAAAATTGTGAATTAAGATCTTAGTACAAAGAAAATTGGAACAAGTAAAATTTTCCTTTGTAAGAAGTAGGTTAATTAGAAACACAGACACAGAATTTGATCTAGATTTCTAAACAATTCCTAATCTACTGGACTAGCTCCAATCTGTGACTTGCCAAAAAGGTTTTCAAGGAAATGAAAAGTGTTTCCTATGCCAGCTGGGTATAAACACTTGACATCATTTAAAATTTCTATATCAAATGTTCAGTTGCTTTTAAAAGATTATTTTCAAAATTATTTTCATTTGAAAATAGCTTTAATTAATTAATTAATGAACAGATCTTTGAAAATTATCCTCAATTATAAAATAAAATTTAAATAGTTTGAAATTTTTTTCATTGGGACCTATAAGATTTAAAAAATTTATCTGAGAGCCAGAGAGCGCAGGCTCTTTGAACATTTACCTGATAGCCAGTGAGCACAGGCTCTTTGAACATTTACCTAACAGCCAGTGAGCACAGGCTTTTTGAACGTTTATCTGAGAGCCAGTGAGCACAGGCTTTGTGAACATTTACCTGACAGTCAGTGAGCACAGGTTCTTTGAATGTTTACCTGAGAGCCAGTGAGCACAGGCTCTTTGAGCATTTTCCTGAGAGCCAGTGAGCATAGGCTCTTTGAGCATTTACCCAAGAGACAGTGAGCACAGGCTTTATGAATGTTTACCTGAGAGCTAGTGAGTACAGGCTTTTTGCCAAGTCTTCGATCATCACCTTTGTCAAATGCAGCTGTGGAAAAAACAATACAGCAATTTATTTTTATAAAGCATTAGTATAGACATAGAAGTATAGGAAAAACAGGATGCCAGCAAAAGGTTGTGTTTTGAGGAACATTAAAAAAAAAAACAAAACTGAAACCAGATCTGTACACAAAACAATTCCCTGCTATATTTTTAGAATTTTTTTAAAAAAACTTTATTTATTTGAGTGAGAGAGATAGAGAGAGAAAGAGGGAGAGAATGGGTGTGCTAGGGCCTCCAGTCACTGCAAATGAACTTCAGACACATGCTACACCTTGTGCATCTGGCTTACGTGGGTCCTTGGGAATTGAACCTGGGTCCTCTGGCTTTGCAGGCAAGCACCTTAACTGCTAAGCCATCTCTACAGCCCTATTGTTAGAGTTTTTAATAAAGAAACCCAATTATCAATCATATTCTTTGGCCCCTAAAATTCTATATGTTTAAATTAATGAAAAGAAATGTAAAATCTCACATTAAATTTTAAAAGACCTAGTAAATTCCTTGAGCTGTGAAGGTTTAGATAGCTGGTTTCATTTAGATTTACAAATTTCAAAAAATTACATATTATTATAAATGTAAAATTTTATAAGCAACTCAATATAAAAATATGTCAAACAAATATAAAAGTGCTCTATTGAAGTTAAAAATATTTTCTGGTTTTTCTGATATATCATGAAGACAGAAGAGAAAATATGGTTCTGTTAAAAAAATCAAGAAATAACCCACAAACTAATCACATTTTTTTTGAATTAAGTAAAAATTCATTTTTGTTAGGTTTATTTGGGGATTATTGGGGAACTCAAGTTAATCCTCTTAAAATAGGAATTTGAATGACTCCAGAAAAATCTATAAGAATATATGACAATTATAAATGCAGTTTAATGCACTTCTTTCTTTGGAAGGTCACGTGGATTTAAGATATACTTTGAAGAAATATACATCATTTCTAAAATGTATTTTTATAAAATACATTATATTATATGCAACTCTATCATGTATCTTCTGCAGTCTCTGTTCTATAGGATATGTGCTGCACAACAAAGCAAGATCCTGGAAATGGCATTGTAAAGCCTGTTTGCAGCAAGCAAATGACTCTGCACATTGATATATAGAAAGGCATTAATAAAGGAATGTCTCCCAAAATTAAGTAAATCAACTGGAACATAAGAAATGTTAGAAAAAAGATGAGCCAGAATCATTTCTTTACCTACATTTTCCAATGCAGTAGTTAAGCATGTCAGGATTCATTACAATTCAACATATTTAAGATTTTAAAATATGACAACAGAATGAAAACTTCTTTTGATAATTGCAATAGCAGTGACATTTTAGTTAGATATATGTATATGAATGTTTAAATGTATTTTTAATTAGTGCTGTGAAAAACTAAAGAACAATGACATTCAACTTAACTAAGAAATCTAAAATAGAGAAAGACAAAGTTTGCTACCAATCAGAACAGAGGTGAAGGATACCTGCTCTAAGAATGCTGATCTTGCTACTTCACACTGTATAGATTTGCTAGTGAAGAATAACTGTCATCTAAAAAACAGCACAGAAAAAGTCACAAGAAAAATGTCCAATTTCTAGTGATCTTGTGATTTTGAGCAATGGACTAACTTTGAGAAGTGCTCTTCAATTTATATCTAGTTGCTTTATCATGCTATTCATAATGCAGGACAGAGCAGGTTACATTCTGAATACAGCACTGAAGTATTCAATAATACATTACCAAGAATATATTTCATCACATATAGCTTCCATGTGTCATACTACTAAAATGTTTGTTTTATAAAATAGAGTCTCTTAGCTTAAAATGTTTTTTGAAAGTATAGCTGCTAAGCTTACCACTATAATTTCTAAAGCACCTGCTTTAACCCAAAAACAGTCATGAAGCCATTTTTAGTTCCACACCCTCAAATTTTTATCTTAACATTTTTGAAACAAACATACTTTCTGATCAATATACATCTTTTGTTTAGTGCTAATGTTTCAAATGGTACCTATTAAGTGTCAGAGATCACTGTGCAGCTCCTGAGGGACACTCTGCAATAGCACACACATCCCTGAACCAATCAATTGTGAAATAAAGCCATCTAGGCAAAACCACAGAAAGGCTAACTCCCGAAACAGATGTAAAAGGTTTACTGCAAAATATATTTGAAAAGGGAAAGCAAGTCTGTTTGGTAATCTGTTCTGTATGGATTATATTCTTTTATATTTCTAAGCTTACCACAAGAATGTTTTTAAGCAAATTTGGCTTAAATGTTGTAACAAATACACAGAAGGATTAACAATTGATATAAATATACCTTTCATTTGCTAAGAACAGCAAAACCATGATTTATTCAAACTGCCTAACATGCTGTCTGAGTTTTGGTTAGTATTCTAGCACTGAACAGAAGCACACAGATATTATCTAACCACTGTTTAAATTGCTCTCAAAATAATGTTGTCACAAAGATCATAATTTGAGAATTAAAAAACCCATGGCTAACAAACCTGCTTGGATTTTCTGTTGATCATCTGTGTTCATCAGTTTCCAGTTCTCTGTGTGACGAACAGCATAGAAAGACTGAACCAGGAAGACCCACAGCTTATCACGCAGAGCCTGGAGCTTGCACGTAAAACCCTGTGCTCAAGCAACAAATCAGCAGCTGGTGAGAGCCACATTGTCATAGCAACCAGTCATTACTCCTTTCTGAATCTACTTACTCCTGAGCTAGATCAATGATGTCATCACTTAAGATTTTTAAGATCACTGGGTGCTGTTCTTCATGAAGGCTTACTCATTAACAGAACATTACAGTGAACGTGAACATGAGGCTCAATGTTATCCTTTCAAGTAAACATCATTCTAACACATCAATGGTCTTTACAGGAATATCTTCCACAGCCTTTTCAAAGCAACTGTGACATTACAAGGTCAAATACTCTATGTAATAATAATAAATTTGATGAAATATTTTTCATTTTTATAGAATAAAAATGCCAATATTTATTAGGTTACTAATTATCACTGGTTAATTGTGCTTAAAAATTGTAATATTTAAATTCTGACTTTTCCTATTCAATCTAATTTTTAAAGTAAAAGATTTTTTTGAGAAATAGGAATTAAGAATATATTAAGAATATCATAAAATAAAAGGCACTGATGATTAAAACTATTAAAATATACATTTTATATCTGTAAGCTTAATGCAGTTATCAGAAAGGCTAGAGTTACATTCACCAAATAATATTGCTAAGTCCAAAAACCATCTTTAGAATTAATGAGCCAAACTGCCAAATTCTAAACCAAGTTCATTTGGAGGTAAATGGAATTTAAAAATTATGTTATGAAAAATTCTCAATATACAGAAGAGACCATAATCAAGTCCCAAGGTGTTTGCTGTCTGGTTTCAGTGACCCAGGCGTCAATTAAAATGCAAGTTAAACTCTTAAATCACTTCAAAGATTACATTATTTAGTGAATGTTCTTATACTCAGTACCATTTCCTTTGTACTTTCAGAGCTCAGCAATACATCCAGCGCCACAAGAAGAGAGCAACTGTTCTCAGTGGTGATGTTCTCTTCCATTGCTTTTAAAATCTGGTCCAGCAGATCAGTTGTACTACTCATTGCTTGTGACTACAGAACACAGAGATTGACATTTCATTAAACACATGTAGAATACATTAGCAATGCAAACATCTAGTAAAACAGCAGTACAGACATCATAATTGGTGGTATAAAGTCTGCCAGAAACCACAGTTGCTCTTTTGTTTCCTTTTTAACAGGCCTGCATATATCCATACACACAAACATGCAGGTTCTAAGCATTAGCACAGCTCTAATAACAGAACCTAGAAATAAACAATAGGAGTTCTTTATCCAATGAGTAAATCAGATAAAGGAGATTCTTGGTAAAATGGAATTTTTCATGGCCTACATTGTATTACTGGTCAAACAGTTTCTTTATGACTTTGGTTTCTAAAAGGTAGCCATGTTGACTGAGGGCTAGAGTTGGCTAGAGTTACAATGTGCCTGGCCAGGGCATTCAAACCTGTTCCTCCTGCCTTCCTTATCTGAAAGCCAAAAATCCTGCCCATCACTGCTCTAAATCTGCTGCAAACATGCCATCTGCTGTGGAATTTATTTAAATCACACGAATTCAATCAAAGGCAACCTGAATTTAAGAACTCTTATGTAATCGAAATCAGAACACAAAGATGAGACTAAATAAATGTAGTACATAATTTTAGATAATAGTACCTGTAAAAGAAAGATGAAATTTTCACTCTGAATGATTTTAGGGAAGTTTTCTACAATAAATGCAATACACTTTTCATGGAGCTGAGATGCCATAGACAGTGCTGCTTCTGCCCACTTTATTCTAGGCAAATTGATGATAAGCCTGTCACTTTCCATCAGAAGAAAAGAAGCATTTGTATCATTCTAGAATTTTAAAAATATTGAGGAAAAAGTTAGGTCATATTACTGTTCATAAAACAACTTTAAAATTTTTTTATTATTTTATTTATTTTTGGAGAGAGACAGAGAGAGAGACACAGAGAGAGGGAGAGGGAGACAGACAGAGAATGGGCGCGCCAGCAGTCTCTCAGCTGCTGAGAACGAAATCCAGATGTGTGCACCCCCTTGTGGCCAAGTGCAGCATTGCGCCCTTGCATCACTTTGCATCTGGCTAAACGTGGGATCTGGAGATTGGAACCGGGTTCTTAGGCTTAGCAGGCAGGCACCTTAACCGCTAAGCCATCTCTCCAGCCCATAAAACAACTTTTTAAGCAAATCAAACACCTTTGTTTTCTTGTGATGTTTTTATGCAAAATACAAAATCCAGGTATTATCTTTCATTAGTTTTATTTATAATATTCACTTAGTCATAATTGTCCAAAAGGATAAATTTTGAGCTAGGAAGAAACTACTTTTTAAAAGTATCTAAAATAAGCCAGGTGTGGTAGCACATGCCTTTAATCCCAGCACTTGGGAGGCAGAGGTAGGAGGATTGCCATGAGTTCAAGGCCACCCTGAGACTACATAGTGAATTCCTGGTCAGCCTGGGCTAGAGTGAGACCCTACCTCGAAAAACAAACAAACAAAAAGTGTCTAAAATAGGGCTGGAGAGATGGTTTAATGGTTAAAGCACTTGCCTGCAAAGCCTGAAGACCCATGTTTGCTCTCTCTTCAGATCCCACATAAGCCAGATGCACAAAGGTGAGGCAAGTATAAGGATCCACATGTGCACTAGATGGCACAAGTATCTGGAGTTCGAGTACACTGGCTGAGACCCTGGCACGCCAATTCTCTTTTTTTCTCACTACCTCTAAAAAAAGGTATCTAAAATAATCATGAGACTAAAGATATTTAGAATTATAAAGAAAAACTACTGCATTTATTTTTTTGTGTGCCTTACTTTATAATTATCTAGTAAGGGTTACCCCAATTTGGTCTTAATTTTTTTGTTTTGTTTTGGTTTTTCAAGGTAGGGTTTGGCTATAGCCCAGGCTGACCTGGAATTCACTATGTAATCTCAGAGTGGCCTTGAACTCATGGTCATCCTCCTATCTTTGCCTTCCAAGTGCTGGGATTAAAGGTGTGTGATACCACACCTGGCTTTAATTTTTATTAGCATAAAATATGTTCTTTATTGCAAATTTGGGAAGACTAAAAGTTACTTATCTCCAGTGACTTTCTTCCTCTAGCTTGGTAAGAATCTATTTTTTATACTTTATTCACTAAAAGGTAAAATCTATTTCCTTATGCTTTGAATATGGACTGGGCTTTTCCCTTGTTTTAGCCAACAATGCTATTGTGAAAGTCCCAGACCTCATGTCTCAATGAGCCTTGTAGCTAGCTACAAGAAACATTATAAGCCGGGCATGGTGGCACACGCCTTTAATCCCAGCACTTGGGAGGCAGAGGTAGGAGGATCGCCATGAGTTCGAGGCCACCCTGAGACTACATAGTGAATTCCAGGTTAGCCTGGATCAGAGTGAGACCCTACCTAGAAAAACCAAAAAAAAAAAAAAAAAAAAAAAAAGAAAGAAAAAAAGGAAAGAAACATTATGTGGAGTGGGCTCAGCCTCTAGCTTAGCTATCAGCTCAATGTAGTAACAGGAGCAAAGTGAGATAAGACCAGGAGAAGAATCGCCCAGCCAACCCATACAACTGTGATAAATTGAAGATTTTTTTAAGTGTGTGTGTGTGTGTGTGTGTGTGTGTGTGTGTGTGTGCGTGTGTGTGTAAGATAGATGGTAACCTTGGGTATAGCTTCTCAAAAATGACTCTACCTTTTGCTGAGACATTGTCTCTCACTGGCCTGGAGCTTACCAAGTAAGCTGGCTGGCAAGCTACAGGGATCTGCCTGTTTCTATCTCCGCAGTCGTGGGCTTCCAGGCACACACCACATTACCTGACAGATTGACATAGGTTCTAGGGATCAAACTCAGATCCTCATTCTTGCAAGGCAAACGTTTTACTGACTGAACCATTTTCCCAGCCACATAAATTATAGTCTAAGCCATTTGGTTGTGAGATGGATTTGCTACCCAGGAATGGAAATGATAGATTGAAATACAGACTATACGAGGTGCTCTATGCAATTTTCTCTGTATTTTGTAGGTTTATATTAAAGCACCATATCTTCCCAGATCCTAACAACTATATCAGATTCTTTTAAAAATATTTTATTTATTTGCAAGCAGAGAGAGAGAGAGGGGGTGGGGCAAAGAGTGAATAGGCACACCAGGGCCTCTAGCCACTGCAAATGAACTCCAGATACATGCACCACCTTGTGCATCTAGCTTACGTGGGTTCTGGGGAATCAAACCTGGGTCCTTAGGCTTTGCGGGCAAGTCCCTTAACCACTAAGCTATCTCTCCAGCCCTCAGATTCTTTTTTGCTTGTTTGTTTTTCAAGGTAAGGTCTCGCTCTAGTCCAGGCTGACCTGGAATTCACTATGTAGACTCAGGCTGGCCTCAAATTCATGGCAATCCTCCTATCACTGCCTCCCAAGTACTGGGATTAAAGGCATGCACCATCATGCCTGGCTTCAGATTCTTTTTATATGTGCTATCAGAGAACTGTCCCTTTTCTTTCAAGTCCCTTTTCTTGAATTAATTTGTATTTATTTGAACATGAACGCAACATGATTCATGCTGGTCTCCCTCACTATACTGTCTGTTCTGTGAGTGTGAAACCGTGTTTGATTTTAGTGACCATTGTACTTATAGGGCCTAGTACATAACTGAATCATAATAGACACCCAAGTATTCATTGTTCTTTTACTATGACCAAAGACTGAGAATCTATAAGTAGGTTTCTAAATTTAATCTTTGAACATTAAGAATGTTAAATTTGGGCTAGAGATGGCTTAGCAGTTAAGGAATTTCCTGCGAAGCCGAAGGATCCTGGTTCGATTCTCCAGGACCCACGTAAGCCAGATGCACAAGGGGCACATGCATCTGGAGTTCGTTTGCAGTGGCTAGAGGCCCTGGCATGCCCATTCTTTCTCTCTCTGTCTGCCTCTCTTCTCTCTCTCTCTCTCTCTCCATGGTTGTAAATAAATACTCTCTCTCTATGGTTGTAAATAAATAAATAAATAATTTTAAAAATGTTAAATAAGAATTCACTAAAATGCAGAAAATGTTTCCATTGTCTTAGTAGATTAAAAAATACTTTGCTATAATTCAAGTTTTTTTCAAGTACTCTTATCCTTTCCTCCTGTGGTGACTCCTTGAGTAGATATATATTTAGTGAGTTTTAGTCAAATTTGCTCTACTGAGGTATTACTCTGATAGTGGAGCCAATTCTAGCTTATTTCCTTGAGACAAGTCTCAAGCTGACCTGGAGCTTGCTGTTTTTGGCTAAACTGGCTGACCAGTAAGCCCCAGTGATCTTCTTGTCTATGTCTCCTTCAGTATTGGGTCTACAAGCATGCAGAGCCACACCTGGCTTCTTACATGGTACTGGAGATTAGAACTCAGGTCTTTGTTTCCCCAGCTCATTTAACCTTATCTTTTGAGATAGAGTTTCACAATGATCCCATAGTTCACTAATTCAGCTAGTTCAGCTAACCAGCAAAGCCCCAAGGTCTTCCTGTCTCTACAGCCCCAGCACTGGCATTACAGGCATGTGCCATCATGCCTGGCTTTTATGTGGGTTCTAGGGATCCAAATCCAGGTCCTTATGATTTCACACCAGCACTTTATCCACTAAGCTATCACCCAACACAGTGGATGGCAGAAACACAGTGAGCTAGGGAACCAACTCCATGTCCAGAGCAAATATCTATTCCAGCAAGAACAGGCATTTTCTTTTCCATAGGAAAGTGGTCCAATGTCAACAATCTGCCATTAGGTAGATGGCTAGACACCTTGGAAAACGGAGCCATCGAGACATTTCAAGTATTATATCCAGATCCACCTTGCTTAGTCCATTTATTTGCATAGCCTGAATAGCTGAACCAATGCACAGTTACGATTTCTAGAACCCTTGTGTTCATGAATATATACCTCCCAGTGGTTTCAGAAGAACAGAATTTTAAGACTGGGGTTTCTGATTCAGTCTTGAATTAGCTAGAATTACTAGATATCTACTTTTATAGTAACATTAACATTATACATTTGTATTCAAATCATAGAACATATTATCAAAAATGCATAACTTTCTGATGGCTCACATAAAAAGGGCAGTCAGGTTATACTCACTAAGGACTGAATCAACATATTAAGACAACTTTTCTGAAGCTCAGGAGGTATATTTGCAAATCTTCTCTCAGACCAAAACCTTGCAAAATGCTTTACAATCCACCTGTTAAAATATAAGATCCCAAGTTAAAAATAACATTTTTTTCAATGTTCGAGTCAATAATATTTTAGTTCTCAATTATATAAATGACACACATGTGTTCTGACTAATCCTCACTATTAATTTTATAAACAATAAGATAAACTTAACTATATTCTTTTTGAAAAAAATATTATAACCCACTTTGGGTTATGTGCAGATTGTAACTTAACAATGGTTCACCTTAAATTAAATTAGATATTACTCAAGATCTAAACATCTTGAATAATATCTAAATTGGTACTTCCACACAACTGGCACAACTTGTTAAGCTCTAAACTACTTGCATTGTGACAAAGAAAATGGACCAAGTCTAAAATTGCTCACAAAATTAGAATAAAAGGACATATTATCCATCCTTTTTATTACATATATGTGGACATATAATAATAGCAGCATTACTTAAGAGAACTCACTTCATGCAGTCAGCCAAGAGAGTCTCCACTCCAGCTGAATGAGCAATAGTTAGGCATTCTAGTACAGATGTCAACGTTCTGGAAACAGGCTAAAATTGATAGAAAAATATCACATTCATCCTTTTTCAATTTACAGAAGCTAAAAGTATTTGGTTCATAAAGAAAATTTGATTTATGAACCTAAGTCATAGAATAAATATATATACTTCAAAATTTGACAAGTTTAAAAATTCATTTTCTAGGGGATAGAGAGATGGCTTATCGGTTAAGGCATTTGCCTGCAAAGCCAAAGGCTCCCTATTCAATTCTCCAGGACCCACGTAAGACAGATGCACAAGGGGATGCATGTGCCTGGAGTTGTTTGCAGGGATGGAGGCCCTGGTGTACCCATTCTCTCTCTCTGTTTCTGTTCTCTCTATCTCACTCTTCTTGCAACTAAATAAATAAAAATATTTACAAAAGGAGGGAACTACTTGGGGGAAGGGGACTGGCAAAAGTGGGAGGGATAAATAAAACCTCGAAATTGAAATTTATGCTAACTTACAAATAAATATAATAAATAAACTAACAATTATCCATCTAGAATTAACTACTGCCAGATCTCTGGTGGCAGTCATGTTCTAATCAATGTCTACAATTGTTTCTTTTGTTTGTTTGTTTGTTTGTTTTTGTTTTTCGAGGTAGGGTCTCACTCTGGTCCAGGCTGACCTGGAATTAGCTATGTAGTCTCAGGGTGGCCTCGAACTCATGGCAATCCTCCTACCTCTGCCTCCCGAGTGCTGGGATTAAAGGCGTGTGCCACCACGCCCGGCTACAATTGTTTCTTAAAACCACCTTTCTACCTACACACATGTTTATAGCAGCTTTATTCACACTTGCTAAAACTTGCAACTTTATGATGCCCTTCACATCTGTTCACCCATCACATGCCATTCACAGGTGAATGGAGAAGTAAGCTGTAGTACCTTCGTGCAAACTGTAGCAGCTAGAAGAGCTTGAGTGTTACCATATGAAACTAAGTTATCAGTAATGCTTGGCTGAGGAGATGTCAGTGAATAAAGCTTTTGCTTCCATTTGGATCTAACTATAACAGATCACTCATTGGCAATCCCACAATAGCCACCATTTGCTACATTCATGACAAAACATCTACCCAGAGGTGGGCAAACATCAAGGCCAAAAAAAAAAAAAGCAAGACAACAAGCTGAGAGATCTCTATCAAGAATGCCTAGCTCCACAATGGAAGTCTTCAATGAAAACATAGAGAATACACCAGATATAGAACCCCAAAATGAAAGCACAATCAGCTTATTATATAAACTTAATGAGACCATGACCAAATGGATAGCAGAACTGGAAGTAAATCACCAAAAACCCAATAATCGCATAAATAAAATGCAACAGAGCCATCAGTTAAAACAATCAGCTCTCATCTCTTGTCTTAACATAAGTGAAGAAAATCAGAGATTTTAAAAGACAGATAAAGCAGGGTATGGTGGTGCATGCCTTTAATCCCAGCACTCGGGAGGCAGAGGTAGCAGGATTGCCATGAGTTCGAGGCCACCCTGAGACTACATAGTGAATTCCAGGTCAGCCTGAGCTACAGTGAGACCCTACCTTGAATAAAAAAAAAAAGACAGATAAACATATTGAAGGTGAGTCAACAAATAGTGAATCTCAACAATCTGCTGATTAAGCTTAATAAAGACATGATCAAATGTAAGAATGAATTCCAAGAAAATCAAACCTGGACCTGAAATTGGAATGCAATAAAAGGATGGATATCATGCAGAAAAAAATGCAACAGAAAACAAAAGTCAAATAGCTCTTTTAAAAGCCCCCCTAGAAACTGTCACAAACAGAGTATATCACGTGGAAGTGGAAGACAGAACTTCAGAACTCAAAGACAAGACAGAGGAAACTGACTGGGAGTCCAAAAACCATGATGAGTTCAAAAAATCATGCAAACAGAATTTGTGGGACACCCTAAAAAGACCAAATATCTGAATCATGTGTATACAAGAAGGGGAAGAAATATAGGTCAAAAGCATACAGAACATCTTCAACAAAATTATTCGAGAAAATTTTCCTATTTTAGCAAATGAGAGGTCCATTCAGGTATAAGAAGCTCACAGAACACCAAACAGACAAAGCCAAATAAACAGATCACAGTTAAAACTATAAACAATGAAAGAGAGAGAGAGCATGCTAAAAGCAGCAAGAGAGAAACAGTTCATTACATACAAAAAAAGTAAGCCCATCAGAATTACCTCTGATTTTTCAATGGAAACTCTAAAAGCCAGAAGGGCTTGGAATGAAGTATGTCAAAGTTAAAAAAAAAAACTATGGCTTCCAACTGGAACTACTGTACCCTGTGAAAGTATCCCTCATAATAGAGGGAGAAAGGAAAACTTTCCATTATAAAAGCCAGCTCTATAACTACATGAGCACAAAGCCAACCCTTACAGAGAATACTTCAGAGAATACTCCACACAGAAGAGTCGAACAACCAAGCTCAAGAGCCTATAAGAGGGAGAACACAATAACCAAAACTAGAGCAACATGAAAATGTACAGAATTCAAGATGGCACCAACCCCCACAAAGCCTTCAGCATGGCAGGGATTACATTGAAACTCACAGTTATAACTTTAAATGTCAATGGTCTTAACTCCTCAATAAAAAGACACAGTTTAACTGGGTAGATTGGAAAAATGGATCCATTAATGTGCTATCTACAAGAAACCCACCTTACCATCAAGAAACCCATCACTCAGGGTGAAAGGATAGAAAATGATTTTCCAAGCAAATTAAAATAAGAAACAAGCAGATGTTTATTTATCTGAAAAAAATAGACTTCGGGACTGGAGAGATGGCTTAGCAGTTAAGGTGTTTGCCTGCAAAGCCAAAGGACCCTGGTTCGATTCTCCAGGACCCACATAAGCCAGATGCACAAGGGGGCGCATGCATCTGGAGTTTGTTTGCAATGGCTAGATGCCCTGGAGCCCCCATTTTCTCCCTCTCTCTCTCAAATAAATAAATAAAATCGATTTTTAAAAATAGACTTCAAACCAAAAGTAATCAAAACAGACAAAGAAGGCCACTTTTTACTCATCAAAGGAACAATCCAACAAGAGGATATCACAATCAAATTTATATGCACCAAACACAGGTACACCACATTTTATAAAGCAACATCTACTTAACAACAAATCAGAAATAAATCCCAATACCATCATAGTCGAGGACTTCAATACTCCACTATCTTCAATAGACAGATCATCCAAGCAGAAAATCAACACAGAAATAATGGAACTTAACAACACCATAGACCAATTAGATCTGACATCTACAGAACATTCCACTCCAATTCCACAGAATATTCATTCTTCTTAGCAGCTCATGGAACATTTTTTAAAATTGACCACATATTAGGGTATGAAGCAAGTCTTCACAAATTCAGGAAAGTAGATATGACTTCCTGTATTATATCTGACCACAAAGCATTAAAGTAAAATCAACAATAACAGAAACAACAGAAAGTACATCAGCTCCTGGAGACTGAACAACACACTGTTAAATAATGAATGGGTCATGGAAGAAATAAAAAAAGATACTGTCAAATTTCTAGAACTGAATGATAATGAAAACACAACACATAAAAACTTACGGCACACAATGAAGGCAGTTCTACAGGGGAAATTTATATAGCTGGCTTCTAACAAAGATAGAGAGATCTCAAATTAACAACTTAACCATCCACTTCAAGGCACTGAAAGAACAAGGCCAATCCAATCTTAAGAGTTCTAGATGGAAAGAAGTAATTAAGATCAGAGCAGAAATCAATGAATTGGAAATTCAGAAAACAATTTAAAACTTGATGAAATAAAGAGCTGGTTCTTTGAAAAAATAAATAAGATTGATAAACCCTGGCGAATTTGATCAAAATAAAAAAGAAATCTCAAATTAACAAGACTAAAAACAGAAAAGGTCACAACTGACAGCAAGGAAATTGGAAGAATCATCAAGACATTTCACAAAATTGGATTATCTAAAAGAAATGGATCAATTCCTAGACACACACCACCTACCAAAATTATACCCAGAACAAATAAAATTCCAAAACAAACCTATTATATCCAATGAGATTGAAAATATAATTTAAAAATCTACCAAAAAAAAAAAAAGTCTAGGACCTGATGGATTTTCAGCCAAATTCTATCGAACCGTCACTGAAGAACTAAAACCACTTTTTCTCCAGATTTTTCACATAATTAAAAAGAGGGAGTGCTCCCCAAAACTCCTTCTATGAAGCCAGAATTATTCTAATACCAAAACCAGACAGAGACACAATAAGAAAATTATAGACCGATCTCCCTGATGATCTTAGATGCAAAAATCCTCAATAAAATCCTTACAACCCAAGATTCAACAACACATCAAAAGCATTATCCATGTCAATTAAGCAGGCTTCATCCCAGGGATGGTTGAACATATGTAAATTGATACACACCACATAAATAAACCCAAGAGCCACATGATTATTTCAAGGGATGCAAAGAAAGCCTTTGACAAAATACAGCAACTCTTCATGATCAAAATGCTGGAGAGACTAGGGATGAAAGGACCTTATCTCAGCAGAATAAAAGCCATTCATAAAGAACCCAAGGCCCAAATCATACTTAATGGGGAAAGACTCAAGGAGTTCCCATTGAGATCAGGAGCAACACAGGGATGCCCACTCTCAGCACTGCTCTTCAACATAGTAGCAGAAGTCATAGCTCAAGCAATAAGACAGGTGAAAGAAATAAAAGGGACACAAATTGGAAAGGAAAAGTCAAACTATCCCTAGTCATAGATGACATGATCCTATACATTAGTGACCAGAAAAACTCTACCAAAAACTTCTATAGGTGATAAATTCTTCTAGCAAAGTGGCAGGATGCAAAATCAACACAACAAAAATCAGTAGCTCTCCTATACACCAACATCAAACACATGGAGAAAGAGATTGATGAAGCTGTCCTGTTTTCAATAGCCACAAAAAAAGTAAATATATTGGAATCTCACTAACCGATGAAGCAAAAGACCCATTCAACAAAAACATAAAAACACTGAAGAAAGAAATTGAGGAGAACACAAGAAGATGAAAAGACCTCCTAAGCTCATGGATTGGTAGAATTAATATTGTAAAAATGGCCATTTTACCAAAATCAATATACAGATTCAGTGCAATACCAATAAAAATTCTAGTATCATTCTCAGAAAAAAAAATAGTCTCAAAATTCTTATGAAAGTACAGAAGACCACAGATAGCCAAAACTACCCTCAGCAAAAGAAACACTGCTGGAGGTATCACCATACCCAATTTTAAGTTATACCACAGAGCCATAGTAATAATAACAGCACAGTACTGGCATAAAAACAGACATATAGAGCAATGGAACAGAATAGAAGATCTAGGCTTTGGTTCAAGTAACTATAGCTACCTGATCTTTGACAAAGGAGTCAACAATGAACACTGGAGGAAAGACAACATTTTCAATAGATGTTGCTGGAGAAATCGGTTAACCACATGTAGAAAAACGAATCTAGATCCACTTCTCTTACTGTGCACAAAAATCAACTCCAAATGGATTATGAAAGACCAGAAACACTAAAACAATTGGAAGAAAAAATAGGGAACACTCCAATATATAGATAGGAGTGGGGAAAGATTTCTTAAATAAGACCCTAGTAACTCAGGAAATTAAACAGACCCTCAACCAGTGGGATCTCATGAAAATAAAAAGCTTTTTACAGATAGGCATACCATAAACAAAGCTAAACAGACAAAACAAAGAATGGAAGAAACCTCCAAAAGAGGCTTAATATCTAGAATCTACAAAGAACTCAAAAAACTACACAATAAAAAATATCAAACAAAAAAAAATCAAACAAATGGGCCAGAGAACTGAACATAAAGAAACACAAATGGCTGCTAATCACTTAAAGAAATGTTCAACATCCGTGGCTATCAGGGAAATAAAACAACTTTGAGATTCCCCCTTACTCCAGTCAGGATGGCAATCATCAAAAAATCAAATAACATAGCCAGGCATGGTGGCACGCACCTTTATTCCCAGCACTTAGGAGACAGAGGTAGGAGGACTGCCATGAGTTTGAGGCCACCCTGAGACTACATAGTGAATTCCAGGTCAGCCTGCACTAGAGTGAAACTCTACCTCGAAAAACCAAAAAAAAAAATTAAATGACCACAACAAATGTTGGCGAGGATGTAGGAAAGAGGAACTCTCATCTACTGCTGGTGGGAGAACAAACTTGTACAACCACTGTGGAAATCAGTATGGAGATTCATGAAAAAGATGAAAATACCATCTTACTCGACTATTTCACTCCTGGGCATTTACCCTAAAGACTCCACTCTTTATTTTAGAGATACTTGCTCAACCATGGTTATTGCTGCTCTATTCACAATAGCTAGCAGTTGGAATCAACCCAGATGCCCATCAACAGATGAATGGATAATGAAGATGTGGTACATATACACAATAGAATTCTACTCAGCAGTAAGGAAAAATGAAATAATGAAATTTGCAGGAAAATAGATGGGCTTGGAAAGCAAGGTCATGCAATCTAAGAAAGTCAAATGCCACATGTTTTCTCTCATATGTGGCTTCTAAAATGGACCAGCTGTAGAGGAAGGTAGTAAGCACTCGGACCTTGGGCATATAACTAGAATGAGACCGGGAAAAAGTAAAAACAGGGAGGGAAGAGAGGAGGGGATATCAGATAAACTAACAGAAGGAAAGACTATTGGGGGTTGGAAGGTGGGGAATGGGGGAAGGGAGGGTGGAGAGGGTAACTATACGAAAATAAAAACCAAAGTAGTTAGTGCATTAGGACTGCCCCCCAGGATACCAGCATACAGGATACAACCCCAATTGAGGGAGGTGAACAGACCCGACCAATACGCCTGGTAGAAGGTGTAGAATGTTTAATCCTAAAATCATAGGCTCTGGCTTGTGAATCCCATCTGTGAGGTCCTCAAAACAATGTAGGCCATTACCAAGCACTTGGTTACCCAACAGAACTAGAAAGTAAGACTATTGCTGAAGACAGCACAGGCTGCCATCCCGGGACACCAAGAGACCACTGGGAACTGAGAGGAAAGCCAGTCCTCTCCTGACAAACCTCGGCACTGCAAAGTGCTTTGGGCGCTACTAAGTGACAAGGCACCAACAGCACGAATAAGCAAACCTTGCAAACTACGCAGCCTATCAGACAAGAAGCACACCTTGTGCAAGAGTGGAACACAGCCCATGTGGGTAATCAATTCTCCCCCTCACTGGTCATGAGGCCCGCTCAGTGGAAGAGAGCTCATAACTGGCGCAGGGAACCAGGTCAGTGCCCCACAGGCAGGAATCTCACAACCCCAGAGAGAAGTCCTCATTGTTCTCTGGACAGACAAGTTGAGTGGGAATCTTCATCAAAATGTCTCTCAAAATGATATGCATAACTCACCCCCTTCTTAACCAAAGCTGCTCTCACCTTTGGTTGGAGAATCTGTTTTATTTTATAGATGGTAGAGGATACTGGGGAGATCCAAGATCCACCACTTCAACAAGAAAAGACAGCTGACTGCTCACCACGAGATGTGCCACCTCTACCACATTTACCGGGGTCCAGGGAGAAACTGCAGAGGCGGCAGCAACATGAGCACTGCTCCCATTGCTGGCCTGACAACCGCCTCTTGGGAAACAGCAACAACCGTGGCGGTAAACTGAAGCACATCATAACAAAAATACAGAGGCTACAGAGAACTCAACACTAACAACAAACTGCTAACACACCCAAGGCTCAGGGCCTGTTGCGGAAGAGGGGGTGGAAAGATTGTAAGAGCCACAGGGTGGCTATAAACATCCTGAAGTACAGCCTCCCCCAGAATCTGAGGCCCTAACTGCCCCACAGTGAATACCAGGAACCCTACTGAGGAGAGCTCTCAGGGAAACAAGGATGGGGGAGAAGGGACACAAGACTATAACCTGTGTAAAAAAATTATATATAGGGCCTGAAGAGATGGCTTAGCAGTTAAGCGCTTGCCTGTGAAGCCTAAGGACCCCAGTTTGAGGCTTGATTCCCCAGGACCCTCATAAGCCAGATGCACAAGGTGGAGCATGCATCTGGAGTTTGTTTGCAGTGGCTGGAGGCCCTGGCACACCCATTCTCTCTCTCTCTCTACCTGCCTCTTTCTCTCTCTGTCTGTTACTCTCAAATAAATAAATGAAAAATAAACAAAAAAAATTTTTAATTATATATATATAGATAGATAGATAGATAGATAGATAGATAGATAGATAGATAAAAAATGAAAATGAAAAACGCATTAAAATATATAGAGCAACAACAAAGTATCAGCTCAGGAAAACAGAAACTGTTCTCTCAAATACCAATTACCACAGCAATTTAGACTGCATTAATTAAATGTAGTAAAATTTTTTTCAATAAAATGACATGCAGATAATTAAAAAGAAACATTTCAGCTGGGTGTGGCAGCACATGCCTTTAATCCCAGCACTCAGGAGGCAGAGGTAGGAGGATTGCTATGAGTTCGAGGCCACCCTGAGACTACATAATGAATTCCAGGTCAGCCTGGGCTAGAGTGAGACTCTATCTCAAAACCCTCCCCCCCAAAATGTAAATAAATAAAAAGAAAAAGAAACATTTCCTTTTTTTTTTTTTTTTCTTTTTTGGTTTTTCAAGGTAGGGTCTCAATCTAGCTCAGGATGACCTGGAATTTGCTATGTAGTCTCAGAGTGGCCTCGAACTCACGGCAATCCTTCTACCTCTGCTGCCCAAGTGCTGGGATTAAAGGCATGCGCCACCATGCCCAGCCCTATTGTTTTAATCAAAATTAAAGCCCCCTTAATGTTTTTAAAAATTAAGCAGAGATCTTTTGTGGATCTATTTTAAAATATTTAATTAAATTAATTTATTTGAGAAAGGGGGAAAGAGGCAAGTACAGAGAAAGAGAGAGAAAATGGGCATGCCAGGGCCTCCAGCCATTATAGAAGAACTCCAGACCCATGTGCCACCTTGTGCATCTGGCTTATGAGGGTCCTGGGGAATCGAACCTGAGTCCTTTGCTTTGCAGGCAAGAGCATTAATCGCTAAGCCATCTCACCAGCCCTTTTTGTGGATCTTAGGTGTGATGATTGGGTAAGTACTTTATTGTGTGAGATGGGCATCCGCACATGGCTATACAATATAAAAAATTAAATAAAACTAAGAGATCTGGGCACAACCTGGCCATTGCATCATAAACTGAAAGCAGGCATGGTTACCTGCATAGCACTGGGACGCCTCTCTGAAAATCTGGTGGCCCTTGGGGGTGGGCCCTTGACCTTAGTGCATGAGGACTCTGCTAGCAGCTCCTGATGCAAGAGTCTCCCTAGGTGGGACACTGTTATTTGTTCCTGAATCAGTTTCCTCTAAGGTTCCTGGAACCACTAAAGGTCCTCCTCACCCTCACTGGACCCTGGTAACAGAGGTGCAGAGTGGACTCCTCAGGCTTTTCCCTCAGTAAAACACTAACCATAGTACCTTGTAACTAGAATAGTATTCGATTTTCAGAAAGTCTTCTCCCTTTAGATGCTGCTAAGAAATCTCTTACTACTTTTTTTTTTTTTTTGATAGAACAGCATGGCAAGCTGGTTTTACAAGTAAGTACTCATCTGGGTGATAAGGTATCATTCTCTCATTGCCAATATTCCCTACTTTTAACCTTTGTGATTCGCTTGGATCTCTCTCCTGCTACTTAACTAGGACGACAAGGGAGACATATGAAGGAGAAGTATAAACTCTTAGCTGGATTTTAAAAAAATATAAATATACCTTATTTATTTATTTATGAGAGAGAGAATGAATTAATGGTGAGTAAATGAATATGGGCCCACCAGGGCCTCTAGCCACCGCAAATAAAACTCCAGACACACGTGCCACTTTGTGCATCTGGCTTTATGGGGTACAGAGGAATTGAACCCGGGCTGTTAGGCTTTTGCAAGCAAGTGCCTTTAATCATTGAGCCATCACTCCAGCCCCTCTTAGCTGGATTTTTATAGCACAAAGCTGAGGATGCCAAAGCTGACGTCCTCCTTCTAATTCTCTTAGGGAGGATGGAGTGAACTGCCAGGCGAAGGTTTGACCTTGCCGAGGAGATGGTGGTAGTGCTTAGATGGCTGACTATAGCTCTCTTCCTTTTCTTTAAGCATATGGAGTACCTCATCAACTACAACTCATAGGGAGGTAAAGAAAGTCCTGCCCAACACAAAATTAAAACTTGGGGCTTTAGTGGTTAAGGTGCTTGTCTGCAAGGCCTAATGACCTGGGTTCAACTCCCTAGTACCCATGTAAAGCCAGATATATAAAGTGGAGTATGCATCTAGAATTCATCTGCAGCAGCTGGAGGCCCTGGTATACTCATTCTCTCTGTCTCTCTTCTATCTCTCTCTGTTTGTAAATAAATAAATAAAAACAAAAAAATTAAACTTAAATGTTATTAAGCTAACAAGCAGGATTCACACAATGCATATTATTGCCACCAGTACCCAATAACAGGACATACAATGTAAACAATTATTTTAAGATTTGTTTTTGTTGATCTTTAAAGAAATGTATGTTTACTATAGAAAAGTTGTAAAAGAAAAAAAGATGATGATGACATCAAATTAAAAGAGAGACTAATGGAGAGAGGGAGGGGATATGACGGAGAATGGAGTTTTGAAGAGGAATGGGGGAGGGGAGGCAAAGACCATGGTTTATTTTCTGTAAGTATAGAAGTTGTCAATAAAAACAATTAAAAATAAATTAATAAAAGAAAAAAAGAAAAATAAGTAAATATAAAAAATTAAGTCACAAAGTAAAGAAATGAAGACTATCAATAATGTACAAAATGGGTTTGAAATGCATAGTATGAGATTTTTCTTTATACAGTAAATTGAATAAGCTAAAAAGTAAAACATTATTCATACTCCATCATAAATGCACTATGTTCCTTCCCAAGTATATGTTGTAAAGAGGTAGAAGGAAGGAATATGCTTTAAAGGAAAAGAACCAATGGACCATTATGTTTTTTGATAAGTGGAGAAAATAACCATAGTTCTTCCTTTCTCCTAGTGCCAAACTCTAATTGAGCCCTAATGATATGCTCTATCTTTGAATTATATAGAATATCTTTACAACTTTCAATAATGCCTCACATCAATTGTATTGTACTTAAAATTATTTCAGTCACTTTCTGATGTTTGAGAGCATACTGTGTGTTACGTCTCCAGCAGAGCTCTCATCAGTTCTAACAATTTAATGTTAAAGCACTGTTACTGGTCAAGTTGGGAATCTACTAGGTATTGACTAGTGACTTAACACCCTGCATAAGAACTTACTGGACTTGACAATTACCTGCTGAAAGAAATCACAGTAATCTCTTCTTAAAATATAGATTGCTACTTCTTTCAATCCATCTAGTCCATACATATCGGCCATATTGAGTATCTCACTAAAATAAAAATAAATGTATTGTTAATTTTCAAATTTAAGTGAAACCATAATATACGATAGCTTCTTTCCTGATAATATATAATCTATTTTAAAAAGATTATGAATTAAAATTCTAATTTTTTACAAAATAGGTCTTCCTTATGATCATAAAAAGAACATAGGCCAAAAGTTGAATGTACTGACAAATGGTCTGCTTTGTGGCAAACAGAAGTCAATTTGGGGATGTTTCACATCCCCTCATATGCTTAGTGATGTAGAGAACAAAGACAATTGCTCTAAAGGTTGTGCATCCTACAAACATCTATTTTTTGCATTAAAAGTTTAGATAGGGACTTCATTGAGGTTTAACATATTTAAAATGCCTGTAATGCCTCTAAGATCGTATCCCACAACCACAATATTCCCTTTCATTTGATTAACAAGTATGAGCACTTATACATGCACTAGGTACTTAGGAAGCTAACAGCCTTGAGAACAGGATAAAACTTCACACAGACTTCCAGGAGATTAAACCTGAGTACCTAGTATCTGTGACTCATGATATGGTACTCTCAAAAACATATTCGATGAAATTAAAGAAACCCCAGGTGAATTTTTAAAATTAAAAGAGCACCTTCCACTTGTCAGATGCTAGAACAGTGAGAAAAGGAAAGACATGTGTGAAATTTTAAGAGCTAGGTGGACTTGCATGCTTCAATAGCATGTCAGAAGCTCAGGTGTTATTTTACTCTACAGCATGTAAGAATCACACAACTCCTGGTCTTTAGGGCGCCCTATACTCTTAAATAAGTTTCAGAGCTTCCCCCTTTTATTTCTTTCACTATTTACCAAAGACATGGTAAGCTAGGCACAGGGGTTCACACCTGTCATCCTAGCACTTGGGAGTCTGAGGGTGGAGGTCTTCGAGCTCAAGGCCAGTCTTGGTGTGGTAGCTTGAATCAGATGTCCCCCATAAACTCACATAGTTTTTTTTTTTGTTTGTCTGTTTGTTTTTTGTTTTGTTTGTTTTGGGAGGGAGAATGGGCACACTAGGACCTTTCAGTGGCTGTGAACAAACTCCAGCTGTGTGCATCCCCTTGTGGGCATGCATGGCATTGCATCATTTGAGTCTGGCTATACAGGCAAGCACCTTAACTGCTAAGCCATCTCTCCAGCCTAACTCATGTATTTTTTTTTTCCGAGGTAGGGTCTCACTGTAACCCAGGATGACCTGGAATTCATTATGTAGTCTCAGGGTGGCCTTGAACTCTTGGCGATCCTCCTACCTCTGCCTCCTGAGTGCTGGGATTAAAGGTGTGTGCCACCACGCCTGCTTTTTAACTCCTGTATTTTTAATGAGTGGTGCTAGTTGGTGCCAGAGCCCAGCTGATGGCAGTTTAGGAGGGGAGGCCTTGCTGAAGGAACTCTATTGTTGAGGGTAGACTTAGGAAGGTGTTATAGCCAGTGCCCCCTTGCCAGAGCTCAGCTAACTCTTGCTGCTATCTTCCCCTTGCTATGGCAAGGAGTGACATTCAGCCTCTGCTCATGCCATGTTTTCCTTGCCAGCATGAAACTTCCCCTTTGAGACTGTGAGCCAAAATAAGCCCTTTCTTCCTATCAGCTGCTTTTGGTCACATGTTTTGACCCAGCAATGCAAAGATAACTACAACACTGGGCAACATAGCATGAACGCTGTCTCAAAAAAAAGAAGATGATGACATCCTAGAATTAAAAAATAAGTTAGCAAAATGACATTCAAAGTTATATAAAAGACTGATCAATTTTATAAAAACCCATCATTTGTTTTTCAAATAAAAATAAAATTCTTCTACCTTAATTTAAATGTAACAAGGACTTTTAAAACTGTTATTACTATGAATTATCAAGTTACCTTTTCTTCTAAATAAGACCTGCTTTATGTTTTTTAGGTATTTCAAATATATACTTGACATATAGAAAACTAGATAATAAACATGAAACTTCTACTTCATTAACACTTTGCAAGATAGTTCAACAAAACAGACATATAAAATATTGACTTTTATTTTTAAACTTATTAAAATAGAATACATACCCAACATTAGCTTCTTCTGGAAAATCTAAAATACCTCCATATATAAAATGCATCATGACATCCATTTCTACATGGTTTATACTGTAAAATAAAAGAAAACTCAAGTCCAGAAATAATTACAGTTTAATATAAATGACACATTTGATTTTCCCATAAACTTAAAATTCTAACCTCTGTTATTCAAATAACATCCATGTAGGTATGTCATTAAATTAAAATCAGGGGCTGGAAAAAAAAATCAGGGGCTGGAAAGATGGCTCAGTGGTTAAAGATGTTTGCTTGCAAAACCTGATATCCCAGCTTTGATCCCCCAGTACCCATGTAAAGCTAGGTGCAAAATGGTACATGCAGCTGGAGTTCATCTGCAGTAGCAACAGGCCCTGGTTCACCCATATTCTCTTTCTGTATACCTCTTTCTCTCTTTTTCAAAATAAAAAAAATAAAAATATTTTGAAAAAATGAAGTCAACTGTAGTTATGGATTTTATATAATTTACAAAATGTGTTTTCAAATCAGTGATTTTTTAAAGTTAATTTTTAAAATATTTTATTTATTTATTTGAGAGAGAGAAAGAGGCAGTAGAAAGAGAGAGAAAATGAATGGGCACATGCCAGACCCTCTAGCCACTGCAAATGAACTCCAGATGCATGCGCCACTTTGTACATTCAGCTTTTTTGGGTACTGGGAAATCAAAACTGGGTTCTAAGGCTTCACAAGCAAACACCTTAACTGATCGGTTTAAATCTCTCCAGCCCTAAAATTAATTTAAAAAATATTTTTATTTATTTGCAAGCTGGGGAGGGGGGAGAATAGCCATACAAGAGCATCCAGCAGCTGCAAACAAACTCCAGATGTATGGCCACTTAATCTGGATTTATGTGGGTACTGAAGAATCGAACCCAGGTTGTTAGGCTTTGCACACAAGCACCTTACTGCTAAGCCATCCCTCCAGCCCCAAATTAAAATTTTTTATTATTTATTTATTCCGACTACTATAATTAGAAGGGTCATTAGAAGTTGCTGTCCAACCTCTAGCTCCTTCACTTCTCTCCTCTGCTGTGATCGTAACTGTGATAGTGCACCTGGGCCAGCATGGGCAAGGCCTGAGGTTCCATCTGCAGCACTATACACACATATCCTCTCCTCAGCATCTCTGTAAATAGCCTCTGGTCTTGCCTACAAATGAACAGCTTTATTTACTAGAAAGATTCTTGTTATGCATGAAGATTTCTTAATTTGTAATACCTACCAGTGACTGTAGCTTAGCCAATGTTCTAAATTACACAAGTGAAAAGTCAAGGCTGGATATAGGAAGTTGTGACTGGAGTAATGACATTAAGATTTATTGACTAGAGTATCTCACACTCTGAATTGATGACCTCAGTTACACAGAATTAGCTTCAGGGTGGGATAACTTCCAGGGAAGAGTAAGCAAGCTAACTCTGGCTCTTACATTGAAATACATTCTACTGCCTATCAATAATAAAGAAAATATTTTCTTAATCTGGCAATTATTTTACTCTAAACAGAAAGGAAATGTGGTATTTACTGCCACTCCCTGAAAATTCTCACAGGCATCATTCAACTAAGTGCCCAAGTTGAGGGTTATCATAATCCTCTCCCTCATCATATCTTGTGACTGACGTCTTCAAGAATTTCTTGCTTATGGTACCTTCCCTCTATCCCCTTGTCACTGCTCCTTTTTAGCCTTTCTCTTCTCCCATCTGAAGTATAACATTAGTTCTAGACTGTCCTGTAGGGGTAATACTCAAGTCTTATCTATCCTATCTCTAGGGCTACAGAATGTTAACATCAATTCAATGCACTTTAAAGCAATTTCCTTTCTTTACCTAATACTGTGGTTCAAATCTTGATGACAGTACTGATAAGATCTGGCTGTTAAGCATAGTACCTAATATCTACTAATGGAGCAAAATGAAGAAAGCAAGAAGAAAAAAATAGGCGTCCCAGAGGGCAGGACTCAGTGAGGTATTTACTTTGAGTCTATGGCCTTAAATAATATATGTTTAATAAGTATATGATAAAGAGTAAATCAATGGCTCACTGATACACAGAATCCAAACCTTCTGAAACCTTCTAAGGAACAGAGTTGAAAATACGTAACTATTAATTTAATAAAGATTTGTTACCCTCTGTTATGGCTAATACTAGCTGCTATTGATTCAAACCTCTACATCTTCAAGCTTAGAAAAAAAGTGAATTAGCTGGGAGTGGCGCATGCCTTTGCTCCTAGCATTCAGGAGGCAGAGATAGGAGGATTGCGATGAGTTCAAGGCCACCCTGAGACTACATAGCAAGTACCAGGTTAGCCTAGGCTAGAGTGAGACCCTACCTCAGAAAACAACAACAAAGTGAATTATCTAAATGTTTTCATGCATATGGATATTACCAGATTTAATCTTGGAATAACTAAGTCATATTATCTACAGTTTTCTAACCTAAAATATTGGTATAATTACCAGAATATACAGGATTTAATCTGCTTTTCTTCAGATTTCTCAAGAGCCATTTATGATAATGTTAATAATAATTGCATGTTTATATTGAAAGTGCAGTTTAAGATTTGTTATGTTTAAGCAAAAGATATGGCTAAATAAGAACAAAGGTAATTTTATTAAAATAAACAAAAAAAACTAGATAGTTGGATCTACATATCAATACATGAGCTATAAACACCGCAAACAGCCAGTTTCCTGACTTCTTGACAGATGTTTTATTAATTGTTACTCATTAAGTTGTAACTCATTTGTATTTTTCTAAAAGTATTTCTAAAGCCATGATCAACTGACCTAGAAAAACAATAAATCAGTCTAATAGCCAGCATTTCAGATGAAAGCTTTAGAGCATGATTCCCCCTAAAATGTAAGCAGGATAAAAGCTTATAGGAAGTGGAAACACTACAGACTCAGAGGTAGAAAACATAACTGATGAGTAGAACAAAGATCTCAGTTCACACTAAGCAAGCACCTCGTCTATAAAGTATCTGTGCACTAAGTGTTATGTGCTTTCCAAGTTTTAGGTTCCTGTGCATGGAGGCTGAAGTAACAGAGGAACTTCATTCATTCATTTGCTTATCTGTCTGTCCATTTATGCTCACTATTTATTGATTGTTTTTTTCAAGGTAGAGTTTCACTCTAGTATTAGGCTGACCTGGAATTCATTATGTAGTCTCAGGGTGGCCTCAAACTCACGGTGATTCTCCTACCTTTGCCTCCCAAGTGCTGGAATTAAAGGCATGTGTCACCATGCCCTGCTACTATTTATTTTTAATTTTTTTCTTTCTTTCTTTGAAAACAGAGAGAGGTAAAAGAGAGAGAGACAATGGATACACCAGGGCCTCCAGCCACTGCAAACGGACTCCAGATGCATGCACCACTTTGTACATCTGGATTTATGTGGGTACTGGGGAATTGAACTCAGGTCATTAGGCTCTGCAGGCAAGGGCCTTAACCACTTAGCCATGTCTTCAGCCCTGTTCACTATTTATTGAATAATCAACTCTATTCTGGACATTGAGGACAAAAGCAGCTTACATTCCAGGAGAAAGACATGTAGAGAGGCTAATTTTGGCTGTTAATGTGTCATGAAGACAACACTACAAGATGACCCAATGTGGCTCAGGGAAATTTGCGGAATAGGGGGCGGAATGTTGGAGCCACAAATTGGGGCACTATGCACAGAGACTTAGCCTATCCCCATAACTCTTGACTACCCCCACAATGCAGGACCCACATTCCCCATTGATGAGGGTCCCTTTGGAAGAGGGAGGACAGGGAGGAGGGATAATGGAGTCACCAGGTCAAATGTAAAATTAGAATGATATAAATAAAATTTAAAAACTTAAAAAAAACAAATAAATAAATAAATAGAATAAAATAAAAGTACAAATAAAATAGCTAGCATATTTACCTAAAAAAAAAAAAAGGTGAGTAACTGAGGAGCTAGGGGCTAGGGTATAGCTACAGTAAGTGGGATAGTCTGGGAAAGTGATACTTGATCCAAGATCTCTTTAAAGTTTTATTGACAAGCTCCACACACACTGTTGACATACTATGATCATAATCCCATCCCATCACCCTTATTTCCCCTCCTAAACCCCGCTCCACTGAATCCCTTCTTCTTTCCAACTAGTCTCTTCTATTTTGATGTCATCATTTTTCCCTCACTATGCACGTGTTGTGCAGGTAACATCAGCCACTATGAGGTTGATCTGAGATTTCAAATCTTGACAAGAACCTAGCCATGCAAAAAAGTAAGAGAAAACTTGGTAGGAAGAGGGGTCGCAGGTGCAAAGCTCTCAAACTGGAATGAGCTTACTAGATGAAAATCCAACACATAAGGGGAAGAATGACACAAAATAAGGGAGAAGCCAGGGGCCAGATCCTATAGGGTCCTGTAGGTCATGGTAAAGAGTTGGGTTTAATTGTAACTGTGAAGAGAAGATGTGGAAATATTTTAGTAGGGGAGAAATATGATTCACATCTCAAATAAGCATATAAAAGTTTGAAAATAGTTCCAGAAATCTGAGGGAGATGAGAAATTCTAAATTTATGCTTCAAAGCCAAAGCCATCCCTGAAGGACTTCTATTCATAAAAAGTGTAAATGCATGGGATTCCATCATAGCTCATGGTTCAATTTCCATTATACTATGTGCAAAATATTTTCCCTCCTCTCTACGAGATCAGAAAACTCACAATCTATTCTCCAAGTGTGGAGGCATGGGGGGGAACTATAGTTGTAGGACTCTAATATTCCCATCTCAGTTTATTGAAAGCCGTCCCTCTAGAACTCTATGTAAAGTGTATCCCTGAGCAACTAACCTTAAAACATTGTGGTTCTTTCTGTAAAATTAAGACAGGATTTGATTCTAAGCCACTTGTACGAACATCCTGCAAACGTGCTATAGCTGCACCATTGCAAAGAAGCTGCTGCACATGTGAAGCAGGCACTGCTGCCTCTGTCCTGGGAGCAGCCTCACAAAAACTTTTCCCCTTCTGAAAAGTAAGTCTAATTTACAGAAAGAAGGAAAAAACAAAGTTGGGCTGGAGAGCTGGCTCAGCAATTAAGGTGCTTGCCTGCAAAGCCTAATGACCTGGGTTTGATTCTCCAGTACCTAAGTAAAGGCAGATGTACAAAGTGGCACATGCATCTGGAGTTCGTTTGCAGCAGCTAGAGGCCTCAGCGTGCTCATTCTCTTTCTGTCTCTGTATGTCTGTCTCTCTCTGCTTGTAAATAAATAAATAAATATTTTTAAAGGAAAAGACGAACTTTAGTGAACATGACACGCTAGATGCCAAGAATTGTGCCAGATTCTTCCTCACTGCATCGCTTTCAAACCTTTTAGCAGGAAACTGGGAAAAGTTAAGCACCGTCCTTACAGCCATGTCACAGGTTAGGCTCAGGTATAAACCATGACAGTTCATGATCCTCCTATAAGATGATCACACTCTCCAAAGAAGCATCTACCAAACTCAAAAGAAGAGATCATTCAGAAGGACAAACGGATCTCCCATGTTGGTTTTCAACATTAATGATAAAATCTTATCAACAGATCCATCCACCTTCCTTTTACCCACACAACAATACACTTTGAAACTTGGTATTTCAAATACTCTGTAATGAGAAACTACCTGCTATGGACTAAATGTGCCCTCTCCAAATGCGTGTGGTGTGGCCTTACCCCCTAGTATTTGGAGATGGGGCCTCTAAGGAAGCAGTTAAGTTTAAATGCACTCAGAAGGACAGAGTCTAGGTTGGATGGGATTAGTGTCCTTAGAGACACCACAGAGGTTTCTCTCAGACAGAGGCACACAGCAAAGCCACGTGGACACACAGTGAGAAGGAAGCCGTCGGCATTCCAAGGGGAAAGCCCTTATCATACAGCAGTTTTGCTGACACCTTATCTTGGACTTTCAGACCCTGGAACTGTAAGAAAGTAGGTTTCTGGTATTAAAGCCACTCAGTTTTGTTATTCTGTTACAGTGCTTGAGCAGATTAATACACGATCTCTATCACTAAATGCTCCCTGCTACTTTGTGTTTCAGAAAATGTGCTTTGTTGAATTCTACCACACAAGAAAGATGCTACTGAACATATGGGGGTAAAGTGCATTGTATGACTTTTATTTTCAATCCTACAGTCAACATGCTTTGTAAAAAATTCTGCTTACCCTTGAAGAGTAACATACTCCTGGGAGCTTTCAGCCCAACAGCCACTCAGCATTGCAGCAAAATAACTAGATCTGGAACTTAAAATGGCCCTAAAGGGAAGAAGGAGAACCACAGGTAAGCATTTATGTACTATGCACAATGGTTGTTTTTTTTTTTTTTTTTTTTTTTTTTTGGTTTTCCAAGGTAGGGGCCTACTTTTAGCCCAGGCTGACCTGGAATTCACTATGTACTCTCAGGGTGGCCTTGAAGACACAGCAATCCTCTTACCTCTGCCTCCCGAGTGCTGGAATTAAAGGTATGCACCATCATGCCTGGCCACAATGTAATTTTTATGAAACTTCATCTTTACTTCTTTTTTTAAAAGTAATTTTTTTAAAAATTTATGTGGAGAGTATATGTGTTCACATGTGTGGCATTTATGCATGTGGAGGTCAGAGGACAATTTTCAGGTTGGTTCTTGCCCCACCTCATTTTATTTTCAACAGTGTCTCTCATTGTTCACCACTCTATTTGTAAGCTTCCATAAAATTCTCTTGTCTCCACCTCCCTTCTTGCCATAAGCATACTGGGATTACAGAAGCCTGACATAGCTTCTGGCTTTTTTATGTGGGGTCTGGGAATCTGAACTCAGGCACCCAAACGTTGCATGGCAGGTGCTTTATCCACTGAGCCATCTCTCCAGTCCACATCTTACTCTTCACACATCACATATACTTACTCTGTTGGTATTCACTAGCAGGATTACTATAACAAAAATTATAAGCATATTTGTACCTAAACATCTTGTTTGTTTAAAACATTAATTCCAAAGGTGTGCTTGTTAGCACGTACCTGTAATTGGAGGATCACAAGTTTAAAAACCTACAAAACCAACCAACAACAAAAAAAAATTAAACAAAACACGTTAAAACCTAAGCCCAACAAGCACATCACAAAAAGGAAAATTGCAGGCCAATCTTTCTCATGAATACAGATGCAGAAATCCCAAACAAAATATTACCAAGATAAATTCATCAATAAATTAAAACATCACAATCAAATAAAAATAATTCCAGGAATGATAAATTGTTTTCCCATCCCCAGAACAAGCAATATTATTATTTTTAAAAATATTTATTTATTTTAGAGAGAGAATGAGAGAGACTGGGAAAAAGTGAGAGGGAGACAGAGAGAGTAGGAAAATGGGTTTGCCAGGACATCTAGCCACTGCAAACAAACTCCAGACTCCTATACTACCTTGTGCAAATAAATGGCTTTATATGGGTACTGGGGAACCAAACCTGAGTCCTTAGGCTTTGCAGGCAACCTCCTTAACTGCTGAGCCATCTCTCCAGTCGAAGCAACATTATTTTTAACACGTTAAGAAAGTAAATCCAGGCATGATGGCACATGCTTTAATCCCAGCATGTGGGAGGCTGAGATAAGAGAATCATCATGAGTTCCAGGCCAGCCTGGACTACAGAGTACATTCCAGGTCAGCTTGGGCTAGAGTAAGACTCTGCCTCAAAAAAAAAAAAAAAAAAAAAAAAAAAAGGCAAAGGAGAAAGAGTCATGTTCTCATCAAAACAGATGTAGTAAGAGTATGACCTTTAAAAAAATAACATTTAATTAAAAAATAATTTTATTAAGCAGATTTATATTCCTACAAAAAAATCAGATGTAGCAAAACACTTTTCAAAATTCAACATCAACTTAGAGCCTTAAAATTTTAGGTTATTTTGGGTTGGGGAAATGGCTCAGTGGACAAAGCCGTTGCCTTGCAACTGTCCACAGTGGAATTTGGATCCAGAATCCCACATAAAACACTAGGATCGTTGGAAGGTGTGGTAGTTTGAATATATGGCCCCCAATATATTCAATGTTTTATTAGTTATAGTTTGCATCTGCAATCACCTTGCTAGAGGCAATGTCACTGGGACCAGGTCTTAAGATGTTAATGGTGGGTTTGAGATTCCATTGTAAAGATATGCAAATGTGCCTAACAGGAGTTCCTGAAGCGTGCTGTGTGACCTTTTGGCAGTAGTTTTGCTCTGTGTGCTGTGGTGGCTGGTTGGCTTTGATCTCTCTGTTTGGTCCTGTGAAGAGCAGGCTGCTTCTCCTGCCTTTATGGAACTTCCCCTGGATCTGTAAGCTTCAATAAATAATATCCCTTCCTCCATAACTGTGCCTGGTCTGGAAGTTCATCTCAGCGAACCTGAAGCTGTCTGCAACAGAAGGCTTCTGTAATTGCAGGGCTCCTCAACCAGAAAGGAGGTGGAGAAGGGAAGCTCACAAACCAAGCAGGAGCAGTGAATACATGGGCCCTGCCTAAAATGAGGTAGAAGGCAAGGACCAACCTGAAAATTGTCCTCTGACTTCTACACATGTGCACACATAGCACACACACACCCACTAAAAACAAATAAATACAGGCCATTTTAATCAAAATCTAGAAAGATAGTATGTAATCACATGTAAAGTGATTCTAAAAATTTATATGGAGATAACCTAAAATGGCTAATACTAAAAACCAATTGGAAGATTCACATTCCCAGATTTCAAGAATCACTGTAAAGTTAAAAGTAATTAAGCCAAGTGTGGTGGCACACGCCTTTAATCCCAGTACTCGAGAGGCAGAGATAGGAGGATCACTGTGAGTTCAAGGTCACCCTGAGACGACATAGTAAATTCCAGGTCAGCCTGGGCTAGAATAAGACCCTGCCTCAAAACAAAAAAAAAAAGTAATTAAGGTAGCATGTAGAGTACTTTCTTATCAGGTAGAAGACCCTGGCTTCCAGCCCTAGCACCACAAAAAAAATGGGGGTAAAAAGGCTGGGGAGATGGCTCAGTGGGTAAACAACTTGCCACAGAAGCAGAAGGACCAGACTCTGGATCCCCAGCATCCATGTAAGAGCCAGGTATGGCTGTGGTGAGCACCTATAATCCCAATACTGAGCAGGCAGAGAGAAGAGGATCCCAGTGGCTTGCTTCCTAGCTAGTCTAGCTGATTGGTGAGCTCTTGATTCACTGTAAGGCTCTGCCTCAAAAATAAGGTGGATGATGGGCTGGAGAGATGGCTTAGCGGTTAAGGCACCTGCCTCCTAAGCCTAAGAACACTGGTTCCAATCTCCAGGTCCCACGTTTAGTCAGATGCAAAGTGACGCAAGGGCGCAACACCACACTTGACGACAAGGGGGCGCACACATCTGGATTTCACTCACAGCAGCTGAGAGACTGCTGGCGCGCCCATCTCTATCTGTCATCCTCTCCCTCTCTCTGTGTCTCTCTCCAAAATTAAATAAATAAATAAACAAACAAACAAACAAATAAATAAAGGTGGATGAGAGCCAGGCATGGTGGTGCACGCCCTTAATCCCAGCACTCAGGAGGCTGAGGTAGGAGGATCATTGTGAGTTCGAGGCCACACTGAAACTACATAGTAAATTCCAGGTCAACTTGGGCTTGAGCAAGACTCTACCTCAAAAAACCAAAAAATAAAAAAAATTAAATTTAATTTTAAAAAAGGTGGATGAGGGCTGGAGAGATGACTTAGTGGTTAAGGCGCCTGCCTGCTAAGCCTAAGAACCCGGTTCCAATCTCCAGGTCCCACGTTTAGCCAGATGCAGTGACGCAAGGGTGCAATGCTGCACTTGCCCACAAGGGGGCATACGCATCTGAGAGACTGCTGGTGCACCCATTCTCTATCTGTCTCCCTCTCCTCTCTCTCTGTCTTTCTGTCTCTCTCTCCAAAAAAAAAAAAAAAAAAAAAAAAAAAAAAAAGGTGGATGAGCCGAAGACTCAAGAGTAACAAAATAAACAAACCAGTTTCAAGATGGACAAAAGACATGAACAGAAATTTCTTCACCAAGGCAGATGTACAGATGGGTCATATGCATACAAAGTACTCCCAGCACTGTATGTCATCAGGGAAATGCAAAGTCAAACAGCGAGATCTCACTAGACATCTACTAAAAGAAGTCACAGTGAATTCTTAATGCACAGTGCTCACTGAAAGAAATTGGTCTGAAAGGCTACATAGTGTATAATTTTACTTATACGACATTCTGGAAAAAGTAAAAGTATGGATTCAGTAAAAAGATGGGCTTAAGGAAAAGATTAAGCTAATCAGATTAAGCATAGGATTTCTAGTAGCAGCTATTCTGTATGATACATTAATGGCAGACACAGGATATTATGCATTTATCAAAACTCATAGAACTTGATGACACAAATAAATCTTAATGTAAGCAAATTAAAGGAAAACCACTTAGGAGGTCATGGGAATCACAGGATAGAATTAAGAAAATGCATCATGGGAGAGAATGCAGGCAGTGATACAAGAATCCAACTCTATTACAAATGCATGAAAAATCCAGCTGAAAGGGGGCTAGGGAGAAATGGTGTTGACCTAAACAAATCTGGAAATTAGCAGAGATGGTAAGAGTTAAAGACAAAGAAACTGCAGATAAGCATTGCCCTCTAGTTCGAAGTTTGTTTCCCCCAGGGGAAGATGAACAATTCTACAACTTCTGTACAGCTGCTCCTGATTTAGAAGGATGAGTCCCAATGAACCCACTAAATTGAACATGTCCTTAAGCCACACTTTCAATGCATCAAATGAACTGGCTAACCCGGTGAATGGCATAATTCAGCAACAAAGTACACTGTCGAGCACCAACTGTTTACCCTTGTAGCTCAGTGTCACTGTCCAGCAAGCATATCAAGAAAGTGTCACACCACCTATGACTAGACTGGGAAAAGTTCAATATTCAAACTTTAAGTATGGTTTCAAATAAATGCATATCACATTTGCACCATCATACAATTTAAAATTTGTAAATTGGGGCTGGAGAAATGGCTTAGTGGTTAAGGTACTTGCCTGCGAAGCCAAAAGACCTGGGTTCAATTCCCCAGGACCTACATAAGCCAGACGCACAAAGTGGTGCATGCATCTGGAGTTTGTTTGCAGTGGCTGAAGGTCTTGGCTCACACATTCTCCCTCTCTTATCTGCCTCTTGCTCTCTCTCTCTCAATAAAATAAAAATTTTAAAAGATTGTAAGTTGAACCATCATAAGTTAGGGACTTTCTATACAGAAGTTAAACACTTCAGTACTAAAATTCAATAGTTAAGTCTGAGATGGTAGGTGGTGCTGGCTAGGTTCAGTGCTATATTGGAAGGCAAAGCAAGGGGGAACACCAGAATGACACATATGGTACCAGATCAGACATCAGCATGAATTTGTGTTTAGTTTAATGTAATAATGGCTACATATAGAAATATCTATAGTTATGTATAAATATAGTTTAATATGCATGGATTTATATCTTTGCTACAGCAGCTAAGTGGACCTTGAAGTCATGACACCCTAGTAGCATACCAAACACCCATTTCTTGGTTTCTAACATCATTTTAAGGGAAAGGTGGGTGCAGTGACTTATGCCTGAAATCACAGCACTTGAAAGGCTGAGGCAGTAGTACTATCGTGAGCCCAAGACCAGCCCAGACTACACAGCAGGAGTTTTGTCTCAAAACACAAAACAACAAAACAAAACAAGGGCTGGAGAGAGGGCTCAGTTGGTTAAGTACTTGCCACACGGGTATGAGGACTCAAGTTCAGGTCACCAGCACCCGTGTGGTATATGCCTATAGTCCCAGTGCTGGGGAAGAAGGGGACAGAAGGATCCCTAGGTTTTGCTGACTAGCTAGTCTAGCCAGATGGGTCAGCTTCAGGTTTAGAGACAGACCCTGTCTCAAAAATAAGGGGGAGAGCAATGGAAGAAGATACCCGATGTCATCTTCTGGCCTCTGCATGTAGGGATAGGGATACACACACATAACACCACCAACACCAACACCAACAGCAACAGCAGTCACAACTACCAAGAAAGGAACTACAGGTGTGCTTCCCTAAAAGGGGGGAAGAAAAGGAAGACCAAATCAGGGTTCATGAGACAAAATGGCATATTCTAGAACAGATAAGTTTGCAATATCCTTTAGTGCCACAAAGGGAGATAATATACTATGTGCACATGCGTGCGCGTGCACACACTGACAGGGATATGTGAAAGGGATACAAGAACCAACAAAAAGAACACCAATAAACTGAGCAGCAAAGGAAGTCAAAGAACCAAGTCAATATGCAGGAGCTCACACTAACACGACTCAGTCCCCTGCCTTATAGTGACTGTTTGCTGCACTGAGAAGTCAGTTTCTTCATGTTAGTGTGGACTCCTGGACCCTCACTGAGAAGTCAGTGACATCATATGTTAGTGAAATGAAAATGCCCAAATGCTCAAAAAACAAAAAAATTTGAAAAATTAAATAAAAAAGAGTCTCATCCATCCCTGAGAGACAGGCTGATAGATGATTTTGTTTGGGAACTTTCTGACACTTTGAGCAGCCACAGAGGCTGCTGCTCCTTAGTGCAGACTGGACTGGCCCTGAAGTCCAGTGGCTCCCTTGGTCTTCTCTGGCTCTCCTCCGCATGTTATCTACTCACATTTACTAATCCTATCTTTGTGTCCGCATCACAAAAGACTTGAACTAACTCAGCATGTTAGCTGTTTCCAACAGTGTAAGATTAAAAGCATCTGAAGCTTAAGCGATTATCCCAACCTTAAAATAGAAACTCAGAAGATTCCTATTTAATTAGGATACATGCCTAGGGCTAAAAAATAATGCCATAGATGGCATGGTATATTAAAAATCTTTGCTAAATCTTTTTATTTTCCAACATGTCAAAAACTATTTTCTCCTTTTGATTAAACTTAATTTCAACTGACAATGCTACTTCTGGCTCCATCGAGATGCCCTAATTTTCCCCTTGCTGGTGCTTTAGTGCTATTCAATACTTCTCAGTGTTAGCTGAACTCAATTCACTCTTCCAGGCAGAATGGCCTAGATTACTCAAAGAAGGCTCTAGAGAAGGCAATTTCTTTTTACTGGAACTAATTTTTAAGTTCTCTTACTCTAAGGGAGGAAGGGAAAGGGAGAGAGAGACAGGAAAGAGAGAAGGAGAGATCTGGGGATACAGATTAGTGAGAACATTTGCCTAGCATGTGTGAAGTCCTGGGTTTGAACCACAGCACCTCAAAACACATTAATTCATTTACTTACATATCCTTGCATAAAGCAAATCTTTTTTAAAAATTATGGTTCACCAACTGGGGCCTCATCTTTCTTATAAAAATGATATACCATACATTATGACTTACAGTTTCTCTAAAGTAAGAAGATGAAAAACCTTTGTGAATTTTTCTGCATCTACTGCTCCAACACTAAGCTACATGCCTAGCCCCACATCACACCTTTTATTGCTTCATTTAAAATTAATTCAATAGCAATTTTAAGTGTTTCTCCCATATTAAATCTTCATTTTTCATACTTCACATATTATTTGATTACATTATATTCATTAATTTGCATCATCAAAATGACAAAGTCAGGTGCTGGGGAGATTGCTCAGTGGTCAAAGGCACTTGCTTGCAAAGCCTGCCAGCTCAGGTTCAATTCCCCAGTACCCAATAAAGCCAGATGCACAAAGTGGTGCTGTATGTTTTGGAGTTCATTTGCAGTGGTAAGAGGCTTTGGCATGCCCTCTCTCTCTTTCCTTCTTCCTCTTTCTCTTAAAATAAATAGTTTAAATATTTATTTATTTATTTATGAGAGAATGGGCATGCCAGGCCCTCTACCCTCTAGCCACAGCAAACAAACTCCAGATGCATGTGCCACCATGTGCATCTGGCTTACGTGGGTTCTGGGAAATCGAACCTGGGTCCTTAGGCTTCACAGGCAAGTGTTTTAACTTCTAATCCATCTCTCAAGCCCAATTAATTTTTTTTTCATGACAAAGTCAGCCAGGCATGGTGGCACACGCCTTTAATCCCAGCACTAGGAAGGCACAGGTAGGAGGATCACTGTGAGTTGGAGGCCAGCCTGGGACTACATAGTGAATTCCAGGTCAGTATGGGCTAGAGTGAGACCCTACCTTAAATAACAAAAAATAAATTAAAAAGAAGAAGAAAAACAAGAAGAAAATGACAAAGTCAAATGACATAGGCATGTTGTGAATCAACACTAGAAATTCTTGGAAGGCACAAAGTCAAGTGACAGGACGAGATAAGTGTAACAGAGAACCGTCTCCTGGCCATGAGAGTTCAAGCTAACATGTCAACATGTCTTCCAGAGGGCATCTAGATAGCTGTTAAGTGGAGTTCAGTTTGGAGAGTTACAGAGTTTGTTTCGTTTCAGACACCCAGTGCCTCTTTTGCTTTTAGTTTCTCATCACAACCTCTTGCAAAAACTAGGGCTACCAAGGAATTTAACTTCTTTCCTTCTACCATTCATGTGTCTAATTTACCATTATTTTAAAAATATTTTATTTTTATTTATTAGAGAGAGATAAATAGACAAATAGATAGAGATAGAGAGAGAATGAGCACACCAGGGCCTCCAGCAACTGCAAACAAATTCCAGATGCATGTGCCACCATGTGCATCTGGCTTACATAGGTACAGAGGACTCAAACCTAGGCCCTTAGGCTTCGCAGCAAGTGCCTTAACCACTAAGCCATATCTCCAGCCCCTACCATTATTATTTTTTAAACAGTCAATACTGAGCCGCTTTTACAGATACTAATGAATGTTTCAAGCAACTAACATTTACTTTTAAAACATTACAACATGCCAGCACAGTTAGGTATTAGTGCCTTTCGGATAAGATCCACTCAATCCTCACAGCATCTGTTCTATAATTACTATTATTATTCCTTTTACTAATAAAGAAGTTGAGACTTAGAGAGATGAAGAAACTTCCCAACAATTAACAAATTCTGAAATCAGAATACAAACCCAGAAAAACTGACTTTATTAAGATGTACCACTTCTGAAAAAGCTTTTAGCTAATCTCCAGGACATGTAGATAGTGGTATGGCCAGACTGAAATACTGATCATATGACACAGTGCAACTGATTAAATATTTAGAGAAACCTACATTTTAAAGGAGAATTTGATAACATTGCAACCTAATGAGTGGATATCTAACAGAATAATATTAAGTGCTACTAAAAAAAGGAATTCTAGGGACCTGAGGACATGACTCAGAGGCTGAAGTCACTTGCTTACACAAAGCCTGCAAGCCAGGTTCAGTTCCCTGACAGCTAAGTAAAGCCAGACACAAAAAGAGGTGCGTGCATCCGGTGTGCGTTTATTGTGGCAAGAGACCTCGGACAAGAGACACAGGTGCACATACACACAAAAAATATATATATTTTAAAGTATTTTATCTATTCATTTATTTGAGAAAAGGAAGCAGAGAGAGAGAGAGATAATGGGTATACTAGGGCCTCTAATCACAGCAAATGAACTCCAGACATATGCGCCACCTTGTACATCTGGCTTATGTGGGTACTAGGGAATTGAAGCTGGGTCCTTAGGCTTCGCAGACAAGGACTTTAACCACTACGTCATCTCTCCAGCCCCTAAATAAATATTTTTAAAAATACTTTTATGTATTTATGAGAGTGATTTTGAACATGAGTGTATCAGGGTCTGCTGCCACTACAAATAAACTCCAGACTCATGAGCCACTTTGTGCATCTGACTTTACATAGGTACTGGGCAATTAAACCCAAGTCATCAGGCCTTACAAGAAAGTCTCAGATACGGCTTTAGAAATTTGAAGTGTTAGAACTGTTAAAGACAATGAGGACTCTTGAAGTTGAACTAAATGTATTTTGTACTATGAGATGGCCATGAGCCTTTGGAGACAAGCGGTGGAAGGTTATGACTTAAATGTGAAATGTTTGAGTGTCAAGTTGACAAGGGGTGGATCTGTGATGGTTTTTATGGGTTGTCAACTTGACAGGACCTAGAATCACCTGTGAGGGATTATGTAGACTAAGTTGGCCTCTACATGTCTGTGAAGGATTATCACACTTAGGTTAATTAACATGGGAAGACCCACAGTAGTGTGTATAAAAGGAGAGACAACTCTGCTTTCCTCACCATGGACTGAATGTGAGCAGCTTCTTTATGCTCCAGCCAAACGCCTTCCCTGCCATGAGGGTCTGTCACCTGGAACTGTGAATTCAAATAAACCCTTCCTCCCTTAAAAAACTGATTTTTGTCAGGTATTTTTTTCCTAGCAATGGTAAGATAATAATTCAAGGCAATACAGTCTGAAGAAAAACTAAGTATAAAATTGAAATTTTTATTGTGTGTGTGTGTGTGTGTGTGTGTGTGTGTGTGCGCGCGCCAGTCTTAACTGGCCTGCCAGCTTCTGGATTCTCCTGGCTCTGCTTCCTATTGCCATAGGTGTGCTGGGATTACAGACACGTGAGTCACTTTGCATCAGGCTTTACAGGATGCTGGAAAATTGAACTTGGGCTGGCAGGCTTGCAAGCAAGCACTTTTAGTCATGGAGCCATCTCTTCAGCCCCAAAATCAATTTAAAAAGTGTTAGCAAATGAAGAAAGAAAAAAATATACACATACAAAAATATATATTATGATTTAAGAAGTGTATACCTATGATATAGAAAAATATACTGGACAATATATACTAAATTCTGCATTTTACTATATATAATGCAAATTTCACAAGAATTAGGAAAATGCCAGGTGTGGTGGTACACATCTGTAATCCCAGCACTCAGGAGGCGAAAGAAAGAGGATTGTGAATTTAAGGCCAGACAGGGAAACGATGCTAGATTGGCAGAAATAGTAGTAGTAAATAAGTAAATTAGGAAAATGTATATATCTATATACACATACTTATAAAATTCATGTTACCAAAGAGGAAATGTCAAATTCTGAATGATAATAAATAGTCTCATTCAGACTGGCAATCCTAGACAATACACTGTTTCAATTAACCGACAAGCCAGTATCACTTCTAAGTTTAGCAGATCCCTATATTCTAACCTCCTGCTAATTTCATTAGGCTCTATGGACCTTTGTACATAGAAAACAAAACACCAGAATGAATCTGCATATTTAAAGCACAGAGGAAAGGAACACTATATCTGGGTTCCTTGGATTTCTGGTTGATTCTAGTCCAGTGAGGCCTGGCTGTATTTTTTTTTTTACACAGATATGTATTTCTTGTTAAAATTTTTCTTCTTTTTAATAGATTTTTAGCTTCTTACAATCAAAAGAGCCTGATCAAAACAGGCAACAGACTTTTTAAGTTGAAATCTAAAAGCCTGCAATGTCTAAGCAAGCCAATTTTATAGCCAAACAATGGTTTTTAAAAAGTACATGGAAACATGAAACTTCCTAATCAGTGCTATTCATGAGCATCCTCTACTCTGCATCACAGAATTTGAGCTAAAATGCACTCAAAGAAAATGCATGACATTAACATAGCAATAATCATTCTCAATACTACAATGCCTATAAAATTAAAAACTACATTTAACTACATTTTCGTGACAGTGGCTTTCAAACCATTTTAGGCAACAGAACATTTTCTCCTAGTGAAATCTTAGGTTCACACCCAATGCAAAGAACAGACGAGAGCAGATCTCTGGCAAAAACATGCACATGTCTGGATGGATCCATGTGTGCACACGTGAGCCTGCGGCAGAAAACCCTGTCTAACAGCCAGCATTTTCCACTGTGCCAGAGACTCCTGAGGAATCACTAGGGAACCCTGTGGTCTATAGGAGTTGAAGGTTGACAACCATCGTGTGAGAAAAGGTCACCCCCTATTTATTCTACATGCTAATGTCACAACCAGGACACCCAATCAATCACGACTATTTACCTGTGAGCTCTGAAACTTTTTCCATCAACATAAATCTCAATGTCTGGACAATAATGCTCCACATACAGCTTCAATAAATCTTTTCCTAATTCAGATGCAGGTCTCAAGCCATAATTACCTTGAAAAGAGAAAAAGACTAAAAATAGTACCCATAATATTATAAACATCCCCTAATTTTATTTTCTAATGAGAGCAAGAAGCTTTCGCATTATTTCAATCAGCTGGAATATTTAAATGGCAAACTCATAATAAACCAGATATTTAAAAAATTTTATTTATTAGAGAGAGAGAGAGAGAGAAAATGGGTGCACCAGGGCCTCCACCCACTATAAACAAACTACAGATGCATGCGCTCCCTTGTGCATCTGGCTAACGTGAGTCCTGGGGAATTGAACCTGGGTCCTTTGGTTTTGCAGGAAAGCACCTTAACCACTAAGCCATCTCTCCAGCCCTAAACTAGATATTTTAAACTACCTATACTTCCTACTTTGTTGAGATAGGCATTTCTACTTACACTCTAATACAGATATACCTTCAAATAAATACACTGAAACAGAATAATCATAAAATTACACACAAAAATCACAAAAATGAATTTACTTTATGAACATCTGAATTAAAAAGTCAGAAATGTTTCCAATCTCAATTATTCTTTTCTAGCACTTATTTCCTCCCTGTTCCCTCCAGAGGTCCATTTGTTAAAGGCTTAGTCCCCACTGTGAAGCTATTGGTGGCACTGTAGACTTGTAGGAGGGGGAACCAAGTAAAAGGTCCTTAAGTCACTGGGGATATGCCCCTAAAGGGATTATGGAACTCTGGCCTCTTCACACCCCCTTCTCTCTGATAGGGTCTAATGTAGCCAAGGCTGGCCTCATACTATGTAGCTGAGGATAACCTTGAACTTCTGATCCTCCTGCCTCTCTCTCTCTTTTTGAGGTAGGGGTTCTCTCTCCAGCCCTTAAAAAACTTTTTATTCAAAGCCAGATGTGGTAAATCACACCTGTTATCTCAGCACTTGAGGACCACCATGAGTTTAAGGCCAGCCTCACTACAGAGGGAGTTCTGAGACCCTGCCTCATAAAAATATAAAATAAAATGAATAAATAAATAAAATAGCAAAACAAACAAGCAAATAAAAAGCACCTCTTCTTCACAAAACTCACTACTTAGTATCAAAACAATTAAAAGAAACACATACATAATAACTGAAAAATACACTGGATATCACACTTCATAGATACAGATCACTGTATATCGTAACATACATGTATTACACTGTCAAATATGACCCAAGACTACCCCCATACTTTTGGGATTCTATACAATGAATTGAATGAATTACAATCTAACTCAGTAAGTAAACAAACCAAAACCTAACTCAATAGTATATAGTTTTGGTAGTATAGCCAAATATCAACCAATCACAAGCAGCCAAACCTCACTCAATCACAGGCAGCCAACTGATCAGACTATGTCCAAATAAGGCCAAGGCCTAGCTGCAACCAATAAAGCTATTTCTTTACTTCCATGCTCTGTCCAGAAATACTGTCCAGGTTTATTGTCTCTATTTTTTTAATTTATTTTTATTTATTTATTTGAGAGGGAGTCAGAGAGAGAGGCAGGCAGAGAGAAAGAGTGAATGGGCACGCCAGGGCCTCCAGCCATTGCAAACGAACTCCAGATGCATGTGCCACCTTGTGTATCTGGCTTATGTGGGTACTGGGGAATCGAACCAGGATTCTTGGGCTTTGCAAGCAAGTAAGCCATCAGTAAGCCATTTCTCCAGTCCTGTCTCTATTTTTTTTTATATATTTTATATTTATCTGACAGAAAGAGGAGAGACAGAGAGAAAGAGACAGAATAGGGGTGCCAGGGCCTCTAGCCACTGCAAACAAATTCTAGATGTGTGTGCCCCTTGTGCATCTGGCTAAGGTGGGTCTCAGGGAATCGAACCTGAGTCCTTTGGCTTTGCAGGCAAGCACCTTAACCGCTGAGCCATCTCTCCAGCCCCCGTCTCTATTTTTTTTTAGTTTAATTAGGGTTGTCTGCATGAGCATGGGTGGGGAGTATTTATCAGAGCATGTGGGTCCTACAAGTAGATACTCCACTGTAGAAAAATGTCCTCCATTCCCCCAGCCACCAATTAACTACCTGTCACACCTCATGGAGGAATGAGAGCCTCATACCCTCCTCCACCATCCATGGATGCAGCGCTGAAAGGCCCGGTATTGTGTGGGTCTTGTGCAAGTTATAACAGCCGCTGTGAGGATGTGAGTACAACAACCATGTCATGCTTGGAAGATGGTGCCCTCCCCATCCTCCAGCTCTCTTAATATTCTTCCTTCCCCCTCTTTGCATTGCTCCTTGAGCCTTGACGGTGACATAGTGACTTTAGAGTCACTTACTCTCAGCACTATGATAAATTTCGAGTTTCCTCAGTAGTCATGAACCTCTACAAAGAGAAGCTTCTCTGATCAATGCTGGGAAAGTCACTAAGATATGGGCATAAACACGCATATTTAGAGGCCAATTTGATGGGCACAACAAATCCACTTAGCCAAACAACAGTAGCTTCTCTCAGGGCCTATGACCCTCCCAGCCATAGGCCCATTTTTCAGTACCAGGCATGAATTTCCTCCCATGGAATGAGCCTCAAACAATTATGCCACTACCAGTGAATACATCCTGCTTAGTTGACTGTTGTGTAGTTGGCAGGTCCACTGCTAGGTAAGATTGTGGATGACTTTTATTCACCAGCAGCTTGAATAACACCTTCCAGTACTATGATAGCTAGCCAGCAGGAAGGAAGATTCTAGCTCAATTCCACCTTGACTTTTCAGTGTCCTGCAATCGAAACAAGTGATGTTTTCAGCAATAGGGTCTTACCATGTAATTCTTGTGGGCAACCAAGATCACAGGCAACAACCTGTGTTGTTTTGGGGGCCTCCCTGATGAACAACTTCACTGGGATTTTCCTATAACAACCTATGGTTTCTAGGAGTAGCATTATCATCCACTCAGGGTACTTCTGTTCAAATCCATATGGCTTTTTCAAGTCTTTAAGTTAACCCTCCCTCCTCTCTTCCTTGCTATCCCCACATAAACCTTTCTAGCCCAAGTATTTGCCTCTCTGCTTTCATATCATATGTGTTCTACTATCCCCTTCTTTAAGCCCTCCCCCATCTCATGGCCATTTCTAACTTCCTGGCCTTTTATGGCTCTTACTCCAGCTACACACATATCTAAAAATTTGTAGCTAAGATCCACAAAAGAGCAAGAACATGGCACTTGTCTTTCTGAGTCTGTTTTATATTTCTTAGTATAATATTTTCCAGATCCACCCATTTTCCTGCAAATTTCATTTTCCTTTATAGCTGAACAAAACTCGATTGTGTATATGTACAACATCTTCATTATCCATTCATCAGTTGATGGGCATCTGGGCTTAGTCCATTTCCTAGTTATTGTGAAAAGAGCAGCAGTAAAAATGGCAGAGAAAGCACCTCTATAGTAGAGCATAGAGTCCTTAGGGGATATAGCCAGGAGTGGTATAGCTGGGTCATATGACAGTTCCATTCAGAGTTTCTGAGAAACCTCCATACTAATTTCCATAGCAGCTCCACCAGTTTGCACTCCCACCGGCAGTAAACAAGGGTCTCTCCCCCGGCCACACCCTCTCCAGCATTTGTTATCAGTTTTTCCCTGATACCAGATATTTAGACCAGAGTAAGATAAAGTCTCAAAGTAGTTTTAATTTGTGAAAGTTGTTGGACATTTTAAAACTATTAATCATTTATGTTTCTTCTTTTGAGAACTCTGACTAGGTGTGGTGTTTTTTTATATCCTAGGTATTAATCCTCTGTCAGGTATATAGCTGGCAATTCTTCTCATTCTGTAGGCTGCCTCTTGACTCAGGTCATGGTTTCCTTTGCTGCACAATAGCTTTTTAGTTTCATGTCTCCCATTTGTTGCCTTATTCCCTCGGAAACCAGAGTCCTAAACAGAAAGTCTTTCCCTATTCCTTTATCTTAGGTTGTAATTCCTATGTTTCTTTTAGCTATTTCGGTTTTAGGCCTTATTTTGAAGACACTGATTTATTTGGTGTTGATTTTTTTACAGGAAGAGAGATAAGGATTTAGTCTTATGCTTCTTTCTTTTTAAAAAATATATTTATTTATTTGATAGCGAAAGAGAGGGGAAGAGAGAGTGAGAGAATGGGTGTGGAAGGGCTTCTAAAGCCACTGCAAACGAACTCCAGATGCATGCACCCCCCTGTGCATCTGGCTTATGTGGGTCCTGGAGAATTGAACTGGGATCCTTTGGCTTTGCAGGCAAATGCCTTAACCGCTAAGCCATCTCTCCAGCCCCCCACTCTTTTATTTTTATTATTTATTTGAGAGTGACAGAGAAAGAGGCAGAGAGAAAGACAGAGAGAGTGAGAGAATGGGCACACCAGGGCCTCCAGCCACTGCAAATAAACTCCAGATGCATGCACCCTCTTGTGCATCTGGCTAACGTGGTTCCCGGGGAATTGAACCTGGGTCCTTTGGCTTTGCAGGAAAATGTTTTAACCACTAAGCAATCCCTACAGCCCTAGTCTTATTTTTCTACACATAGATATCCAGTTTCCCCAGCACTATTTGTTGAAGATGTTTTCCTATTTCCAATGTCCATTTTTGGCATCTTTGTAAAAAATGAGGTAGCTATAGTTAATTGGACTTAACCTGGATAATGTATTCTATTCCACTGGTCTACATGTCTGTTTCTATGCTAGTCCTGTGCTGTTTTTATTACTATAGCTCTGTAGTATAACTCAAAATCAGGTATAGTGATATCTTCAACAGTATTCTTTATGCTGAAAATAGTTTTGACTATTTGGGTTTTTTTGTGCTTCAATATGAATTTTAAGATTGATCTTTCCCCTATTTTCTGTGAAGAATAATACTAGAATTTTGATTAGGATTGTATTGAATCTGTAGATTGCTTTTGGTAGTAATGCCATGTTCATATTGATTCTTCCAATCTATGGGCCTGGGAGATCTTTCCTTCTTCTAGTGTCTTCCTCATTTCTTTCTTTGGTGTTTTGAAGTTTTCATTGCAGGGCTGGAGAGATGGTTCAGATTCCTCAGGACCCACATAAAGCCAGGTGCACAAAGTGGTGCATGCTTCTGGAGTTTGTTTGCAGGAGCAAGAGGCCCTGGAGCACCTGCTCACTTGCTTGCTCCCTCCCTCCCCCTCCCTGTCTTTCCTCTGCAAATAAAAAAAATTTTAAGTTTTCACTGGGGCTGGAGATATGGCTTAATGGCTAAGGCAATTGCCTGATTCAATTCCCCAGTATCCACATAAACCAGATGGAGTTCATTTGCAGTGGCTAGAGGCCTTGGTGTGCCCATTCTCTCTCCCTTCCTCTCTCAAATAAAAAAATATTTTAAAAATGTTTTCATTGTAGAAATCATTTACTTCCTTGGTTAGGGCTATTCCAAGATAAAGTTGTTGGGGTGTGTGTGTGTGTGTGTGTGTGTGTGTGTCTACTGTGAACGGGACTATTTTCCTGATTTTTTTCTTAGTGTGTTTGTCATTGACACATAAGAAGGCTGTTGACATTTGTGTATTGACTTTGGATCCTGTCAATTTGCTGAAAGTGTTGATTAGCTCCAGAAGTTTTTGTGGAGCTTTAGGGTCTAATATATATAATCATATCATCTGCAAATAGGAAAAGTTTGACTTCTTCCCTTCCTCTTTGTAGTCCTTCTATTTCTTTCTCTTGTCTTATCACTCTGAGACTTCAAGCACTATATTAAATAGCAGTGAAGACAGTGGACACCCTTGCCTTGTTCAGATCTTAGAGGAATTGCCTCAAGTTTTCTCCATTGTGCATGATGGTACCTACAGGTTTGTCTACATGGTCTTTATTGTGTCTCACCAGGGTCTCTATCATGAAGGATTATTCTTTTGTCAAGGCCTTTCTGAATCTTCTGAGATGATCTTGGGGTTTCTGTTCTGAGTCTATTTTTGTGATGTACTACATTTATTATGTATCTCTGGAATGGAGCCAACTTGACAGAGGTGAGTGATCTTTGATATATTCTTGAATTAAGTTGGTAAGTATTTTATTGAGAAATTTTAAGTCCATGTTCGTCAAGGATATTGGTCTGTTTTCTTTTTTTGGAATATAGCTTAATCTATTAAATTTGTATTTTATATAAAATATAACAGGTTATACTCTTCCATCTCCACGCCCCAGGCCCTGCTACTCTAGGCGCCCTCCCCTGTGGTGCTATGATATTTATCGTGGGGTTTGTTGTCTTTATCTGGTTTTGCTATTTGTGCCATGCTGGCATTGTACACAGAGTTAAGGAATGTTCCCTCCTTTTCTACTGAACGACATAATTTGACAAGCACTGGTTTCACTTCTTTAGAGGCTTGGTAGAATTCTGCAGTGGGATGATCCATCTGGACCTTGACTTTTTGGGTGGGCTGGGAGATTTTTTTATTACCAAATTATTTATCTCATCTTGGTTTAACTGTGGTATGTCATATGCATCTAGAAATTCCACCATTTTCTTTAGATTATCCAATTTGGTGGAATATAGGGTTTTTTGTTTGTTTATTATTTATTTATTAATTTGAGAGCAACAGACAGAAAGAGGCAGATAGATAGAGAATGGGAGTGCCAGGGTCTCCAGCCACTGTAAACGAACTCCAGATGCATGTGCCATCTTGTGCATCTGGCTTACGTGGTTCCTGGGGAATAGAGCTTCGAACCAGGGTCCTTGGGCTTCACAGGCAACACTTAAACACTAAGCCATCTCTCCAGGCCCTGGAATATAGGTTTTTAAAGTATGTCCTAATGATTTTCTTGATTTCATTGGTACCTGCTGTAATGGCTCCTTTTTTTCATTTCTAATTTTATTGATTTGGGTCTTCTCTTTCTTTTGGTTAATTTGGCTAGAAGTTTGTCAATCTTGTTGACAGTTTCAAAGAACCATCTCCTTGTTTCATTGAATTTTTTTCCATTTCTATTTCATTGATTTCTGCCCTGCTCTTAATTATTTTTTTTTTTGCCTAGTACTTTTGGGTTTTCCAAAGGCTTTGTTTTTCTAAGATTTGGGGGTACATCATTAAATTATTTGAGATCTCTCTGTTTTTGTAATGTAGGCTCTTGGAGCTACTGACTTCCCTTCAAGTACTGCCTTCGTTATATTCCATAGGTTTTGGTATGTTCTGTTTTCATTTTCTTTCAATTCTAGGAAGTTTTCATCTTGATTTCTTCATGACCCATTCATTATTCAATAGTGTGTGTTTTAACATTTTATTTTTATTTATATTATTTATGAGAGAGAGAGAGAGAAAATGGGTGTGCCAAGGCCTGTAGTCACTGCAAGGTAATTCCAGGCACATGCGCCTTATGTGGGTTCTGGGAATTCAAACCTGGCTCCTTCAGCTTTGCGGGCAAAGGCCTTAATTGCTTAGCCATCTCTCCAGCCCAATAGTGTGTTTTTTAATCTCCATGAGTTTGTATATTTTATGGAGTTTTTCTTGTTATTTCTACCTTTATTGTATTGTGATCATATAAAATATAAGGAGTCTTTTAATTTTCCTATACTTGCTGAGGCTTTCTTTGTGTCCTAATATGTGATCTAGTTTAGAGAAGGTTCTATGGGCTGCTAAGAAGAATGTGTATTTTATACTGTTTGGATGGAATGCTCCGATGGAACGTTTGATCATTTAACTCCAACGTATCTCGCTTATTTATTTGTCTAGGTGACCTGTCTACTGGTGAGAGTGGAGTATTGAAGTCACCGCTATTACTGTTGGGATTTGTCTCGGACTTATTTTCTAGTAGATTTTATTGTATGAAATTGGATGCATCTGTGTTTGGTGTATATGTTTAGAAGTGTAATGTCTTCTTGGTGGATTGTTCCCTTAATCAGTTATGAAGGGATATTCTTTATCAATTCAGAGTAATTTTTAAAAAATATTTTTTATTATTTTATTTTTGAGAGAAAGAGGTAGGGAAGTGGGGAGAATGCGCACACCAGGGCCTTGGAAGCTGCTGTGAATGAACTCCAAACGCATGTGCCCCTTTGTGTGCAAGTGAGACATTGAATGCTAGCATCATGGCATCTGGCTACATGGGACCAGAGATTCAAACATGCATTCTTAGGCTTTGCAGGCAAGTGCCTTAACCATTAAGTCATCTCTCCAGCTGTCTTCAGAGAAATTTTTTTTTTTTTTTTGGGAGAGAGGCACAGAGAGAGAGACAGAGAGAGAGAGGGAAAGGAAGACAGATAGAAATGGGCATGCCAGCAGCCTCTCAGCTGCTGCAAACGAAGCCCAGATGCATGTGCCCCCTTGTGGTCAAGTGCGACATTGCGCCCTTGTGTCACTTTGCATCTGGCTAAATGTGGGACCTGGAGATTGGAACCGCCAGAGATTGGAACCAGCGTTCTTTAGGCTTAGGAGGCAGGCGCCTTAACCGCTAAGCCATCTCTCCAGTCCTCTTCAGGGAAATTTTGATCTAAAGTCTAGAGGGGGGCTGGAGAGATGGCTTAGCGGTTAAGGCACTTGCTTGCAAAGCTAAAGACCCAGGTTCAATTCCCCAGAACCCACGTAAGCCAGATGCACAAGGTGGCGCATGTGTCAGGAGTTCATTTGCAGTGGCTGGAGGCCACGATATGCCCTCTCTGTCTCTATCACTTTGTCTCTCTCAAATAAATAAAAAATAAAATATTTATAAGGTCTATTTGGTCAGGTATTGAAACAGAAATACCTGCTTGTTTCCTCATTCTATTTGCTTGTAATATCTTTTTCTTTTTAAATTTTTTTAAAATTTCTTTTTATTTTTATTGATTTATTAGAGACAGAGAGAAGGAAAGAGAGAGAGAAAGAAAAAGCACCACTGCAAATGAACTCCAGACACACATGCCACCATGTGCATCTGGCTTACATGGGACCTGGAGAATCAAACCTGGGTCCTTAGGCTTCACAGGCAAGTGCTTCAACTGCTAAGCAAAGGAGCTGCGTGATGCCAACTGCTAAGCCATCTCTCCAGTCCTGTAATATCTTTTTCTATTGTTTTACCCTAAAGTGGTTTAACAGTGAGGTGAGTTGTTTGAAGGCAGTAAAAGGAGGATGAATCCTGTTTTTTGTTCTTTGTTCCTTCCTTTTTGTTTTTATTTTTCCAGGTAGGGTCTCACTCTAGCTCAGACTGGCCTGGAATTCACTCAGGCTGGCCTCAAACTCTCCGAGATCCTCCTACCGCTGTTTGGTCTCACTTTAGCCCAGGTTGACCTGGAACTCAGCCTGTAGACCCAGGCTTGCCTTGAACTCACAGTGATCCTCTTACCTCAGACTCCCAAGTGCTGGGATTAAAGGTGTGTATTACCTCACCAGGCTAGATCCTGTTTTTGGATCCAGTCTGTTAGCTTGTGTCCTTTGATTGTGGCACTTAGATTATTAATATTCAGAGTTATAATTCAGTCTTTGTTAATTCTTACTGCCCCAGAACAATTACAATTGGCCTTCTACATCACCAAACTCTGTATCTGCATATTCAACAACTCAGATGAAAACTATATTAAAATACCCTGAGATATATATACTCAGTAGTAAGAGTGTTTGCCCACAAGCACAAGGCCCTGAGTTTACTCCCTTGTAACCCACCCCCTCTGATAAAAACTACTGAATGGGAAAAAAAAAAAAAAACTATTGGAAATTTCACAAGTGAAACTTGGATGTGACACATAACAAGCAGTATCCTGGAAAATGAAGTAATGTGGTCAGATCCCGCCCCTGTGGCAGTCTCCTGCCATTTCATTCACTTGTGCTACTCATCCGCCCTCTTATTAGTGGGCTATGTAGTTAAGCCCCAGTAGCTCCATCTGTGCTGAACGTACAGACTTTTTCCTAGTCACTCTTCCCTAAACAATGCTGCATAACAACTATAACAACTATTTACAGATCATTTGCGTGGTGTTTGGGTACTACATGTAATCAAGAGATCATTTAAACTTTAAACAAGAGAATGGAAATAGGTTGTAAGCAAATCTAACCATTTTATTAAGGAAACTGTCAGCCGATCCTGGTCTCCAAAGTGAAAGGAAGTACTGAGACAATCCTCTGTGTAAAACAAGGCACAAATGTATTAATAATAGCAACCTTTCAATCTCTCAAAGAGTTCTGCTTTCGACAAATATAACGTCATCCTTCCTATATATCACTGTTCATTATAAGGCTTCTGCTTAGATCTCCAAGCCCAAATCTTCTCTTACTACATCCCCTCCTGTCCCCTAACCATCCAATTCCCACAATAAATGATTTCTGGTTTTGCAAATAAGCTGTATTTCTGACTTTTTCTGCTTCCAAGCATGCAATCATGTTTACTTTGTTGGAAAATTCTTCCCTCAAATTATTTTTGCTGAGTTAATTTGATTTTCTTTTGGATTTAACTAAGCAGTCACTTCCTGCTGAGCCTGGCAGCACAGGCCTATGATTGTAGCTTCTGGGGAGGCTGAGGCAGGAAGACGATAAAAGTTTAAGGCCTGTCTGGGCTTCAAAGTAAGTTCATAGCCAGCCTGTACAACTCAAGGAGACCCTGTCTCAAAATACTAAGTATAAAGATGGTTGGGGATATAGCTTAAGTGGTAGAGTGCCTGCCTAGCTTATATGAAAAATTACAATCCCCAGGTCTGCAAACAAAGTAACACAGAATAAAACAACAGCAGCAGCAACAAAAGGAGTCACTTCCACCACACAGCTTTTTTTGGAAGCCTGTATGCCCTATCTGTGTCCTCTTAACAAGCTGTACCTCGCTTACCTGACTATATCTCCAACTAGACTCTGTGACAGGAACAATACTTTGTTCATTTTTTTCTTTAAACATAGTGCAAAGTAGATACTCAAAGATTTGGTAAGTGACTAGAATGGCAGTCATGAGTATATAGTAAGTATAAAGACACAGAGGAGTCAGAACAGAATTTCTTTGGGAAACATCAAGTAATTCAATAAGGCTATTACTCGAGAGGTACAGTTTGTGGAGAGAGGAGGAAGCAAAGGCTGAAGCAGAAGCCAATTCACTAAACTGCCTGATACCACGGAAAGGAAAGGAATTGTAGAGTTAAGGTAATGGCACAGGAGAGCACTGAAGAATCTCAAGAAGGGGAACGCTCCAACCAGTCTTACAGTTAACATTAGCACGGAACTCAAATGGAGGGGAGCACAACTGGGAGCCTTTTAGGAATTCTCAAGCACAACAGCAAAATCCTAAGAAAAAGAGAGGAGGATAAAGAAAAATAAGTATTTAAGAATATTTTAAACCAGGCCTGATGGCACATGCTTTTAATCCCAGCACTCAAGATGCAGAGGTAGGAGGATTGCCATGAGTTCAAGGCCACCTTGAGACTACATAATGAATTCTAAGTCAGTCTGGGCCAGAACAAGACCCCACCTTAAAAAAAAAAAACAACTAAAATAATATTTAAGAGCTGGGGAGATAGCTCACTGGCTAAAGGCACTTGCCTGCAGAGGCTGCTGGCTCATGTCAACTCCCAGCACCCACATAAAGGAAGAAGCACAAAATGGCACTTCCATATGGAATGTGCAGTGACAAGAGGACTTGGAGCACCCATTCTTTCACTTCTCCTTCTCTCTGCTTGAAAATAAATATTTTTTGATATTTTAAATAACAATATTTTAGATAGGAAACTTCTAGGTAAGATGGCAGTGTAGTAGCCATGCCAAAGCAGCTTAGGGGGAAAATAAGCAGAAAAATAGCAAAATAAATTCTTCTACAAAAGAGTGAAGGTGTATAAGGAATTATCAATATCAGCAGAGAAGTAGGAGAGACCAAGATCTAGTGACCACAGAAGCAGGCAGAAAGAGATCCTACAGTGGTGTCTACCTATTTGGCCACCAGGCTCTGCCTGAGCCACAGGAGAAGCCAGGTGAAGAGATTTTCCACCCACACCAGCCTCTTCCTCCTCCTCGCAAAGTAAAAAAACAAAACAAAACAAAAAAACCTGAAGGAGAAGACAGCAAGGCCAGCTAAGATCATGAGGAGGACCTCGAGGACCTTGGGGACCAGCTACACAGCTTCAATACAACTCAGGCACTCTCAAAAGACTCTCCTCCCCCCAACCACCAATGCCTGCAAATACTGAAGACCTGGGGTTAGGAACTCAGCTACACAGGACCCAGCATAATCACAGCAATAGACTCACTGACCCAGCCAGCCTAGCCAAACCCACAGCACAGTCAAGAAGGACCCAAGCAGGCATGCAGTATAGGTGAGACCAAAGCCATCCCAAAAGGTAACAGGGCCTATTTACACCTGATCAGTACCCATAACAAAGCCTGGTATATAGGCCTGCATTGGAAGTGCTAATCACACCCTCTGTGTAGGAGCACGTTATGTGTTACTTTGATTGATGGTCACCTTTGCCATTCTTAAATAAGAAATATTTGTGTTGGGGGCAACACACAACCTTAGGGAATCTAACTTTGTCAGATGATCTGTTTGTTTTAATACCCTATCTTACATAAATACTCCATGCTGGTTTTGATTCAATGTGTGTATTGTTTAGTTGAATTTTTAACTACATTCAAAGAAATCAAAAAAGAAAACAAACTCCTAAAGGAGAACACAGGATGAAAAAAGGAGGTCAATACAAGACATGAGTAAGGAAACAGAAGAAAAAAAAAGCCAATCAGAAATACTAGCACTGAAAAACACAGTCAGTGAAATAAAAAAAAAAAAAACTCTGTGGAAAGTCTCACCAATAGAATGGATGAAGGAGAAGACAGAATATCTAAACTAGAAGACCAGGTGGCAGACTTAATACAGTCCAACAAAGAGAAAGACAAGTTAATAGAAAGGTATGATTGGGAATTCCAAGATATCTGGGACACTATGAAAAGATCAAACATAAGAATTCAGGGTATAATAGAAGGAGAAGAATTTCGCTCCAAAGGCATAGAAGAAAATTTCCCCCAAATTGGGAGAGATTCCAATGCAGATACAGGGAGTTTTTAGAACACCAAACAGACAAAACCTGGAAAGAACCTCTCCTTAACATATTATAATTAAACTACTAAACATGAAAACCAAAGAAAATATACTGAAAGCAGTTACAGAGTAAAAGGCCCCAAGTCACTTATTAAGGCAAGCCCATCAGGATCACAGAAGATTGCTCAACATAAACTTTAAAAAACCAGAAGGGGGGCTGGAGAGATGGCTTCATGGTTAAGGTGCCTGCCCACTAAGCCTAAGAATGTCAGTTCCAATCTCCAGGTCCCACGTTTAGCCAGATGCAAAGTGACGCAAGGGCACAATGCTGCACTTGCCCAAGGGGGCGCATGCATCTGGATTTCGTTCGCAGTGGCTGAGAGGCTGCTGGCGTGCCCATCTCTGTCTTCCTCTCCCTCTCTCTCTCTGTCTCTCTGTGTCTCTCTCCAAAATAAAATATATATATAACAAAAGGGCTTGGAATGATGTATTTCACATTCTGAATGATAACCACTGTCAACCAAGATTATTTTATCTAGAAATGCTATTCATCCAAATTGATGGAGAAATCAAGACATTCCACAACAAAAACAGGCTAAAGGAATATATGACTATTAAGCCAGTTCTACAGAAAATACTTGAAGGATCCTCCACACTGAAGAGAAACAAAAGCACACACAGGAGGAAAGAGAAAAAAACCAAACCATACTCAAATAATAGTTAATACAAGAGAGTAAAGAGAAAACAGAAAGCACTATAAAACAAGAAGAATGGAGAGAATAAATACATACCTTTCAATAATAACTCTTAATATCCTTGGCCTCAATGCCCCAACCAAAAGGCACAGGCTTGCAGGCTGGATTAAAAAGCAGGATCCTTCTGTTTGTTGCCACCAAGAAACTCACCTCTCCATAAAAAACAGATACTATCTTAGGGTGTAAGGATGGAAAATGGTATTTCAAGCAAATGGGTCTAGGAAACAAACAGGTGTTGCTATCCTAATAAGTAGATGAACAGATTACTGGGGATACAATAGCCTAAGTGAGGTCATGGGAAGAGATTTATTAAAAGAGTAGGGGAGGGTTAATCAAGATGTTGTGAATAAGTCATATGGAAACCTGCTTTTTTGGATAATGGCACACCCAGAATCCATAGACTATTACTAGAAAAATTTCAGTGCCAAGAATAATTGTTGGCCAGGGAGGTTCCTGATGCCCCAAAACATTACAGGTCATTGACAAGGCTCTTGGTTTTTCCCAGGAATAGACCCCATTGCTTAAGACTCCACATGCTGGGCTACAAGATCACTGAGAAATCAAGCTGGAGCTGAGCTGAAAATCTCCTCCCTAATGTAGACTAGCTGATGGAAAGCTAGAAAAAGCTGCACTGCATGCAGCTCTATGGGAGAGAGAAGTTATTGGCAGTGAAAACAGTGGACACTGAAAGCTTTAAGTTTGGCCAAACAGGCCAAATAACTGAATGAGTGTAATAGTGGCATATCTGTTATGGAGGAAACTAGCTACTCTCTGATTGGACTGGAAGCTCACTCCATGGAGGGAATACATGCCTGGTATTGAAAACCTAATCAAAAGCTTGTGGTGTGGGAAGTCATGAGCCCTAGGAGTGTAATGGTCTGCTCTTGTCTGGCTAAATGCATTTATTATGCTCACCACAGTGCCCTATAAGCACTTTACTTAATGTTCATACCCATATATTAATGGTACTCTCACTTTTGGTTAGAGAAAGTTCTCTTTTCAGATGGTGGTGACCATTGGAATGACCCAAAAGGCACTGAAGTACTAAGAAGTGACAGAGGAGTATTCAGCACTGTAATATCTCTGTAATATCATCCAAGGCTCAGGGTCCTTTGCAGAAGAGGTGGTGCAAAGAATTAAAGAGCCAAAGGAAGGGTAGGACTGCTTACAATGCAATTGTTCAGACAGAAATTGGCCTCAATATCCATGACCTCACAGTTCCTAGCACTATCTTCACAAGACCCTCATAATAGGAGGAAAAGATGATGATGTCAAAATAAAAGAGAGGGGCTGGAGAAATGGCTTAGTGGTTAAGGTTCTTGCCTTTGAAGACTAAGAACCCATGTTTGACTCTCCAGATCCCACATAAGCCAGACGCACAAAGGTGAGCCAAGTGCAAGGTCACACATGCTCACTAGGTGGCGCAAGCAGTGGCTGAGGCCCTGGCATGCCAATTCTCTCTCTAAAAAATTTTTAAAATTAAAAAAATTAAAAATAAATTAAAAATAAAACAAAAGAGACTAATGAAAAGGGGGAGGGGATATGATGGAGAGAGAATCTGTGAAGGTGAAAGTAGGGGAGGGAGGGAATTACCATGGTTTATTGTTTGTAATTATGGAAGGTGTCAATAAAAAAAGTTAAGAAAATATTTTAGTAAAATAAATTAAAATATTTAAAATATTTTATTATAAATAAAAGTATTTTACAAAGAGTATTTAAGAGATAAATCAACAAACATGGATATGAATTGAGTAAAGGATGAGACTGATGGCATAAAATGGTCATCAGGGGCTGGAGAGATGACTTAGCAGTTAACCGCTTGCTTGTGAAGCCTAAGGTCCCTGGTTTGAGACTCAGTTTCCCAGTACCCATTTAAGCCAGATGCACAAGGTGACACATGCATCTGGAGTTCATTTGCAATGGCTGGAGGCCCATTCTCTCTCTGTGTGTGTCTGTTTATTGCTCTCAAATAAATAAAAATAAAAACAAGTTTTTTAAAAAGTGAATGGTCATGATATAATTTACATGGATAGAAAAAGAAAAGGGAGAAGCAGTCAGTTTGAATAGGTGAATTTGGACTTTTTTTTTTTATTTTAGTTTTTTGAGGTAGGGTTTCACTCTAGCCAAGCTGGCCTAGAATTCACAATGTACTTTTAGGCTGGCCTCAAACTCATGGTGATCCTCCTACCTCTGCCTTCCGAGTGCTGGCATTAAAGTCATGCGCCCCATGCCTGGAGATTTTGGGTATTTAAAATATCTTTAAACAGCCATGTCAGTTGCTAGATGTAAAGCTCGGGAAAAACCCAAGAAGAGCATTCATTTAGGAAGCAGAAAGACGCAGCAGTGAAGGAGACTAAGGAGTGGCCCACCGGAAACAAGAAGGCTGCTTCAGGAACGTGTGTCTTAAGCTGATAACCGAGAGGTCACGGTGAACATAGGAACAATGGGAACAAAGGGGTGAAGAGTGCTTTTCACTCAGACTCACTATTTAGCCACTTTAAAGGAGTGCTGTGGGGCCGCTGCAGAGTTCTAGACCAGCAACAAGAAAAGCAGCTATCAAACACCAGTTTGTCTACCGATTGATCTGCATGGCCATCTTCCCTTATGCTTTTGGGGCATAAAAATCCTTAACAATAGAGGCTGGAGAGATTGCCCAGGGGTTAAGGTGCTTGCCTGTGAAGCCTAAGGACCCAGGTTCAATTCCCCAGTACCCATGTAAGCCAGATGCACAAGATGGCACATGGGTCTGGAGTTTGTTTGCAGTGGCTACAGGCCCTGGCATGCCCATTCTCTCTGCCTTTCTCTCTCTGTCAAATAAATAAATAAAATGCATCTTTAAAAATTCTTAATACTAAAATCAGTCTGTAATTACTTCTTAGGGTTATATGACACCGAATTTTATTATACATATGAATAAGCTTACTCCAAAGTCCCAAATATCTATCTATTTATTTATTTATTTATTTATTTATTTATTTATTCCTAAGTATCATGACTGTAATATAAATCTAACCAAGATTAAATCTGTTTGCTGGCTATAACTGCTAACAGAACACTAGTAATAAGATTATTAGTAAACAGATAATTAAAACTATAGTAAATTCTACTACAACATTTGTTTTGAAATATGAGCCTGTAATACAACTGGTATGTCAGGGAATAAATTTTAGCATAACTAAATTTTGTTTGCTTAAGCACAACTTCATAAATAAACATTTCAATGTCATTTATAAAGAAACTTTACCCAGCTAAACCAAACATACCCAAAACTCAAGCACGGTATCTCAGTACATTATATGTGCTATGAGCCACACCATTCATATCTAGTGTTACCAATTTCCACCTAATTTCAGGTAACCAAATATGGAAGACAGTTTTTATAACTATCTTTGCTTGCATCACTGGCTTTTCTCAACAGAGCGTCTGTAAATTTTACTAAATGAAACACTCCTTGGGAGCTAGATAATATATTGCTATAGAAAGATTTACACTTGCCTCCACAGGGGAGAGTTCCCTATACACAAGCAGTGAAAAGATCATCCCATTCACTCCTAACAGGTTTATTACTTTTCAAAGTTAGAACTGGTATCTCCCTCATATTCTCTCTAGAGAGACAACCAGTAGCCTACAAAACACGTAATTTTGGTGTTTACTTCCTGGGTTGCAATCCCACTGGACAGGCAGGGTAACAACAGGCACTTACCGCATCACCTCATGGAGTTTCACAACAGACAACTGGCACTAAGGAACCCCATGAATAACACTGTTTATTCTCTGATTCAGGAACCTTAGGTTTTCTGTCAGAACATCTGCCTACCTAATTAAAATCTTTTTTTCCCACCAATTCATGATAACTCTCCAACTGCAATCATTCTGACATCTGCTTCCACAAATACTTTCATTTTCAAAATACAATACCCCAGTAATATGTTTATATATTTATTTTAAATATAATTATGTATTTCTTAATTGCTTAACACATATAAAACCATTTTTATTAGGTAGCAGTCTTTTTATAAGATTTTATTTTTATTTGTTTATTTATTAGAGACAGAGAGAGTGAGAATGGGCATGCCAGGGCCTCCAGCCACTGTAGACGAACTCCAGATGCATGCACCACCATGTGCATCTGGCTTACGTGGGACCTGGAGAATCGAACAGGGGTCCTTAGGCTTTGCAGGCATGCGCCTTAACCACTAAGCCATCTCTCCAGCCCTTAGGTAGCAATCTTTTAAAAAGGTTTCACAGGCTGGAGAGATGGCTTAGTGGTTAAGGCGCTTGCCTGTGAAGTATAAGGACCCACGTTTGAATCTCTGGATCCCACATAAACCATATGCCCAAGGTGACACAAGTGCGCAAGGTCACACATGCCCACTAGATGACATGTGTATCTGGAGTTTGACTGCAGTGGCTGGAGGCCCTGGCATGCCAATCCTCTCTTTCTTTTTTACTTTCACTGTCACTCTCTCTGATTAAAAAAGAAAAGAAAAGAGATGTACATGTTGTTAGAATTAGTTCTATACCTGTTAAAATGTCTTTCTTGGTGTAGATTAGAATAAGGGCAGAGTCAGTCATAGTAAGCCCAACTTCGTTCTTGGAGAAAGAGAATTAACCACAGTAGTGTTTTCTGTATACTCATTAAACAAACAACAAAAACTGGTAGAGCCATTTTTAAAATATGCTTTTCTATAATAGCATCAGAATATAATTATTTTCATTGCTATAAAACTTTATAACCCAACAAAATATCTCACCATTGGAAATTAAATTATCAGCTCTACCAGTGACATCCTCTGGAATTTCATGCTTTTCAGAGCAATTAGGTGAATTTTTACTTTCTTTTAAATTGAGGTCATGATTTTTCTGTGGCATTTCATCCAATACCATTTTCTTAAGAATTTCCTCTTCATAGTTTTTTATGCTTCTGTTTGATGAATATACAATCCTAAAAGGCAAAATATAAAATCTTAATTAATATAAGGACATTGTTTTGAGACTGGGTTTCATATAGCCCAGGTTGACCTTGAACTTGCTGTATAGCAAAGGATGCCCTTGAACTTCTGTCTTGATACCTCTGCATCTCAAGTGCATCTCAAGGTATGTGCTATCATGTCCAGTTTTTGTGGTGCTGGGACTGGACATGGGTTTTGTATATGCTAGCTGAGCTACATCCTCGGCCTCAAAATAAGGTTATTCATTAAAAAGAAAAAGAAAAGGCTGTTACTTAAATAAATACTTTGCTTTCATACACTACACGTATATGTATATATGTGTATGGTACATACAAAACACTTATATATAGTATATATGCACTTAAACATAATTTTAAAACGTTTTTAGTTTTAACTAATTGTAAAAAGGTTGCTCTAAAACAGTAGAAAGTTTGAAAAGTACTTTACAAGTTTTTTGATGTTAAAAACATCCTCAAAATAATAGCAAACTGAATCCATCGACATATAAAAGCAATTACACACCATGACCAGTGAGGATTTATCTCAGGAATTCAGGAGTGGTTAGATGCAAGAAAATCAATGTTATATACCAGATAACAGAATAAAGAAAAAAAAACATGTATTTGATTTGACACCAGCACTGAAGTGTCTCTTTCAGGTAGATAGTAATGAATTTAAGGCTAGTCTTGTTGGCGTGGTTGTGCGTGCATACACATGTGTATCCACATTCAGCTGTGAGGGGCAGTCTCTCTCAGTCACTGAATTCCCAAATACCAGAGAATCAGGAATACATAGCTGGATCTGGACACAGTGGCACATGCATGTAATACCAGCTGCTGGAGCATCTAAGGCAAAACTGAGGCTCACTTCAACCCAAGAGGTCCTAGCCAGCTATGCAACACAATGAGACCTAGTTTCAAAAAGTTAATAAAATAAAATACATAGTTTGGAGCATATAGCTCAGTGGTACAGTGTATACCTAGCATACACAAAGCCCTGGGTTTAATCCCAAGTCTCTCAGCCCCACTCCCTGACCACTCCACCCAAAATGTAGAAAATGTAGTTGCTTCAACAAGGAAGGCATATATTCCACTCATTGCCAGCCCTTATAATATAAGGGATGTAGCAGAGATAACAAGTAGCACCTAAAAAATTACTGTGCTGGTTTAAAAAATATTTTATTTATTTATTTGAGAGAAAGGAAGAAAGGAAAAAAGAAAGAAGGATGGAAGGAAAGAAAAGAAAATGAAACAAAAAGAAAGACAGAAAGAAGAAGAAAAAAAAATGAATATGGATGACTGCAAACAAACTCCAGACACATTGCCACCACTTTGTGCATCTGGCTTTATGTGGGTACTGGGACATTGAACCTGGGCCATGAGGCTTTGTAAACAAGTGCCTTTGACCACTGAGCCATCTCTCCAACGCTTCTCCATGTTGTTTTCTATGTTAACTTGACTGACATTTTATTCTAGCATTTCTCAGTTACTGATGTTAAACTAAAAATTCCAAGACCCCTTTTCTTTCTTGTTCACATCTATACATACTCACACATCACTAACAGTGGTAGGTCTTCTTAGGAAATCAGAAATTTTTATGGTTTTCAGTTGAATTTTAATCATGAGGTCACAAAGCAAGCGCTACTTTCAACTGACACTTAATCCCTGTTGGAAGTTATTGCATATAAAACATGCTCACATTATACTCTAATTCAAGTGTACACCAAAGGACTTGCTACAGAATAGGCAGCAACATAAAAAATATTTTAAATCTTATAGATTGTTTAAAGCGAAAGGATATAAATTGAAAAGACCTTTAAATTAGAATTTCAGGGGCTGGGGCAATGGCTCAGTCAGTAAGACCCTTGCCACACAAGGTTGAGGGCCTGAGTCCAGATGCCCAGCGCCCATGCTGGGCGTCAGTACGGTGGTGAATGTATGTAATCCCATCACCCTGGAGACAGAGATGGGTGGATACTCAGGGCCAGCTGCCTAGCTAGACTACTGAACCATTAGGTTCTGGATTCAGTAGGAGTCTTTCTTTTTTCTTTCTTTATTTCTCTTTCTTTCTTTCTTTCTTTCTTTCTTTCTTTTTTGAAGTAGGGTGTTACTATAGCTTAGGCTGACCTGGAATTCACTATGTAGTCTCAAGCTGGCCTCGAACGCACAGCCACTATGTAGTCTCAGGCTGGCCTCGAATGCACAGCTATCCTCTTACTCTGCCTCCCAGGTGCTGGGATTAAAGGTGTGTGCCACCATGCCTGGAAAGAGATCTTTTCTTAATAAATAAGGTGGAGAGTGATTGAGGAAGACACCTGATATTAACCACTAGTTTCTATCTGCACACCTGTGTGCACACATGTGAACATACATGTATGCACACCACGCAATTATAATAGTAAACAAATGACAATTTCATAGTGCAAAAATCCATTATATCATAATCTTTATTTGAAAAATTCTAAATCAGTGTATCTCTTTACAATGCTCTCCTTAGGTTTATTTTAATATAGACAAATTTCAACTCTATCTGCTAAAAAAATAGGGGCAGCATAACATAAGCACTTTCTGTGTGCAAGACACTAGATGAGACATCATTTGTGATGTGCACATCAATCAGACAACCTCATTTCAAGGCACTTACATAACTACAGAATGCCATGACTAACCTAATACATAAATAGTGTGTGATTAAATGCTTAAAATAAGCACTGTAAAGTGGTATGAAGTTGAAAGCCAGCTATTCCAACTTCCTGGTTCTAAATGAGAAAACAGAAGCTGAAAGAATTACAAAACAGGAGAATGAACACGCAGAAGGCAGATGCCAAATCTAGGACTTTCACCATTCTCGCATCTATCGCTAATTCAGTATTTTCTTCCTGATCACTTTTTTCCAAATTATTTTTTATGAGAGCATGTGCAACAGAGAGAGAGAGAGGACAAAATTGGTGCACCAGGGCCTCTAGGCACTGTAATCGAATTCCAGACACATGCACCATCTCATGTGGATCTGCGACCTTGCATGCTGCATCATCTTGTGTGTCTAGCTTATGTGGGATCTGGAGAGTCAAACATGAGTCCTTAGGCTTCACAGGCAAGTGCCTTAATTGCTAAGCCATCTCTCCAGCCCCTTCCTGGTTGTTTTTAATGATAGCAAATAAAGAAAAGCACTGATGCAACCTCTCCCTTTCCCTAATATATAAAACTCTGACCTATCCCTAGGCTCCTCTTTGAAACATATTCCTCAGCTGTAGAAAGATGTCATTTCATAGTGCCATCCCCTATGAATCACATCTATTAAAATATGTCCAGTGCTAGTGTATGCCAGGCCACTGTGCTAAAGGCTTCATAAGCTTTCATTTAAACCTCATAATGACTCGATCAGGTAGCTGTTAGTACATCTACTTTTCAGGTGAGAAGACAGTAATTAGTACATGTTCACAGAGAAACAGTAGACTGGGCTTGACTACAAAGCCTACAACTCCACTCACTATAGCACTTACTAGAGAAAAAAGATACACATTTAAAAACTGATATTTGCTATATGTTGGAAAATAAAAATTTTCTAAATTGCACTTAAAATGTCTATTTAAATTATGGTAGTATGTTACTGATCCAGTAGAGAAAGCCAAAGTTAGGCAATTTTCCAATTATGCTTATAGAAGCTTCATATTAGAATCTCAAATAATGAAGATAACCATGTCATTCTCTCAACTGCGAGGCATAAAACAGAGAACAATAAGGTTAATACCTAACTGGGCTTGCATAATCAAAAAAAAATTTTTTTTTTTTTTTTTTTTTTTTTTTTGGTTTTTCAAGGTAGGGTTTTGCTCTAGCCCAGGCTGACCTGGAATTCACTATGTAATCTCAGGGTAGCCTCGAGCTCACAGCAATCCTCCTATCTCTGCCTCCCAAGTGCTGGGATTAAAGACATGTGCCACCACACCTGGCCCCCCAAAATTTTTTGTTCATTATTTATTTATTTGAGAGCAACAGACAGAGAAAGAGGCAGATAGAGAGAGAATGGGTGCGGCAGGGTCTCCAGCCACTGCAAACAAACTCCATATGTATGCACCACCTTGTACATCTATCTGGCTTATATGGGTCCTGGGGAACCAAGCCTTGAACCAGGGTCCTTAGACTTCACAGGCAAGTGCTCAATGACTAAGCCATCTCTCCAGGACCCCAAAGTCAATTTTCCATGCTAAAGTCAACATGCTTCTGAAAACAGGAAAAAAGCATGTTAAAAGTAATGAAAAAACTGGAATCTAAGAAGCACCCAGGATCCAGTACATAAAAACACAAAAATCTAACTTAGATTTCTTTTTTTTTAAAAAAAAATAAATTTAATTTATTTATTTATTTGAGAGAGGAAGAGAGAACACTGGCACTCCAGGGCCTCCAGCTACTGCAAACAAACTCCAGATACCTGTTGCCACCTTGTGCATCTAGTTTATGTGGGTCCTGGAGAATTGAACCTAGGTCCTTTGGCTTTGCAGGCAAGCACCTTAACCACTAAGCCATCCCTCCAGCCCTTAGATTTCTTATAAAAGTCAATACTGATCACTGTAAAGGCATAACAACAGACAAACACATCAATGGAATAGAGTTGATGTATGAGAAACAAACTCACATTTCTGAGTGTACTAGTCAGCTCAGGCTGCCATGACAAAATACCACAGACTGGGTGGGTTACGTGAGAAAGATCTTGCTTTGAAAACTAAGAAATCCAAAATCAGGGTGCCAGAATAGCTGGTTCTGGTGAGGACCCTCTTTCTGGCTTCCAGATGTTGCTATTTCACTGTGCTCTCACGTGGTGGGGGTGGGAGATAGCACAATCTCCCTGGTGTCTCCTCTTGTTCCTTTGCAGTATATAGTGTGGTGTCTCTTCTTACAAAGACTCTGACCCTTGTTAATATTCTACCCTCATTATCTCAGCCAAACCTAATCACTTCCTGAAGGGCCCATCTCAACTATCATCACACCGGGGGTTAGAGCCTTAACATATTATAGGTGGTGGGGAATGATTCAGTTCATAGCAATGATCGAAGGTTTCTTACAAGGATGTCCAAGTAATATAACAGTTTATTCAAAAGAATAATGCTAGGACAATTTTGTGTATCCAGATATAAAAGAATAAATAAAGTTTGATCTCTTCCTAACATCACACACAAAGATTGACTCAAAATGAATCACAGACCGAAATCTAATAGCCAGAAGGATAAAGCCATAAAAATTTAAGGAAAAAATACAGGCACAAACCTTTGTGACCCTGGACTAATAATGATTTCTTAGCTAGAACACCAAAACACAAGAAACAACTAAGAATTTAAATAAACTGGGCCACATCAAAATGTTAAAATGCTGTCACAAATGGTACCACCAAGAAAGTGAAAAGACAACCCAAGGGAATAGGACAATAGATCTGTACATTACGTATGAGCCCAGACTTCCAGGACATGTAGCTCAATAATATAAAGATAATTTAATGGTAAAGATAAGCAAAAGCTACAAATAGATACTTCTCAGAAGATAGAAAGGCAGCAAATAAGCCATTCATTATCCTGAAAATATAAGTGAAAAATGTTAGGTCGGGACGGGCTCCCGAGATGGAGTCACCATGGTCAGCAGAATGATGACAGAGGCATGGGGAAGTGGATTGTCCACATTCTTCAAGAAACCACCCAGTCATATCCCCTCCTTGCCTAATGATGCCCCAGGTCACAGTTTTCTACCTCCTATCTCATGAGTCTGAGTCGCCTGATCACAGTTCTGGTGCTACACCCTAGCTATTTTAAATGGTTTATGTAATGATCTCCCCTAAAGGTACTTGTCTATTCAACTTAACAAATGAAGTTTTTTTTTCCTTCCTCACCTTTCCCCAACTGAAAAAGCCCTATAAAGCCCACTTCCTGAAAACCTCAAGTTGGCTGTGCTCCTCTCTTGTGAGTCTGCCTTGGCAGCTTGTGCTTTTCTAGAATACAAGCTTTCATCTTTACCTCAGAGTGGTTTGCATGGTCTTGGTCACTCCCAAACCTTACAAAAATCAAATGAAATAGCAGCTCATATCCACCAGGATAGCAATAATTAAAGATAGGAGAGGGCTGGAGGGATGACTTAATGGTTAAGGCACTTGTCTGCAAAGCCAAAGGACCCATATTCAATTCCTCAGGACCCACATAAGCCAGATGCACAAGGTGACAAGGTGGTGCATGTGTCTAGAGTTCATTTGTGGTGGCTGGAGGCCCTGGTACATCCATTCTCTCTCTCTCTTTCTGTCAAATAAATATTTTTTTAATTAAAAAAAGAGGGGCTGAGGAAATAGCTTAGTGGTTAAGGCATTTGCCTGCAAAACCTAAGGACCCAGGTCCAATTCCCCAGGACCCATGTAAGCCAGATGGACAAGGGGGCGCATGTGTCTGGAGTTCGTTTGCAGTGGCTGGAGGCCCTGGCATGCCCATCTCTCTTTCTTTATTTATCTTCTTCTCTCTCTCTCTCTCTCAAATAAATATATTAATTAATTAAAAAGAAAAAAGATAGGAGATAGCAACAAGTCCCATACTGCTATTAGCAGAAATGTCACATGGTACAATCAGTTTGGAAGACTCTAGCAGTTCTTTCAAAGGTTAAATAGAATTACCATATGACCCAACTATTTCACTCACTCCTAGGTATTTACTCAAGAGAAATGAAGAAAGATTCATAAAGAGAAAAGAAAAAAGCACACAAGGGCTGGAGAGATGGCTTAGCAGTTAAAGCACTTGCTTGCAAAGTCTAAGGACCTGTGTTTGACTCCTCAGATCCCACGTAAAAGACACACAAGATGACACATGTGCAAGGTCACACATGCGCACAAGGTGGCACATACACACATCTGGAGTTCGAGTACAGTGGCTGGAGACCCTAGTGTGCCAATTCTTTCTCTCTCTCTCTCTCTCGTTCTCATTCTCTTTCATAGAAAAAGGCTGGTCTGGGCTGGAGGGATGGCTTAGTGGTTAAGGCATTGCCTGCAAAGCCAAAGGACCCAAGTTCAATTCCCCAGGACCCACATAAGCCAGGTGTACAAGGTGGTGCACACGTCTGGAGTTCGTCTGCAGTGGCTAGAGGCCCTGGTGTCCACATTCTCTCCCTCTCTCCCTCCCTTTCTCTCTCTCTCTCTCTCTGTTAAATAAATAAATAAATAAATAAAATATATTTAAAAAGGCCAGTCTGTTAGGCTTGCCTCAAAAAAAGGTGCACATATATTCACTGTAACATTATCTATAACCAAAAAGTAGAAGCATTCAAGTAGCCATCAACTGATAAATGGTTAAACAAAGTGTGGGACTATAACAATTGTGCATTATCTAACAATAAAATAAAATTAAGAGAATTAAGCTGTTTTCCCTATTATTTAGCTAATAACAAGTTTAACCTACACGAATCTCCAAAATAATTGAAAAATTCAATTGAATATCCATTTTCAAAAATTTTGATTGCACACAGACTTCCACAGTCTCAATGTATACATCCCCCAAGTCCTGTTTCAAGTTAACATCCAGTGAGATTTTATTAAAAGGTGGGGCATGGGCTGAGGACATGGCTAAATGCATAAAGTACTTATCCTGCATGTGTGAGGACCAGAGTTCATGTCCCCAGCACCACACATAACTGCCATGTGGGTGTGGTGGCCCACCTGTAACTTCAGTGCTCAAGACGTGAGGACACACAGAAATTAAATAAAATTTAAAATGCTGGGATATTAAGAAGGTTGGTTAGGTCATGAGGGCTCAACTCACAAATGGACTTAGTACTCATTAACAGTAAGTTTGAGAGAGCTTGCTTGTAACTTCTACACAGACGGGGCCATTTGAGGAACTACCCTACACCAGACACCAAATCTGCTGGCACTTTTATCTTGGATCTCTCATCCTCCAAAACTGTACTAATTTTTTGTTGTTTATAAATTACCCAATCTAAGGTTATTTTACTATTACAGACCAATAAACTATGACTGAAGCCATGAAAATGGAATTGATTATGAGCTTGTGGGTTTTTTTTTAAATACACAACTGCTCTATAGCTTTGAAAACCAACAGAATAGAACTTAGTCTATAACAATGGTTCTCGACAGGGAGTCACTTACCACTGCAGCTCCCTTCTCCCTCTCCCCTGTGGAAACCTGGCTATGCCTGAAAATTTATTGGGTGTTACAAATAAATATCCTAAAAGACTCAGCACTACCCTATAAAAAATACTATCAAGTCAAAATATCAATAGGGCCTCTGTTGAGAAGATCTGGGATAGAATAATTCATTCAAATTACCAGATAATACTGAGGCTATAGCTGAATGCTAAAGTGCTCGCAGAATATGTGTAGAGCCCTGGGTCTGGTATCCAGAAAAGAAAAAGAGAAAAAAAAAAAGACAGAAAGAGAGGAAAGGGGACAGAAGGAGGCAGATGGGCAGGCTATGGAAAGCATATCTTCATTTCTCCTTTTTTTTTTTTTTTTTTTTTTGGTTTTCCGAGGTAGGGTCTCACTCCGGCCCAGGCTGACCTGGAATTCACTATGTATTCTCAGGGTGGCCTTGAACTCATGGCGATCCTCCTACCTCTGCCTCCCGAGTGCTGGGATTAAAGGCGTGCGCCACCACCACGCCCGGCTATGATTTCTCCATTTTTTAAGGTATAGTCTCCATATGGAACCCAGGCTGGTCTTGAATTTGTGATCTTCCTGCCTCAGCCTCCTGAGTGTTGGGATCACAGGGGCACACTGCCACACTCAGCTGTGAATCAGTCTTATATTAGCCTTACTGATATTAAACCCTCTACTATTAATAGTGGACTCTATTAATTACTAAAGTCATAAGTAATTTAAATGAATGGATTTTTCTTAGGTTATAAAACAGACAAAAACACGATTTTAAAGAAAAAACAATTATTTATTAGATTTAAATATAAGAGGGAAAAGATGAAGCACTTACTGTAAAAATGTTCTAAATTCTGAAACTTCAACATTTTCCACAGGAATGGGCTCATAATTGGTTAAATTATTTGATGTCTGTCCAATAATATGATAATAAAAGTCAGGAATTCTTGCTAAAAGGACTGCTCTGTGTACTTTGAACAAAGAACAATCTATAGAGAAAGCAACATCTGTATGGATTTCTTCCCGTAAAAGCCTGTAAGGAAGAAAAAGAATTAAAGTTTAATTCGTAATTAGTAAATTAGTAATGCTAAAAACATATTTAATGCTTATTTTTATAAAATATATTTAAAAACAAAGTAAACCTAAAAATACAAAGGCAACAAAATAAAAATTAATAGAAAAAGGGTTTGAGTTTAACCCCCAAAATAATGCCTAATATTGGCTTAGAATTAATTTGCTGAAAGTTCAGAGAGAACAAAGATAATTTAAGAGTAAAACCATATCCTAAAAATAGTTTTATAATTTCTTTTAATAATATATTTTCTGCTACTTATGTTGATTTTTTTCCTTTAAAATATACCTTCTTTAGATTTGTTCTGAAGTATAGCAGGAAATTAACATGATTTCTGACTATTAAATGATCAATTTTAAAAGCATTCTTAGTAAAATGGAACCAAAAATGTAAACAGTCAACACTCTACAAATCAGATACATTAACAATAGACAATTCAGATGACAAACTGGTACACTTTGTTCTGTTAATTACCAAGGCTGAATGCATAATTGGATCAAGAATGTGACATTTAAGCCCTTTCCCATCCCCACCAAATAGATTAATCAGCTTTAATCCATTATTCAAAATGAGAGACTGAGGGGGTAAACCCTTCATGTCCCTTTGGTAGTGTAGACATAGTTGTGGCAAAGTCCACTGATCTCATATATGCATACAGTGGTGGAAAACAGAAATCAACATTATAAAAGAAATTATCACAATATGATCTCTTTGTCCTACACTAGCTATTTATCTTTGCTCCCTAAAAACTGAAAAATACTTTGTATCATTGTGGCAATGTCATCACTATGGCAATATCATCTGCAGCGTGAAGGTAAGAATTCTCAGAGGAGTTCTGTATTGCAGGATGTAATTGGCAATCACACCAGTACACCACAAGAGGTACTAGTGCTGGGTAAAGATATCCGTTACACTGAGCGCTTGGAAAGCTTCCAATGACACTCATGCTCCCCTAAGACCCAGCTAATGGCTCCCTCCTCTAATCCCATTACACTCAGAACATACCCCCATACAGCACTCCTCTGCAGTATTAGGTCTATGCATCTCTCCCTACCACACAAGGAACTCCCCAAGAGCCGAAACTCTGTATCTTCACTACACAGCAGAGTTCACGATCTGTTTCTTGAATGATCTCAAGTTACCCTACCCAAAACCAGTGCTTCAGAGCACAAAAACTTAAAGCCTTGAAGATGATGAGCAGACAGATCTTATTTGGTTAACATGTTCAATAAATTTTTTCCATATGTAATTTTAAGGTAATACAAAAGTGTGCTGTTCCCTCAAATATTAATTGAAAGCATATACATACTTTTAAAAATATTTATTTGAGAGGGGGGAAGAAGGGAGATAAGGGGGCTGATAGAATGGGAGCGCCAGGGCCTCCAGCCACTGCAAACAAACTCCAGATACATGCGCCACTTTGTGCATCTGGCTTACATGGGTCCTGGGTAATTGAACCTGGGGTCTCTGGCTTTGCATGCAAGCACTTAACTGCTGAGCCATCTCTCCACACATACTTTTTAAAATTATTGGGCAAGAGAGATGGCTCAGTGGTTAAAGGTGCTTGCTTGCAAAGCCTGACGACCCATTTTGGATTTCCAAGTACCCATGTAAAGCCAGATGAACAAAGTGGTGCATGTGTCTGGAGTTTGTTGGCAGGAGGCCCTGGTATACACATACTCTTTCTCTCATAAATAAAATATTTTTAAAATAAATAAATAAAATAAAAAACAATTATTGGGGCTGGAGAGATGGCTCAGTAGTTAAATGTGTGCACTTGCACAGCCTGACTGCCCAGGTTCGATTCCCCAGTATCCTCATAGAGCTGAATGCACAAAGTAACACACACGTCTGAAGTTCATTTGCAATGGCAAGAGGTCGGGGTGTACTCTTAACTCTCCCTCTCTTTGCAAAAAAAATAAATAAGTTAAATAATAAAACTGATTATTAGATTGGATTTTATATGGTTGAATAGGTGTTTTTTTTTAAGTTTTTAATTTATCTGTAAATAGAGAGAGAGAATGGGCACACCAAGGCCTCCTGCCATTGCAAATGAACTACAGATGCATGTGCCACACCGTACATCTGGCTTTGTATGGGCACTCGCAAATTGAATCCAGGCAAGCAGGCTTTGCAAGCAAGCGCCTTTAACCGCTGAACAGTTTTCCAAGCCCCGAACAGTTTTTTTAAGGTTAATATGTTACCATTCTACTAGAGCCCTCATGACCTCACCAACCTTCTTATTGTCTTCCCTTGAATCCAGCCAGATCTCATAGATTTAACTAATTGAGCTAGCCAGCTTACCCTGGGGATCTGTCTCTGCCTACAGGGCACTGCCACATCCACCCAGTATTTATGTGGGTGCTGGAGATCTGAACTCAGGTCTCATGCTTAGCAAGCGCTCTCCAGACTGAGCCACCTCCCCAATCCAGAAAGAACAGTTTGATTCTCATAACTGGGTACTGATGATGCCACTAACTTTTATTTTTATTTTTATTTGGTTTTTCGAGGTAGGGTCTCACGCTAGCCCAGGCTGACCTGGAATTCACTCTGTATTCTCAGGGTGGCCTCGAACTCACGGCAATCCTCCTACCTCTGCCTCTCGAGTGCTGGGATTAAAGGTGTGCGCCACCATGCCCGGTGCCACTAACTTTTAATCTGTACCTGCTAGTTGAACTTCTCTCAACTCCAGACATATTTTAATTGTCTCCTAGATAAGACCTTACCAAGTATTTATTACATACCTCCCTTTCAAATGTCCTAGGCTTGAGAGCCATCTTCAATTCCCCTTCCCTGTTCCCCCACATGTATTCAGTCAACAACTTGATTAACTGTTCCATTTCCACTGGCAGTATGTATGCCTCAACTACTGTAAAATCTTCTAGCTCTTTTCTCAGCTTCAAGATCTAGATGCTAATCCTACTTTTAAAACACTACTAGCTCTTCCCGCCTTCTGAATACATTCCAAACGTTTGGATGAAGAAGGCCACTATTACCTACTCTTAGTGAATCCACTTTCATGTGCTATCACTTTGCTCAACAGACTCACAATCGTCTTCTCAATAAAGTGGCCAAATTCATCTATTATTTATATAGGGCCCTAGTTCTTACCATCTCATCTTACTAATCTCATCTGAATTGGACAGAAGATGAACCAAGGTTAGCCACTGGACAATGTGGTAGCTGAGCAAGAGAAATTGTGCAGGGATTTTCAGTGATGAACAGGGACCAAGTGATGGCATTCTAAGAGTACCCCAAGCAAATCAATGGTACAGTCAGAGAAAGAAATGGGTGAGGACAGAGACACGCAGGGACAAAGCTGCTGAAGACCTGTTTGCACAGCCACTGCAGAGAAGGCAAACCGGGCATGGTGGCGCATGCCTTTAATCCCAGCACTTGGGAGGCAGAGGCAGGAAGATTGCTATGAGGTCAAGGCCACCCTGAGACTACATAGTGAATTCCAGGTCAGCCTGGGCCAGAGTGAGACCCAACCTCAAAGAAAGGGAAGAGGAGGGAAGGGGAGGGGGGAGCAGAGGGAAGAAAGGAAGAAAGGGAAAGAAAGGAAGAAAAGGAAAGAAAGGAGAGAAGAGAAGGCAGACTACTTGGGCTCAAGCTCTGGCTATACAACCTGGGGCAAATCACTAAGACGTCACTGGGGCCAGGTGGCCAAGGGTCTGGTTCTGAATACGTCATGACCTCTTTAATGTTCATCCAATGCTTCTCTAATCTCAATCTGTTAAATGGGGATGATATCCAGACTTAAATCAAGGGATTTGAGGGGAAAGTAAATACAACATTACATGTAAGCACAGTATCTAGTAAATAATGCAGTGGCAGCATGTATTTGCCTTGGAAAAACAAAAAGCTGTCTAATCACATAAAATCCAGGGTGGTAGCACATACAGTGTATGCCTGTGATCCAGCACTATACAGAGCTTGAGGCCAGCCTGGGATACAGCAGATTCTGTCTCAAAAAACAAAACCAAACAAAACTTGTCCTGAATAGTCCATTAATCAATGAGGCTGAGATGTTATTATACCATTGTTATATCCTAAGTATTTCTAGCTCTACATCAGCTCTTGGTGTTGGTTGGTTGGTTGAGACAAACTTTCTCTATATAGCCCAAACTGGTTTTGAGATTACATGCATGATCCACCATATCAACTCAGATCTGGCTTTTTTTTTTTTTTTTTTGCTTGTGTATATGTGTGTGTGGACATGCATGGTTTATGCATGACATGGATATCTGTATGTGGTTGCACATATGCATGTTTGCACATGCATATGGAGGCCAGCAGTCAATGTTGACTGTCTTCCTCAATCACTCTTCCACCTTATTTCTTTGAGACAGGGTATCTCAATGAACCTGGAGCTCACCAATTCAGCTAGCTAAGTAGCCAGCAAGTCCTGGGATCCTCCTGTCTCCAGCTCCCCAGTGCTGGGATTATGGGATCGAAACTCAGGTCCTCGTGTTTGCATTGTCAGCACTGAGCCATCTCCCCAGCCCTCGGGGCTGGCTTTTTTTTTCCCTAAATGTACTTATTTATTTGCATGTGTGTGCTGTGTGGGGAGGAGGGATGTCTCTTACCACTGCAAACAAATGCCAGATGCATGCATGACTTTTTGTGTGGTGGCTGGAGAATTCAAACGTTGGCTAGAAAGCTTTGCAAATAAGTGTTTTTAAGGCTGGAGAGATAGCTTAGCAGTTAAGGCACTTGCCTGTGAAGCCTAAGGACCCATGTTCGACTCTCCAGACCCCACATTAGTCAGACACTCAAAGGTGAGGCAAGCGCAAGGTCACACATGACCACTAGGTGGAGCAAGTGTTCAATTGTAGTGGCTGAGGCCCTGTTGCACCAATTCTCTCTCTGTGTTTCACGGAAAAAAAAGTGTTTTAGCCAATAAGCCATCTCCCTAGAACCTGAAAGATCTGGTTTTTTAACTGTTGAAACTGTTCACTGTTTATCCTCAATTTTCTACACATATCATAACCACAGGTAACCTAGAATTTAATACAATTTGTTTGCACCAAAATAAAATTCTTTCAAATCTCTGTGCCTGTGTAAGTCTTGTTTAGATATACTCTCACTCTCCCTTCCCAGTCTTTTTAAAAATTATTTATTTACGTGTTTATTTAAGAGAGAGAAAGAAGCAGATAGAGAGACAGAATGGGCACACCAGGACCTCCAACCACTGCAAAAAACCTCCAGATGCATGCACCACCTTGTGCATCTGGCTTACATGGGTCCTGGGGAACCGAACCTGGGTCCTTTGGCTTTGCAGGCAAGCACCTTAACCATTAAGCCATCTCTCCAGCCCCCTTTCCACTCTTGAATCAGTTCTTAAACTCCAAAAACTCACTCAAGCCAGGTATAGTGGCTCACACCTTTAATCCCAGCACTCGGGAGGAAGAGTAGGAGGATCACCATGAGTTTGAGGCCAACCTAAGACTACATAGTGAATTCCAGGTCAGCCTGGGCTAGAGTGAGACCCTACCTCAAAAAACAAACAAACAAACAAACCAAAAAAAAAAAACCAAAAAAACACCTCAGTCCAATGTCACCATATCAAGCCTTCCCCATCTCACTCCGGTCACATTTTTTGTTGGGCTATTTATTTATTTATTGGCTATTTATATTTATTTGCTGTTTAGGTGAGTATATGAAGTTTTTTGATTGTCAAAAGCAATGTAAAAGGAGCTGGAGTGATGGTTCAATGGTTAAAGGCACTTGCTAGCAAAGCCTAATAGCCCAGATCTGATTCCCCAGTAACCACATAAAGCCAAATGCACAAAGTGGCACAAGAATCTGGAGTTTCTTTGCAGTAATAATAGGAGGCCCTGGTGTTCTCATTATTCTTTCACACTCTCTCTCTGCTTGCAAGTAAATAAAAATTTTTTTTAAATTTATTTATTTGAGAAAGACAGAGATTCAGAAATAGGCAGGTAGAGAGAGAGAGAATGGGTGTGCCAGGGCCTCCAGCCACTGCAAACGAACTCCAGATGCATGTGCCCCCCTGTGCATCTGGCTTACATGGGTCCTGGAGAATCAAGCCTTGAACTGGGGTCCTTAGGCTTCACAGGCGAGCATTTAACTGCTAAGCAATCTCTCCAGCCTGGGCTGGAGAAATGGCTCAGCAGTTAAAGGTGCTGGCTTGTAAAGCACAATGGCCTAGATTAATTTCCCCACTATCCACATAAGCCAGATGCTCAAAGTGGTGCATGCCTCTGGAGTTCACTTGCAGTGACAAGAGGCCCTGGTGTGCTCATACTCTCTCTCACCCTCTCTCTTTCTCTCTACTTAACAAAAAAAAAAAAAAAAAAAGGATTGTAAGGGTCAGACTGAGGAGATAGCTCAGTGATTAAAGGTACTTGACTGCAGAGTCTGCTGCTGGGTTTAGTTTCTGAGTAGCTACCACATAGAGCCTGATGAAAAAAGTGGTGCATGCATCTGGAGTATGCTCCAGTGGCGAGAGGCCCTCATGCACCCATTCTCTCTTGCTCTCAAATAAATTAATAAATTAATAAAATAAATAGATGTTTAACAAGACTTTAAGAGCCACGGGGTGGGAAGGTATACTGTGGGACACTGTGCTCCCAACATGAACTGACTGCTGTACTCATGACACCACAGTGATTACCGATTCCCTACAAGACCAGCACGGCTCTGAGCCCATAAGCATTTTGACATAGACGACTGAGGAAAAAAAGGAACGAGAGGGCTGGAGAGATGGTTTAGTGGTTAAGACACTTGCCTGTGAAGCCTAAGGACCCAGGTTCGATTCTCCAGTACCCACATAAGCCAGATGCAGAAGGTGGCGCATGGGTCTGGAGTTCATTTGCGGTGGTTTGAGGCCCTGATGTGCCCATTCTCTCACTGTGGCTCTTTCTCAAGTAAATAAATAAGGTGGTTTTTAAAATATATTTTTTAAAAGGAATGAGGCAACAAAACAGAAGAACAGAAGGACTACCTTGAAAGAAGTGGGTCCTCAGTGGAATGGGGCGGGGAGAGGGAACAACAGAAGATAACATGATGGGAACATGACTAAATTACAGTATAGTAATTACACTATATAGTACACTATAGTACACTATAGTAAAGCTCCCAATAAAAAATTTAAAATAAAATAAAAAAAAATGTAAAAAAAATACTGCTATATACTTTTATTTCTTTTACATGTAATAGAAAACTTGGGAGCTTAGAGTCCTATCCTCAGTTACCTCCAATTATGCTATGATACTTTGAGGCTCACAAATCAGTTAGAAAAATAAAGCCATTGAGGATAGAGCAAACATCTCATCTTTGGAGAGTCAGCCTAGAAACATAACTTTTGGGGTGGGGAGATGGCTCAGCAATTAACGGTGTTTGCTTGCAAAGGCTGCTCACCCAGGTATAATTCCCCAGCAGCCCCATAAAGCCAGTTGTACAAGTGTTATATGTGTCTACAGTTCCTTTATAGCGTCAAGCGGCCCTGGTTTGTTCATGTTCTCTTTCAAACAAATAGATAAAAACATTTTAAAGAAACAGAACTTTGGTCTTATTTTTGGCATCTTAAAAAAAATCATTTTTATTTGCACATGTGTGGGGGACGGTGCCAGGACCTCTTGCTTCTGTAAAGAACGGCAGATGTTCATGCTATGTTTTGCATCTGGCTGATGTGGGCAGTGTGGGAATTCTGCCCATAAACAAGTTAAGTGCCTTTACCCTCTGAGCCAGTTTCCCATCTTTTACAGTAGTCACCCACTGGTGGAGGCAAAGCAGGATCCCTTTTTCACTTTGACAAGATTCCATTTATAGCTACAGGAGCATTACGAGTAGGTGAGTTTAAAATGAATACTAGTTATTATGAGTAACTCGATTTCTTCTAGTTTAGAGTGCCTCAAAAGTGTGGTCATGGTCAACAGCTTCAGCATCTCTGGTCCCTTGTTAACAAGGTACAATCTTGGGCTGCTTCTAAGTCCAACTGAATCAGAATCACCTGCTAGGACCCAGTAAAATCTGTTATCTTAACAAGCTTCCCCAGATGAATCAGTGATGTTCAGGACTCTCTGTTTTGTGGAAATAGAAATCACCTTATTAGTTTCTGTAGGCTTCATTTAAACTGAGGTGGATATTCACCAGGTTTACAAAGGTTAAATAAACTTCAGGACAACCCTTCACTTGTTTGGAGCTGTAGGGAGTTAGTATTTATAAGTGGAGCGGGTAAAAGGCCGGAGGTTCCAACCAGTATTTCTATAGCATTTTTGGTAAGCTCAAAACAAAGAGATTCCAGTCATTTGTTCTCTTTCCCCCTTCCAAATAAATACTCGCTCTCTTAATTTTTTATTGTCTTGTATTTAAAAGGGAAATGGTGTGCGTCTCAGGACCTGGATGGACCCCGGACCTTAGCGCTTTTGTCTTGCAAACACGTGGGAAGATTTTTTAGCATCAACTGGTGGTGGTGCACAGTCATGAAGGCGCGTCTAGACCATGTTAATTTTTGTTTTCCTTGTGACTCGGGGACGTGGTGTGTAAAAAGCTCGAGACGGGTTCCTTAGGTGGAGCAGGGCCGGTGGTTCCGAGTGGGGTGACCCGCGATCGCGGGGAGCCGGGCGGGGAGGGCAGAGGTGGGCGCTTCAGGACCCGAAGCCGCCCGAGTTCCCGCCTCCTCCTACCTGAGCAGGTCCTGGCTGAGCTGCTCCGCCACCGCCGCCTTCAGCCGGCGCCGCTCACCGGGCCCCTTGCTTTGCAACCCCTCACTGCGAACTGCCGGGGAGCCCGGCAGCGCCACCGAGGCCTCGCCGCCCCCCTCACAGCGAGCCATATCCCACCCCCGAGCCCCGGACCGACCGGCAGGCCCGAGCGTCTCAGGACCGCGGCAGGAAGAAAGGGGGCGTTCCCAACTGAACGCGGGCGCCCGGGCCAAACCCGCCCCCAGGCGGAAAGGTGGACGCCCCTTTAGCGGTTGCCCACGGTCCCCATTTGCAGCCGGACCGCCCTCCACGGGGTGGGTGGGTGCATGAGGGGAATCTCCAGGCCGGACCACGCTGTCACGTGACCCCGACCGGTGTGCGCAGCCGCAGTCCGCTCTGTTTTTCCTCTGCCCCGCAGCATCCGCCCCAGTCTCCCTGAGGCGGCCAGGCCCGCTGGCCAGATAGAGAACCGTGTCTCGCTCCTTCTGCGGGTGTTTAGTGTCTTGTTGAACGCTGAGTTGAAGTCAACGCAAGCATCCTTTTTATAGTGTCTTCCTGGTGTGTCTGGGTTCTTTTCCTCCCTGAAATACTGGGTCACAAAGACCTTTGCAGAAGGGGGAATCAGTTGCCTGCGGCTCAGCCCTGAAGGATAAATAAATGCTTTGCTTAAATAGACAAATGGAGGGGAGGGGAGGTAGGGCTGGGGAGATGGCTCAGCGATTAAAGGCATTTGACTACGAAGCCTGTTGGCCCTGGGTTCGATTCCCCAGTACCCACGTAAAGCCACATGTGAAAGTGGCTAATGTGTCTGGGGTTTGGTGGTGTGACAGGAGGCCCTGGTGTACCCATATACCCTCGGTCTCAGTGTCTCTCCCGGTTGCTGTCAGAAATAAATAAAATATTAAAAAGAAAAACTGAGGAAAGAAGAATGAATTTGTAAGCTCTGCTAGATTTCAGAACAATCACGATCGAAGTAGTGACGCAGAAAACTGCTCTTGGACTTAGGATGAGAACAGTCAAATTATATGACAGGAAACCCTAATATAATTTATGACCAGGAACTTAGGAGTAAGATGGGAGGGGCTAGACTTCCACTGAGCAGGGAAGTAAGTGGCTAAAAGACTACTGTATTCTGAATATTTTGGCTCCAAGAAAGTCATGGGAGGGAATAACATTTAAAAGTCATTGATATATTAAAAAACAATGGGCTGGAGAAGATGGCTTAGCCGTTAAGGTGTTTGCCTGCAAAGCCAAAGGACCCCAGTTCAATTCCCCAGTACCTATGCAAGCCAGATGCACAAGGAGGCACATGCTTCTGGAGTTCATTTGCAGTGGTGGGAGGCCTTGGCACTCTCCATCTCTCCCCCCCCCCGCCACCCACACACACACATGCACACACTACCTCTTTCTCTCAAATAAATAAATAAAATATATTTTTTTAAAAGTCATTTGATAATTTCTATTTGAATAAATGAATAAAAATAGTTCTTCACTGACAAACTCAGCATGAAGTAAAGAATGATAATTGCTTGGAAAAATATGTGCACTTTGTAACATAAGATTGTCCAAGAGGTGGCCATTTTGCCAAATATTCAGAAACTTAACATGTGAGTGCTTTTTGTGTGATGTCAATGCTTGCTGTGTGATGAACGTTGCTCTAACTGTTCTGTGTTATTAACTCTATATTCCCATCAGTCATCTCAGCAGGCACTGACTTGAGCTCTAGTTTGCAGAGGAAGCTGAGACATAGAGAAGATAGGTAACTTGACCAAGGTCTCACTGATAAAAATTAGGGCAAAATAATTTTGTAGGGCATTAGGGACACAGGCCCAACAGAGCATAGATGCCCACCTGCCCTTGAAAGACAAGAAGGTAACTCCGCTCTAACTCAACATGGTGATCCGCGACAGCTTCCTCGTTCTTCCTTCTAGGAAACCTTTTCAGGGGCCCTTTTAAAGTCTGTGCTCTTCTCCACGACTCACCAACCAATCAAGGTTCTCCATATACATTTAGACTTAGCCAATGACACTTATTGCACCTGGTTGCCTATGTATGTCTCCTAGGTTAGAAGAAAAGCCAACTCAAGTCGCCATGTGGCTCCCTCCCAACTTGGGAGACTTTCTGCCTTATCTTCTGCTTTATTTTCCTACAATGAGTCTTCTAGCTTCTGTGTGTCAGCATTTGCCAGTCCTTTTCTAGTAACACAAGAACTTGAGAGCTACTGGCTTAGGGAATTAGAGTCTCTGGCACACTAATCCCTAAACTATGCCTATCCAGAGCCCAGAGGGGCTTCTTCACACTCAACACAAGTAACTAGACAACCACTAAATGGGCTGATGAATTTCATTCAATTACATCACCATTGAGAATGTAAATTGCGGCAGCCATTATGGGAAGCATTATGAAGGCTCCTCAAATATTTCTGATTAACTCTACCATGCATGATCCAACCATACCCAAGGGAAATGAAATTAGCAACCCAGCCATGCTCTAAGTAGATCTGAGATTTTGGATCCAACTTCAATTATGGTAATTGAGGATACTTAGGAGCTGAGAAGAGGGATTGCCATCTTCCGCCTCAGCCCCTCCCTCAGCTCATCACCCACACAGTTTTTCCCTCCTCACTCCATAAAAATTTCTCCCGTCACCTGGTGCTCTCTTTTGGCTTTCCTGCAATCTCATGCATGAACTCCTCCCGTCCCCTCCTCTCTCTCTTTCCCTCTCCTCCTTCTCTCCCTCACCTGTTACAATAAAGTCTTATACTCAAGAAAATGATTTGTCTTGGGGTCCCTATTCTCACCCCAATACAACAATATTCATAGATTCAAAATATAAAGAACTGGGTAGTGGATTATTTCTTGGGGCCCCAAGATGTATTTAACACCAAGGGAGAGAATGGCATGGTCCAAAGTGAGAGGAAAGGAGCTTTGAACTACCCAGCAGAAAAAGGGTAGTGGTTATAAGGCTTCTAGGGACGGGAGGGAGAGATCTTTCATTGTGAGGGAGTGGCCTTCCAAGGGACGCATGGGATGTGAGTGGAAGATGAGCACATGTGATATGGTTGTCTGGATGGAGCACATGCTAAACATCTTCAGGAACAAGAGGCATGGAATGTCATGTTCCCTCCCAGGGCCACAGGTGGGACTGGGAAGAGGTTGTATTCCTGGATAGGGGGAAGCAGGGCTTAACAGTGAGGATTCCAAAGCCACAGACCTGGCCACTTTGAGGTGTCTATCACAACTGTGGAGAGGGGAAAAGAGAGGCAGCTAGCCTTAAATTTAACACTAAGGATGTATAATCAAATTATTATGTTCTAGGTTTTGTTTTGTTTTGAGGCCGAGTCTCACTCTAGCCCAGGCTGACCTGGAACTCACTGTGTAGCCGAGGCTGGCCTCAAACTCAAGGTGCTCCTTCTACCTCAGCCTCCTGAGTGTGGGGATTACAAGTGCAAGCCATCATGCCCAACTTTCTTCTAATTATTTACATGATGTTTTTCTCCATGTAGTTATGTTATTACCTTGACATACAAATAGCTTCATCTTTGTACATACAAAGAGGGTTACAGATTGAATTTTAAGAATTTTTTCATCTTTTTGGTTTACTTTTGTTTGAAAATTATCTTCCATGTTCTGTTATTAAAATCACAGCATCAGAACTGGAGTGAATGTTCAGTGGTTAAGACACTTGCCTGCAAAGCCTAAGGATCCAGGTTTGATTACCCAGTACCCATGTAAAGCCAGATGTGCGAAGTTGTGCATGTATTTCAGGTTTGTTTGCATTGGCTAGAGGCCCTATCATGCCCATTCATATCCCCCCTTTCTGTCTCTCAAATATATAAATACAGAAATAAAATATTTGTTGAAACCCCACAGTATCAAAGACTGGGAAAGTTAAACAGAAAAGTGTTTTACTTCCCCTCAGATATCTGATCCCAGGTAGAAGGGACACATGTGTTGATAACTTTCTTGCTGGCAGTCTTGAGGTGACACCAGACACCATATGGCAAGACACAGACAGGACTACATACATACCTATATTCCATTCTCTCCTTCATCTTAAGCCCTTCCTGGGGAAGGGGTGCCACTCTAATGATATTACCCTATTCTAGACACTTCCCAAGGGGCCTCACTGTTAAAAAACACAGTTGGACTAAATTTCCACCCTCTTAATACCTCCCAAGGAGGATTAAACGTCAGTACAAGTTTCTGAGAGGGGAAACTTGATCAAGTCACAGCAAACAAGTAATCCATTTGCATGTTTCCAAAGTCAAGGCTATCTCTGAGAAGTCTAACCTCCTTCCCAGTCCCTCTGCTAGTTGATGTTCTTATCTTTCTCTCTCACAGGTAACTGTTGTTATAATTTGTTTTGCATTCTAGTATTTCTTTTGGGAAGTATGTATAATAATTCTAATGGGTCAAATAGGCACATGAAACTACATATTACTAGAAACAAAGTGGGAAAATTCTTTTATTACCTGGGCCATGAAGAAAAAAAGAAAAGGAAAACGGTGTGTGTGTATGTGTGCGTACATGCTCCCATGTGTGTGAATAGGGTCAGTTGAGGCTTCGTCCAGTATGAGGCTGTGTTAATTTTTTTGTCTTTGTATTGATTAATCAAGTATTGTTCGTCTGTTCCACATTCTTTCCATGCTGATGGCAATAAATAGAACTGGTGATGCTGAGGATTTCACACCTTTTCTTAGTCTATTTCTGGATTCTTCCTTGCAGGTGCATTATAGTTAAGAGCACAGATCTTTAAATTGTGATATTGAATTCAATTTAAGCTCTTTTGCTTTATTGTGACAAGAGTTGAGAGAGAGAAAACCTCTCTGGGGTCTGGATGGGCTTAGAACTCCCTAAGCCAGTTGCTCTAGAGTTCTTGTCTTATGATTAGCAAAGAATTGTTAAACACAGACACAAAAAAGATGGCGTATGAAAGATTTATTTCTTTTAAAATAAATTTTAAATATTTTATTTTAATTTTTTGAGAAAATAGAGGCAGAGAAAGAAAGAGAGAGACAGAGAATGGGCATGTCAGGGCCTCTAGCCATGCAGATGAACTCCAGATGCATGAGCCATCTTGTGCATCTGGCTTATGTGGGTCCTAGGGAATGGAACCTGGGTCCTTTGGCTTTACATGCAAGTGCTTTAACTGCTATGGTATCTCTCTAGCCCAAAGATTTATTTTAAGAAATAGAAGATATAACGCAGAAAACCTCCCAAACTGAGAAGCTGAGAAGGGCCCTGAGCAGGTTGCTGAGTGGCAGCTTGGACTGGGTTTCCTTGTAGCCTTGAAGATGTAAATTAGGCATTCAGTTGGGATGAGCTCATTGTCAAGTTCAAATGTATGTGACGGACCAGACCATAACAGGTTGAGGAGGTCTGGGAGGAGCGTGCAGACTTGGGAAAAGCCCATGAAAACTTCCTAGGATGCAGTTACTGAACACATCAGACTGGAGTTCCTTCTAGTCCTGTCAGGACAGGTAGGCATCCATGTTCTTTGGGGCCTGTGCCCCTAACTACTTACAAATGAGACTATCTTGCTCTTAATCTTGATCAGTATGACCTAGATTTTTGCCCTAGCCATCTAGATCTATTGAGTTCTGACTGAGCTCCCTCAATCACAGTTTTTCTATAATGGGGACAAGAGTGTCACATGTGGTAAAATGTAAAATCCTGAGGTAGGAGGATCATTGTGAGTTCAAGGCCTGCCTGAGACTACATAGTGAATTTTAGATCACCTGGGCTAGAGTGAGACCCTACCAAAAAAGAAAGAAAGAAAGAAAGAAAGAAAGAAAGAAAGAAAGAAAGAAAGAAAGAAAGAAAGAAAGGGAGAGAGAAAGAAGAGGACTCAAGGGATGGCTTAGCAGTTAAGGCATTTGCCTGGAAAGCCAAAGGACCCAAGTTTGATTTCCCAGGACACACATAAGCCAGATGTACAAGGTGGCGCATATGTCTGGAATTTGTTTGCAGTGGCTGGAGGCCCTGGCATGCCATTCTCTCTTTCTCTCTCTGTGTATGTCTTCCTATCTCGTGTTTAAATAAATAAATTAATTAATTAATTGAAATAATTTGAAAAATCATAAAAGAAAATTTCCCCCAAATAGGGAAAGAGATACCAATACAGATACAGGAGGTATTTAGAACAGCAAACGGACATGTCCAGAAACCTCTCCTTACCGTATTATAATTAAACTACTGAACACACAGACCAAAGAAAACATGTTGAAAACAATAAGAGAGAAGCATCAAGTAACCTATAAAGGCAAGCCCATCAGGATAATAGCAGATTACTCAACACAAACATTAAAGGAGAGAAGGGTTTGGAATGATGTATTCCATGTTCTGAAAGATAACAACTGTCAACCAAGATTACAGGGGCTGAGGAAATAGCTCAGTTGGTAGAGCACTTGCCTCACATCCATGAGGTCCTGTGTTCCATCTCCAGCATCACAAAAGAAAGAAAAAGCAATAAAAAAACATGGCTAGAGAGATGGCTTAGCAGTTAAGGCACTTACTTGCTTGCAAAGCCAAAGGACCCAGGTTCGAATCCCCAGGACCCATTAAGCCAGATGCACAAAGTGGTGCATGCATCTAGAGTTCGTTTGCAGTGGCTCAAGGACCTGGTTTCCCATGATCTCCAGTGGTTCCTGGTGCTGGCAGTTGGGGGAGAGGAAGGCTTTGGAGAGTGCCTGACGTTGTTCTGGAATTGCTCAGTTGAACCTCCTCAGCTCTTAGAAGCATCTGCATTATTAAAATAGTTCAATTTATAAATGAAAATGACATGACAAAGAGTGTCAACATTGTAGTCTTCCATGACAAATGAGAATTGGTAGCTACAAATCATCATAGAAAGAGGAGGGAAATGAAGTGATGAAAACACATCACATGTATGGGTTTACTAAAAGGACCAAGTTCTTGGATTCCAATCTTCAGAAAATGTGGAAGACAGAAAGATGAGCTGACTTGGACCACAAATATGCAGTTGGCACCGTGGAGATTATAGGAGACCCCACTGACCAAACAGCCCATGTTCTACAACAGATAAGTTGTAGAGCAAAATAAAGGGATAGAGGGGAAACCTGTAGATTTAAACCTTTTAAAAAATATAAATGTGGGGCTGGGGAGATGGCTCAGTTGGTAAATCACTTGCTGTACAAACATGAGGACTGGAGTTCAGATCCCCAGTGCCTATGTAAGATGCCAGGTGTGATGGTGGCTGGATAGCTTGTCTAGCTGAATTGGTGAGCTCTGGGTTTAGTGAGAGACCCTGTCTCAATATAAGGTAGAAAGTGATAGAGGAAGACCCTGACATTAACTTTTGGCCTCCACACACATGCACATGCATCCACATACACATGTATGTGCATGCACACACTCACCACACACATACATAAACATGCAATTAAAAAAAAAATACCAAATGTGGCCAGATGTGGTGTTGCACACCTTTAAATCCCAGCACTTAGAAGGTAGACTTTGAGATTAGCCTAGGCAACATAGCAAAACCTTGTCTCAGAAAAAAAAAAGAAAAAGAAAGAAAGGAAATAATAAAGAAAGAAAGAAAGAAAGAAAGAAAGAAAGAAAGAAAGAAAGAAAGAGGGGTGAGAGAAAGAAAGGAAGGGAAGGAGGGAAAAAGTAAGAAAGAAAAAAACAAATGCCAAATATGGGCATGAATAAACTATGGAGAGCAACTGAGAAAGACATTGTGGTAGTTTGAATAGATGGCCCCAGTATATTCAGTGTTTTATTAGTTTATAGTTTGCATCTGTAGCCACCTGGCTGGAGGCAGAGTCTCTGGGTGGATCTTAAGGTGTGGTGGTGGGTTTGAGATTTCAATCTAAAGATAAGCAAAGTGCCTAGCTGGGGTTCCTGAGGTGTGCTGTGGCTTTTGGCTTTTGGCTTTTGGCTTCTGGCTTCGCTTTCTGTGTTTGGTCCTGTGAAAGCAGGCCAGCTTCTTCTGCCATTATGGAACTTCCCCTGGATCTGTAAGCTTCAATAAATCCCTTCCTTCATAACTGTGCCTGGTCTGGAAGTTCATCTCAGAGAACCTGAAGCTGTCTACTACTGACATCCAGTATTGAACTCTGTCCTGCACACATGCATGTCCACCTGCACATACCAGCACACCTACACATATACGTACACACATATTTTACACATACACACTCACAAGACAAAAGTGGATGGTGTCTGAAGGAACAATGCCTGAGGTTGTCCTCTGGCCTCTATATGCATGCACACCTACACACATGTGTACCTGCACACACATGACCATGCATATACACACAAACACATACATAAAAGAAAATATTTGAAAAAAATTTCATAAGTTTTTTTCTTATCATTAATTTCCAAATTGTTCAGCATGATAACTAATGTTGAACATTTACAGTATATTATGTATAAACAATTTACAGTATAAAAGATAATATTTGTAGGTTAATATACAAACACTATACTGCTTTATGTAAGGGATTTGAACATCCTTGTATTTTGGTGTTGTCAGCATATATATTTATGTAATGGAACCAATTTTCTATTAAAACCAAAGGACATGTATAATAATTGCCATCAGGTATAGATTTGTAGTTTTCTGTATCTGTGTTTGTTTCACTTCTTTTTATGCAGAGCACTGAATTCAGAGCCTGGCACCCAGACCTCACACATGCTGAGTAAATGCTTGACCAGTGAGCTGTACTCCAGCCCAAGATATTTTGATTTTTTTTTACTTTTGTGTGTACACATGTATGTGTGTGTGTGTGTGTGTGTGTGCATGTATGATGTGATGAGTGCACTTGTATGTGCCCTTGCAGTGCCACCAGGCAGTGGCCAAAGTGGAATGGCCCCTGTTCTTTCCTATTGTTCTTGTTTTGGGCTGTAGTCTCCTTTTACTAATTTTGGAACTTTCAGGACGATTCTGGGGTCTCTGCTCCCCTAAGGGACTGAGGGTACAAGCACCCATGGCCACATCCAGCTGTTTTATGTGGGATCTGAAGATTTGAACTCAGACAGTCTCTCAGGCCCTCGATTCTTGTGTAAGAAGCACACTTCATCACTGAGCCATCTCATCAGCCCAAGATTTTAAACAATTTATTTGTTTGTTTATTTATATATTTATTTCCGTGAGTGTGTGTGTGTGTGTGTGTGTGTGTGTATGTGTGTATGCAAGAACACCAGCACCAGGGTCTCTCACTACTGAAACAAATGCTAGATGCTTGTACCAATTTTTACATCTGGCTTTATGTGGGTACAGGGGAACTGAACATGGGCCAGTAGTGTGCAAGTAAGCACCTTTATCCACTGAGCCATCTCCCCAGCACCCCAAGATTTTTAAAGGGGTTTAAACAAAGCTCTATAAAACATTTTCAGGTTAAAAGGTAAAATATAATCGTGACTGTATTTTGTGCAGTTTACTATCTAAGCATTAGAACAATTTCAAAAGAGTTCTGTAAATATTGGAGGAATAGTATCATTGCTTAAGTAAAGATATAATATACCTTGGTAACTATTTTTAAGTGAAAGGTTTTATTTAAATGAATAATTTCCAGGACATTAAAAAACATTGTGAGCCAGGTGTGGTGATGCACTTCTTTAGTCTCAGCACTCAGGAGGCTGAGATAGGAGGATCACCATATGTTCAAGGCCAGCCTGGGGCTATAGAATGAGTTTCAGGTCAGCCTGGTCTAGAGTGAGACCCTACCTCCACACACACACACCCACACACACACACACACACAAACTAAACAACACTAAACAACAACAAAACCCCCCTGCTGTGCTTGAATTACATACATATGCAATTATTATCATAGGAACCTTGAACTGAATTGGGGCTATAAAATATCACTGGATCACTTCTCAGCACAGAACTGCTGGATGGAAATTAAAAAGTAATACTTGAAAGGCTGGGGAGATGGTGTACAGGTTAAAGGTGCTTGCTTGCAAAGCTTGCAGACCCAGGTTTAACTTCCCAACACCCATCTGGCTATAAAGCCAGATGCAAAAAAAAAAAAATGGCACATGTGTCTGGCAAATGCATGCATACACAAATAAATTAATTAAAAATCTTTTAAAGTAATATTTTTTTCTTTCCCCTTCCTCACCTCCCCTATTTCCTTATCTTTTCCCCCACTTATCTTTTCTATTCAAAATACCAGTAGGTTAATGAAGTTTAAGTGTTAGGGGCCTGTGTGTTCTCACCACTGTGAGCAATACCTGAGAAAATTAACATAAAGGAAGGAAGATTTATTTTGGCTCATGGTTTCAGATGTCTTAATGTATCTTGGCAGACAGACCATGGTAGAGCAGAGCAACTCACAATGTGGCAGCCAAAAAAGACAGAGAGGAAGGGAGGGAGGGAGAGAGGGAGGAGAGAAGGAGAGGGGAGAAGAAATACATTAGCTGGCTTCCTCCCCCTTCCTTGGTTTTATTCTGTCCTGGCCCCAGGCTATGAGATGGCACAGCCTACATTCAGCCTGGGTCTTCCCTCTTACTTAATCCCCTCTGCACACATCCTCACAGACACACCCAAATGTGATTTTAGGCATTTTTTAATCCAACCACATTGACAATCACAGGATCCTACTCCCACCAACCCCTTACAAAGCTTTAGTAGGGTACCTGGAAATATGTTTACTTGGTTAGGTTTTGCAAAGCTTACCAAAAAAAGTAAGATATTTTGATCTCACTGGTCAAGATTGTATGTCTCTTTCCCCTTGGCCAAATATCACGTCATATGTGGTGATACTAAGTTCTCACAGACATTTTTTTTTTCGAGGTAGGGTCTCACTCTGGCTCAAGCTGACCTGGAATTCACTATGTAGTCTCAGGGTGGCCTCAAACTCGCAGTGATCCTCCTACCTCTGCCTCCCGAGTGCTGGGATTAAAGGTGTGTGCCACCACGCCCGGCATCTCACAGACATTTTTGAGATTCAACCACAACAAATTTAAGTTAGAGATCTAGTAGTTGGCATTAAAGAGACAGACATGTTTACTGATTCAAATTCACTACTGCTGCTGTTCCCTGCTCTGGTGGAGAAACAGTTTCCATGGATCCTTTGCTGATTCATACCACATGGAGACATGAAGGAGGAGGGCCCAAGGTCACAACTTGAAGAAGTCTTAAAACAACAAGCACTGAAATATATGGGTGGGTAGAGGCTTTGGTTCTTCTTGGAGTCAACTCAAAAGTAAAAGAATATTCTTAATAACAAAGGCCAAGCAATTATCAACAGAATTTTTTCTGTTTTGATAAGACTCATATAAAATAGCATTTGTCATTACTCCTTCATATATAGACTATGTTTGTTTTATCAGTCAGCTTTCTAGAAATTGAAATCTACTGTGATTTCTTTTCTCATTTTAAACAATTGCTTACATACTTTAAAAAAAAGATGGGGTGGGGCTGGAGAGGTGGCTAAGCAGTTAAGACACTTGCCTGCAAGGCTAAAAGACCCAGGTTCAATTCCCCAGTACCCACATAAAGCCAGATGCAGAAGGTTTCTGGAGTTTGTTTGCAGTGGCTAGATGCCCTGGTGTGCCCATTCTCTTTCTCTCTATCTGCCTCTTTCTTTCCTTCTCTATCTCTCTCAAATGAATGAATAAATAAAATATTTTTTAAAAGATGGGGAAGCTGGGCGTGGTGGCACATGCCTTTAATCTCAGCACTTGAGAGGGAGGGGTAGGAGGATCCCCATGAGTTTGAGGTCACCCTTAGAATACATAGTAAATTCCAGGTCAGCCTGGGCTGGAGTGAGACCCTACCTAAAAAAAATATATGAGGGGAATTATACCATATAAAATGGTTTCAATGTATTCCCAACACTATATTGTCTGTGTGTGTGTGGGGGGGACACACCAAGATCTCTTGCTACTACAATCAAATACTAGATGCATATGCCACTTTTAGTATTTGGCTTTTTGTAAGTGCTGTGGAATCAAACCTGGGCTGGCAGATTTTCTAAACAAGTGCCTTTAACCACTGAGCTATCTCCCCAGTCCCTATTATTATTTTATCTTGGAAAATGATATTGTTTGAGCTAATTTATAAAAGAAAAAAAGATATTTATCTAGTAGATTATTTAAAGGGGAATACATATAGTAATTTAATGTATTTATTTACTACTGTTGGAACTTTTCTAGTGTGCTGGAAAGATCGCTAAGCAGTTAAAGGCGCAAACTTGGAACTTTTATAATTCTCTAGAAGTGAGTGCAAGGTAATGAGTTATAATGTTTCTTTGGCCACACTTTACCATTAAGCAAAATAAAGGCACCACATAGAGCCCTGTCATTCTTCTACATTTAGGTCACATTGAAAGAACATTGTCATTTTTTTCTTTTTGAGTCTTGGTGTATTTGCTACATTGCAAAACCATGTTCCTGCTTCAGAGGTCTTCTGGGTAGCTGGGGCTACACACATGTATCACTGAATTCAACAAACATTATCTTAAGACAGAAGGAAAAATGACACTAAAAAATCTAGTTGAAATACCCCTTAAGACATTTTAAATATCAAAATTAAGTATCTGTGCTACCTGGGGTAAACACCAGTGGGTTTTTCCTCACTGTTTTTTTTTTTTTTTTTTTTTTAATTTCAGTCAGTTTCTACCCAGATGGTATTTTTCCCATTTTCAAGCTGATGGACATGGGGACCCCAGCGATTAAGACTGTCTTGCATGTGGTAACGAGTCTACGTAGGCTGCCTGGAGGTCTAAGTAGGAATGAAATATCTTGGCATATTCCGGGTGCTTCAGGGCGAAGTTCTTAAAGGTCTTGTATGAAATGCGGGCTGAGTGGTTTCCAGCTATTTCCTGGAAAAGTCTAGAAACATCCAGATCCGGCACACCAAAAGCTGCCCGAAGAATCGCACCGAATTCCTGTTCTATGATGAAACCATCCTCGTCCAGATCGAAGAGTTTGAAGGACATTTGCAGAATCTTCTTCGTGTTGGAAGGAGAGCACAGTACTGTCAGACCAATCACATACTCCCTGAAGTCTATGGTGCCGTCGTTATTGCGGTCAAAGAGAGCAAACAGGTCCCTCAAAGGCTGTGAAATGGGCAGCTTTAAATACTTCGAAAACTCTTCCATTCCAATCTTCCCTCCTTTCGAGGCAGCCGCGATGGCCGCGTACTCATCCAGGTACCTGTGTATGTTATCCCAATCTAATTTCAATTTCTGACTGATTTTGGTAAATTCCACCAGACCAGCTTCCATGGGTAGGTGAAGGGCCCCCGCCGAGATCATCAGCCTGCAGTCTTCGAAGGTGTGTTCTGTCACCGGGATCCCCAAAGCATTGGCCATGTTGATGCGCACCTTGTTGGCAAAAAGCAGGGGGTTTTTCTTTTCTTCCTCGCTGGGCACATACACAGGCATGAACTCCACTTCCACTCTGGTGTAAGCCTGGCTCAGGGTCAGAATACAGGCCTGCAAGCCCGTAAACCCCTGCCAGGTCCACGTCACTGTGTCCAGGGTGTTTGGGTACCTGAGCAGGACAGGTTGCACAGGGACACCTGGAGAGAAGGCCCCTAGCTTAAACGTGACGAGACAGGAGCGATTGGTGCACACGCCTTCCGGGAAAATCAGAATCTGTGGCCATTTGTTTCTGGATGTCACTCGTTTCAGGATTTCTTCCCGGGTCGTCCTCCTGGATTCGGGGTCTTCTCGGGTCACAAGCACCGGCTGGGTGGACCGGAGGAACTTGCCAGCCACCGGGATGCGGAGGTTCTGGCTGGCAGAGACGACAGAGGGGAGCCCGGCCACCACGCAGGCAATGGCATCGAAGAACGTGGAGTGTGGCGCTGTGACAAAGATGGGGGCTTCGTCCCGGCTGGCTTTTTTCCCTTTCACCTTAACCAGGAACCCAGCCAGGAAGAACCCCACGCGGAACAAGAACATGAGGGCTGGTTTCATCAGATGTTTCCTCCAGCTCTTCAGGGGTTTGGATGGTTGAGCAGGCAGGTTCAGCGTGGTCAGCGTGGCCACTGGCCACAGGAAGATGAAGAGGATGGCCATGCAGGACACTCGCATGAATACCAGCACGGTCCCCACCAGGATGATGCGGGCCCAGCGCCACACACTGATGTGTGTCTGCTGCAGGAAGGGGTTAGCCACTGCGGGAGGGTATAAGGACTTGTTCACCTCTTGGGCAACAGCCTTCTCCCACACCTTCACCTTGTTGTCTGCGGGCACTGAGGCTCCATGGACTTGGGATGTGGGCACCATGGGTCTGGGGGTGGCTTCTCGTGTGTGCCCTTTTCCCCACTTTCAAGGGCTATTTCTGTGTATGCATAATTTGAATCCTTAGAGGCAGTTGTTGGTTAATAGGAAATGGTGTATCCCTTTAAAAATAGATGAAAAAAATAAAGATACAAGTTTAATAGAATTAGCATTGTCAGGCGTCATTTTTGTTGTTTGCTCTTGTCATATACACTTAATAAACTTCACCTAGCAATGCTATTTATATTGTGCTTATGCTATATGCCTACTGACATATATTGTTTTCTTTAACTTTTTATTGAAAATTTTCATACATATACATAATATATTTTGATTATAATCCCTCACATTCCCTTTCCATTAAACCCCTTCTTTTCAACTGGACCTCCTCCTCCTCCTTCTTATTTGTCTTCTTATTTTTGCCTTCTTTTATCATACATGAAGATGCATTCATTTAAATGGATAAATATCAATTACAACTTTTAAATTTAAGTGCTAATACCAGTAAAATTTCCTTCAAGTTGCCTTTGCAACTTGTTAGTGAAATTCATTTACTCTCACTACAAATTTATTTCATTGGATGGTCATATGTTTTTTTTTTTTTTTTTTTTTTTTTTTTTTAGAGAGAGAGAGAGAGAGAAAGAGAGACAAAGAGGGAAAGTGAAAGAGGCAGAGAGAGAGAGCTGGCACAGCAGGGCCTTCCAACCACTGTGAACCAACTCCAGACACATGCTCCCTCTTGTGGGCATGCGTGGTATTGCATGCTTGCATCACTGTTGACTCTGGCTATTCAAAGGATCTGGAAGATTCGAACAGGAGTTCTTAGGCTTCGCAGGTAAGTTCCTAACCGCTAAGCCATCCCTCCAGCTCCGGTCATACCTTTTTATCCTAAGAGGTTTAATAATGACACCCTTGAGCCCTTATGTTATGAGAATCTTTCCACATATGTTGAACATAGGAGGGAAGAGATCTTAGAGGAGTGAGAAAGAGAAAGAAAACAGGGTAATGGGCTTCATAGGACATGACAGCAAGAGGAAGAAAGGGAATCAACAAAAGGAGGGAGGAAGTGGAGGAGGACAAAAAGAAGGTGAGTGAATAAAACAAAACGTAATGCCATTTATGAGTGAAATTCCATAATGAAACCCATCATTTTGTATGTATGCTAACTTAAAAAATAATTAACAGCAAAAGAAAATTAGAGAACATTCATTATAATGGGCCAGAATTAGCCATGCATGCTGGAGTTGTATTAACATTGGTCTACGTGACCCAGTCAACATTCTGAACTGACCTTAAGTAACAACAAACTTGCAAAATCAGCATTATTAGTACACAGTTTTGATTTGAATAAAGCAAGGCCTCCTTGATTGTGTCAACACATAATCACCAGGACCTATTCCTTCCTTGTTGCACATGGGAAGTGACCAATAGGGTGCAAACCAGGCTTTCTTCTATACTTGATAACATTCTCAACTCTGGAAATGCTATATTGAGGCTTCCAGTGATTGCAAATTTGAGTTCCTTTTCCCAGATCTATTTATATTGTAAGTCTCTGAGTTCCCATCTATGGAATGAAGCACACCAGGTTACTTCTATAACAGGAAGAATTGTGTGGTACCAAATCCTGATATACAAAATATGGATGTGAAAGATCTTGGGCTTTACAACCAGGTGGATCTGAGTTCCTTCCTGACTCCAACATTTCCAGGAGGTGACATATCCAACCTCGTTTCACATCTACAAATTAGTGATACTCCCTACCTTGCAGTGTTGCAGTGAGGTTCCAGTATGATGTACATAATCAAGCTTCTATTGTAAATACAGGTTGCTATGGTAGAATGAGCATTCTCAGGGACATTCCATTTTCCTCTGTCATTATCAGGGGCTTATTTGAGAATACAGGGCAGTCACTAAGGTGCCATGATTTGGCAATGTTACCAGTTGCCTCCCACGTCAAAAGAGGATAACCCTCGGGCAGGTATCATCCCTGTCTTCTCACTCTTTATGTTATTCAGTTTTACTCTTTTTGTTGTTGTTGTTTTGATGTAGGGTCTCACTCTAGCCCAGGCTGTCCTAGAACTCATTCTGTAGACCCAGGTTGGCCTCGAACTCATGGTGATCTCCTACCTCTGCCTCCTGAGTGCCAGGACTAAAGGCATACACCCACCATGCCTGGCTCATTTCTACTCTTTACATTGTGTGTGATTTCATTCTCTGCTTCCTGAGGGAAAATGTGTGTTATCATGTCATCTGTCTTTTACATTCCCTCACATCACCAAAAGGTATGTCACATATATTATAATATTCTATCAGCTGTCCCTCCATATCCATAGTTTCAGTTATGTTACTTGTGGTCAACCAACTGGGATTTGAAAATATTAAGTGAAAAATTCCAGAAAAATTCTTAAATTTGAAATTGTGTACCAGTCTGAGTGGTGTGATGAATTTTCACACTGTTCCCAGCGTCATCTCATCTGTGCATGTAAATCATTTCTTCATATGGCCATAACCAGGCTGAGTATACGTCTACCCAGCAGTTGGCCACTTAATAATTTACATGGTAGCCACTCAACTTTCAGATTGATTGTCCTGGTATTGCAGTGCTTAGGTTTAAAAACCTTTATTTTACTCAGTGAGCCTTCATTTTGCTCACTAAGGGGAGAATAAAGATTGTAGAAATTCAGATAAGCCAAAGAGAAACTATGAGTATGTGACCCTTTTAAGTGAAAAGTCTCTCAATAAGGAATGGAAAAATCTTGTATGCTATGAGCAAGGAAGGAAGGAAAGGAAAAAGCCATGCATTCATTGCAATCACACCTCAAACTGAAAAAGTAACAGCCATAGTTCAAGATATGTGCTAAATTAAGTTGGAAAAAGGGTTATTATCTGGGGTTTGCTTCTATCTGTAGTTTCAGGCATGTACTATCAATCTTGAAATGCATCCCCTGTACATTAAATATATATTTGAACATCTACAGTGTACCAGGCCTTTATTCTACATTTGTTATACATCAGTTTTAAAAAACAACCAAAAATACTTACCCTGTAAAATTTAGATTCCAGTGTACACAAGAATTACAGTATTCATTTTGTATTGAATGTGGCGAAAGACTTTTTTATTCTTTTCCTAAGTCTCACTAATTAATCTGAAGAATCAAGGCAAGTAATTCATTGGATATGCTTTCTTGTTCTGCATTGTTTAACAAATAAGTATGTAAATATGACATGGTAATTTCCAATTTATTAGTTGATGTAGCATGATACTAGTGTCAAATACAATTTAATCTTCTCAGTATCAATAGAACTTATGGCCCACTTTAAGAATACATATTCATCTAGTTATGTTCACTTTCAAATTTATATATTATAAATCCAAGAGACTTGACAATATAATTTTAATGGTTAAAAACAGTAAAAAGAACTTTTTAACAACAAAATTAAGATCAATATCACTGCAGACTTGGCTTTTATGCTATGGCATCTAATTTTTCTTGTGGGTTTGTAAAAGGCACAGGATAAAGAACACAAGCAACCAAACTGGAGCCACTTTTCCTGATTTCCTTTTTGTATGTGTGTGTATTTTAAGGCAGACAATTTTCTGTGCAAGATACAGCCAATGAAAATAAACAGCACATTACATGTTCACAACAGTCGTAGATTTTTTTCAATACCATTTGTCACTATATTTATGATAAAAGCATAGTAAAACAAGTTTTTTCCTAATAAAACGTAAGCTGATGAATATTTTTTTAAAAGTATTTAGAGATTTCATTATCGAGCCTTCACAGAAGATAAAGAAAAGTCACTCTCTTTTTCTTGTTTCTTCTTTCAGAAATGTCCATATCAATTTGTTCACTATGTCAGGTTGGTCTTGCTGAAGCCAATGGCTGGCTTCTGATAAAATAGTGAGTCTGAAGTAGTTTTTAACATAAATCTTTGTGACTTCAGCCATCTCAACTTCCATAAATGCATCATTCTCTCCCCACAGCAGTAGTGTTGGAGTGGTCACCATGTGATGTTTGAGTGGCAGGCAGCTAGTAAAAGAAAATACACTCACTTGAGAATCATTGCAAAAATTAAAGTCACATTTTCCTTCAATGTTCCACTAAGGCCACACATTCTTTCAAAAAGGACAACATAGACTCTTTCTAAAGGGGCAAAAATTGGTTCTTGGGAGAGTAGAAAAGGCTTCACATTTTACAAATAAAAAGCATGCACATGTAGTGCACAAACATATTAAAATTTCATGGGAGGAATGATTAGGAAAAATGCCTCAAAAGTCTCCTTAAGGAAGTGTTAATGAAAAAAATTTCTGTGGGGCTTAAGGGGGATGGCACAGTGGTTAAAGGCACTTGCTTGCAAGTCCTGCCTGCTCAGGTTCAGTTCCTCAGCCATCCAAAGCCCGCTGGCCCAGGATTAATTCCCTAGACACTCATGTGAAACCAGATGGGCATTGTTTGCAGCTGCAAGAGGCACTGGTGTGTCCATCATACACAATCACACACATGCACATGTACAAATACATTTTGCTTTAAAAAATATTTTTAAAAAGGGCTGGTGAGGTAGCTCAGCAGTTAAGGAAACTTGCCTGCAAAGTGTTCTAGCCTAGGTTTGATTCCTCAGTAACCATATAAATCCAGATGCACAAAGAAGAACATGTGTCTGTAGTTTGTTTGCAGTAGCAAAAGGCCCTGGTATGCTTATTGTCTCTCTCTCATAAATAGATAAAATATTTTTAAATATTATTTGCAAGGACAGAGAGAGAGAGAATGGGCATGCAAGGGACTCTTGCCACTGCAAGATGCATGTGCCAATTTGTGCATCTGGTTTTATGTGGATACTAGGGAATCAAACCTGGACTATCAGGCTTTGAAAGCAGGCATCCTTAACTGCTGAGCTATCTTTATATCCCTAAACACAAAAAAATTTTTTTTAATGTAAAAGGAACTGGCAGTGAAACACTGCATTAGAGGTTGGGGAGATGGCTGTGTGTAAGGCAAGTGCTGCTCTAGCTGGTGTACCCCAAACTGGTCTCCAGACCCTATGAATAAAGCAGGAAGCCATGGTAAGCTTCTGAATGCCTGGGAGATGGGAGGTGGAGATAGAATTTTTCAGAAGCTCATGAAGAGCCCAGCAAATAACAACAGCAGAATGAGAATCCAGAGAGAAAAACTTTGTCTCAAATGAGGTACAGGAATGGAGCTTAGTGATTAAGGCACTTGTCTGGGAATCCTAAGGACCCAGGTTCGATTCTCCAGGACCCACATAAGCCAGATGCACAAGGTGGCACATGCATCTGGAGTTTGTTTGCAGTGGCTAGATGCCCTGGCATACCCATCCTCTCTCTCTCTCTTTTTTTCTCTCTGCTTGCAAATAAGTGAATAACAAAATAAAAGACACACTGCACTAAGAAATCAACATGTACAAGAAAAAAAGTTAAAAGGCTACACACACACACACACACACACACACACACACACACACATATATATATTTTTGGTTTTTGAGGTAAGGTTTCACTCTAGCCCAGGTTGACCTAGAATTCACTATGTAGCCTCAGGGTGGTCTCGAACTCATGGTAATTCTCCTACCTCTGCCTCCTGAATGCTAGGATTAAAGGCGTGCACCACCACACCCAGCAAAAGGCTATTTTTAAAGGTCACATATGCTGGGCATGGTGGTGTATGCCTGTAATCTTAGCACTCAAGAGCAGAGATAGGAAGATCTGAGTCCAACCTGGCATACATTCTGAGTTCCAGGATAGACTGGGCTAAAGAGTGAATTCTGGGCTGGAGAGAAGGCTCAGCATTAAAGGTACTTGCTTGCAAAGCCTGTTGGCCTGGGTTCAACTCCCCAGTACCCAGTAAAGCCAGATGCAGAAAGTGGTGTATGTATCTACAATCTGTTTACAGTGGCAAGAGGCTCTGACATGCCCATTCTCTCCTCCACCCCCTCCACCCATATAAGTAAATAAGAATATCTTAAAAATAAACAGAAATGAGATCCTGACTCAACAAAAACAAACAAACAAATTTCTGTGAGTTTATAACCATGTATTCACTACTGTGGTTATTAAAGTTTGTTTCTCTCATGAAGTGACAAGTTTAGTGAATTCAGGATACTTCTAAAGTTTTATTCATCACTATACCTTGATTACTAATATACCCTAGTACAGAGGGAGTGCTTAATAAAGATTTTTTTGAATGAATAAATAATCATTACAATATAACTAAAAAGATAAATCTATTCCTACTAACTCAAAGGGAAAGAGTCCCTCAGACAAAACACATGAAAACTACATGGCAGAATCTAGGATATTATTCTCTGTACTTTCCCACATATTTTAAGTTTTACATGAAAAAGATTATACAAACACTAAGTCAGAATATTGTGTTTGGCTGTTTAGATAAGTGGTGAACTTAATCTTTAAAAAAAAAGTTAGGGCAGAGAGACAGTCTCAGTGGCTAGGTATGCTTTCTGTGCCAGCCTGAAGGCTTGAGGGAGCCTGAGACTGCCAGAGGGCAAATGTCCTATAACCCTAGTCTGCAAGGGAGCAGAGACCTGAGACTCATTGAAACCCTGCAAGCTCCAGAATTAATAGTCATAATAATAATAATATGACTCGGCTCATAACAAGACCAAGTGGAAGAACAATGGAGCTAAACCCTTATGTACCACTCCAGCTATCCCAGGGGAGCATTCTCTGCTACAGGTAAGTGTATGGGGTGCTGCAAGGGCCATATACATGTACCTCCACCTCACATACCACACTACATACATTGTACATACTACATTATACTCATGCACACACACTAGCAAAAAAAATAAGACAAAATAAAATACTGTCTCTTCAGGATCAGACTGAAGTATTTTACTTAGCCCAAAAGAAATGATACTGACCTGAAAATGCTTCGGTAATGGTTAATGGGGCCACTCAGTGCTCCAGGCTGGGAAAAGACATAAACATAAGCTTCAAGATCTTCTGTTGTTAATCGACAACCTTTTCTTCCAATGCCAGTGCTCTGACTGGTAAACAGGTGTTTCAGAGCCTAATTTAAGTGAAAAGAGGATAATTACAAATGTTCCATTATATAATAATGAAGCAAACCTTTGTCTTTTCTTTAAAAGGATAGGAAAAGGGAAAAAAAGAAAGGGAAAAGATCTGAAACAAAGCTGTAATAACCAAATCCAACATGTGGCCCTTGTTAGGTTCCTGATTCAAACAGATGAAATGAATTGTGACAGCTGAAATTGTTAAAGGAATATGAATACATATTAAATGGTATTAAGGCGTTATCATTCATTTTGCTAGGTTTAATAGTAGTATTGGAGTTGTGTGTTTTATAAACCCCTTTGTTGCAGTTACCTTTCTGTTACTGGGACAAACATCTGACCAAAAGCACTTTGTGGGAGGAAAGGGTTTATTTTGGTTTACAGACTTGAGAGGCAGCTCCATTATGGCATGGGAAAACATGGCATGAACAGAGGGTGGATATCACCTCCTGACCAATATCAGGTGGGTGGACAGAAAGTGTTGAACACTGGCAAGGGAGCTGGAGTTCAAGGCCACCCTTCCAGACTATTCCAAATTGTCAGTCTAGCTGGGGCTAGCATTCAGAACATCTGAGTGGGGAGACCCTAACTACCCTGATCCCTATAAACTGATGACCAAAATAAAATGCAATGCATTCAGTCAAACCCTGATAATCCCTCAGTAGGGGCTTTCAAGGACATGAAATCCAAACAACCTAGAGTGAGACACCCTTAATGGCTGAGGTGCATCTCAGTGAACTGTAAAACTAAAAACAAACAAAACCAACAACAACAACAACAACAAAAAATGATGGCATAGTGTGAAAAATATTTACACTACAAAATGTGGCATTGGGTGTAAAAAGGAAAGATTGAATCAATACAAGATCTAAAACAAGCAGGGCAAATAATCAAGTTCCATAGGCCCAAGTCCAACATCTCTAACCAGGAAGTCTCTAGAGTTCTAAAAGGAGAAGGTTTCTCAATGACCCCACTCCTGGTACCAGGGCCTTTTCATTTCTGGGTCAAACAACTGACCAGAAGCAGCCTATGGGAGGAAAGGGTTTATGTCACTGAAATTGAGCTCAAACTGGCTCTCTACACACCTTGACAAGATCTGACACACCCTCCTCCAGCAGGGTTTTGCCCACTGAAGAGCATTGCCAACAAACAAAAACATTAGAGCCACTAATTACACAAAAGGTTGGACTCAAGATCTCCCCAAGTGATGTGTGCCATCTTGTCTAGGTGCAGTGGCACTTGGCACTTGGGAGGCAGAGGTAGGAAGATTGCTATGAGTTCAGGCCACCCTGAGACTATTCCAGGTGTCTGGGCCCCTAAAAAAAATGTGTGTCTGGACATGCATCCAAACAACCACACCCTTAATGGCTGAGGTGCATCTCAGGTATGTATAAAGGTAGGGTACAGGCTGTAGAAATCTGGCCAGAGAGAATCAGCATGTCAAACATGGACCTTATTGGGATCTGGCCAGTCAAACATGGGACCTTAGGCTATGCAGGTGAGCACCTTAACTACTAAGCCATCTCTCTAGCCCAAGTTTCAACATTTTAATTTCATTTTTCATTCTTAAAATGGACTTTCATTAAAATACTTTCATCAATAATGAACCATGCAGCTGACTTACCTTGAAATCATTTATTGAGAACATAAATTCTGGGAACCGTGGTATTTGGAAGAAGTAGTAAAAGCTGGATTTGAACATCTGGACAGGGTGTCGTAAAATATATTCTGAAATTAAAATGCCATGTAAGATTTTATCTGAAGTATACAGGTTATTTGGTATTGAATAAAGTTATTTTCGGACAGTTTCACTTTAAGATGATTGCATAAAAAATCCACAAGCTTTCTGCATATTTTCTTTAGAACATTTTCTGTGTTGTTTATTTTATTGTTGATATATCCAGTATTTGGAAAATTTATATCACTTTAAGTCCAAAGAAAGTTCTACTTTATGAAGTCTTGGCTCAGAACAAAACAGGAAGCCCAAATAACACTGCTAGAACCCCACAAAGTCATTATCAGCAACCTAACACTTTTCTTAGTAGTTCATGGTGACATAATTTCCCATTGTTTAAAACATTTTGTTTAAAGATTGATTCAAATTGAAATCCTTATTCATTTCCTATAAATTCATTCATGCATGTAGAAAATTCACTCATTCAATGAATGTCTACCAAGAAACTTAGCAGTAAATGGGACAGAAATGTCCTCATGAGCAAGGTCCCCTACACTGAAAGCAACAAATATTTAAAGAGCACTTTAGTGCTAGGCCAGTGGTAGAGTGCTTGCCTAGCATGCACAAGGTGCTGGATTCAATTCCCAGCAAACACACACAAACACATACCACTTTGGAGAGTAATAACATCATAAAGAAAATAAGCTAGTCTTATTGACAGGGATAGTGGGATGGGGTGGAGGAATTATTAATTGAGAGAAGCAAAGAGGCCTCTCTGGGGATATAGTATGTGATCTCAATGCTGAATGGTAAGAAGGTGCCAGCTATGCAATAATCTTGGAAGAACATGCAGGAATGGCCAAGCAGGTCCTGCACTTGTCACATCCAAGAAGCAGGGAGATGGCTCAGTCAATAAAGCACTTGTCTTACAAGCATGAGGACCAGAGTTTGGTCCCCAGTATCCATATAATGTCAGGGGTGGTGGTGTATGTCTGTAATCCAAGTGCTGGGAGGCAGAGACAGGATTGCTGGGGCTCACTGGCCAGCCATTCTAGCCTAATTGATGAGCTCAAAGCCAATGAGAGATCCTGTTCCAAACAGGGGATGGTGCTCCTGAGAATGGCACCCACTGTTATCCTATAACCTGCACATGCATGGGAACACAAAGGCATAGTTGAACACACACACACATACACACACACACACACACACACACACACACACACACACACACATAGGCCACAGAAAAGTCCAAAGTGGCTAGTTTGCAGAGAAGCAATAGATTGTATGGGATGAGTCAGAAGGAAAAACAAAGGCCTGATCAGATAGGTGTAGAATGGTAGGGATTTTCTTTTTGAGAGAGAGTAAGAGCAAGAGTGAGTGAGAGAGACACAGAGAGGATTTGGTATGCCAAGGCCTCAGCCACTGCAATCGAACTCCAGACACTTGCACCACCTAGTGGGCATGTGTGACCTTGCACTTGTATCACCTTTGTGTGTCTGGCTTACATGGGATCTGGAGAGTGATTGAACATGGGTCCTTAGGCTTCTCAGGCAAGCGCCAGAACCACTAAGCCATCTCTCCAGCCCAGTGGTAGGGATTTTAGGTGCTTTGACAGGATTCTGAAATCTTAAACTGGGAGTAGCATGACCACACATATTGGAAGTTTATGCTGGTTGTACATTGTGCACTTCTTTCATTTCCCTTGCTATGGACATCTGATTTTTTTCTTTCTCATTTTATAACTATATTCAACATGGATAGAGGTTTTAGAAATAAAATTTTCAGGTAAGTGTCATGCTAGATTTCTGTAAAATCAGCAAACAAGATTTATTTTCTCTTGCATTAAGAGAAATCAGTTCAACTTCAGGACAAAATATAGGCATGTAACCTGAACATCTCATATTGACCTAATAGGGTTGAAACTATTAGTGATAAAATCTTCCAGAATTATTCCAATTATCTTATTGATGAAATCATCAATTACAGTTGATCCACCACCAAAATAACATCTCCTTGAGGGTCCTGATGAATTGAACCCTTGTGTAGCATCGTTTCTCAGGACCTTTGAGTACCAAGCATGCCATCCTCAACAGAGCTTAGTCAGGTTGAGACAAATCTGAAATTCAACTCTTACACTTAATAATATACAGTATTTATTTACATAGTCATCAAGAGTCTGTTTTCCTCACTAGTTTAATGTTGAGTAGCAAATGGATGTTCTGAAATTTGTTGCCTGTAGGGATGCTGTGGCTTTTAGTAGTTTTTGGACCTCAGAAAACCTAACAAGGGTAGTTGATCAGGACAAAATTACAGTTTTGCCAAACTCAAATATAAATGTGGCTGGCCATTGTCCATACATTATTAATCATTATTAAGCATTTTTTTAAAAAAATAGTCGGGGTTGGGGATTTGGCCCAGTGGATGAGCACTTGCCTAGCAAGCGCAAGGCCCTGGGTTCGGTCCTCAGCACCAAAAAAAAAAAAAAAAAAAAAAAAAAAAAAAAAAAAAAGACAAAATCATTTAAAAAAATAGTCACATATTTGCAAGTAGAGAAAACAAGAAAGAGAGGGAATGGGCATGCCAGGTCCTCTTGCCACTGCAAATGAACTCTAGATGCATGCACCACTTTTGACTTGCGTACTGGAGAATCAAACCCAAGCAAGTACCTTTCATTGCTAAGCCATCTCTCCATCCCCCACTATTAAGCTATTAAAAGTTCCATTCAAAGCAAAGGTTTCCAAAGTAGAGTGTCTTGTATTCTCACAGATCTCCAGAGTTTCCAAGTGGTCCATTTCATAACAATACTAAAATATTATTTGCTTTTTCCCGCTGTGTTAAAATTTGGTACAGAAGTGATAGTTGATTGGCTTACATGGGCACTGGGGAATTGAACCTGGGTCTTAGGCTTCACAGGCAAGCGCTTTAATAGCTAAGTCATCTCACAGTTAGTTTTATGTAGTGCTGGGGGTTGGACCCAGGCCTTGGTGCATGCTAGACAAACACTCTACCAACGGAGTTACATTCCCCAGCCCCCATGCATCTTTTAATAATCCATGTGATGAAATATAAAGTATGCATAAAGCAGTTCTCACACACCCAAATACAATGGTTATCGTAAGGAAAAATGCTTATGTAATTGAACTAATGAGTGAATTAACTTCATTTTTTATGAAATACCATTTTTACTTGAGAGGAGTCACAAAGTATTCTTAATCAAACATTGATATTTGGCAGATAGCCTCTAGAAAATGAACAAAATGAGCATAACACTTAAAAGCAAATAATCCACACTATCGGTGGCCACTGAGAAAAGTTTAGGCTTTCAAATGAAAAGTAGAATTTTGGAAAATTTTGTATCTACTACTGCCGGTTTAAGAGTTTTTCAATGTTGAAGACTTTCCTGGTTTGATAAGGGTAGTATTAATTACTGTGATTTTTCTGAATGTTACACAATGCAATGGGTCAACATATTCAAGATCTGTCTAACTCAGCAAACCAGCAATATTCCGGTGAATGATGATACAAAGTCATGCATGGATAAAAGAGTCATTCACAGTGCTACGATGACCAAGAGATCTCACTGTAACATGGCATGCAAAGCTTTTGTGTTATCAAACTCACATTCCATGTTGTTACTAGCCTTTAAGGAATGAGACCTTTTTTGTCATTTTAAAAAATCTATTTCAGTGCTGGAGAGATCACTTAGCAGTTAAGGCACTTGCCTGGGAAGTCTAAGGACCCAGGTTTGATTCCTCAGTACCCACGTAAGCCTGATGCACATGGTGGCATGTATCTGGAGTTCGTTTGTGGTTGTTAGAAGACCTGGCATGCCCATTCTCTCTCTCCCAAATCAATAAATCAATAAAATATTGAAAAAGATTGGTTATGCAATTTTCCATTAGACTTGTTGTTAGTCAAATACGATATTTAAATCTATTTTTTATTTATTTAAATTAGCATACAAAGTATTATGGATTTTACCATTATAACCCCAAAGCATTTTTTTTTTTTTTTTTTTTTTCAAACCAGGCTGACAGAATTTTAGCTCAGGGTTGATTCTCCTTCTACCTCAGTGCTGGGATTAACCCCTAAGAAACCACTAATTTTTAAGTTTGTGTAATATTAATGAAGAAAATCCAGTTATCTGAAAAAGGTTACTAAAACCATCCTGGGGCTGGGAAGATGGTTCAGTGGTTAAAGGCACTTGCTTGCAAAGCCTTGTGGCCTAGGTTAAATTCCCCAGCCACCCCAGTAAGCACTTCTCTTAATGTTCATACTCATATATTAATGCTACTCTCATTTTTGCATTACAGAAGCTTCTCTTTTCAGATGGCAGTGACCTCCAGGATGACTCAAAAGGTACCATAGTGCTGAGAAGAAGTGAAACAGAGAAACATCAGCACTGAAACATCTCTATTACACCCTCCAAGGCTCAGGGTCCATTGCACAAGAGGTGGCGGAAAGAATGTTAAAAGCCAAAGGAAGTGTACGACTGCTTATAATGCAAACTTTCAGACACAAAATTGCCTGGATATCCATGACCTCACAATGCCTGGTACTACTTACACTGGACCATCATAATAGGAGGAAAAGATGACATCAAAATAAAAGAAAGACTAGTTGAGAGGGGGAGGGGATATGATGGGGAGTGGATTTGTGAAGGGAAAAGTGAGGGAGGAGAGGGAATTATCATGGTTTATAGTCTACAGGTATAGAATTTGTCAATAAAAAAATGTTTTAAAATGTCTGGTGTTCCTTTGTACCAGCAAGAGAACCTGGTGTGCTCATACACACACAAGCATGCACACACACAAGCACACACAAATAAGTAAAGAAATATTTTTTTAAAAAACTCTCCTTTTTCCATTGACAAATCTGTGTGAGGCCAGTTTTCTTCATATACTTCCTTTCAAACAACATTTGCAATAAATGAATGCAGAAGTAAATATGAAAATCCAGCCTTTCTTAATTTAAAATTTTTATTTATTTGCAAGCAGAGAAAGGGGGAAGGGGGAGAGAGAGAGAGAGAGAGAGAGAGAATATAGACACACCAGGGCCTCTAGCCATTGTAAACAAACTCCAGATACATGTGCTACTTTGTGTATCTGGCTTTATGTGGGTACTGGGGAATCAAACCTGGGTCCTTAGGCTTTGCAGGCAAGTGCCTTAACTGCTGAGCTATCTCTTCAGTCCCCCTATTTAAATTTTATTTATTTATTTGTAAGCAGAGAGAGAGAGAGAGAGAATCTATCTTCTACTATAGCAAAAGTTATATTTGGCTGGGTGTGATGGCACACACTTTTAATCCTAGCACTTGGGAAGCAGAGGTAGGAGGTTCGCCATGAGTTTGAGGCCACCCTGAGACTACATATAGTGAATTCCAGGTCAGCCTGGACTAGAGTAAGATCCTACCTCTAAAAACCAAAAAGGAAAAATTATATTTGCAAAATAATAAAACAATAGCATTCTTTTCACTAAAATTTTTCTCAGTGTAGTTAGGAGTCAATTTTATATAGTCAAGTTAGTTTTAATTAAAATATTCTTTCCATAGGTTCAGTGTAGTGGCTCATGTCTATAATCCTAGCACTTGGAAGGCTGAGGCAGGTAAATCACCATGAGTTCAAGGCCAGTATAGTAAGTTCATGATGGTATGGGGCTAGAGAGAAAGGCCCTTTCTCAAAAAAAAAAAAAGCTATTTATGTTTATATGTAATAGGTTTTTAAAAATAAAATAAGTACAGGGCTGGAGAGATGGCTTAGTGGTTAAATGCTTGCCTATGAAGCCTAAGGATCCCGGTTCGAGGCTCGATTCTCCAGGACCCACGTAAGCCAGATGTATAAGGGGGCACATGCATCTGGAGTTCGTTTGCAGTGGCTAGAGGCCCTGGCACGCCCATTCTCTCTCTCTCTCTTCCTGCCTATTTCTGTATCTCTCTCTCTCTCTCAAATAAATAAAAATAAAATATTTAAAAAAAAATAAATAAAATAAGTACAGATTTGATTACCTAAATAGTGATCATTTACAGATATAGCCTATGTAGCAAAATCTCTTTGGGGGGGTCTTCTTTAATCATTTTAAGAGTACAAAGAAATCTTAAGAACAAAAACTTGAGAATCACTATTTTAAAAAATATTTTTGGGTCTGGGAAAATGACTCATTAGGTCAAAATACTTGTGCAAGTGTGAGAATGTGGCTTCAGAGCCCAGGAAAGCATATGAAGTCAAATGCATCTGCAATCCAAGTGCACCAATGGCAAGATGGCAGGAGGCCAGAGAATGCCCTGATACTCCAGGGCCATCTGGCGTGGTGAACACGTGGCTAAATAAGAGACCAGGCCTGGGACAAGGTGGAAGATGAGGACTGACATGCTCTGACCCCCACATGCACATTGTGGCACATGTGTACCCATGCTCACACACATACACATCACACACACACACATGCATGCACACACAGATTTTAAAAAGAGTGCTATTATTGCCATCACCTAAAGCAGTCAAAAAAGAGAATTTATTTCTGCCAAGATTCATTCCTTTCAAAGTAATGCTACCACATTTTCTTTTTATCCCACTCCAAATTAACAGTGAAATATTTTCCAGAAAGGAATGAAATTATGCAAGCAAATAGAAAGTTAAATTTTCTCAGATTTTTTTTCAGAAATATTTAAAACCAAGGTAACTGGCTGGCAGTGAGGTTCAGTGGTCAAGTGCCTCCCTAACATTGATGAAGACCTGAGAGGGGGTGTGTGTGTGTGTGTGTGTGTGTGTGTGTGTGTGTGTGTATTTCATCTGTGGGTGTGAGCATTCACATGCCACAGTGTGTGTGTGTGGAGGTCAAAGAACAACTTTTGGGATAGTTCTTGCCTTCTACCTCCTCTGAGGCAAAATCTCTCTTGTTCTTCTTGTTGACTGCTGGGCTTCAGACCTTCCAGGAAATTCTCCTGTCTCTGCCGCCCATCTCATCAATGTGCTGGGATTATAGAAGCCCCCCCGCCCTCAGCTTCTGGCATTTTACATGGGGATTGAACTCAAGGTATTTAGACTTTAGTGGTAAGCACTTTATTTACTAAGTTATCTCCCCAGACACCAAAGACCTGTATTTAACCCCCAAAAAAACACACACACACACACACACACACACACAGAGTAAAAAAATATATAAATAAGAAAGAGGCAGGCTTGGTAACAAATGCCTATAACACCAGCATGTGGAAGGCTGAGGCAGAAGTATTGCAATTTCAAGGCCCAGCTAGGCTATAATGTGAAACCCTGTCTCAAAACAAAATGAATAAATTAAATAAGTAAATAAAACAAGCTGTTTAACATTATCATGTGTTATCATGGTTTAGTCAGATCAACTATTTATTTATTTTTATTTATTTATTCATTTGAGACAGTCTCACTATGAAGGTCAGGCTAGCCTTGAATTCTCCGTCCTCTTGCATCCTAAATGCTGAGATGACAGGCATACACTACCATGCCAAGCCCTTTGTTACATCTTTAAAGATGTTAGCCAAATTTTGCAGCTTCTGATCTAGAATGTCAGTGACTACTGTGAGTTATCACATGAACAGAAATGCTCTAACAAAAATTAAAACTCACCTGTAAATACATTTGGATGAGGGAAGTTAATAACAATAAGCTTTGTCACCATTTCAGGATAACAGATGGCAATCAGCCAGGCAATCATGCCTCCCCAGTCATGGCCAATGAGGACGCATTTGCTATATCCTATAATCAAGGGGAAAAAAGGATGACATCATTGAAAAACAGATGGGTAAATAATGACCTCATATAAAACAGTTACACTGCTGAAACTGCTCTTTCCACTGTCTTACCCTATGTACCCTATAAATTTGCATTTTTTGAGGTGGGGTCTCACTCTATCCCAGGCTGCCCTAGAATTCACTATGAAGTCTCAAGCAGGCCTTGAACTCACAGCGATCCTCCTACCTCAGCCTCCCAAGTGTTGGGATTAAAGGCATGCACCACTATGTCCAGCTGCTTTAAAAATTGTATTTATTTATTTATTTGAGAGAGAGAAAGAGAGAGAGGCAGACACAGAAAGAATGGGCATGCCAGGGCTCCCTGGCACTGCAAATGAACTCCAGATGCATGCACTACTTAGTGCATCTGGCTTTATGTGGGTACTGGGGAACTGAATTCAGATCCTTAGGCTTTGCAAACAAGCACCTTAACCACTTAGCCATCTCTCCAACCCAGGTTGGTTTTATTTTTGTTCGTTCGTTTGTTTTTTGAGGCAACTCTCACTCTAGTCCAGGTTGACCTGAAACTCACTGTGTAGCCCAACTGGCCTTGAACTCATGATGATCCTGCTACCTTAGTCCCCCTAGTGCTGGGATTGCCACTGTGCCTGACTAACACTGAACTTTTAAAAGATTTATTGAACCAGGCATGGTGGTGCTTGCCTGTAATCCCCAGTATGAGAGGGGAGGAAGGGAGACAGAAAAATGGGATCAGAAGTTCAAGATCAGTATGTGAGAGGCTGAGGCAGGAGTACTGCAAGTTTGAGGCCAGCCTAGGCTACATGAGACCATATCCAAAACTAAAAACAAAACCATTGTACTGAGATCCATGAACTCAACAATGAATGATTATAGCTGTATGTCACTAAACTCAGGGAGGTTTTTAATATTATATACATATATTTTTAACATTTATTAGAGAGAGAGAAAATGGGCATGCCAGGGTTTCCAGCCAATGCAAATGAACTCCAGATACATGTGTCACCTTGTGCATTTGGCTTACATGGGTACTGGGGAATCAAACCTGGATCCTTAGGCTTTGCAGGCAAGCACCTTAACCACTAAGCAAGCTCTCCAGCCCCCCCCTTTTTCATTATTGTTTAATTTTGTCTGTTTTTTTGGGGGGGGAGGTAGGATTTCATTCTAGTTCAGACTGACTTGGAATTCACTTTGTGGCTGTAGGCTGGCCTTAAACTCATAGTGATCCTCCTATTTCAGCCTCCCAAGTGTTGGGACTAGAGGTGTGCATCACCATGCTCGCTTGGGGAGGCTTCTTATATGATCCTGTAGTAGCTGATCAATACAAGAGAGGCAAGTACTTCCGGGATTATACCATTTTGAAATGAATATTTAGGTATAGAGAATTGAAGAGATAAAATTTTGGAGTGTAAGAATCAAATACTCAAGAATTAGTTCTAGGGGGAAAAAAGTGTACATTAGACTTTTTTTTTTTTTCTCAACCAGACGTGACCCTCATTTTACTCTCCCAAAGAAAGAAAAAAATTATTTTTGCCATGCCAGGGATTGAATCCAGGCCCTTGCCCATGCTATTCAAACATACTACCACTGAGCTATAGCCCCAGTCCTAAGAAAAGTCTATTAAAACAATTTTTTTATTCATTTGCAGGGGTGTGTGTGTGTGTGTGTGTGTGTGTGTGTGTGTGTGTGTGTGTCTGCGCGCGCGTGCATATGCCATGGAGTCTTATTGTTGCTGCTGCAGCAAAAAAATGTCTGTTTGGCTTTCCATGTGTAGCTGGGGAATTGAAACTAAACGGGCAGGCTTTGTAAGCAAGCACCTTTAACTGCTGAGTCATTTCCCCAGCCCCAGAAAAGTCTATTTCTAAAAGCTAAAATTCTTAGCTACATACTTAAGATGCATTATTTAAATTTTTCTATATGAATATTTTAGGCTGTATACTCAAAACCATGGTGATGGTGACAGGAGTCTGATAATAGCCCAGGTAGATGGAAAATATCATGCCAGGAAAAGAAATGCTCAATTTAGTTTATTAAATGTTAGTTCCTTAAAAAGAATTTAATACAGTTTAAAAACAAAACTAACTTACCTAAGGAGTCTAAAATATCCTTTATATCTGTAATTAGACAGTCCAGTTTATAATTCTCTTGATGAAGGGGAGCGTCCGTTTCTCCATAGCCTCTCAAATCTAGAGCAACAACTCTGTATTCACTTTTAAATTCTCTCAGTTGGTGACGCCAGGAATACCTTTGAGGAAAAAAGTAGTTCTGAAAATACCTTTCTTTTCTTTTCTAATTAAAAAAAATATACTTTATTTATTTCATTTGAAAGAGAGAGAAAGAAAGAGAGAGAGAGAATGTGTCTCCAGCTGTTGCAAACAAACTCCAAACGCATGTACCACCTTATGCATCTGGCTTACGTGGGCACTATGCCATCAAACCTGGGTCCTTAGGCTTCCCAGGCAATCACCTTAACTGCTAAGCCATCTCTCCAGCCCACCTTTCTTTCTTTTATTTTAAACACTTAAAAAAATATTTTTATTGATTTATTTGCAAGCAGAGAGAGAAGGGTGCTCCAGGGCCTCTAGCCACTGCAAATGAACTCCAGATGCATGTGCTGCTTTGTGCATCTGGTTTTACGTGGGTACTGGAGAATCAAACTTGGATCATTAGGTTTTGCAGGCAATTTTCTTAGTTGCTGAGCCATCTCTCTAGCCCCTCAAAACACCTTCTTGACTCATACAAAGAATGTGATTCATAGGGCGTGGTGGGGAGAGCCTGCAGTGCCTGTTTACAGGGAAGCTGGTGTAAGAGGATGGCTTAAGTCTAGGAGTTCTAGGCCAGCCCAGTCATCATAGTGGCATCCTGTCTCCGAACAAACAAGCCAGTAATATTAAAGATCCCCTAAGTAGAACACTGTAAGAAATTCCTCATTCAAAAAAAAGGGGGGGGGGCTGGAGAGATGGCTTAGCGGTTAAGGTGCCTGCCTGCTAAGCCTAAGAACCCGGTTCCAATCTCCAGGTCCCATGTTTAGCCAGATGCAAAGTGACACAAGGGCGCAATGCCGCAATTGACCACAAGGGGGCGCACACATCTGGATTTCGTTCACAGCAGCTGAGAGACTGCTGGCATGCTCATCTCTATCTGTCTCTCTCTCCCTCTCTGTCTCTCTCTGTGTTTCTCTCCAAAAATAAATAAAATAATAAAAAAATTTAAAAAAAAAAGTTGATATGCATGGTGGTTCATGTCTTTAATCCCAGGAGGATTGCCTGCCTGGACTATAAAGAAAGTTCCATGTCAGCCTGGGCTAGAGTGAAACCCTGCTTCAAACCCTACCCACAAACAAAGAAGTTACAGTTACCTGTCACAAGAGGAAACAGAGAACCATGTGGGGAATAAGTACTGGTAATCTTCATGAGAAATAGTTCACCTTTCTTTCTTTCTTTTTCCAAGGTAGGGTCTCAGTCTAGCTCAGGCTGACCTGGAATTCACTATGTAGTCTCAGGGTGGTCTTGAATTCACAGTGATCCTCCTACCTCTGCCTCCCAAGTGCTGGGGTTAAAGGCATGCACCACCATGACTGGTTGAGAAATATTTTACCTTTCTACAAGTGTCAAAGGTCTATAACAAAGAGCCAGTATTTATAAAGCTATAAAATATCAGATACTAAAATCGATGTGTCTATAATTACTTAATAAATCAATTTCATAAGCTTTTCTTAAGCAATACTTGCCACAAGGGAATTCATACTAACAGCAGTTAGTCATTTTACAGACTGAATTTTGAGACATCATAAACAGACTACCATTTTTTAAAATAGTAAGAAGGAAGATGAACTTGAGGTCTTTCATTTATCACAATCTCTGAATGGTTATGTGGCCAGGACTGTCAAAGAGAACTCGATGTTTTTAGTAATTGGATGAAAAAGTCTGGAATTGAAACAAAGATCGATAGAATCTAGTAGGACAAACCATTTAACAGAAATCTATTTCTGAAGAAAAATTCTGTGCAGGCAGTCTTAAACCATGAGCATGTACATCGACCACCCCAATCTGCAGCAGCACTAACTGGTTACCAGTACCAGTTACTGGACTTCAGTCAAGTCCTGGGGGTCATGGACAGACAGTGCACAGGGGACTGCGTACTTGGTCAGGGAACCACAGAATTAATTATAAATATGGAAATCTAGAAAACTTTCTTCCTTGAATAAGTAGTTATTTTGGATAATGAACAAAAAAATAGCAGTGTTTTGAAGAGTGACTCACTATATATGGAACTCAAAATATGTATGTTTTAAAAGCATCCGTAAGCACATTCGCTCATGGAATCGTAGTGTAAAATTAACTGACAGAAACCGACTGAGAGATTATTGTCTGAAAATCCCTTTGCAGTGTAGTGTGCGAGAGACCAGTGGAGAGTGACTGCAATGTGGAATGTCAGAAAGTGGTACTTTGGCTCTCATGGCTCACCTTGTACACACCAATGATCGGGAAGGGTGTCAGACACACAGCTGGAATTATGAATGGTTACAGAATCTCTAATTCGCTTCTAGACTACCTGTGACTTATGCAAATCTGTATCATCCATGACAAGTATGATGGGTTTGTCATTTCAGTTTGTTCTTGTGGTACTGGAGATTGACTCAGTCTAAGGTCTTGCCCATGCTAGACCAGTGCTCTGCCCCTGAGCCATAAGCCCAGCCTTGAGATTAAAGATGAGTTTAAAACATGTTCATAAATATCATCTTCCTTGAGTATATCATAGCATCTTGCTAATCTTGTCTCTGGGTTGAAACAAACACATCAAGTAGTTTGTTTCCTTAGGGATTCTCATCTGGCAACTGGTATTATTTTTCCATTAGCCTTACAATTTTCAATTGATTTTTTTATGTCTTTGTAATCGAAGCCCAACTCTTCCCTCTTTAAAACCCCTCATGTCCAATCAATAAACTTCTGCATACTTAACCTCTTAAATATTTATGTAATCACGCCTCCTGTCCCTACCGCTAAGATCAGCCTACGGATTGATGTCTATTCATTTCATTCCCTTTGCCTGCTGTCTTCTATAAAATCAGAATGATGTGGCAAAAACACAAACTCTCATATGTTGCTTTCTTGCTAAGATCTTTCCTGACCTGGCATCTACATTATCTTTACTATGAGCCGGGCACAATATGCTCTACCCTTGGTGACACTGCTCTTCAAAACAATACTACAAAGTAGGTTAGTATTATTATCCTTCCTTTATCGATGAGAAATGAGATGCGCAACAAAGTTATCGGAAGCGCTAAAAGTCACGGAGCTAGCCAACAGCAGTCCCGGGGGACCTGGGTCATGCTGCCCAGGTTGCAGTCATGAGCACACATGACTCTTGTGTTTTGTGCTTAGGGCTTTGTTCATACGGCTTCCTTTGACTTAATGTCCACCGTCCCCACTATCCTTGTTACCCTCTGCTCCCTGTCCTCCATGTCTTGATGAACTCCCCTTCACGCGGGCACACCCTCTCCTAGGAGATATCCCAGGCTGCCTCCTTCTCGGGCTGGGGTGGCTGGCCTCTCTGTATACTTAACATTTGTGTGCACACCCTTGGCGCCCTGGACACATCACAGATGACGTCTAGTTCTTTTACTCAATTCTGAGTTCCTCCAGGTGTCTGCAAGTGTAGTAGATTGGTTGGGGGCTGGAGAAATAGCTCATCCATTAAAGGCGCTTGCTTTGAAAGCCTGAGGGCCCGGGTTTGATTCTCCAGTACCCACACAAAGTCAGATGCACAAAGTAGCATGTGCATCTGGAGTTTGTTTTCAGTGGCAAGATGCCCTGGCACACCTATCATTTCTCTCGTTGTTCTCATTCTCTCACTCTCTCTTCACCCCTCTGTATGCTTGCAAGTAATTAAAGAAAAATATTTTTTAAGAAAAAAAATAGCAAGACAAATGAATAATGGAACACTGAGTAATGATGTTAGGAGGAATAGTTGAGGCTGGGCATAGTGGAGCATGCCTTTAACCCCAGCACTCTGGAGGCAGAGACTGGAAGATCACTGTGCGTTTGAGGCCAGCCTGGGAGTAAAGAATGAGTTCCAGGTCCACCTGAGCTAGAGTAAGACCCTATCTCAAAAAAGGAGGAGGAGGAGGAGGAGGAAGAGGAAGAGAAGAAGAAACAGTTCAATAAGATTTCTGGGGCTGGAGGGATGGCTTAGTAGTTAAGGCACTTGCCTGCAAAGCCAAAGGACCCAGGTTCGATTCCCCAGGACCCACATAAGCCAGATGTACAAGGTGGAACATGTATCTGGAGTTTGTTTGCAGTGAATGGAGGCCCTGGTGCACCCATTCTCCCTTTTCCCTTCTTCCCTCCTTTCTTCCCTCCCTCTCTCTCAAATAAATAAATAAGTAAATTTTTTTAAATTCCTGGCCCAGTTCAAACAATAACAATTAAAAGTGTCACATTCCTGTTGGGGAATTGTATTCAATTTTCATTAAGTTGTGCCTTGTGTTAATATCTTAAGTATTGGTATTTTCATTTGATCCATTTAATCAGGGCGGAAATTTGACTCAAAGTGCACAATTCGGGCTGGAGAGATGGCTTAGCGGTTAAGGCACCTGCCTCCTAAGCCTAAGAACGCTGGTTCCAATCTCCTGGTCCCACGTTTAGCCAGATGCAAAGGGCACAATGCTGCACTTGACCACAAGGAGGTGAACGCATCTGGATTTTGTTCGCAGCAGCTGAGAGGCTGCTGGCGCACCCATCTCTATCTGTCTTCCTCTCCCTCTCTCTCTCTGTCTCTCTCCAAAAAAAAAGTACACAATTCCACATTTTATATGTAAAATTGTATTACAGATCATGTAAACATAAAACTTACATGTCATATTACCAATATTTTAAATTGCCTTAAAAATAAATGTCACATGAGGACTGGGGAGATGACTCAGCAGTTAAAGGTGCTTGCTTGAAAACCCTATTGGCCCAGATTCAATCCCCCAGTACCTACATAAAGCCAAGTGCACAAACTGATACATTCTCTCCTCTCTCTCTCTCTCTCTCTCTCTCCCCACAAATACATAAAATATTTTTGAGGCAAGTCCAACAGACTACCATTTTTTAAATGTAAGAGTGAGTGAGAGAGAGAAAGTGAGAAAGAAAGAGAGAGAATTGGCCCACTAGGACCGCCAGTCACTGCAACTGAACTCCAGACATGTGTGCCCCTGTGTGCATGTGTGACCTTGCAAGCTTTCGTCACTATACATCTGGCTTATGTGGGACCTGAAGAGTTGACCATGAGTCCTTAGGCTTTGCAGGCCAGCACCTTACCTGCTCAGTCATCTCTCCAGCCCCCTTTAAAAATATTCTTAAAAAAATAAATGCAACTTGGGGTTGTCAGATGCTTTAGTGGATAAGAGCGTTTGCAGGACTGAATTCAATCCCCAGAGCCCATATAAAAAGCTGGGCATGACCATGCCTGCCTATAAACTCAGGAGACAGGAGGATCGCTGGGATTCCTGGGACTTCCAGTCCAGCCAAAAAAAAAAAAAAAAAGACGCTCTCTCTATGTCTTCGGGGAAACAAGGCAGAAGAACTATAGAGGGTGATATCTGACGTTTCCTCTGGCCTCCGCATGTGTACACACAGAGTACACGGATCTGCACACACATGAATATGCACATATTACACACATACACACCAAAAACTGCAACTTGGACTGGAGAGATGGTTCAGCAGTTAAGGGTGCTTGCTTGCAAAGCCTGATGGTCTGTGTTTGGTTCCCCAGTCCCCACATAAAACCAGATGTACAGCACATGTGCCTGGAGTTCGTTTGCAGTGGCTAGAGGCCCTGGCATACCTATTTCTTCTTCCTCTCTCTCTCTCTCTCTCTCTCTCTGTGCTTGCAAATAGATAAATAATAAATATTTGTAGGGTTGGAGAGATAGATCAGCAGTTAAGGTGCTTGCTTGCTAGGCCTAAGGACCCAGGTTCAACTACCTAGTGTCCACATAAGCCAGATATACAAGGTAGTGTATATGTTTGGAGTTTGTTTGCAGTGCCTAGAGGCCCTGGTGCTCCCACCTTCCCTCTATCTATAAATAAATAAATGAATAAAGATATTTTAAAAATACATCTTGAAATGAAAAGGTTTCTGCCCAGCAAAGACAGCAGAGAGCAGACAACATACATGATGGGAGAAAATCTTTGCCAACAATACATCTGACAAGGGCTTACCATCCAGAATATACGAAGAGCTAAAAAAGTTGAACACCAAAACCCCTCAACTCATTCAACCAATAAATGGGCGAATGAAATGAACAGACAGTTCACAAAAGAAAAGGTAAAGGTGGTCAGTAAATAGATTTTTTTTAAAAAGTGTTCAATGCCCTTAACCATCAGGGCAATGTAGATCAATACTACATTGAGATTCCATCCCACCCCAGTCAGAACGGTGATCACCAAGCAGCAAACCACACATGCTGGTAATATGAGCCTTTACACACTGCTGTGGGAGTGGAAACTGGCACAGCTACTATGGACATTAGCAATGAAGTTTGTCAAAACATGAAAACTAGAGCTACCTTAAGACCCAGCCATGCCAGTCCTCTGTGTGTGCCTAAAGGAATACCTGCGCATCCATGGTTCCTGGAACCCTACCTATTACAATAGCCAAGATGTGAATCAGCTTAGATGCTTCTCAACATATGAGTGAGTGGATTAAGAAAGCATGGTATATATGCATAACAGACTATTATTCAGCCATAAAGAAGGATAAAATCATATTTTTATAGGAACATGGATAGAACCAGAGACCATCAGGTTAAGCAAAATAAGCTAGTCTAAGAAAGGGCAAATATTGCATGTTTTCTCTCATACATGAGGAGTCCAGATTTAAACTTAAAATGATACATATCACATGAAAGCAGAATGGGAACTTTTTGGGTAGAGGAAAGGAACAAGCAGGGAGGGAGGAGGAGAGATAAAGGAGTGTAATTTGGGGACAAATATGAGCAAAATATGAAAATGTCATAATGAAACCCATTAGTTTATAGGGTAACTTAAAAAATTAATTTAAAATTTGGAAAAAATGCAACTATGGATATTAACCTTGAATGGAATCAAACAGTAGCTTAAGTAATACTAATATGGAGGGCGCACATTTTAACAAATTTCAAAAGAATAATTTAAGGGGAAGCTTTTTCCAAGTAGGGTCTCACTCTAGCCCAGGCTGGCCTTGAACTCACTAAGATCCTCTGATACCTCTGCCTCCTGAACGCTGGGATTAGAGGCATGTGCCACCCCACCCGGTACAAATCAATAACTTCTTTTTGTTTGTTTGTTTTTCAATGTACGGTCTCATTCTAGCTCAGGCTGACCTGGAATTCACTGGGTAGTCTCAGAGTGGCCTTATATTCATGGCAATCCTCCTACCTCTGCCCCCCGAGAGCTGAGATTAAAGGTATGCACCACCATGCCCGGCTAAGAATAATTTTTAAATGTCCTTGTCCTATAATTCATAAGTAATAAGACATGGGGCTGGTTGATGACTCCACAGTTAAAGTCACTTGCTTGCAAAACCTGCCAGCATGGGTTCCATTACCCCTCCACCCATGTAAAGCTAGATGGGCATTGTTTGTAGTGGCAACAGACCCTAGTGGTCCCATACATGTGTGCCTTCACACATCAGTAATTAAATAAATATTTAAAAATAATAACCTGGGCTGGAGAGATGGCTTAGCTGTTAAGGTGCTTGCCTGTGAAGCCTAAGGACCCAGGTTCGATTCCCCAGGACTCACATAAGCCAGATACACAAGGTGGCTCATGTATCTGGAGTTCGTTTGCAGTGCCTAGAGACCCTGGCATGCCCATTCTCTCCCTCCCCCTCCTCTCTCTCTCAAATAAATAAATAAATAAATAAAGCATTTTTTAAAGCAATAACCCTTAAAGGTTTAGTAACCAAACCTATTTTTAGGGCTGGAGAGATAGTGGATAAAGCGCTTGCTGTGCAATTGTGAGGACCTGAGTTTGGGTCCCCAGAACCCACATAGAGCTGGATGCAGCAGTGCTTGGCAGTAACCCCGGCATGTCCTCAGTGAGGTGGAAGATGGACACCAGAGAATCCCCAGAAGCTTGAGGCCAACTAGCCTGGTGCGTGCAGCAGTGAGCAAAAATACACCCTGACACAAACAATGTAGAAGGCGAGGCCCCACATCTGAGACTGTCCTCTGACCTCCACATTCGTAGTATAATTAATACGCACTTGGTCTCCTCTCCCACGCAGATTTTTTTAAGTAAAGGTAGGGGTGTGGCAGCCCACACACATCACCCCAGCATTCAGGAGGCAGAGGCAGATTGATGAAAGATCAAGGTCAGCTGGGGCGCCACAGTGAGACACTGTCCCCCCAAAATAACCCAAAAAACACATTTCCACTTCCATACACATAATTATTATTATTATTATTGTCAGAGATAGACAGAGACTGAGAGAGAATGGGTATGCCAGGGCCTCTAGGCACTGCAAACAAACTCCAGACATATGTGCCATTTCATGCATCTGGCTTTACGTGGGTACTTGGGAATCGAACCCCAGTCACCCGGCTTTGCAAGCAAGCTCCTTAAGGGCTGAACCATCTATATATCCTGCTTTAAAAAAAAAAATATATATATATATATAATTTATTTATTTATTTGAGAAAGAGGCAGATAGAATGAGAGAGAATGGGGTATGCCAGGGCCTCCAGCCACTGCAAATAAACTCCAGACCCATGCACCACCTTGTGCATCTGGCTTACATGGGTACTAGGGAATTGAACCTAGGTCCTTAGGCTTTGCAGGAAAGTGCCTTAACCACTAAGCATCTCTCCAGCCCTTCTCCCTTTCTTTCTTTCTTTCTTTCTTTCTTTCTTTCTTTCTTTCTTTCTTTCTTTCTTTCTTTTTTTTTGAGTCAGTCTTGCTATGTAGCCCAGGCTGGTCTCAAACTCATCACAGTTCTCCTGCCTTGGCCTCCTGAATACTGGGATTACAGAGATGCATCACTATGCCAACTTTTCTGGTAGCATTAAATATCAGAGACCATTCAGAAAAATAAACAACCTCTTTTCCTGTCATGACCCTCAACATACAGAAGGCTCCTGGTTTCACCAGGTCAGCCCCTTTGAGATGTAGAACAACCTTTCTGTCCTCTCCAGACAGGCTGGGGGCTGCTGGTCTAGGAGCTGAGCTTGGGGTGCAGAGCCCTCATTTGCCTCAGTTCTTGAGTGATGACACATGCGTTCCAGTCAGCTGGGGCCTAAGACAACTCACAGAAATTTCATGGGTCAGCTCAAAATATTTTTAAAAGAGATGCAAATTGAGGTGGAGAGAGTGAGAAAAACCATACTTGACAAACAGCTGTGTTTTGGGCTGATTTAGCTAAAGTTCTCACAGATGTGCACCTTCTTTGGTTTTAAGAAAGAAACCGAGCGTTTTGATATTTCTGTGTAGTATGTAATAGTACACAGGACTTACTGTCAGTTCTCGATAGTTATTTGCAGGTAATGAAGATAAATGTAGAAAGTGTATTACATTTGTATGCTTGTCTACTTCCTATTTTGTGGTTGTTAATGTGTTTTTTTTTTTTTTTTTTTTTTTTTTTTTTGAGGCAAGCCCAACAAACTGGCCTTTATATTTTTATGAGAGAGAGGGGAGAGAAAGAATTGGCATGCCAGGGCCTCCACACACTGCAATCAAACTTCAGATGTGTGCCCCCCCCCTTGTGTGCATGTGTGACCTTGTGCATTTGCATCACTTTGTGCATCTGGCTTATGTGGGACCTGGAGAATTACACATGAGTCCTTCGGCTTCATAAGCGGCAAGTGCCTTAACTGCTAAGCCATCTCTCCAGCCCCTCCCCTTTTTTTTTCCTTTAAGGCAGGGCCTCATTGTACCCAGACTGACCTGGAACTCATGCTGCCTCAAACGAGGTGGAAAGTGTGAACCAACACCCGAAAGTTATCCTCCAACCTCCACACAAGTGTTTTGGCACACGTGCACACAGGTGAACACACACCTTCTCCAAAATAAACAAAATAACTTTTTTTGTTGTTTTTTTTTTTTTTTTGTTTTGTTTTTTGGTTTTTTTTTTTTTGTTGTTGTTGGTTTTTCGAGGTAGGGTCTCACTCTGGTCCAGGCTGACCTGGAATTCACTATGTAGTCTCAGGGTGGCCTCGAACTCTCGGCGATCCTCCTACCTCTGCCTCCCAAGTGCTGGGATTAAAGGCGTGCACCACCACGCCCGGCCAAAATAACATTTTAAAAAGTGACAATTGCTATGAAAAACATGGAAAAAAGTATCATTTCAAGATAAAACAGATGGCATCCACTTCCTTGTACCAAGTACCACTGCCATTTTGTGGGATTCTTTGAAACAATTACCGAGTGGATGAAATTATGAAGGGTTCTTTTATGTCCATGTTACTGTAGATGGCATGGGATGAGGACGTAGCTCAGGTGATAAAGTGTTACTCTAGCATGCATGAAGCCCTGGTTTCTTTCCCCAGCACCACATAACCTAGGCATAGTGGCACACTGGATGTTGGATCAGAGTTGCAAAAAGGCTTGTTACCAACTAGAGTGATGTGGAAATAGAGAGAATATACAAGCTCAAGAGCAGGCTGTTCTTTATTGAAAAGCAAGTGAACAATGAAGGACAGCCAGCCCTATTCTGCGGATTGAGCTGGATATTTAAAGGAAGGGACATGCAGGACAGATAATGGGGAAAGGAAGAGGGAAAGGGATGTAACAGGGCCATTTCCTTCATTGACTTTTTTGCCCAAGTAGCACTCAGGTTTTGACTAGTTCTTTGATGATAGTGGGTTTGCATGGCTCCTGTGCCTGCGGGTGACATTATCAGGCTGTGGTTTGAGAAATTCTTTACAACCCAAAAGAATTTCCTCTGTGCTGAAGCCTGTTCCAGGTCAGCATGTCCCAGTAATTTCTGTGACTCTAATGACTGCTGGGACCCCAGACTTAATAACCCTTACACTGGGGAGGTAGAGGCAGGAGGATCCAAAGTTAAAAGTCATCCTTGGCTTCTTAGTGAATTTGAAGCCATTGGGATCTAGCTATCTCAAAAAGAGGGTTGAGGGTGATGGTCTTGGAGGAAAAAAAAACATGGGCGTAAATATCATCCCCTTTCCTGATTAAGATAATGAATTTAATTCAGAATGATGATTTAAAGTGCTAAGGTGATGGGTTCTTATATTGCTTGGTATAACAGACAGCCTCAGGTCGCTGGGATAAACTTCCAAATCAGGCACAGTTATGGAGGAAGGGATGTTTACTGAAGCTTACAGATCCAGGGGAAGTTCCATAATGGCAGAAGAAACTGGCCTGCTTTCACAGGTCCAAGCAGGCAGAGTTAAAAGCCACAAGCCACAAACCACACCAGCACTATAAGAAAGTACACTTAGGAACTTCAAGCAAAGCTCCAGAACTTTGCATATCTTTAATACTGGAATTCCAGATCCATCCCCAGACCTTAGGGCTGGGCCCTAGAATCGTGCCTACTATGACATCTCCTCCAGCCAGGTAGTTGAAAATGTAAATTACAAACTTTTTTTTTTTTTTCGGTTTTTCGAGGTAGGGTCTCACTGTGGCCTAGGCTAACCTGGAATTAACTATGTAGTCTCAGGGTGGCCTCGAAGTCACAGCGATACTCCTACCTCTGCCTCCCAAGTGCTGGGATTAAAGGCGTGCGCCACCACGCCCGGCCTAAATTACAAATGTTAATAAAAATCCTGAATATAGAAACCAGGTATGGTGGCACATGTCTTTAATCCCAGCACTTGGGAGGCAGAGGTAGGAGGATCACCGTGAGTTCTAGGCCACCCTGATAATTCCAGGTCAGCCTGGGCTAGACCCTACCTTGAAAAACAAAATATATATCTTGAGTATATCGGAGGCCATCCATTCAAACTACCATATGTATACTTGTTTTTTTTTTTTTTTTTGAGACAGGATTTCCTGTAGCCCAGGCTAGCTTCAGACTCGCAATGTAGTCAAGAATGGCCACAAACTCTGAGTCTTCCTGCCTCCACCTCCAAAGTGCTGGGATTACAAGTAATTGCTATTATGTATATTGATTGATTTTTTTTTGAGAGAGAGAGACAGAGACAGAGAAAAACAGAGAGAGAGAGAGGAAGAGGCAGAGAGAGAGAGAATGGGTGCGCCAGTGGCTTCTCAGCTGCTGTGAACGAATTCCAGACACGTGCACCTCCTTGTGGGCAAACATGACATTGTGCACACTTGCGTCTGGCTAAATGTGGGACCTGGAGAATTGAATGGGCATTCTTAGGCTTGTCAGGCAGGCACCTTAGCCATTAAGCCATCTCTCCAGACCTTATTGACTGATTTTTAATATCCAGTTGAACATATAAAGTGTGATACTTGATGGGTCAGGATCTCTGTATGGTATTGGCTAATTATCATACCATAGACTGAGAGTAAACAACAGAGATCAGCTCTGAGTTTCAAGAGCAGGCAGAAGTTTACTTTCTGGCACTGCCAGTTTCAGGATAGCTATGACGTTTAATTGAGAAGATACACATGAAACCCTTGTAAGAGAACTTGGGACATGGTAAATGTTCAATAAATGTTTAATGTTATCAGCAGAATAAGGAAACTATAGGTATCCACACTGAGTGAATGGGAAAAGAAAAAGAATACATTTTGAGTTTTTTTGGGGGGGGCATGTAAAAAATCTTTGATTATCTTCTGAATCTATCTTCATAGCATTTCTTCAAGGTCATTGTAGATGGTTGAGCAGGGTCCTGGAGCTAATAAGTGGTGAAGACAGTATTCACTGGTCATGCCACTCTGGGCCAATTTGACAACTGCTCCAGAGTAACATTTTCTTGTGAATTAATCACGTCGTGACTCCATGAGGTGCTTGCATTGTGCTAGGGAGTTTTCTACCACCTAATTATGTTGTCTCCAGATGGAAGAACAGATGAAAATGACGTATGTTTATTCAAGCAGCTGAATCCAGAGGGAGGGTAACCTTCATGTAGGGAAAGACTTGTCAGGAAGAGGCTCCCACAGGCTTCTTGCTCTGTAAAAGCTATGAGGCATATGAGCCTTTGCCACCATGATTCCTTTTTTCAATATCTAATCGTTCCTGGTACACTAACATTCTCAATGCCTTTGTTCATAACATCTTTCTCATTCATAAAGCATTAATTACATCGACTATTTTACAGCTAGTTGAATTTTAAATCAGGACTTTGGGTTACACAAAATCTTTAAAGCTATAAAGAAAATAGCAGAGAAAACAGCCTATAGAACAAGAGAAAATATTTGCCATCTATACTTCAGACAGGGGGTAAATCTCTGCAATATATAATTAACTGCAAAATTTAAACACCAAAACCTCCTGCCAATCAATAAATGGGCTAATGAAATTCAAACCACAGTGTGGTGTTTGAATATAAAATGTCCCCATAGCCTTACGGAAGCTTCGTACTTACTTCTCAACTGGGAGTGTTTGGGAGGTGGAGCTCTGCTGGAGGAGGTGAGGGATGATCTGGAGTCCCGCCCTAAGGTGTGTTCTGAGCCAGCTTGAACTCTAGCCGCTCTCTTTCTCTCCCTGCTACAGATGTGTGATGAAGTAAACCAGCCTCCTCTGCCATGATGACGCTTCCCCTGGAATCTATAAACCTGAAATAAACCCTTTCCTCCCATAACTTGCTTCTGGTTGGATGTTTGTCTCAGCCATGAGAAGGTAGCTACAACACAGTTCTCAAAAGAAGGAATACAAATGGCCAATAAATCATTTAAATGTGTTCAACATCCTAAGCCTTCAGGGAAATGTAAATTTAGACTACTGTGAGATTCTGAGATTCGACCTCACATCAGTCAGAATGGTTATCATCAAAAAAGAAAAAAATCAAATGACATCAACAAATGTTGGCAAGGAAGTGGGGGAAGAAGAACCCTTATTTCTGCTGGCAGGAGTGTAAACTGGTTCAGACATTTTTGAAATCAGTGTGGATGTGTCTTTAAAAATTAAAAATAGAGCTGAATGTGGTGGCGCACGCCTTTAATCCCAGCACTTGGGAGGCAGAGGTAGGAGGATCACGGTGAGTTTGAGGCCAGCCTGAGAGTACATAGCGAATTCCAGATCAGCCTGGGCTAGAGCGAGACCCTACCTTGCAAAACCAAAAGAAAAAAAATAAAATAGAACTGCCATATGACCCAGCTATGTCACTCCTGAGCATATACCCCAGAACACTATATCCCACCACAGAGATCCTTGCAAGTCCATGTTTATTGCTGCTGCACTGTTCAACAGCCTAGATGTCCCTCAGCAAATGAATAGGTTATGAAACTGCAATACATATACACAATAGTATTTTATGGGCGGCTTCCTCTGCACCACTCTGCTAGACACCATAATAGAATCTTATTCAGTTGCAAAGGAAAATGAAATTATGACATTTGTAGGAAATGGAATGAATCTCAAAATTATATTAAATGAGGGAACCCAGATTCGGAAAGGCAAACAACACACATTCTCTCTCATGTAGCCTAGCTGTTAATGCTATATATATATGTAGGTGTAAGAGTGGGTATAGATCATGAAACTAGGAAGGGGAGCAGGAGGTGGGGAAAAGAGGTATTGAAAAGGAGAGCAAAGGATACAGGGGAAACCAGGGGGCCTGGGGGAGAAGAGGGGAAAGGACGATCAACAAAAAATAAATTATGCTGGGCTGGAGAGATGGCTTAGTGGTTAAGGCGCTTGCCTGTGAAGTCTAAGGAATCATGTTCAACTCTCCAGGTCCCACATAAGCCAGACACCCAGTGACGCAAGAGCACGAAGTTGCACATGCACACTAGGTGGTGTACACATCTGGAGTTTGATTGCAGTGGCTGGAGGCCCTGGTGCACCAATTCTCTCTCCACCCCATCTCTCTTGCTCTCTCACATAAAGAAAAAGGCCAGTCAGTTGGGCTTGCCTCAAAAAAAAAAAATAATGTAAATTATGTTTGAAAATCACAGTGAAAACACATTGTGCTCCCACCCCTCCACAGAGACTGAGGCATTCATGACTCCACAGTGAACACCAGTAACCCCACTGAGGAGGGCCTTTGGTGGAATGAGGGTGGGGGAGAGAGGACATAAGAGGATAACCTGAAGGGAATATGACCAACATGCAATCTGTTCATATTAAAAATTAAAACTGGGCGGGATAGATGGCTTAACAGTGAAGGTGCTTGCCTATGAAGCCAAAGGACCCAGGTTCTATTCCCCAGGACCCATGTAAGCCAGATGCATAAGGTAGTGTATGCATCTGGAGTTCATTTGCCTCTCTCTGCCTCTTTTTCTCAAATGCATACATACATAATACATACATACACACACACATACAAACAAACAAACAAATTAGGACTGGAGAGATGGCTCAGCAGTTAAAGGTGCTTGTTTGCAAAAGCCTGAAGGCCTGGATCCAATTCCTCAGTACCCAGGTAAAGTCAGATGCACAAAGTAATGCATGCATCGGGAGTTTGTTTGCAGTGGCAGGAGGCCCTGGCACACCCATTCCCCATTCTCTTCCTTTCTTCTTTCTCTCTCTCTGCTTGTAAATAAATAAATAAATGTTTTTAAAAGCTCTAGGGGCTAGGGAGATGGTTCAATCAGTGAAAAACTTGTCACATAAGTGTGAAGACTGGCGTTTGTATTGCAATAACTCATTCAGGCATAGCAGACATGTCTGTAATCCCAGTGCCCCTGAGGCAGAGGTGGATCCCTGGGGCAGGCTGGCTATTTGGAGCAGACAAATTGATGAGCTGCAAGTTATATCTCAAAAAATAAGGTGGACAGCAATTACAGAAGACTCCTGATGGTAAATTCTGGCCTCTACATGCACATGCATGTATGTGGCATATACACCCGTGCACACACACATGCACCCATACATAAATGAACACATTCACACATAAGCAAAAGAAAAAAGCTCCAAAAGAGGTGAAGAATTTCTAAATAGTGGTGGCTTAAGCAGCAGCATGAGACAGCAACATACAAACAAACAAATTAGGACTGGAGAGATGGCTCAGCAGTTAAAGGTGCTTGTTTGCAAAAGCCTGAAGGCCTGGATCCAATTCCTCAGTACCCAGGTAAAGTCAGATGCACAAAGTAATGCATGCATCGGGAGTTTGTTTGCAGTGGCAGGAGGCCCTGGCACACCCATTCCCCATTCTCTTCCTTTCTTCTTTCTCTCTCTCTGCTTGTAAATAAATAAATAAATATGTTTTTAAAAGCTCTAGGGGCTAGGGAGATGGCTCAATCAGTGAAAAACTTGTCACATAAGTGTGAAGACTGGCGTTTGGATTGCAATAACTCATTCAGGCATAGCAGACATGTCTGTAATCCCAGTGCCCCTGAGGCAGAGGTGGATCCCTGGGGCAGGCTGGCTATTTGGAGCAGACAAATTGATGAGCTGCAAGTTATATCTCAAAAAATAAGGTGGACAGCAACTAAGGAAGACTCCTGATGGTAAATTCTGGCCTCTATATGCACATGCATGTATGTGGCATATACACCCGTGCACACACACATGCACCCATACATAAATGAACACATTCACACACAAGCAAAAGAAAAAAGCTCCAAAAGAGGTGAAAAATTTCTAAATAGTGGTGGCATAAGCAGCAGCATGAGACAGTAAGGGGGACATTTGTAGACAGGATGTGATTTCAGACATTCAAAAGTTAGTCAATATTCTAGCTGGGTGTGGTGGCGCACACCTTTAATCCCAGCACTCGGGAGGCAGAGGTAGGAGGATCACTGTGAGTTAGAGGCCACCCTGAGACGACATAGTGAATTCCAGGTCAGCCTGAGCTAGAGTAAGACCCTACTTCGAAACAAAACAAAACAAAACAAAACAAAAGTTACTCAATATTCTACTTTTTCATGAACCTGGTATACCCTTATTATCCATTTCTTGAATTACTTAGTTCATGAACCATCTATAGATTTCAGACCTCTGTCACCAAAAACTGGTTTCTTTTCATTACTATATCTTCCATCTATCTTAAAGATGCTCATTTTTAAAAAAGTTTATTAGGTTTTGTTTTCATTTGATCCTTTGAGGTCAAGAAAACGGAAAACTAGGGCTGGAGAGATGGCTTAGTGGTTAAGGCGCTTGTCTGAGAAGCCCAAGGGCCAAGGTTCGATTTCCCAGAACCCATGAAAGCAGGATGCATTTGGTGGGGAAATGCATCTGGAGTTTGTTTGCATTGGATACAGGACCTGGCACACCCACTCTCTCTCTCTAATAAATAAATTTAAAAAATACTTTCAAAAATGCAAAAATTACCCAGGTGTGGTGGTACAAGCCTTTAATCCCAGAACTTGGGAGGCAGAAGTAGGAGGATCATCATGAGTTTGAGATGAGACTACATAGTGAATTCCAATTCAGCCTGGACTACAGTAAGACCCAACCTGGCAAAACCAAAAGAAAGAAAGAAAGAAAGAAAGAAAGAAAGAAAGAAAGAAAGAAAGAAAGAAAGAAAGAAAGGAAGGAAGGAAGGAAGGAAGGAAGGAAGGAAGGAAGGAAGGAAGGAAGGAAGGGAGAAAGAAAAGAAAGAAGGAAGGAAGGAAGGAAGGAAGGAAGGAAGGAGGGAGAGAGAAAGAAGGGAAGAGAAGAGAAGAGAAGAGAAGAGAAGAGAAGAGAAAAAAGAAAATGGAAAATTTGTCATTTAGGTAACTTTTTATCACCTGAGTGTATATGTTCAAATTCAAACACAGAAGGGCCAAGGTTGAGGAGATGGCTCATTGGTTAAAGGCACTTGCTTGCAAAGCCTGCCTGTCTGAGTTCTATTCCCCAGCCACTCACATAAACCCAGATGCAAAAAGTGGTGAATGTGTCTGGCATTCATTTGTAGTGGCAGGAGACCCTGACACCCACACCCCCCCCAACACACAAGTAAATAAAAATTAAAAAACGAAAGGCCTTTGGGGAGTGATTAAATCATGAGCTCAGAGCCATCAGTAGTGTTAGCACCCTGGAAAAAGGGATAAAGGGTAGCTGGGCCCTTTTCTGACCTTCTATACCCCTACCATGTATTTGCTCCTTCTGGAAGACCTGGCAACCAGTCACCATTTTTGGAAGTAGAGGCTGAGCCTTCAGCAGATGCTGAACTTGCCAGGCCTTGATCCTGGACATTCTGGCCTCTAAAACTGTGGGAAATGAATTGCTCATTTTACTTAGGTATTTTATTATAGCAGCATAAACAGACTAAGTAATGAACACTGTGTATGTTTGGCTTCAGGTTTTCATCTTACTGTGAAATATTTATGTCTTTGCTCTCTCCTGATCCACATTAGCCTGCAGCTATGGACACAGGAAGCAGTACATATTATTTCCTAAAGTCTTCTCTCTGCCTTCAACCCAAGCCTCACCAAAAGCTACCTGAAAACAAGTACGCCAAGCCTGTGGCATTTTGGAATCTCCCTTCTTCACCCAATGCTGTATTTTCTCTGCAGCAGTTGGTCTACAGAAACTGATTTAGGGACTAGAGAGATGGCTTAGCAGTTAAGGCATTTGCCTGTGAAACCTAAAGACCCATGTTTGACTCTTCAGATCCCATGTAAGCCACACATACAAATTGACACAAGCATGCAAGGTCACACATGTGCACGAGGTGGCACATGCACCTGGATTTTTATTACAGTGGCTGGAGGCACTGGCGCACCAATTCTTTCTCATGTGCATGTGTGCACACTCATTCTTGCTCTCACTCTCTCTCATAAAAAAAGAAACTTTATAATGATTCAGAAATTTAAAACATTAAGACACTACTAAAATATTTTTTATTTTTATTTTTTTAAAAGGGAGAGAGAGAGAGAATTGGCGCACCAGGGCCTCAGCCACTGTGATTGGGTGGGACACAGGCAGGGTCCAGGGTGAAAGCAGGCCTAAGCTCTCAGACACAACTAAGGCCCCCAGGCTATAGAGAGGTCGCAGCAGCCTGGACCCCAGGAATCTCGGGTCTGGAACCAGCAGGAGTAAGGTCCCTCCCCCCTCACAGGGATGGTAGTGAGCCTGAACCCCAATGAATCTTGGACCCCAAGACCAGCAGGAGGAGGGCTGCTCCCACCCCCAGTCCAGACTTAGGCTTCCCTCTGACCTTTGGCCAGTTACCTAGGAAACTCCTTATAAGGTATCAGCCAACAGCCTTTACATAGCCTCATTCCCCTATGACTCATACCCTATACCTTCTCCCACCACTCCATAGGTCGCCTGACCCTCTCCCTACGTGCTGGAATGAACGTCCCTATATGCTAACTAGGCATGGGCATACAACCTTTGAACCCACCAATCCCCTTAGGAACCTCTTTCCACTCTCTCTCTCTCTCTCTCAACTGCTTATAAAAACCCAGTTCCGTGCTGAATAAACGAGAGCTGTTCTCTGAAGCTGTCTCCTGGGTGTTTCTTCTTGTCATCCGCCATTGCCTGGACATCCCTGGGACACCGAGGAGCCACGGCCCCAGGACGACCAGGAACCCACAACTGAACTCCAGATGCTTGTGCCATATAGTGGGCATGTGCAACCTTGTGTTTGCCTCACCTTTGTGTTTGGCTTATGTGGGATCTGGAGAGTAAAAGATATTTTTTATTTTTATTTATTTTTGAAGAGAGACACAGAAAGAGACAGACAGAGAGGGAGAGGGAGACAGAGATGGGCGCGCCAGCAGTCTCTCAGCTGCTGTGAACAAAATCCAGATGCGTGCGCCCCCTTGTGGTCAAGTGCGGCATTGCACCCTTGTGTCACTTTCCATCTGGTTAAACGTGGGAGCTGGAGATTGGAACCAGGTTCTTAGGCATAGCAGGCAGGCGCCTTAACTGCTAAGCCATCTCTCCAGCCCAAGAGATACTTTTTAATCTCAAGAAAAGAAGTTAGAACCTGCCAGTTTGAACCCAGTGCACACTTGCAATCCCAGCACTTGAGAGGACTTGGGAAGCAGGAGAATCATGAGCTCCTTGTCAGCCTACGCTACATGCAAGACCTGGATTCAAACATTGAGATAGAGATAGATCAGATACATAGATAGAGGATAGATAGATAGCTATAGATTAGATATAGATAGGTAGATATAGATTAGGTATAGATAGGTAGATATAGATTATATATATACATAGATATAGAGATAGAGGAAGAGAGGAAAGGAGAGTCATTTTTATTTTCCTTCCTTTCTTTCTGCTGTGGATCAAACCAAGCTCTAATGCTGAACTATATTTCAAGCTTCAAAAACAAATGTGTGTGTGGTGGGGGTGCTGGGTGGTTAAAGGCACTTGCTTTGAAAGTCTGGTTGCCAGAGTTCAATTCTCCAGTACTCAGGAAGCCAGATGCACAAAGTGGCACATGCATCTGAAATCTGTTTGCAGCGGCAAGAGGCCCTGGCATACACACCCATTCTCTTTCTGCTTTTAAATATATATATATTTATTTATTTATTTTGGTTTTGCAAGGTAGGGTCTCACTCTGGTCCAGGCTGACCTGGAATTAACTATGTAGTCTCAGGGTGGCCTCGAACTCTCGGCGATCCTCCTACCTCTGCCTCCCGAGTGCTGGGATTAAAGGCGTGCGCCACCACGCCCGGCTTTAAAAAAAAAAATTTTTTAAAAAACGGGAGGCTGAGGCAGGAGACTTTCCCAGAACCCCCCAGAGCAGTAAACAAGAGACCCTGCCCCAAACAAGGTGGGAGCCAAGGACCAACCTGAAAGCCATCCCCTGACCTCCACATAAACAGCATGGCATGGGTGCCTGGCCACGCCTGCATTCATACACACATATGCCAAAGCGACAACAATAATGACAACAACAACAACAATAATAGAATGGGACTATAAAAAGTGACTAGAGCCAGGCGTATTGACGCATGCCTTTAGTCCCAGCACTCGGAGGCAGAGGTAGGAGGATCACTGTGAGTTCGAGGCCACTCTGAAACTAGTGAATTCCAGGTCAGCCTGAGCTAGAGTGAGACCCTACCTCGAAAAACAAAAACAAACAAACAAACAAACAAAATACCCAAAAAACAACAACAAAAAAAACCAAAAGGTGACTAGACCATGAGAAATATGCACTCATGGAACTAATACACATATGTCAACAGGAATTCGCCCTCTTTCACCTTCTGATCTTTCCACTATGGGATGATATCTTATACCAGTGACTTGATCTTGGATTTCTAGCTTCCAGACCTGAGGGAATGTACCCAGTTTGTGGGGTTCTTGCATAGCAGCACAGAATGGACTAGGCCAGTAAGGTAAGTGTTGATGCAAAAGAAAAAGAAAAGGTTGGTACATTTACCAGAATTCTGGAAAGCCATGGAGCAGCAGCATAAGCGGTTTGCCTCGTTCTCCAGCAGCGACATAATGAAATCTCAAGCCTGACTCCTGAAAATGGAAGGCATGGAATTTTAATGATACTAAGTGCTGTCAAACTAATGCATTTAAATTTTCTATTTCAATAAAATATTGAAATTATTTCAACATCAAGAAATAAAGGAGGGCTGGAGGCGTGGTTCATTGGTTAAGGCACTTGCCTGCAAAGCCTGAAGACTCAAGTTCAATTCTCCAGTACCCATATAAAGCCAGATGCACAAGGCGATGCATGTGTCTGGAGTTCATTTGTAGTGGCTGGAGGCCCTGGCACACCCATATTCTCTCCCTCTCTCTTTCTCTCTCTCTCATGCTCTTTCAAATAAAGAAAAAATAATAAAATATTTTTAAGAATGAAATAAAAATATTTTTAAAAAATAAATATTTTTAAAACATCTATCAATAGACTATATGACTAATCACTTCAGCAGGCATTCCCTACATAATGCCTTCCCTTTTTGTTCTAAGGTCAATTTCTATATTTTGAGTTTCTGAAGCAGTGTCACAATTTGTGTCTGTCATTGTATTGATGCATCACGTGTCATCTAGAATTTTGCAGGACGTGTAAATAATTCAGATCTGTATGGAAATTCCTGCTAAGTTCCCCTTGCCCGTCAGAAGCTGCACCAGCCGTTACATAATTCACACCTCCCTCTCTTATTTTTAGGCGTCTCCTTCCCATATTTTTATTTTGAGTGTTGCATGTACCGCTCCCCTTGCTGCCTGCTCCTCTTACCATGGTCAGAGTGCATTTCTAACAGCAGAAAATACCGATTGCTCAAGACTTCACTCTGCATGTGGGAGACAAGACAGCCCAAGGAAAATGAAAGGAATGGAAATGAGTGGAGAGCACGGCCTACACGAAACCAACAACAGAGGAGAAGACAGCGAGAAAGGAAAGTGTACAGTCTGAAAGCACAGAAGAAAAACTTAGAACCACAAGCTGCAACACGGACATTGGATTTGTGTCCCAGGCCACCTAAGCAATTGGCTTGTGAAAGTATACTAAGGGTCATTTTACACATTTAGGAAATGACACCCAGGTGTGGTGATTCATGCCCATGAGCCCAACATTCAGAAGGCTGAGTTAGGAGGATCACCATGAGTTCTAGGTCAGTCTGGGCTATAGTGGGATCCTGCCTCAAAACAAACAAAAAGCCAGATTTAGGAGAACAGACCTAAAGATCTGAACATAGGTCATAAAGGTGGTTGGGAGGGCTGAGAGTGTAGCTCAGTGGCAGAGTACTTGCTTAGTATGCCCGAGATCCTGGGTTGATCCCTAGTGCCACTGAATAATAAATAAATAGTGGTTGAGAAGTAAGGTAGTGAATAGGTAACTAGAACCCCCAACTTGTTCTACTTCCTAGGACAATGTAATGCAAGTAAGTTCCCTTGGTTCTACATTTGTAGGAAGAGGAAAGACGTTATAAGGAATTTCATGTGTATAAGCCTTGAGTATAAGCCATGCTGAGTCCTCAAGTTGGATAGTTTGCAAATGCCACTTTGCCTTTAACTCGCTTGCTTGCTTCCCCTCCCTCCCTCCCTCCCTCCCTCCTTCTTTCCTTCCTTTGTTCCTTCCTCACTTCATCCCTTTCCTCCTTTCTTTATTTTATTTTATTTTATTTCTTTCTTCTTTCTTTCTTTCTTTCTTTCTTTCTTTCTTTCTTTCTTTCTTTCTTTCTTTCTTTCTTTCTTTCTTTCTTTCTCTTTCTCTGGCGGTGAGTCCTGGAAGAAGAAATGCTATGGGCACTGCACTGGATTGAATGAAGAAATACACTAGCACACTAATTAGAATAATAAATTGCAACTAAGTTCCAAGTTTGTTTGGCTTGAATTTTTGTTTTGGGGCAAACGTTAATTCACGTAATTCTGACATCTATTGCAGGTTCTTCTTGCCTTTCTGAACTCTGGCTGCTAGTCAGGACACAGTGACATAAATACGTCCTCATATGCTTGTGAAGGGCCTGTGAGTCAGACTGTAGGTGTATCACAGGAACTAGTCCCTTCGCCACCTGGAGCATCAGGAAATAGAATATCTGTGGGCTGTGAGCAAAGCTGGGACAAGCGTGGACAACGAGTCTTTATGCGTGCTTGACATTTACTTGATAAGCCTTCCTTTGGTCCCTGACTTCCCGCCAACCTCGCTCCTCACGCACCCCGTTTGTTTATTGTTTCATGCCCCCCAGGTCATCTGTGATCACCATCAGTTTCTGGTTTCCAAAGATTTCTTCTGTCTGCTCTATTTCAAAATTTGGGCAAGCCCAGCCTCCTGAGACACTGCAGGGCCATTGCCAGGAATGACCCGACAGCTGTTCTGAGCCCTGGAGGGCAAAAAGGTGACAGGAGACAGCGTCCCTTTTACAGAAGGACCACAAGCAGGACGATTCTGAGTTGTTGTGACAAGAGAATCCTGATTAGAGAAACGACACATTCAGAAATACCTAAGGCGCCTGCAGGATGGAATCTCAATCTCTCTCTCTCCTCCAACCCCTTCTCCCATCACCCCTCATCCCCGCCCCGCGCTCCTGGCGGTCGTCCCCGTCCCCCACCGCCGACACTAGGGGTCGCTGAGCCGGGTCCGCCCGGAGCCCTGCGCTCCCGCGTCCCGTCCCGTCCCGTCCGGTCCCCCGGCCTTCACCTTGATGCTCACGTAGCAGTGGGTGCCCAGGGAGGGGTCGTTCAGGCACGCGGGCGGGTGCTCGCGGGCCGCGCGGCGGAGGGTGTGCGCGGGGCCCTGGCCCACGAGGCTCCACGCAAGTTTGAGCAGGTGGACGGCGGCGCACAGCCCGCAGTAGCCGTAGACCAGGGACCAGTAGAGCAGGGAGCGCAGGGCTGGCAGCAGGCGGGGCAGGCGGTCCCGCAGCCTCGCCATGGGCGCCGGGAGCGAGGCGAGCGCCGCGCCGCGTCAGGCCCGCCCCGCCGCACCGCACCGCGCCGCCCGCCCGCCCGCCCCGCGCGCCTCCCCGTCCCCCGTCCCGCGATCCGGGTCCCCGCCGCGGGCTCCCGCACACACGCCGCGCGCGCCGGCCGCCGGGCCCGGGCCCAGGCCAGGGTGGATGCGGGCCAGCGCCCAGCTCTGCGGAGGGAAGCGCGGAAACGGAGCGAGATGCCCACCGTCCCGGGTACCGCGGAAGGGCCGCAGTGGTCCTGACCAGGTCAAACGCTCCCCTGCCCGGCTGACCACAGAAGGACGGGGTGCGGAGAGGGAAGGGCAGAAAATGACTTTTGTACAAAATCACTGTTATTTTATGGATTCCTGACACTTTTTAAAATGTGAATTTCTTCAACTAGGTTCAAAGTACTCAGCCCAGCTAGAAAATGACAAATAGGCACTTAAGACCTAGGCAAGCTCCTGGCAACCGTTTGTCTGTTTTGTTCCTATTTTCCTCCCTCCCTCCCTCCTTCCCTCCCTCCCTCCCTCCCTCCCTCCCTCCTTCCCTCCCTCCCTCCTTCCTTCCTTCCTTCCTTCGTCCCTATTTTCCTACTCCCTCCCTCTCTCCTTCTTCCCTGCTTTCCTTCCTACAATTGTTTATCATGTCCCTAGTTAAGGGAATTTAATAATTTTAGTTTTGTTTTTAAAATATTTTATTATTTGCAAGGAGGGAGGGGGAGAATGAGAAAGTGAGAGAATGTGTGAGCCAGGGCCTCTTGCCCCTGCAAGTAAATTCCAGATGTATGCTTCATTTTGTGTATCTGGCTTTACTGGGGGGAATCGAACCCAAGTCGTCAGACTTTGCAAGCAAGTGCCGTTAACCACAGAGGCGTATCTCCAGCCTATCATTATTATTATTATTATTATTATTATTATTATTATTATTATTATTATTTTAAAGTTTAGGGCTGTTATAAATTAATCCACTCTAAAGAATCACAGAACATAGTTTGTGAACATTTAAAAAAATTTACTGCTAAGCATGGTGGCACACACCTTTAATCCCAACACTCAGGAGGCAGAGCTAGGAGGCTCTCTCTGAGTTTGAGGCCAGCCTGGACTACAGAGTGAGTTCCAAGTCAGTCTGGGGTAGAGTGAGACCCTAACCTCAATAAAACAAAAAACAAAAAGTGTATTTATTTATTTGGAAGGAGGGGAAACAACAGGGATTCTTGCCACTGCAAATGAACTCCAGGTGCATGTGCCACTTTGTGCATCTGGCTTTTACATGAGTGCTGGTGAGTAGAACCTGGACCCTGTTTTGCAAACAGACACCTTTCACCTCTGAGTTCTCTCTACAGCCCTAACTTTTGTTTGTTTGTTTGTTTGTTTGTTTTTGTTTGTTTGTTTGTTTGTTTTTCGAGATAGGGTCTCACTCTAGCTCAGGCTGACCTGGAATTCACTATGTAGTCTCAGGGTGGCCTTGAACTCACAGCAATCCTCCTACCTCTGCCTCCCGAGTGCTGAGATTAAAGGCTTGCACCACCACACCCGGCTACATTTTTTTTTTAATTACCCTTGGACAAACGCCTAGAAATGGCATTGTAGCATCAGGTGGTAAGTATGCCTTTAACTTTATAAGAAAGCATCATACTAGTTTCTAAAGTGGCTGCACAAGGCTGAAGGAGTAGTGGTAGGGCCTTTGCCTAGCATTCCTAAGGCCCTGAGCTCAACCCCTAATACCAAAAAGTGGCTCCACGCTTTGCAATCACACCAGCTATGTGAGAGAGGAAGTACATAAGGTCACATTCTTGAAAGTACTGGGTATTGGAGGAAAAAAATAATCCTTTAATTTTCAGCCATTCCAGAGGAATGTAGTGATATCTCAATGAACACTTAATTTGCAACAGAAGGGGACACTGTCTTGGGGGAGGAAGGGAACCATCAGGAGGGGACTGGGGGGGGCACAGAGGAGGGCAGTGGGGGAGGGGGACAAATGAGAAAAGTACAATGACACATATGTATGAAAATGAAGCCCATTATTCTGTATGCTAATTTATTAATAGAAAAACCCTTAATTTGCATTGCATTTTTCAGCCAAGTACTTACTAGGTCTCATCCTGCTTAGCTTCAGTTTTAGAGCATGTTCAGAGTAGCATGGTCATCAACAGTACTGTGCATCTTCCATGTACTTACATGTCAACATACTCTTCTTTGACAAAGTCTGTTTCTGCACCCCTGGTGAGTGAATACAAGGCCTTTGAATGAGTGCTAGGCCTGAGTGAGCTAGCACGGAGGTAGAGCCCCAGACCTTTTTACTCATTTTTTTAAATTAGATTTTCATACAATTGAGTTTGAGAGATTTTAAAAATAATTTTTGGTTACAAGTGTCTGTCATACATAATGTTGTTTGCAAATATTTCCTCCTAGTCTCGAGTTTGTCTTTTCAGAGAAAAAGCCTTGTGCTGGAGAGATGGCTCAGAGTTTGAAGGTGTTTGTTTGCAGATTGGCACGTAAAGCCAAATGCACAAAGTGGTGCATGTATCTGGAGTTCGTGTGCAGTGGCAATGGCACTGGCACACCCATTCTCATTCATATTCTCTTTTTTTCTTCTGCTTGCAAACAAATGAAAATATTTTTAATGCCTTAATTTTAATGAGTTCAATTCTTTCATTTATTAATCTTGCTTTTGATGTCATCTAAAACTTTTGCCTGGCCAAAAGACTTTTAAGTTTTATAGTTTTACATTTTATATTTAATTTCATGACCCACCTTAACTTTTGCATACGGTGTGAAATTTAGGTTGTTATATATACAAACACACATGAGGCAAGAAAAAGACAGGGAATATTATGAGACCAAGGGAAGGGAAAGGAATCTTTCACTCTGGAGTCTGGTCACTTTCTATGAAGGTTGCCAACATAAAGACAATGTTTCTTTATGTATGTATGTATATTTGTATGTCTGTATGTATGTATTATGTGTATCTACATGTGTAGGCATATATGTTCAAATAAGAATGTTAAAATAGCATTGAACTATGCTTAAGGACTAAGCGTAGATAGCCTTTCTCCTTTCCCAGATGCAAACCTGCAATTTTCTAGGAATCTCATAAGAAACCCCATTTACAGCAAAAGACATATCTTAACCCCCCTTGTGCAACTCTTGTGGCACATTTTATCTCATCAAATTGTAATCCAGAAAGAGGGGGGAAAAAGTTTCTTAGCAACCTTTGGGTTGCAACCTGAAATGTTATGTGTATCTGGCTAATTAGTTAAGATACTTAACGCTCCCTTGAAAAGCTCATATCCACACCTCTCTTTCTATTAACACCTGTGTTTAAGATCTTTCCTTAAGGTGCTTTTGTCAGACCTTCTGTCACAGGAGCTAGAAAAGTAACCAATATAATGTATAATGTGGAAGAAACCTGCCATTTTCCTTCCTTCTCTCAAAAACTTAAATTACACACACGCTCCTATAGCAAACAGTTCAGAAAAGGGTGCAAAGAAACTATATACTAACATATGCACAATCTGTTAATGAAAAGACATGATTAAGATACACTGTTACTGATAACCAGTGTGCCAAAAGGGGCACTGTCAAAAGGCAAACTGTAGCCAAGAAAAGCTAACTATATATAGACTCCCAGTGAGAAAGTAATTAATATGATTAATATCTGCTCAATGCTGGGGAAAAAAAATCACAGCCCCCCAAAAGTCTTCACATTTTAAGATATTTTCTTTCTCTTAAAACTATGAAAATTTAATGCCATGGTTGCTGGTATTCCTTGTTGCTAACTCATTTCTATCTGGTGAAATAATAAAAATAGCTCCTTTCCCTGTTTGCTTGCAAAATATTGTTTATGGTATAGTGCTGGCCATTGAAAAATGTCTTAGTGGGGCTGGAGAGATGGCTCAATGGTTAAAGGTGTTTACTTGCAAAGCCTGACTGCCCAGGTTCAAGTCCCCAGTATCCACATAAAGCCACAAATATATATGATTAATTTTTCTCAATTTAAAGAAAATCATGATTTTGAGACAGGGTCTCATGTAACTCAGGCTGGTTTTGAACTAGCTATATAGTCCAGGATGATCTTGAACTCCTGATTCTCTTACCTCTAACTCTTGAGTATTACAAGTGTAACCAACATGCCAGGTTAAAAAAAAAGTCACTATTGTTTGTTTAAAAAAAAGACCTTCTTTACTCTGTTTGGGTGCAAGGTTTCTCATTAGATATATGTTAAGGCTTTCACTTTATCCTGTGGCTTCCATGGTTGGCATCATTTCTGACACTTAATAAGAAGTGATAAATATTTTAGTTTTGAGGACAATTTGTCAAAACTACTGGATCCCATCACCACACCACAAAAGTGACCATGGGCATTATACAAATAGATGCATGTGCTTGTGCTCTAACAGAACTTTACTCCAGGCAGCAAGCTGGATCTAACTCGTAGACCATAGTTTTCCAAGTCCTACTCTAATATCTTAACACCTTCATTACACTTCCCTTTGCTGAACTTTTGTGTCACACCCCAGTCAATGTGTTTGTCTGTATCTTCTAGTGTGTGTGTGTTTTGCTGGAGATTTGAACCCAGGGCCTTGTGCATGCTGCCCATGAGCTACACACCCATAGTTAGCTCATTTACTTCCCCCTTTTACCTGTGCTATATTATTTTAACCCATTCACTGAGATTTTTAAGTTTATTTAACCACTTTCTTTTCTTGAAGATTCATTTTCCAATTTTGTCCATTTACTTCCAAGAAAGCCTTATTTCTACTTTTCAATTTTTTTTTATTATTCATTTGCAAGCAGATAGTGAGAAAGAGAGAGAGAATATGAATGAACATGGGTGTGACAGGGCCTCTGGCTGCTGCAAATTAACCCAGATGCATGTGCTACTTTGTGCATCTGCCTTTATGTATTGGGTAATGAAATCTGGGTTATTAGGCATGGCACTGAAGCCCAGGAGAGAGCAGAGTGAGAGTATGTCATTGTTTCTCCTTCCATTCATTGTCTTGGTCTATTTATTTTTTTAAAGATGGCTAAGGCCTTTATTTAATTGTAAGGAGAGAGAACAGTGAGGAGAGGAGAGGAGAGGAGAAGGGAGTGAATGAGAATGAATGAATGCAAGTGAGTATACCAGGGCCTCTTGCATTGCAAACAAATCAAACTCCTGATGTATATGCTACTTTGTGCATATGGCTTTATTTGGGTGTTGTGGAATTGAACCCAGGCCAACAGGCTTTGTAAAGAAAGCACCTTTAACTGCTGAGCCATTTCCCCAGCTCTGTTTTGGTTCTTTTTTGGGGGAGGGGGGTGTGTGTTTCATCTTTGGTGGTAGGTGAATTTCTGATCTTAAACTGTGGTGATCCTGCTTCTGCCTCTAGCTAGCAAAGGACCTTTAGCCTCTTGAAGACCTTCCTTGAGTTCTTCCCCTCATCACTGGCTGGCCCGTGGCTCACTCAGCACACTAGCGTGTCTTTAAGCATCTGACTTCCAGGATGTCCCACCATCCTGGCTGCTTACTGTTCTGCTGCCATCTAATTTTGGAGTAGAAGACCATGCATAGTATATTTGTAAAACTGAAAATAAAATTGATTAAGTCTAGAAATCTGTAATTTCACTAATAAACCTAATAGTGTTAAAGTTCATTTAACTTTTACCAATTAGACACAGTGATTATAAATCTTCTACAGTAACAGTTAAGTGATTCAGTAAATTGTGGTACCACAAAGAACAATTCACTTGGAAAGAATATCATACATTAATAATATATTTAGGGGCTGGAGAGATGGCTTCAGTGGTTAAGGTGCTTGCCTGAAAAGCCTAAGGACCCACATTTGATTCTCCAGGTCCCACATAAGCCAGATGCACAAGGTGGCACATGCGTCTGGCGTTTGTCTGCAGTAGCTAGAGGACTGGCATGCCCATTCTCTCTTCCCCTCTGTCTCAAATAAAAATAAATACATTAATTAAAAATATGTATTTAGGGCTGGAGAGATGGCTTAGGGTTAAGGCGCCTGCCTCCTAAGCCTAAGAACGCTGGTTCCAATCTCCAGTGGTTCCAAATTCCAGGTCCCATGTTTAGCCAGATGCAAAGTGACACAAGGGCGTAATGCTGCACTTGACCACAAGGGGGCGCAAGCATCTGGATTTCGTTCTCAGCAGCTGAGACTGCTAGCACGCCCATCTCTGTCTTCCTCTCCTTCTCTCTCTCTCTCTGTGTCTCTCTCCAAAAATAAAATAAAATAATTTTTAAAAAATATGTATTTAGCAAATATGGAATTGTAGTATAAAAATTAGATCTGGATTTTAAATGCAAAAAAATCCATGAACATTTTATCATCTTGATGCAGGATAAATTCTTAAACAAGGCAGAAGATCCATACAGCATAAAGGAAAAGTTATATAAACCATCATGCCGGGAAGGAAAATATTCTGAAGATGCCTGTGTCCTTCCCTTTGTCTATTGGACTATTGAAACAATGGAACCCAACAATTGGAATTTGCCCAGGAGTCTTATGCTGGGAAAAGGAAAGGCTAAAGCTGAATGCCAGCCAAAGGGATAACTTGTATCCTACAGAAAGATTTCACAGAGCTCTGAGCACTTATCAGACCAGCTTGCAGGAGAGGCAGTGAATATGGGCAGGACCACACCTTGACCAGGACTGCTCAGTCCTGCAGGGCAAACCTCTTGTCTTCTATCTGAACCGAGCCCTCACATCAGGACTGCAAAGATGGACTTGAGGGGTTACTGGACCTCTTTATTTGTTCCTCTTCCCAACATGCCACATTGAAGAAATCTTCTTTCTCTGCTTTTCACTTTTATTTGTCTGTTTAAATATCCTGCCTATTAAGAAGTACAAGAGGTAGGACTTCTTGCTTCTTAGAGCTGCCATGGCTTAGGCTCTACCCTAACAATTATGGTGACATAATCACTCTTCCATATACAGAGTAAACTGGAAACAGGAGGAAGTGAGAGAATAAGATGTTTGAAGTTGAGACTGAGAAGGGCTTTGGTACCTGATAGTGGATAGCTCAAGCTTGTCTTGCCAATCAAGATCATTAGCAGAGAAGAATCCCCTAGTGAGAAATAAAGACAGAGCCTAGAGTCTGTGAACAAAAAGGACTGAGCCAGGGGTGAGAGATGGCTATGGGTGGTGTAGTTAAATGATTTGAAAGATGCAAGCAGGGATCTTAGTGAAGAGGAAAAAAGGATGGTCTGTACATGGCTCTACAAAAGTAAGACAAGGCAGAAGCAAATAAGTACTAAGGGAGGCCAAGGAAGGAAATGGAGTCAGCTGTTTAGAGCGTATTCAATGGCTGATTACTGTACCCCACTTCCCAGATCAAGCAGATACGGCAGACTGAGGGACCACACTTCCTGAACAGAAAAGAGCAGGGTGGGGGAGTCGGAGTGGGCACAAGAAAAACAAGCAAGAACGTTGACTCTGTAGGAATGAAGATTTTTCATCATGTCCAAAGAACACATTGGGAAGAATTTAGGAGCTGAGAGCAGTGCGCAGTGGAGCCAGAAAAGATGTCCTCACAAAACCAGGATTTACTTTGAAGAGTCACGTGTATGAAGTTAAGAGAACTCAATCTTTTATTTATTTTTTTACAAAAAGCATAATAAAGGAAAGATCATTATAAACAAGTACTTTTCTCTGAACAGACTTCAACCAAGAGTATAATGTATCAGATTGATTACAAACTAACAATAAATTTTCACATTAGCTAATCTAAACACAAAAACTGTAACATAGTTCTCCATAATATTTTATACTATATATAATCTTTTAGGAAAATAACAACATAAAGTTTAAAAATAGGCATAATGGGGATTTGGGAAGTAACTCCTCTGGTAGATCTCTTGCCTAGCATCCTCAAGACCAAAGGTTTAATCTCCACATAGCCGGTATGATGGCGTACACTTATAATCCCAGGATTTGGGAGGTGGAGGGTGACCTTAAACTCTTGATCCTTCTTTCTTCACCTCCCAAGTCCTGGGAAGGAGTTTGAGGCCAGCCTGGGGTACATAAAGATTTTGTTTAAAAAGAAAGGGTATAGTGGAATAAAAACAGTTGTCACTTTAATTCTGTCTCCTTCATAAAAGTAATACCACTTTTATTTTATTTCTAAAAAAACAAACACACATGGAAACTTTTTTTTTTTTTTTTTTTTGAGACAAGGACTGGATTTGTAGCCTTAGCAGTCTGAAATTCACTACGTAAACCAGACTGGCCTTGAACTTGTGACAATACTTCCTGCCTCTGCCTCCCAAGTACTGGGACTACATACTTTACATTTTTACTTTACATACTATCAGAATGACTAAATCACGTTACATTTTAAGAGTTCAAAAATCTTAAATACAAGAAACTAATGTACATGATTTATACATAATTGCAACTTAAAATGACAAAACAAAAATGTTTTACAGAAAATTTAAGAGTAAAGTAAAATTAAACATTCACTCTTATCACATGTACATGTTAAGAAGTTTCGGGTAACCAGAAAAAAAAAAAGTAAAAACAAGCTTGGAACTACAGAGTGAATTCCAGGTCAGTTTGGGCTACAGGGAGACACTATGTCTTGAAAAAACAAACAAGTGTCTGGTAGATTTCTATAGAAATGTGCATACATAATAAACATTATGCATGTTAATTTTCTTCAAATCAAACATCTTTCAAATGACAGGCAATATTCCTTTAAGCTGTCAAAACAAAATTTAAACACAGAACTAGCAGAGAGTCTTACGTAACCTGATAGTCAAGGAAATTATTCTTTGTTAGAAGCTCTGAACAGTTCTTGTTCTGGGAGTTCAATCTGAAGCTAGGTGTGGTGGGATACACCTGTCATCCCAGCACTTGGGAAACAGAAGCAAGACCAGGAAGTCAGAATCATCCTAGCTACACAGTGAGACTGAAGCCAGTCTCAGAAAACACAATAAAAATAAAAGCACCACAAAACAACAAGAAGTTAAAAACTCAGGAACTGCTTTTTATATACTTTTACATATATTTTCAACAATTAGGGGCTCTGTTCTTTATTTGCTTAGATGAGGCCCTATTATACCATAGTTGACAATCCTTTGTAGAACAAATAAAATCTATTCACTCTTGAGATCCAAATTTTAAAATTTCTTATAAATTATGTCATTAAAACTGAACATGTAGCTATTAAAACTGTAAGTGAAAATTGTTTAATCATTTTAGAGCAGTCAAAATACAATATATGATGGTTATCTTGGTTTCTGAAAGCAATTATTTTACCATATGCATTTTAAATCTTTATAACATTAATTTAAAGTTGACAGTTAATTTAAAATCTGAGTTTTAATCAAAGTTGTTTTCAAACATTGTCATAATATCACTTTGGAGAGTTATATCAATGGTACCAGCCATCTGTAGAAAAAGAGAACATTTTAATTAGTTAATATCTATCTATATATCTACATATATACTTTTATTATTGGTACTTAAAATGATTAACATTTGTAAAGGGATCATACAAAATGTGAATAAATTATTTAACATAATGGCTGTAAATAATTTTTTATTTCTCATAAAATGTTACCTGGTTCTGTTCAATATATTGTGTTAAATAAACATTCCCATAAGGGCACAAATTTAATTTCTTTCTCCATGGTGAAGACAGGACAATCTAAGTTACCCAAAATAGAACATTACAAAGACATACTACTACTGTCCTTTCCTTATGTGTTAATCTAACTATGCTTGTCAATCAGCTGGTCTTGCCCTCAGGAAAGCTCACACATGTGTAAAAAACCAACTGCAATTAAAGCACCCTAGCAGGGAATGGTAGGCATTTTCCTATTTGCTTAGTGCATGATGATCCATTTCACCCCTGTAACAGGCATTATTATTCCCCACTCATAAATAATGAAATTGAGTCCACAGAGAGATTAGGTAAGTAGTCAAAGGGGGGAAGACTAGTAAATAGCAGAACCCAGAATCTGAACCCAGGCAGTCTAGTGGCTCCATGGTTATGTCAGTACTAACTTATGTTGCCTCTTGACAACAACATCCTTGTTTTAAGCTCTGACTTTAGAGCCTGAATCTCATTCTTTGAACATAAAAGGCAGTGATCTTTTAAAGATTTCCTTCCTTAGATTTGGTAAGTTAAAATTCACTTACTGCTTCTCTCCTCCTCCGTTCTTGCTCTCTTTCCCTTGCTAGATTTCGGTCTTTGAGAAGCCAGAGCTTGCTTTGATCTTGAACTTCCAATGACTGGTGAAGTTCTTTCTGGTCTTCTCCATGGCACTTGCTTTGCATTTGATTTGAAAATGTTTCTATTGTCAATCCATTTCCAAGCTCCCTTAAAGAAATAGTAAAGCTCAAAGTAGGTTTCAAGTTCCTTAAAACTTATTGTAAAGACACAGGATAAAATTTAAAAGATATAAAGCAGGGGCTAGAGAGATGGTTTAACAGTTAAGGTGCTTGCCTGGGAAGGCTAATGACCCGGGTTCAATTCTCCAGTACCCACAAAAAATCAGATGTTGTGGCTCATGCATCTGGAGTTCATTTGTAGAAGATGGAGGCCCTGGTGTGCCCATTCTCTCCCTCTCCCTTTTTTCTCTCCCTCTCTCTGCTTATAAATAAATAAATAAATATTTTTAAAATATATAGCAATGTAGTAGACACCTGGTTTCTGTCTGTTATGACTCTTTTAAACTTTTTGTGTATGTGTGTGGTGTGTATATGCATGCCAGAGGCACATGGGGTGTCTGTCTTGCCCATTTTCCACCTTATTATTTATTGAGACAGGATCTCTCATTGAACCTAGCAAGAGCTTGCAGATTCAACCACTCTAGCCAGTCACCTTGCTCGGGGGATCTTCCTGTATGTACCTCTTGAGTGCTGGGATTACCAGCATGCTGCCATGCCTTACCAGACATTTCTGTGGATGCTGGAGATCTGAACTCAGCTTCCCACAGTTTTTTTTCTTTTTCTTTTTTTTTTTTTTTTGTGGCAAGCACTTTACTGAGCCATCTCTCCAGCTCCCTTTATTTTTGATATGTCAAATTTTACATACGGTTATCAATATGAACATCAAAAAAGAAAAGGCTTGGAAAACTATAACCAAGGTATATGTCACTAAATATCTCTTTCATTTTTTTTTTCACGAGGTAGAGTCTTCTCTAGCCCAGGCTGACCTGGAACTCACTTTGCAGTCCTAGGCTGGCTTTGAATTCACAGTAATCCTCCTACCTCTGCCCTGAGTGCTGGGATTAAACATGTGTGTCACTATGCTGGACACATCACACTATCTTTCTACATGCAGACAAAAAAAAAAAAAAAACCCAAAAAACTTACAGCTAGGTGTGGTGGTGCACGCCTTTAATCCCAGTACTTGGGAGGCAGAGGTAGGAGGATCACCGTGAGTTTGAGGCCACCCTGAGACTACATAGTGAATCCCAGGTCAGCCTGGACTAGAGCGAGACCCTACCTCGAAAAAGCAAACAAACAAACAAACAAACAAAAAAAAAACTTAAAACATATTTTTTGGGAAATAATGTCATTATAATTTGGCAACATGTGTATCTTTAGTAGCTTTATTATTTGAGTATTTCTATCTTCTTCAAACTAGACTCTATCATTTAGAAAAATACCAAAAACGCACTTTTCTTATAATTACAATTTTTCTGTGTTCTATTAATTATCTGAATCACAGTTACTTGATAAACACTTAAAATATGTCTCTACATTTCCCAAGACCTTCTTTAATCCAGTGCATTACAGACCTCTGATTTTCTTGGGATACTTTTGGTTCCTTTGTATTATATTCCAGATGTTTCCGTGTTTGTTCTTGTGTTCGAGCTTTTACTTCCTTTTCTATTGCTGCTTTCCTAAACTGGTTGAAAAGCTCATCCGAGGATTTCAGCACACTTGATGATTTCACCGGTTTGCCTAAACTCTTCCAAGAGTCTGCATTCTTAATCTTTATATCCTGAGATAAATACATAAATAAATATTTGATTCAGTCTGCCTACAGACATCAAATTTTGGAAGGAAGATAATATCATATATATCTCCCCTTCATAATTCCTGGGAATTAGTTTCAAATGGCTAGAACAGTAGATGACAAATGTAATGCATCCTAAACATCTAGAAGATACGTTGAATGTTGATCTATCTGTGTATGTGTGCTATGGAGATTAAGCATACACAAGACTTCACAAGGAAATCCTCCTATAGATACTAAAAGATGTTTTCTATGACACATTTTAAAGAAATGGGACAAAAACCAAGGGATATGTGGTTTAGTGCAAAGAAAGCCCTGGGCTCAACACCTAGTATGTGTGCATCCATGCCCCTGACTACCACCATAATACAAAAGTGGAAGGAGAAAAATCTGAGGTACCAGGCTGATCCCAACACTATAGAATTCTCTAACACAGGCATGAAGACCTTGTAGTAGATGGAGACAGGTGCTGCTTACATGTATTTTCTTGTAAATCTATAAGCATTAGGCTTAGAGATTCAAAATCCCATTCAAATTAGGGCTAAAAAGTCTCTCTAGTAACTCAACTTTAACCCCTTTCAAAATTTATGAGAAAAAAGTAGCATTTTACCTTCTGTACAGGAACTGGACATTCTGGTTCTAGCACTGTTGTGTCATTATTGGCAGATGTAAGCATCACAGTGTGACCATTCAAGACTTGTTTGGTATCACCTAGAAGCACACATTTTTAGAAAGACATAAGGTAAATATCTTATTACACTTATCCAGTCTTTAATTTTCTAATTCCTTCCATGTTAGACACAATAAGAATAAAATAACTTTTTAATATTTATTTACTTATTTGTCACAAATACGGTCAGCGCCAAGGTTCTGTCTGATATGTACCTCCTCTACCTTTCCATGTGTATCTTCCCACATTCCTGTGAATCTAACCAAAGCTCTAATCATATTAACATTAGTTTCATAAATAACTTCATACACATTCTGTTTCTTCCTTTTGGAATGGCTGTCAATCCTAAATATACATAGGGAAGTAGTCTTTTTTTTTTCCTCCAATGCTCAGGTCAGATGATACTTATTTTGTGAAATATACACCTGGCAAACAGGTCAGGTAATTCTGTCTTCTTTATCCCCTTACAACACTTAACTTTTGCTTCTTTTAGGTCATATTCATTTTATGGTGTTAGTCATTTTATTTTCACTTATACAAATTGCTCACTTTACCTACAAGTTGGCAAAATTCCTGATTTATCTTTTTTTGCCATATAAATTAATATTAGTATGACAATATTAGTATTTGTTTTAAAATTTTAATATAAACTTAGTGGAGAATTTTATGAAATGGAAAAAGGGTAAATTATAACAATGAGTTTAGTAATCTTTTGTGAATACCAATTTCAACTTAATAAGAAAAACTTTCCACTTTATTTGGAGATAAAGATGTCAGAGAGGATTTCAGGGAACTAATGTTAAAATATTTTTTTAAATTTAAGATAATTATTAATTAAGGTAAACTAAATTTGATTTGCATTGAAATTAAACTCTAGAAAAATAAATTGCTATGTGAATTTTATAGTTTATAAAATTTGTAGTTTCCCTTGGGCACAGTGCCATCTACTGTTGGAACAGTGAAATTCCAATGTCATCCAAACTACTTTTACCTAACGTTATTTGATGTATCTCACAGGGAAGATATAACCTCTCATGACACTGTAGACTGATCCTTTATGAAAATTAGGTATTCAATCCTTGTCTATTCAGAGATCATGTGTTCTCTTAAAATAGGAATACCTTGTTTGCATTTTTACCACTGTTTTAAATTATCTTCCTCCCCCCTTCCCTGGCCAGGGATAAGGTTATTCTTACCATTAGTCTACAATATATCAAGCCTATTTAATATATTGAATTAAAACAACAACTTTCTGTTATAGGTGCCAACTATCTCAGCTGTAAACTCTTATCCAGATTCTATGACTTCTCAGCTTATAGTAATTCAGCTCCTGTGGCTACCATAAAAAGCTTTGCAAAAGCAAAACATTTCACTCTTTCACTTTTTTTTTTTTTTTCTTCAAGATAGGGTCTTGCTCTAGCCCAGGCTGACCTGGAATTCACTATGTAGTCTCAGGGTGGCGATCCTCCTACCTCTGTCTCCCAAGTGCTGGGATTAAAGGCGTGTGCCACCTTTTTTTTGGGGGGGGGTAGTGTCTCCCTCTAGCCCAGGCTGACTTGGAACTCACTATGTCTCAGGCTGGCCTTACAGTGATCCTCCTACCTCACACTGCAAGTTTTAGTCCTTTCTTTTCAATCCTAATTCCACTTAATGTTCTGAAACATATCAACTGATGGTGAGTTCCTTCTAAAAAGACAATGTTTGATATATACTTGCTTTTCTACCTAGAGCACTGCTAAATACCCTTTTCTCATTGCATCTTACCATTCTAACACACAGATTGTTATAGCAGCATTTCACAACATAAGCTAAGACCATTATATGCTTGGGCAGGGATATGCTTTTTTAAAAATCATACATGTGTATATATATATTTCTATAATGAATATTTATGGGTAATAATGCGGATAATTTCTAATAATGTGCTTCAGTGATAATTTCCATCCTGGACCTTACTAGGTGATTTTTCAGGATTTCTCAGATGTATACCATTGATAATGGCTGTAGTAACCTCAGACTCTGCTTCTCAGTCACAGCTGTTTACTTGTGCATTTCTCACCTGAGAGAGGCTGACTCTGCACAGGGACAGTGTTCTCCACAGTGTGCAGATACTCGAAAGCACGGTGCTCATGTGTTGGTTGATAGTGATTTGCTTGTGCTCCACTTGGCTTTGTGGTCTGCTGGGAAGCACAAGGTTCAGAAGAGGCTGTGTTTTGCACAGAAGATTGTGTCTGCTAGACAAAGGTAAATAAAGTCATCTTTCAGAGTTCTAACCACACAAGAGGCATCATAAAGAGAATAGACCACAAAACTAAGCAACAAATTAGTGATAATTTTTATCTTATGTTGTGTATTGGTGTATGTGAGTGCAGCATGTGTGTAGGTCACAAGGCAACTTCAGGGTGTTGGTCCTTGTCTTCTGTGGTTTCTTGTTGTTTGGCACTGCCCAGAGGCTAGTTGACCTGCAAAATTCTGGGGACTGTTCTTTCTTAACCCTCACTGTCAAAGCACTAGTCTTCCAGAAACATGTTACTGCCTCTGGCTTCCTATGGGTGCTGGGGATCCTAACTCTGGTCCTCATGCTTATACAGCAAATACTTTATCTACTGAGTCAGCTCTCCAGCTCCAACATATGACAGTTTAATGATGTCTTTTGAATACATAGTACCTAAATCACACAAAATGACAACAGATCTCTTATAGATGAGGAAACTAATAAATCTATGATTAACTTGGTCATCATGTAGCTTACAAGAATTAGTCAAAGTCTATGAACTTAATTTCTATAGAAACTCTACCTACCACTCACCTCCTAGATTTTGGAAACTTGAGGAAATGAAAAGTAACAAATTTTTGATGTAAACATAATAAAAATGTGTGTTTTTCAACACTCTGGCTACATAACCCAAGCTGGCCTCAAGTTCATGATCATCCTCCTCCTGCCTGCTAAGCGATAGGGCTATGGCTATAGTTGTATACTACTATGCCTAGCATTCCTCAAAGGTTTTCTTCTTGGTGTGTGGTGTCTAACTGTATGCAGTGTGGGCTACATGTGTGTGTAGGTGTATGTCCACATGTGTGTATAAGTGTGGGTCCACATGTAAGCATATGTGTATGTAGGCCAAAAAGGTTGATGTCAGGCATCGTATTCAGTTCATCTCCATCTTGTTTTAAATGTAGTTTCTCCCACTGAACCTAGAGCTCACCAAGTCAGCTAGACTGGTTATCCAGCAGGCCAGAGGGTTTCCTAAATCTGCCTCTCTTACACTGGGATTACAGGCACATACTCCCATGCCTGGATGTTACATTGGTGATAGGGATTTGAACTTAGGTCCTCATGCTTGCATTGCAGACACTACCCACTGAACAATCTCTGCAGTTTCCCCAAAAGATTTAAGGAAAGCTTATTTCTATACCAGTGAAGTATAACATATATATGGTTTTAAATTCTTAGTAAGGTTAAAGAATTGCAGATGTAGCTCAGTTGGTAAAGTGTTTGCCTATCATGCCCAAGGCCCTGGGTTTATCCCTAACACTGCCAAAAAAGAAAAGAACAGAACATGTATAAAGCTAAAGATTTAACTTACCTTTACAGTCTCTTTAGGAGGTAAACCATTCTTTTTTACTCCAGTAAATTCAGGAAATACATCTGAAAATATATAAAGATAATTATTTCAACATTTTCACTTTAAAGAAATCTAGTAAATGACAAGTTTTTCATATTAGAAATGAAGTTGGCATGAGACTGAAAACCTGTATAGGGGATCTCAATTCCCCAGTTACAGGATGTCAAAGTATCCATTTTTCAGTTAGACAATAATTAAATTCAAGAGATCTACTGCATGCAATATAAATATGGCTGAGAATTATTTTTTTTACCATAGAAAGTATCTAAAGTGGTAAATATGTTAATAATATTGATTGAATAATTTCATATAGGAACATATAATAAACATGGCATATACCCTAAATAGATGTAATTATTATTTGTCAAGAAAATAAATAATACTCAGAGTTTACAAAAGAAATGAAGTGGCAACTTCAAAAGAATGCCTTCTCAGTATGTTTTTGTGTGTATGTGTGTGCACATGGAGGTGAGAGAACTTTCTGGAGTCAATCCTTGTCTTCCACCTTGTTAGAGGCAGAGTCTCTCATTGTTGCACATTGCTATCTACACTTACTAGGCTAGTTGTTTTGTGAGCTTCTGGGAGATTCTCCCATCTCTACCTCCTATCTTGTGGTAGGCATGCTTGGATTACAGAAGACTGCATGTCTTCTGGCTTTTACATAGAGTCTGGGGATCCAAACTCAGGTACTCAGGCTTGTGTGGCAGATGTTTTATCCACTGAGTCATCTCCTCAGCCTGGTATCAGTCTCTTATACCAAGAAATTCTTAATAATCATAGGCTCTTGCCCTATTTGAATTAGCCAAAATTTCTAAAGGGGTATCCATTTTTTTAAGTGAGAAAAGATGCTTTCCCCAAAAGATATTTTCTTTGCCATTTAGAACATCCACTCAGAAATTCTAACTTGTTTTTGTTCAAGCAATATGTTACTTCACAGTAAAGAGCTTCCATGACTGATAGTTTTAAAGGGAATAAGTTACAAAACCAAGATAATGAAGTTTCAAATAAGCAGTACCAATTATACTAATATCACTCTTTACTAAGGAGCCATAAATGTAACTGCAAGAGAATTAAAATAATAAAATATTATAAGAGAAAATTATTTATCTGAAAGGGTACAGTTTTTTATTCTAAGGGAAGCTGTTTGATTTCTGTCAGTTTGCTAAGCACTATACTAATACTTTCCTTACTTCCAAAGCTATTTGGCACTTTGAGTTTTGTAGGCTTTCTTTACCCTTAGAAATATCTGTAACGAATGCTGGAGGGATGGCTTAGCAGTTAAGGCACTTGCCTTGCAAAGTCAAAGGACCCAGATTTAATTCCCCAGGACCCATGTAAGCCAGATGCACAAGGTGGCACAAATGAACCTGGAGTTCATTTGCAGTAGCTGAAAGGTCCTGGTGTGCCCATTCTCCCTCTCTATCCATTTCTTTCTCTCTCTCAAATAAATAAAAATTTAAAAAAATTTTTTAAAAGAAATATCTTTAGCTGAAATCAGAAGTATAAGTAGATATGAAAAGCTACCTCTTTCTGTCAAGGTGTGATTAATTCCTTTTTGCTTATTCTACAACTGATTCTGGTGCTAGCCTCCCCTATCATAAGCCTAGGTCATATAGGAAAGCAGCAGGCTCATAGTTACTGCCATGATCCAGCACTCCAAGCCAACTTTCATAAACACCCGAGTGTTACTGCTCCAGGGCACCAAGGCTGGTCAACACCAAATATTATTCAAACTTTAAATATTCTAAGTTTAATAGTTACCTTCTGTCTCCTGAAATGCCATCAATTTCCACTGGATGTGTTACTTTTCTTTCCTCTCCTAAAATGTTTGAGGCTGGACACTGTTAAAATTGCTAAATGCCACTCAAAGCTGCACTTTAAAGAATTCAAGTATTTAAAATGACATGAACCATTTTAATGCCGCTCAGCTAAGATTCATGTTAGTGCTGGGATTAGGTGGAAGAGGAAGATTAGGAAACAGATGGGAACGACTAAGGATACAGATCCAGGTAGCCTTCACATTTAAGGGAGAAATTACAGTTTCAGCTTTGAACAGAAAAACAAAAACACACTTCATTAATATAATAACATATATACTTCTATTCATCTATATTAATTATTCAAATTCACTTAAACTACAAAAATCCTACGATATAAATTCCTTAAATATAATAAAAACATGATATAGCACATTAGTGTTCTGCTAAGAAAAACCTTATTTTTCGGAACTGAAGCTTAGAATTATAAAAATTAACATGTCAAAGTCTGAAGACCCAAGCAAAAACACAAACAATTTTTAACTAAAAATACCAAAACTACCTAGTCTATATAGTATGTTTCATAAATGCCTTATAGATTATAAATGATGACATCCCATAACTCAACACTCTGTTTCCCATTCTAGTCTTACATAATTATAATTGTCTTCTAAAAACAGTAATTATTAACTGCATTTAACTGTTTATTCATGAATTTCTAGCCTTTGGAATTAAAAGCATAGATACAAATTTTTGCTATTAAACTTGAGATATACTTTAATAAAAACAAAGACCCCACATTTTTGGCAAACATCAATTGAATGAGAACAATATGACAACATGTACTTTGCCAACTAATTTCTCTGGGGACTAAGATAACATGTATAGCACTTTAAGATGACCAAATGGAATAACGTACATACACTACTAAAAACTCAATTTATATCATAAAGTTCTATTTTAAACTCGGTCAAAAAACTTATTAGAAAAACTGGGCATGGTGGTACACACCTTTAATCCCAGCACTTTGGGAGGCAGAGGTAGAAGAATTGCCATGAGTTCAAGGCCATCCTGAGACTGGAATAGTGAATTCCAGGTCAGCCTGGGCTACAGCAAAACCCTACCATGAAAAACCAAAAACTTACTAGAAGCTTTTAATCTTAGCACTCAGGAAGACAGATCACTGGGAGTTCAGGCCACCTTGAGACTACATAGTTAATTCCAGGTAAGCCTAGGCTTGAGCAAGACACTTCCTTGGAAAAAAAAAAACTTACTAGAAAATTTTAAAAGAGCTCAAATTGAAGAGATTTGCTTGTAAGGCTTATTTAGTAGCCTTAAACTAACAGTTGTTCCAGAGAAATCAATTATCAGCAAGCCAATTTGAAATAAAAATCCCATGAGGTTGAATAAAAATACCATAATGCAAAAAACCCACAACTGAATATGGTGCCATACAGAGCAGAAATAAGTACCAAGGACTTTTAAAGAAGAAAAAGAAATCATACTTTCATGAAAAAGAAACAATGTTAAGGGGCTGAAGAGATGGCTTAGTGGTTTAGGTGCTTGCTGGCAAAACCAAAGGACCTAGGTTTGATTCCCTAGGACCCATGTAAGCCAGATATACAAAGAGGCACATGCGTCTGGAGTTCGTTTGTGTGGCTAGAGGCTCTGGCATGCCCACTCTTCCTCTATCTGCTTCTTTCTCTCTCTCTATCAAATAAATAAATAAATAAATAAATAAATAAATAAATAAATAAAGTATTTTTTTTTAAAAAAAGAACCAGTGTAAGATGATTGACTGGAAGCCCTTATTCTATGGGAAAGAAAGCAAGTCCTGAAATAGTAAAATGATTTATCCAAACAAATCACCCAAACCATGTTCTATTGATTAAAAAACAAACAAACAAGCAATTGAATTTATAAAAAAAAAAAAATCAATCCTTCTAATGACTGTTTTGGCAATATTCATGGAAGTGTTTAGTAGCTTCTTTAATATTAAGAACCAGGCAATTATAAATTACTTGTTCCTTGTCCTAATGGTCTTTCCACTAGATTTGAAAGTGGAAAGCAAAAATACAAAAGCCCCAAAAGAACCTACAGGAATGGTAGTGTCACAGAACCCATAGGGGTGCTTTGAACAATACATATACCTACTTTTATTTAAATTTAATTCATACACAGTATTTTAAGTTTTAAGTCAGTTTCAATGTATCAGCAATGCTGAGAAGTTATTCTAGACAGAATTCAGAGAGACCCAATGTGAATAAAAATTTTAAAATGCATGGGGCAGAAATGACTACTTCTCAGAATTAGGTCTTTATGAAAAAGATTTTTTTGTTGTTCATTTTTAAAATTAATCCTGAATCCTTGAATTGATGAGAAAAATAAAATTCCTTCCAGGTGTGGTGGCACCTGCCTTTAATTCCAGCACTGGAAGCAGAGGTAGGAGGACTGCTGTGAGCTCTAGGCCAGCCTGAAACTACAGACTTCTAGGTCAATCTGAGCTATAGTGAGACCCTTCTTTGAAAAACAACAACAACAACAAAAAATCAAATGCTTACTTCTGTATTAGACTTAGGTTACTCTAAACATCTCAAAAAGTTATTAATAACTAAAAAAGGCTTTAAAAAGAAATGTCATTTTAGTAAATAATAAATTTCAACCTCTGAGTATTAAACCAGTAAAAGCAAAAAAGTAAAAAATTAGTTTTAAGTCCCAAGTAAATAAGAAAGAATGAACAGATGCTATTACCACTGAGTTTGTGTTTAAATATGTAATAATTAAAATTAAATGTTCTTAAAATATTTTATTTCATACTAAGTATTTGCATTCACACTGATTTCATTCCTTAGGGTTATTTCTTATATTGCTTCAATCTGAATCACTACTATTTATTTGTATGCATGTATGTGTGTATGTGTGTATATATATAGTTTGTTTCTTGAGACACACATAGCCTAGGCTGGCCTCAAACCTGCTATGCAGCCAAGGATGAGCCCCTCTAACTTCACTTCTCAAGTGTTGGGATTACAGGTGTATGTTACGCCCATGCCTGGCTAGAAGCACTGCTACTGATGAAGCTAAACCATGTGGTTGTTTTTTTCTCAAAAACTTTATTAGTCACAGAATTAAAACAACTAATTATAGTACCTCTACTATGTCACTCAAAGTAGCCCCAAAGTTATTGAGCAATAGAAAAATCTCAACAGTTTATATGTGAATACTAGCATAACATTAGCTAACATTGCATTTTCAGCCTCATCTACATTTCTTGAAGGGCAAGTCAGCAAAGTTTTATTAGAAGTGAAAGTAAAGGAAAGCTCTGGTCCCATAAAAAATGAGTGGCTCTCATTTACATTTTTAATCTGATATTTAATGATATTTTGAAAGCTATGAAAATTTTAAAAGGTTTTGTACTTATACCAATGTTTAGTAAATGTTCTTGACATATATGTACATGACTATTTGCATATGCTGATGTCAGTCAAATTTAAATGATCAAAGTATATTGAAATTTGTAATGAAGTACTGCTTTAGTTCACAGATTCTCATTTTCATTTTTGAAGGATTTGGATATGGGATTTCATTAATAGCTTTCTATCTTGAAATAGATTTAATATCTTTCTTGAAATGAGAGTGTATCTCCTAGATTTTTAAATAGACATTTCCTTGAAAATCCGTGCTTGGGATGGATAGATGGCTTAGTGGTTAAAGGCACTTGCTTGCAAAGCCAAGGACCCAGGTTTGCTTCCACCTCTTACTAATATCCTACCGGCATGCACCACCACAACTGGCTTAGACCCAGGTTTGATTCCCCAGTACCCACGTAAAGTCAGATGCACTAGGTGGTGCATGTATCTGGAGTTCATACGCAGTGGGTGGAGGCCCTGGAATGCCCACCCTCCCCATCTTCTCTCTCAAATCAATAAATATGTGTTTAAAAAGAAAATCCATGTTCTACTATGTAATCAATCCTCCTTATCAGAGTAAAAAAGACTGTATTTTTCAAAAGTTCATAAACTGAAGTTTGAAAATGGTGGACAGTAGCTATTTAAGCAGTGTATAATAACTAGCTCTAACACTACTTACATCATTTATGAGGTTTTAAGATATTATCCTTGAAATATTTGCCACACCAAAATACAATAATATTACAGAAAGACCAAATCATAATACAGAATGACCATAAAACAAAGACAGTAAACTTACGGAATTTAGATAATGAATAACTGTCTTTAAAAACTAAAGTACTAAAAAATTATGATTTGGTTAAAAAAAGTATTGCCTAATAGCTCAGTGGCTCTAAAAATCCTGGATTACAGGTATAAAAGGGTAGATTAAGAAAATATTACTAAGGATTACTCTTTCTATCAGCAAAGAATATGCTATCAAAGCTTACAGAAAAGTTGACTTGTAAAATTTTGAAGAAAATAAATTATATCTATATTTCCTTTGCTGAATAAAAAAGCACAAGCCTATTAACTAGAACTCTCAGAATCATGACACTCTACTATTAGTGTGGGATAAATCACAGTCAATATTCAAGCCATAAAACACTAGAGATATTTTCAGTTAAGTTACTATTTAGTTCCTTTTTTGAGACAGAGGGAGAAGATTTTACTATTGGCCCATGCTGGCCTCAAACTCACAATCTTCTTGTCTAACCTCCTGAATGTTGGGATTGTAGGTGTGTTGGGTGTGTGCTGCTATGCTTGGCTGCATTTCCATTAGATGAGGGAGTAGGTAGGGTAAGGTTTGTGTTAATATGCCTAAAGTATTCAAAAATTGCATTTCTCAATAAATAACTTCATTTCCCCTAAATCCTGAAAATCAACAAAGGATTCGCCATCTATTCCTTGAGACTGTCATATGCATAATTAAAAATAGTAGATGTCGGGGCTGGAGAGATGGCTTAGAGGTTAAGGTACCTGCCTCCTAAGCCTAAGAACGCTCCAGGTCCCACGTTTAGCCAGATGCAAAGTGACGCAAGGGCGCAATGCCGCACTTGACCAAAAGGGGGTGCACACATCTGGATTTCGTTTGCAGCGGCTGAGAGGCAGCTGGCGTGCCCATCTCTGCTTCCTCTCCCTTTCTCTCTGTCTCTCTCCAAAAAAAAAAAAAAAAAAAATAGTAGATGGCTGGGCATGGTGGCGCACGCCTTTAATCCCAGCACTCGGGAGGCAGAGGTAGGAGGATCACCAAGAGTTCGAGGCCACCCTGAGACTACAAAGTGAATTCCAGGTCAGCCTAAGCCAGAGTGAGACCCTACCTAAAAAAAAAAATAGTAGATGTTTTGATTATTTTTACAGGAAGTACTACATTGAGATGGTCTGACTCATTTTTCCCCTATATAATCCTTCTAATTATAATTTTTATTATTATTCTCAGGGAAAAAATTAAGAGCCTTAAAATATTTAATGGGTAAAGCTGATGTGCATATGGAGGAAAAGGGATCCTATTACTACATTTACTTATATAAAAAGGTACAATTTTCCCATTATTGGACTTTACATGACAAGTTAGGTATAGTGGCATATGCTTATAATCTAAGAGGCACAAAGAACAAGAGCTTAAGTCCAGTCTGCATCACATAGTGAGTCTCTGTCTCAAACAAAATAGAGAACCCACAATATCAAGTTAAAAAACAAATTGAAAGCCAGACATGGTGACGCACACCTTTAATTCCAGCACTCTGGAGACAGAGGTAGGAGGACTGCCATGAGTTTGAGGCTACCCTGAGACTACATAGTGAATTCCAGCTCAGCCTGGGCTAGAGCAAGATCCTATCTCGAAAAACAAAACAAAACAATAACAACAAAAACAAATTGACCTTAGTGTCACCAACTGCATACTATACATAAAATAGTTGATACAGAAAAATTGGGGCCAAACATATGTATAGCTGAGTAGTTAGAATGCTTGCCTGACACAGCAAAACCTTGTGTACTTGGGTGGGGGAGGTAAGTTTGTTCCTTTGATTTTATTTTAATAATATATATTTTAAAACAACTCCTAGTCAGGCCTGTGGAGCAGGCCTATAATCAATCCCTACAAAACCAAAACAAAATAAATTTTTTTATCTGCGAAAGTTGACGTCAACCATGAATATTAGTTAAAAAATAAAAATTGAGCAGTGTTTTAAGATTTGAATTGTGAGGATGGGTTATTTCTGTTGGAAAGTTAGAAATAAAAAAAAAAAAAAAAAAAAAAAACCCAGACACTATAGCATTTTAAGAACACACAGCTAATGATAAGCATTCTTTTCTTCAAGAAACATATTACAATATTCTTTAAGAGTTGTACATGGTAAGACACATCTGTAATTTCAGCACTACCAGCCTGGTCTATGACATAGTTAATTCCAGGCAGCCTATAATTACATAGTTGAGATCCTGCCTCAACAAAAATCTTAAAACTAGAGTATTTTATTTTTAAAAACCCTACATATATATTATTATTATTCTAATACTCAAAATATCAATTGATTTATTTGAATAAAATATTTCAAGCTAAAAGTTGCAGAAAAGTTTTATCCTACGAATAAAAGACAAAGTGCTCTAACTTATTAGGCCACAAATGCTTTATTAGGTGAAATTACAATTGCTAATTATAATTTAAAATACTAATAGCAACTTGGATTTCTTTCCCAGTATTTTTGTGCTTAGAATTCAAATCTAAGTTAATAATGTATGATAAGAGCCCTAAATTAATTTTAAAATTTACTAGTATGATATATTCCAAAAAAATCAAAATTTCAGTTATTTTCACAAAATCTTTTATCACTATGAACTTGAGACATGCAAAAACAAAATGCAGCAATTAACACCACACCAACCAAAGGAAAGAGCTTGCACTGTATGCCAGCAGACCCTGACTCCACACTGCAAAAGGGATGCTCGCCTACAAATGGCACAATCCTGACATCTGATAGCTCTGGGTGATTTCTCTTGAATTAAAAAAAGAGGACTGAACTCAAAAAAGATCTCAAAATAGGGCAAATTTTAGGCACAAAAGTGTTTCATATTCTGCATTTGTCATTGGCTAATGATGATGGTACACCACTGCCAAGCCAGCACCTTAGGGGCAGTGATGACCTGTCAGCATGTAACTTCTAAGGGGGAAACTGAAAATGTGAATGACCTAAGTTTGATACAACTCTACAAGATAAACTCTACAAGATAGCAAAGTACTACTATTTTTCTATAGATAGAATACAATATTCTCTAGTGAAGAAACCAATAAAGTGAAAATATATGCTCTACAAATTCTAGGATGAATGGTTTCTTAATAAAATGATGGTTCAACTCAGAACATAGCACCGTAACAGGACACATTATGTAACTAGAGAGATCTGATACACCTTGGAAAACATACTAAAAAAGTGCCTTCAAGTAATATTTTTAATGTCTAAAATAAATGAACAGGGCTGGAGAGATGGCTTAGTGGTTAAGGTGCCAGCCTCCTAAGCCTAAGAACGCTGGTTCCAATCTCCAGGTCCCACGTTTAGCCAGATGCAAAGTGATGCAAGGGAGCAATGCCGCACTTGACCACAAGGGGGTACACGCATCTGGATTTCGTTTACAGCAGCTGAGAGGCTACCGTTACCTCCATCTCTATCTCTCTTTCTCTCCCTCTCCCTCTCTGTCTTTCTGTGTCTCTCTCCAAAAAAAAAAAAAAATAAAAAATAAATAAAAAATAAATAAAAAATGAACAAAAGCACTTTATTAGCATGTTTTCTGACTTTAAAACCTAGTATTTACTAGAAGATTATTCCACTAGGAGTAAACTTATTTTTCAACATTATAAATCCATAAGCCATATGTATAATATGAAATTTCATTTAATACAATATGTCATTTAAGGAAAATAATTATCAACATGTAATTAAATAACTAAGTGTGGCATCCAAATCATAGGTTCTAGGTAACAAATAATCCTTTCAACATAGTAAATTTCAATTACAAAGAAACATGAATCAGCAGAGAGGACAGCTAACCTGGTTCGGAATCGCTGTCAGAAGAGCTCGAGTCGCTGCTGCTGCTTTCGCACTCAGATGAACTGCTGCCACTGCCACTATCGCTGTCGCTGCTGCCGCCGCTGCTGCTGCTGTCACTTAGGCGGGACACACTTGCAAGTGCTCTGGATGGTTGCAATGGTGGAAATGGTTGTGTTTTCTCAGCTACAAAAAAGGAAAACACATTAATATGCCAACAGAAATAGACTTAGGAACATGTAAGGACTGCCACTTACGTTTTGTTTTGCTTTCTACAATTCAATTGATTATTGACATCCAATAACCTCTTTTCCAACTCCTGTTTTTTCTGTGAATGAAGTTCTTCTTTTGACTTCAATATTTTCTTACCTGTGTGATTAGGAGAGAAACAATAAGCTTAAATGAAAAATGGACACAGAAGGGCTGGAGAGATGGCTTAATGGTTAAGGTACTTGCTTGCAAAGCCTAAGGACCCAGGTTTGATTCCTTATGGTAGTACATGAATTTGGAGTACATCTGCAGTGGTTAGAGGCCTTGGTGTCCCTATTTTCTACCTCAGGCACCACCATATGCACCTGGGTTCTTTAGGCTTCACAGGCAAGTGCCTTAACCATCTTTCCAGCCCAAATAAAAATACATTTTTAAATAATGGACACAAATCAGAGGGCTTCTTCCTATGCAGAAATACATACCATGAGGTTTGAGAGATCGTTTTCTCAAGCATGCTGAAACATATTTTTGTAGCTCTCTTAGTGTTGATGGTTGCAGTGTTTCAAAGTCTATCTCTATTTCATCTGGATTGGAATTTCCAAGTGAGGGTTCTCTTGAATTTATTATATGAACTATTCGGCCAAGTTTATCTCCAGGGAGTTTATTTATATCCAAACTTAACTGCCTCTTCTCATCGTAGTTCATAGGCTTAGCATAATGTTCACGTTCAGGTTTCAAAAGAGGTTTCTTCGATTGACTGTAACATAATTTATATTTAGCTCAATTTTTTACGTTTGAATTCATTTAGGTATAGGGGGTTGAACCCATGTCCTTACACATGCAAAGTGCAGTCTACCACAAGCTACACCTCACGCTAAATTCATTTCATATAATTCTTTATTATTATTGACAATTTTATACATGTATTTTGGTCATGATCCCCCTTACCTTCTCTTAATGCCATTCCTCATCTCCCCTCCACTCAACTACTTCCCAGCTAATCCCTCTCCTACTCTGATGGCTTTTTTTCTTGTGTGTGGGTGTCTAACTCACTAGTTTAATTAGAGTTCCTGCATGAGCATGGGTGGGAGTTATTTACCAGAGTATATGGATCCTACCTGTGGCTCCACTAATTGCCAATAACACCTTAGGAGGGATGGAGGCCTTGTGCGCTCCTCCAATTCCATGATGGATGTTGAGGGACCTACTACTGTGCAGGTAATATGTAGGTAAAGATGGTCACTGTGAGGTCCCAAAGTCAAGGGCAGTCACATGATTCTTTAAATAAGTCGTCATAAAAGATACTTGCTGGGCTGGAGAGATGGCTTAGCGGTTAAGCGCTTGCCTGTGAAGCCTAAGGACCCCGGTTCGAGGCTCAATTCTCCAGGACCCACGTAAGCCAGATGCACAAAGGTGGCGCACGCATCTGGAGTTCGTTTGCAGTGGCTGGAGGCCCTGGCATGCCTGTTCTCTTTCTCTCTACCTGCCTATTTCTGTACCTCTCTCTCTCTCTCAAATAAATAAATAAAATATTTTTAAAAAAGATACTTGCTTTTCAGGCATTGTGGCATACAACTTTAATCCCAGCACTCTAAGAGCCAAGGTAGAAGGATCGCTGTGAGTCTGAGACCAGACTGAGACTACAGATTGAATTCCAGGTCAGCCTGGCTAGAGCGAGACCCTACTTCAATAAAAAAGATACCTACTTGCTTTTGCACTTTTCCCTTTGTTTTATCAGCTTAAGCTTTTTTCTTGGATTTTCATCTCTGTTCTTAGCCTTTTCTCTTATTGCTGCTCTTTTAGACCTCTCATCCTTTTTCTTCAGCCTACGTAAAGGTACTTGAGAAAGAACTTGTAGCTGCTGATGAACGGCAGTAAGCTGAGAAAGTAAGCAAATAAAAACTAAACTTTTCAACATTTATTGCTCTAAATAAAATACACAATAAAAAATTACAGCACTCCAAAATCAAGATTGTTCTGGAATTAATTTCATATTATATTTTTCCCAGTTTTATAAATCTCATTTTAGAAATTCATTATTTTGAAGGACATACATAAAGCTCCAAACCCTGGGCTGGAGAGATTGCTTAGTGGTTAAGGCACTTGCCTACAAAGCTAAAGGACCCTGATTTGATTCCCCAGAGCCCATGTAAGCCAGATGTACAAGGGCGGCGCATGTGTCTGGAGTTCATTCACAATAGCTGGCACACCCATTCTCTTTCTACCTGCTTCTTTCCTTGTCTTTTCCTCTTTTCTTTTTTCTCTTCTTTCTCTTCTTTCTCTCTCTCTCTTAAATAAATAAATATGTTTTTAAAAAAAACTTCAAACACTATTATGTGCTCAACCTAAAACTGGACTAGGAAGGCTTGGCCCAGTGGTAGAGCTCTTTCCAGCCTGTGAAAGGTCCTGGATGTGATTTCTAGCATAATAAACAAACAAACAAACAAACAAACAAACAAATACTATAACAGCATTTTTAAGTCTTAAGTTTAAAAAAATTTTTATTTTATTTAAGAGAAAGAGAGAATGAATATGAATGAATGAGAATGGATGTTCCAGGAGCCTCTTGTAACTAAACAAACTCTGGACATATGCACCACATTGTGTGGGCTCATGGAATTAAACAGGGGCTGGCAGACTTTGCAAGCAAGCACCTTTAACCATTGAGCCATCTGACTATCCCAGGTCTTAAGTTTTAATCATTAACTTTTCAGGATTTAGCTTAGAAGAGGTTAACATTTTATCACAAAAAAGAAACAAAGGTGGGGGTTAGCTTAAAGGTGCTTTCAATGTCCCAGTACCCACAGAAGCCAAACACACCAAATGGCACAATGTCCGGAGTTCACTTGCAGTGTCAAGAAGCCTTGGGGTAGCCATTCTCTTTTCTTTTCTTTTTTCTTTCTTTCTTTCTTCTTTCTTTTTTAAATTTTTGTTTGTTTATTTGACAGCAATAGACAGAGAGAAAGAGGGAGACAGGGAAAGAAGGAGAGAGAGAGAGAATGGGCACACCAGGGCCTCCAGCCACTGCAAACTCCAGATGCATGGTCCTCCTTGTGCATCTGGCTTAAGTGTGTACTGGGGAATTGAGCCTCGAACTGGGGTCCTTAGGCTTCACAGGCAAGCACTTAACTATCTCTCCAGCCTCCCCATTCTCTTTCTTAAATAAATATTTAATAAGTAGCAAATGTTAAATAAGATCTCATCCATATCTTACATTATAATCATAAATTTTTAAATTTAATTTTATTGTTTTTATTTTAATTAATTATTTATTTATTTATTTGAGAGTGCAGACAGAGAGAGAGAGAAGGAGAGAGAAAATGGGAACACCAGGGCCTCCAGCTACTGCAAATGAACTCCAGATAATGTGCTACCTTGTGCACCTGGCTTACGTGGGTACTGGGGAATTGAGCCTCAAACTGGGGTCCTTAGGCTTCGCAGGTAAGTGTTTAATCACTCCAGCCATCTTAAGCCACCTCTCCAGCCCCTTGTTTTTTATTTTAGAAAGAGAGAGAGAGAGAGACAGAGGGAGTGAAAGATAATTGGCGTGCCAGGGCCTCAGCCACTGAAATTAAACTCCAGACACTTGGGCCACCTAGTGGCAATGTGCAACCTTGTGCTTGCCTCACCTCTGTGAGTCTGGTTTACAGGGGATCTGGGGAGTGGATCATGGGTCCTTTAGGCTTCACAGGCAAGTGCCTTAAACCACTAAACCATCTCTCTAACCCCACAAATAGTTTAAAAAAGAACCAACCACTCATTGTGATTAGGAATGTAAATAACAAAAATTAAAAAAAGAATTTGCTGGGCATGGTGGCACATGCTTATGATCCCAGCAGGTAAGAGGAAGTAGGATCAAGAGAGTTCAGTGTCATTCTCAGCTACCTAGTGAGTTTAAGGCCAGCCTGGGCTACATGAGATACTGTATCAAAAATAAAGAAACAGTCAGGTGTGGTGGTGCACACCTTTAATCCCAGCACTTGGGAGGCAGAGGTAGGAGGATCGCCATGAGTTCAAAGCCACTCTGAGACTACATAGTGAATTCCAGGTCAGCCTGAGCTAGAGTGAAACCCTACCTCAGAAAGCCAAAATAAATAAATAAATAAATAAATAAATAAATAAATAAATAAATAAATAAATAAATAAATAAATAAAAAATAAGACAATAAACAAAAAACTTGGAGCACATATATACTTGAGTAGGAAAGATTCAGTGTGATCGATGTACCAATAGGTAAGTAAAGCTCCAGTAAAGCTCATCTAAATATAAACGAGCTTTAAGTTTCCAAGGGGAGGGGCTTATATAATAGATCAGCAGCTTCTAGAATGAATAGAAAACTTTTAATATACAAGCAGCCACCTGTTCTTGAAGCTTTGCCAGACACTGCTCTTTTTCGTCTTCAGAATCTTTCGAAGACGTCTCTTCAGAGGAAGCCTCACTGCTACTTTCTCTTCATGTGCTCTTGTGTGGTCTGGTGTAAGGTGACATGAAGGCATGCTCTCCATAGGGTCATCAGGGATCTTGGCAAAATGCATTTCAAAAACATCCTAAAATGGAAGATACAGTTGTTTTGGGTTTTTTTTTTTTGTTTAGTTTTGAGAGAGGGTCTTGTGATCTTGGTTGGCTTGGAACTCACTATGAAGTCCAGGCTAGCCTGGAATTTACAATCCTCATGCCTGCATTCAGAGTGCTAGGATTACAGGCATCTGTCAATACACTAGTAAGGCTTTCTCCATTTCTGATTTAAAGCAGCAATAATATATGTTAACAAAAAGTATATGACACCATCATATTTTATGCAATATTTTTTAAGATTCACCAAATTATTTAAGATGCATCCTTCTCTGCCATCAGCCTCAGCAACTTTTCTTCACTTTTCTAACCAGCATTTGAGTTCTCAAGTTATATAGGGGTCCTTTCAAGTGCTATGCAGTTGAAGCAACCCAAGTCACATTCTACCTTTCAGTGACTGAAGACAGGGAAATACGTGGATCTTCCCTCCAGTGGAACATGGGATCTAATCAACCCTATCAGATATCCCCTTTCACTAACAACTCCCCAATTTCTCTGTAGACTAAGTAGCTTCATGAAAAGATTTGCTACTAGAGGATATTCTAACTCAAGCATAACTTATAAATATTTAGTAATTTTGTCCAGGTGTGGTGGTTCACACCTTTAATCCCAGCACTCGGGAGGTAAGAGGTAGGAGGATCGCTCTAAGTTTGAGGCCAGCCTGGAACTATGTAGTGAATTCCAGGGCAGCCTGGTTTAGAGTAAGACCCTATCTGAAAAATCAATAAAAAATAGAATTTTTTAGAGATACAAGTATTATTAATCTCTTGAATTATGGTTCTTTGATACTTTGTTTAGACTAATAACATAGCATGAAAGTAAAACCTCACCTGAAGCATTCTAGCCATTGCCACTACCTTGTGATCTGGGGGGTTGTATTTGTAGCAGTTCATGAACATTAGTCTAACATCGGCAGCAAACTCATATGCATCTTTATATTCTTGCTGATCCATCTTCCCCTAAGTTAAGGAAAAGTTAGAAGGATCACCATTCACAAAATAGTTTTGAAAACCTATCCTAAGCAAGCACTCCTATGGAATAATGGAGATAAACAGGAGAATATAGAAGGTAATAAAGGCAAAAAGTATTTTTGACTTCCAGGTAAGACAGTGGACTAGAAGTTAACTATGAGTGACTCTGTGAAAGAGAAGTGTCAGAATAAGGAAAAAATACTCCATTCCACAGACAGGATGAGAGAAAGAGCTTCAGAAATTCACAAAACAATAGGACAGCTAAAAAGAATGGAGAAACAGCACATATGTTAAAATTGGGACATGTAAATTCATGAAGCATCCATATTTGAAAATTATTTTTAAAGAATAAGTTATAAAAAATGACCACAATAAGTGAAAATTCAAAGTACAGACTTTATTACATACTATGACCAGAATATTGTGATAAAGAGCAGTAGGTATGCTTACATGAAAATTAAAATATTTTAAAATGTCCCAATGATTAATCTCAGGTGACAGAATTCTGGTGATGTAATTTTCTTCACAATTTTCTGTATTTTAAGTTTCTTTGCAATGAGGCAATACTTTTATAATCAAGAAAAGAAACTCCTCTACTAAGGTAATATTTACCTTGATAGTGCTAAGATCCATTGGAGTTTTGACAATGTCATAGTAGTTACGGAGTTGCAAAGCATTAGTATTAACAGGACTATAAAAAGGCCGTGCATATGGCAGATGCTTCTTTGCAAGCAATTCTTTAAGAATCTCACTACAGTAGTTTAGTTGTTCAGTTACTTTAGCACTCTTTATAACTTCATATTGCTGAGGTTCCAGAATAACATTCTTCAGTACATTTTCTTTTATTGGCATATTTACTGATTTTGTTTCTTTAAGTGTCAGAGAAGATTCACTACTTTCTTTAACCACAGAAGCTACAGGGGTTGTCGTATCTGTTTTCCTCTTCACACCCTTTGTAACCTAAATAAAACAATACCACAAGAAAGTACACTTCATGAAATAATTACCTTTTTTAAAGAGAAGCAATTACTGAGATATAGATATTTAGGCAAAGCAAATAATTCTAGTATTTTCTTTATTACATCCAAAGAATATATCCATCCAAAGAATAATATATCCATCCAAAGAATAATCTTGTACAAATTACACATGAAAGAAAAACAAAGACACAGTAATAGCAAAAAAGTTTCTGAATACTTATAAGATACACAATTTAAAAAATAAAACTATATATGTTAGGCATGGTGACACATGCCTATAATCTGAGAACTTGGAAGGCTAAGGCATGAAGACAGAGTCCCAAGAGAACAGGTCTACTTAGTAAGATCTTGTTTCTAAACAACAACAAAAACTATGTAAGTAAGCTATTTGTTTTGTTTGTTTACTTTTTGAGCATGTCCTGCTATGTAGCCCAGTCTGTCATCAAACTCACAGTATAGCACAGGCTGGACTTAAGCTTGTGATACTCTTACTTTAGCCTTCCCACTACCCCTGGCTATTAGTGGACAACTTTTAATAGAAATACTATCAATCTACTGAGAAGTTCAAATTCCATATCAGAAATCTCTAAAACTTAGCTAATATTCCAGGTTTTTGTCCACAGAATGTCTAAAGAAAGGTGGATATAGTGTGACTTATGATTGTACTATGCTGAACACTTTTCATATTAATTTTTAAAGTATAACCATCTTAATACCCAAGGTTATAATGAAATATTCCAGGCAACAATGATTTAAAAGCATATTAATCCCAGCACTTGGGAGGTAGCAGTAGGAGGATCACAGTGAGTTTGAGGCCACCCTGAGACTACATAGTGAATTCCAGGTTAGCCTGGACCAGAGTGAGACCCTACCTCGAACCCCCCCCCAAATATTTAAATAAATTAAATTAAATTAAATTAAACAAAAGCATAATGAACTTACTTGGACCATAGTTTGTGAGTCAGAGTTGAGGGGAGCTTCTTGTACCATGTTTAAGGGTGAGAGTGGTGTCTCTGGAAACCCAGAGGGAATTTCTTGCTGTCTGAATATATTTTCTGTTGCTTTGGAAGATATTTGTTCTTTAATAGAAGAAACTGGTACTTTCTGTTGAATGTCTAGTGAAAAGTGAACCAGAGCCAAACACTCGAGTAACTATACAACACCATTTTCTTTCTTAGTACTCTATTTCAATTCAGTTAGTTCAGGTTTTCAGAAAAGCAAGTACAGCACATCACCAACCTTCAAAATTCTCCATATATACAGTCATAATGCCAGATGCTGAAATCCTAAAAGATCAAAACCCTACAGTATAAAATCCCTAAATATCAAAATAACTAATGTATAATTCTGGAAAAATTAAATTTAAAAATACCTACTTCCTTTTTTTTGGGGGGTCAGGTTTTCATGTAGCCCAGTGTGGCCTCAAATTTGCTAAGTAGCTAAAGATAACCTTGAATTTGTGATCCTCCTGCTCTAGCTCTGTAGGCACCATCATGCCTGGTTTACTTACTTTTCCATTTGAACACTAACTAATTAATTTCTTAACTCTTCATGTAACAATATGGTTAGCTCTAACAATGTTGTACTCTAAACAAATGTGGTGGTGTAGGCCTATAATCACAGCTACTTGGGAGGCAGAGGCCAGCCTGGGCCATTTAGTGAGACACTGTCTCAAAATATTAATTACAAAAGATGTAGGGGTGTAGTTCAGTGGCAGGATGCTTGCCTATCATGTGTGAGGCCATGTGTTCAAACTTAGTACTATCTACCAAAATTTTTCTCTAAATTTTTTCAGTTAGAAAAAAGGACAATCCTCAGACCCAATACTAGCACTTCATTCTTAACTTATGGGACTTGTAGGCAATGCAGGTCCTTTTATCTATAGGCACATGGATATAAAACCCATCAAGATCATTTCCTGGATGACAAGAGATTGATGTCACTATACTATTGAGAAACTAGCTTTAAGGCCATTAATAGTGACACCTCTCCACCTTCCATGACAGTCATCCTTGTGACTAAGGTTTAAGAGACTGTTTAAATACTTTGTTCTGACAGAATTGGATATTAAAGGGCTTCTAAATGTCTGTGTCCTTTGAATATGATTTTTATGTTTAGTTTGATTCTCTCTTTCTATGTCACACATTCACACACTTACATGAGGCAGTGAGACTACAGACTACTTTCTGGCTTACCTTTCTTCATTCTTTCCTTACGACCAACAACTTGTTCATCTTGAGGCATCTGAGATAATTTCTGCATAAACAACTTCTCTAGAGCTTGTGCCATGAGAACAATGTCATCTCCAGGCTAAAAAAAGAAGGTGTTAGATATACCATAAGGGTAAAAGGTATTGTCACTGACCAATTTCTTTCATTTAAGATGATAACTACTTAACACAATATGGCATTGTACTCTCAGTGAGTGTTTATCTCCTCTAAATTTAGAAAACAGTGAGACGGTTCAGTTTAAATTTTAACATCCTGCCCCTTCAACTTTGAAAACTGACCAGAATGCTTTTCCAAACACTAGAGAAATAAATATAATCAATCTTGTATTATAAAATAGTATTAGAAATCTGGAAAGATTGCTCAATAGTTAAGGCACTTGCCTGCAAAGCTTAATGACCTGGGTTCAATTGCCCAGTATCCATGTAAAGCCAGATGCACAAAGTGGTGCATGCATCTGGAATTCATTTGCACTGGCTAGAGGCCCTGGTATGCTCATTCTCTCCATCTCTCTCTTGTTGGTCTGTGTCAAAATAAATATAATCTATTTATGTTTTTTGAGGTGGGGTCCTAGTCTAGATCAGGCTGACCTGGAATTCACTATGTAGTCTCAGGTTGGCCACAAACTCATGACAATCCTCTTACCTCTGCCTCCTGAGTACAAGGATTAAAGGGATGTGTCACCATGCCTGGCTTAAAATATATTTTTAAAGAAAGGTATTAGAAATTGGACTTTTCTACTCAAATAGGTTAAATCAAAACTTGTTCATTTCTGAGCAAAATACTGAGGTTTGAAGTGATTAAGTTTTCAACTGACTATTAAATAAAATGACAATGTAGCACTGACTTGGTTTATGAAATCCAGTGAGAAACATTTTGCTTAAAGATATACAAACTGAGTGTAGTGGTACAGGCCTTTAATCCTACCATTGACTCAGGAGGCAAAGTTAGGAGGATCACTGTGAGTTCAAGGCCACCCTGAGACTACATAATGTAGTGAATTCCAAATCAGTCTGGGCTAGAGCAAGACCCTAGCTCAAAAAAAAAAAAAAAAAAAAAAAAAGAAAGAAAAGAAAAGAAAAGAAAGCAAAAGAAAAGAAAAGAAAAGAAACAAAGGATATATAAACTGGGTATGATAGCACATGCCTCTACTCCCATCACTCTGGAAGCTGAGGAGGGGATCCCAAGTTTGAGACCAGCCTGGGCTACATCTACATGGTGAGACCCTGTCTCAAATTCTCCCTCCTTCTCCAAAAGATACATAAAAATATCCCTAATCAGGATATGAAATCTAAAATCAGCACACCTATTTGCATACTCTATTACACACAATAGAAAAGATCAGCAGTGTGATAGAAGCCTACATACCTTGTTGTATAAGTAACAGTTTGAGAACATTGTATTGAAGTCTTCTATACAGTCTGAAGCCTTCACATAATATTTATTCTCCAACCGCTTCTTAATTGTATTTAAATCCATTGGGTTTTTTATAATAGTATAATAATCCTGTAGTTTTGAAGAAGTTATAAATGTTAGTAAAAATGAGCTGGGGATATAGTTTAGTGGTAGAGAGCTTGCACAGCATGCAAAAAACTCTGGGTTGACCCTCAGCACCACAATATATAAACAAATAGAAATAGTTCAGTGGTAGGAGTGCTTATCTAGCATACTTGAGACCCTGAGTTCAGTGCCCAGCACCACACACAAAGCATCATTACAACGATTGGTCCACAAAAAATTTTCATAAATGGTATACAAAGTGCAATTGTATACCTTTAAAAGGGTATAATCTGGAAGCCAGAATCTTTAGTAATTACATAAAGCTGGTTGTTAGAGCATTACTTTTCAGATAAAAGAAAAGCCAATAAAGATTACAAAGATAGGATTTAAGAAGCTTTTCTCTAAAAAATAAAAAGGGAAGGGCGTTGTAGGGGAAACAGTATTTATTAAATCTGACAAATCTAGGGTTAAAAACAATCCCCGCTCCCCCACTTATTGTCTATATCACAAATTAGTCAATACTTTGGTTGCTATATAAAATAGCTGAAGTGGGGTATGATACAAATGAGTCTGCCAAGCAGTGTAAGGCATCCTTTATGGAAAAGGTGATATTTACCCTACATCAAAAGGCCAAGTGGGGGATAGGGAGGTAGCTGAGTTGGTAGAATGCTTTCATAGTATGCATGAGGCCCTGGGTTTGATCATAAACCAGGTGTGGTGGCAAACACCTGTCGTCCCACCACTCAGGAGGTAGACGCAGGACTGAGCTACTCTGAGGACAACTTGGGCTTCATAAAGACTTTGTTTCAAAAAAAGAAGTCAAGTGAAATATGCTATTACAACCATAAAACATGTACAATTTATCACGAACCATTAAAATCAGCATATGCTCAAAAAGGTAAGTTTCATTTTAAAAAATTGTATTTATTAATTTATTTGAGAACAGAAATAGAAAGTATAGGTATACCAGGGCCTCTTGCCATGGCAAACAAATTCCAGATGCATATGCCACTTTGTACACCTGCTTTATGTGTGAACAGAAGAACTAAACCCAGGCCAATAGGCTTTACAAACAAGTGCCTTGAATTGCTGAGCCATCTTCCCTGCTCAAGGTTTTTTTGTTTTTGTTTTTTTAGGGGAAAATAATAAGAATATTCTTTAGTGGTAATGAATAATCCAAGGTTTGCTAAATATAATCTGTAATACCAAAGACTGCTTTTTTTTTTTTAAAGATATTTACAGAATTTTTTTTGTAAAAGTTAACATAGTTCTAAGATCCTTACAGGCAACTTGAGTTTCACGGCATCCACAGGCTGTTGAAAAGGCCAAGAAAAACTATGCTTCCATAGAGCCTTGAGGACAACTTTCTGTAGATATTGTAGTTGATTTGTCAAACGCCCATTCTTCTTAGTGTTTCTGTACTCAGGTGGAGGAGGGTTGACAATAGCTGTTTGTCTACTTGGCAAAGACATTCTTAACTCCTTCAAATCCTGGTATTCTAATGTTGTCTACAAGTACATGTCCTGAAAACAAAACAAAAAATCTATTCCTTACAAATTGGTGTTTATAAGAGCAGAAGAGGTAAATTGAAGAGAAAATGGGTTTTGTTTTCTAAGTCAGGGTCTCAACAAAACAAAACAAAACCAGAAAAACAAAAACCCAGCATGTTAGGACTGGGGAATAAGTCAAATAACACATAATCATATTTTAAAATATATTTTATTTATCTGAGAGAGAGAGAGAAAGGGAGAAAAAGAGAGAGAGAAAGAATGGGCATGCCAGGGCCTTCAGCCACTGCAAACGAACTCCAGATGCATGCGCCCCCTTGTGCATCTGGCTTACGTGGGTCCTGGAGAATTGAACGGGGATCCTTTGGCTTTGCAGGCAAGCACCTTAACCACTAAGCCATCTCTCCAGCTCCATATAATCATATTTTAAACAAACACTAACCTGTTTTCATGTGTGTCTTAGTCTTAGATGGTTTAAAGTTATTTCCACACTCTACAGAATTTCCTTCTGCTTTTCAAAAGCAAAGAGGCCCAGGTGTGAGGCCTAGTGGAACTTCCTGAGCCTGACTAGAGTTTAGCGACCTGTCTTTGGCCTATTACTTCCGCTTAGGAGTGACTCAGCAAAGCCTACGCCAAAACTGCCTCCGCCCAGCTACTGCTGACATGGTGAAATACTATTGGCCCTTACACCTTTTTCCCATCCTGAGACCCACCCTCTTTCTCAAAGCTATATAAACACCTTCCCACTACAATAAAACAAGTTCCTGCCTCGACAAGACTCCCGGCCCAGTGTGTTTTTTCTCTCCGGTGTTTTGGGGGGGGAGGGTCTGAGCCGCCGACACCCATCATCCCGCTCAGCCTCAAGAAAAGCCGCTGGATTGGCTCTTTCTTCAGCTCTACCTGCTGGGAGGAACCGGCAGACTGGTGCCCCATGTGAGGATCTCTCTTTCCTGCTTACGGAAGTACGCTGATGGGCCAATCAGACTGCAGACGGGTGTACCCTCATAAATTATGAGGTAGTCTTCATATCTAATGTTCTAACCTTTGCTTCTGTAACTTGTGCTTGCTTATCAACATCTTTTTGTTTCCTTTCTCTTTCCTTTCACTTCCGGGTTGCTGGCAAGCTGCATCTGCGGCACCTGTATTTCTGAACGGGACATACGTTCCTGGTGGACACACCACGTGGGCAGACCTGGAGGAGACTCACCACGTGGGCAGACCTGGAGGAGACTCTAAGCGTTTTGCCCCCTCATTTGAGTAGGGGCTCCGTCTCAGAAGATAGAACAAACCTGTTGGAGAGATCTGCTCCCATCTGTACCGTGTTTGGTATGATCGAGCTGTCCCCTAAGGACACAGGCTCATTTGGCTGTCACAGATCTAAATCTAAACTTAATTCTGCAACATGTTTAGCTATTTTTTGGGCCCTTGTGCTTGTGTTGTACTCATGTGTATTACTGTTACCCTGATTTTATGGATACTCTTCCCTCAACTTTATAACATGGGACAATCCTTATCTAAACCAAATCCTGCCTTAGAGTCACTATGGGTTCTACTCAAAAGTAGAGGCCTTAATCTTTCTGATAACCAGGCCCTCCAGGCATGGGGCTGTTTACTCAAGATTGCTCACTGGTTGCCTGAGAGTCATCTCTTTGACTGGGACACCTGGGATGAAGTTGAGAGTCTGATCAGGAGAGCTCAGGTAGAAAAGGGGGCCCTCCCGAATGTGTCGTCCTTAAAGGGCTGTTTTCTACCTCAACCTCCGAGGGCGAGAGAGGGGACCCTAACCCAGGAAGGGACAAAGGGCGATACCCTGACCCAGGAAGGGACAGAAGGCAATAAAGAACTACAAATAAAAGCAAAATCAAGTCTCAGCCCCTCATGCCAGCCTGAGTCCCCATATCCACCCCTAGATCCTTTTGAGAGTGCTCCTTGGCCCTCTAAAGGTCCATCAACCCCAGATCCCCCTACTAATCCTCCGCCCTACCTTGGGGATGGCGCCCCCGGGGAAGGAATAATCAACCTCTTCTCTGTTAACGTTAATCCCGGCGGTAACTGCCCTGCCGCCTGGCATCCTTGGGAAGCTCACAATTTAAAAAATCTTAAAAAGCTTGTCTCAGAGGACGGGCCTAATTCCCCCTGGGCAAGAGACCATCCTTCAGGGTTTGTTTCATTATCATTGTACCACTCAAGATTGAAAAAACCTCGTTAAAGCTATTCTCTCTGGCCCCCTGTACATAAAGTGGAGTGCCTTCTTTCAGGATGAGTGCCGCCTTCAAGCTGAGCGGAACCAGGCCGCTCAGCCCCCAGTACCAATCACTTTTGGGATGCTCTCAGGCACTGCTGATCAGTTTGCTACCGGTCTCCAGCAGGCCGCCATTCCTGATCCATACCAAGATCAGGTATGGGCTTTGTGAATGGCTGCATGGAAAAAGTTAGAGGAGGGCCCCTCTGAACCCCCCATTACAGGAGCCACCCAAAAGATTGGTGAGGATTTGGCCACTTTCATAGAGAGGGTCGAAAAAAGCCTACAAAGAAAGTTCCCCCTGGCCCCCTGCGAGACCAGTTTATAAAAATGCTGGTCTGGGAAGGCATGACAGGTGATCATAAGTTAGCCTGTGCTGGACTCAAAGACCGCTCTATGAGTAAATGGGTTGTAGCCACCCAAGATGTAGGGTCCTCTTCTCATCAGATTAAGGCTATGACGTCAGCCCTACAGGCTTCTGGCCGTGAGGACATGGCTGCCCATTTTATTTTATTTTATTTTATTTTTATTTTTAACGTGCCCTTCAACAGGCTCTGGGGAAGGGGACGATCTTGCTTTGGGTGTGGCAAAGAGGGTCATTTTAAAAAGAATGCCCCAATAGGATTAAAAGAATGCCCCCAATAATAACTCCCTTAACCCCTAACTTGCCCCACACGCCATGTCCTCGGTGCAAAAAGGGATTTCACTGGGCCAGAGATTGCAAATCCAAGTTTAGCCTTCAGGGTGAGTCTTTAAACTTGCCCAGGGGCTATCCCCAGCCCCATTAAATAAGGGGAAGAAGGTGGTCAAAACACACTGGACCATGCCTTTAACACCCGGACTTAGACCAAAAATGACCCTAACAGTTGGTGGAAAAACTTTCAAATTTCTCATTGACACTGGGGCTGACCGTACTGTGATAAGAAAAAAAGAGGTCCCTCCCTCCTGGCAGTTGGTCCCAGGTCCGCCCTTGCTTGGTGTGGGCAGACAATCAACATCATGGGAAACTGCTAGCTGGCAGCCCTGGATTAACCCTAACAATAATAGTGGGGAGGTGCGCCCTCTAGTGGTGTCGGGCCTAACAGCCAACCTCCTGGGTCAGGATATACTTGGGGAGGCTGAGGCCTATATTACCACTGATCACAGGGCCTTCTGTGAATATATTCTTGACCAGAAAGAATATGAACAACAGTTTGAGGAAGGAAGGACCTGCCATCCTAACTACACAGATAATCCTTATTTTAAAAAAAATTAGACAAAAACATTCTCAGGTTCACCCCCAATCCTAACGGCCACTGCTCACCCCCCAATACCTAAGATTCAATGGGTGCCTGGGGACCCCGTATGGGTTGAACAGTGGCCTATACCTACCCCTAAACTAAAACAACTTCATATACTCATTAAACAACAATTGGCTTCAGAACATGTGCAGCCTTCAACAAGTCCTTGGAACTCCCCGGTTTTTGTTATAAAAAAGCCTAATGGCTCTTGGAGACTTTTACAAGACTTAAGAAAAATAAATGAGAGAATGATGCCTTTTGGGACCCCCCAGAGAGGGCTCCCTTGCATTCCAGCCATTCCCAACACCCATTACTTAACCATTATTGATATTAAAGATTGTTTTTTTTCTATTCCATTACATCCAGATGATGTAAAAAAATTTATGTTCTCCATACCCTCAACAAACTTTCGTGGACCAGACCTAAGGTTTGAATGGACCATCTTACCTCAAGACATGGCTAACAGACCTCCCCCATTTGTCAGTATTACATGTCTCATATCTTTTCTTCCTTGATTAATCATCCTAATGTTTTATTCTACATTTACATGGATGATATTATTTTAGGTCATTCCAACCCATCTGATCTCCAAGACCTCACTGCCAAATGCCTTGCCATTTTACAGGCCAATGATTTTAAAGTGGCCGAGAAATGATTTTTCAAGATTTTGGGCTCCATGTTATTCCTTGAAACTGATTCTGTCAAACCCCAACCCATATTCAAAATTTTGGGCTGGAGAGATGGTTAGTGGCCTTGCACCTGCCTGTAAGCCTAAGAATGCTGTTCAATGTCCAGTGGTTCCAATCTCCAGGTATTCAGATGCAAAAAATGCTATACTTTGCCTCAACTCCAAAAGGTGCTGGGAGGAAATTAATTGGATAAGGCCTTGATACCCATAACTACTGAGGAACTGTCCCCTTTGTTTGACCTCTTAAAGGGCCTTAAATAATTTTAAAAATTCTCTGCCTCTCAGATAACCTTGATACCCCTACTCTGTCATAAACAAATTCTACATAGGGTACAATGGGCTATAGATGCTGCTACCTAAAGAGGTTCAATCCTAACTTACCTATTTCCCTCTATATTTTCTCTGGGGAAACATTATGCACTGCGCTGTTAGCCCAGGAAGGAGAACCCATCCAATGGATTCACCTCTCCGTTGGTGGGGTCCCCTGAGTTTACTCTATAACTAACCAGATTGCAGACTGCATTATCAAGGGCAGGGACACCTCTGTCCGATTGTTTGGCACAGAGCCTTATTTCATTGTCACCCCCTTTAAGGTAACAGACTTCACTTGGCTTCAGAGAAATAACAACAGGGTTGCTATGGCCCTCAAGAGGTTTCTGGGTATAGTTGATTGTCACTATGGTCCTCATAAATGGATGAGCTCCTTCTCTAGGTTGGAGTGGAGACCCCCCAGACTTTTTCTATCTATACCCAACCCTAACTTTCTTACCGTGTTCACTGATGGGGGGGGGCGCATGGGAGCTTCCCTAGTTGTTTACCCTCCCCTAAGGTGGGGAGAAAAGCCTATGCCCATAAAGTCAATCTCCCATGAGGTCAAAGGGTCAGCACAATTCAAAAAACTATTCACTGTCATTTTGGCTTTGAACACTATTCAGGAGCCATTTAACTTATTTTCTGACAGCCTTTATGTTGTTAACCTGTTACCCAACCTAATTGAGGCCCATATCAGGCTGTACTCCAACCCTATATCCCCCTTGATGATTCAAGCCCGCTCCCTATTTAAACAAAGGATTAACCCCATTTTTCTTCAACATCTCAGAGGCCATCAAAATTTACCAGGATTCCTCTCTAAAGGAAACAATTTGGCTGACAAACTGGCCTCTCATCCTCAGTGTAATACAGTCTCAAAAGCTACACGCTTCCACTTATTAACTCACATAAATTGGAGGGGCCTTTAAACATAAATATCCCCATGTGCCAGTCAAGGACCTTAAAAAATTGTCCAAACTTACAAATCCTGTCAGCCTTTCCTCCAGGTACCTCCTCTTCAAACTACAGGAGTCAATCCTCGAGGGCTACGCCCTAATCACCTTTGGCAGATTGACGTTACACACTATTCTCCATTTAAAAAACTTAAATATATTTTTCTCTCAGTTGATACTTTCTCCCATGCTTGCTGGGCATCGACACATGCTGGGGAAAAAACTAAACATACTATTAGCCATATGCTTCAATGCTTTGCCACCCTTGGATTGCCAGATCAAGTCAAAACTGATAATGGTCCCTGCTTCATAAGCAAGGCCTTTATAGATTTCCTCCAAACCTGGAAAATCTCACTTTCCACAGGCATCCCGTATAACCCGTGGGGCCAGGCCATCGTGGAAAGATATAATCAAACTCTCAAGTCTCAATTACAAAAACAAAAGGGGGAATCCCTACCCCCACGACCAACTAAAAAAGACATTATTAACCCTAAATATTTTAAATTTTTCTAAAGAAGATAGACACTTGTCCCTGTTCAAAAACATTGGACCTCAGCTGTTACTTACAGCTCCATCTGGGTCAAATGGAGGGACCCATTGACTGGGCCCTGGAGAGGACCAGACCCCCTCCTCACAGCAGGGAGAGGGTTTGGATGTGTCTTTCCTCAAGAGGAAAAAAGACCCATTTGGGTACCAGCAAGAGACTTAAAATATTTACCCCAACAAGGGGACAATGACAATCAACTCTCTAGGGAGTGTTCCACCCCTGAGAACTGTGCCTCTGTTTCTTTCCCAGGAATGATTGGAGGTGTGGATGCTGCTAGACTCAAATGAAGCCAGAAAAGCTCCAGAAAGATTTGGAAAAGAGGAGATGGGACTTCCAAGACAACCTGCTGTGGACGGGCTTACATTGCTTTTTACCCTACCTTCTCCCTCCCTTTGGACCCTTCCTTCTCCTTCTTCTTATCCTCACTGTTGGGCCCTGTGTAATTAATAAGATTACACAATTCATTCACCAACAGCCAGAGGCAATTAAACTTCATCAGGTCAAAATACCACAGGCTCGCAACTCAGGAGCCGGGCTCTTCCTCTGACTGGCTGTCCACCTAGCATCCCTCCCCTGCCCTCCATTGAACCAATGACGGGTAAGATCTCAGACAGGCTGAGACAACCTAAGACAGGTCATGGAGTGGATTTTCAACGGACTAGAGGCATGGTACCCAGTGACGGGTAAGATCCCCAGAGGGGGACAACCTAAGACAGGGGCCATGATCTCCGCCATTCTTACAAAAACAAAAGGGGGAGATGTTGGGCCCTAAGAGGCCCAGGTGTGAGGCCTAGTGGAACTTCCTGAGCCTGACTACAGTTTAGCGACCTGTCTTTGGCCTACTAACGCTTAAGAGTGACTCAGCAAGGCCTAAGCCGAAACTGCCTCCGCCCAGCTACTGCTGACGTGGTGAAATAATATTGGCCCTTACACTTTTTCCCATCCTGAGACCTACCCTCTTTCTTGAAACTATATAAACACCTTCCCATTATAATAAAACGAGTTCTTGCCTCGACAAGACTCCTGGCCCAGTGTGTTTTTCTCTCCAGTGTTTTAGTGGGGGAGGGTCTGAGCCACTGACACCCATCATCCCACTCAGCCTCAAGAAAAGCTGCTGGATTGGCTACAAAGGCGATACCCTGACCCAGGAAGGGACAGAAGGCAATAAAGAACTACAAATAAAAGCAAAATCAAGTCTCAGCCCCTCATGCCAGCCTGAGTCCCCATATCCACCCCTAGATCCTTTTGAGAGTGTTCCTGGCCCTAAAGGTCCATCAACCCCAGATCCCCTACTAATCCTCCGCCCTACCTTGGGATGGCGCCCGGGAAGAAAATAATCAACCTCTTCTCTGTTAAACGTTAATCCCGGCGGTAACTGCCCTGTCAGCCTGGGCATCCTTGGGAAGCTCACAATTTAAAAAAATAATTAAAAGCTTGTCTCAACGGGCCTGAAACTGGGCAAAGAGCCATCCTTCAGGGTTTGTTTCATTATCATTGTACCACTCAAGATTGAAAACCTCGTTAAGCTATTCTCTCTGGCCCCCTGTATTCCAGAGTGAGTGCCTTCTTTCAGGATGAGTGCCGCCTTCAGCTGAGCGGAACCAGGCCGCTCAGCCCCAGTACCAATCACTTTTGGGATGCTCTCAGGCACTGCTGATCAGTTTGCTGCCGGTCTGGACAGTAAATGCCATTCCTGATCCATACCAAGATCAATTATGGACCAGGTATTGTGAATAGCTCATGGAAAAAGTGGAGGGCCCCTCTGAACCCCCATTACAGGAGCCACCAAAAGATTGGTGAGGATTTGGCCACTTTCATTTAGAGGGTGAAAAAGCCTACAAAGAAAGTTCCCCGGCCCCTGCAAGACCAGTTTATAAAAATGCATGGTCTGGGAAGGCATGACAGGTGATCATAAGTTAGCCTGTGCTGGACTCAAAGACCGCTCTGTGAGTAAATGGGTAGCCACCCAAGATGGTGGGTCCTCTTCTCATCAGATTAAGGCTATGACGTCAGCCCTACAGGCTTCTTCCGTGAGACATGCTGCCCCTATAACGTGCCCTTCAACAGGCCTCGGGGGAAGGGGGCGATCTTGCTTTGGTGTTTTTAAGAGGGTCATTTTAAAAAGAATGCCCCAATAGGAAAAGCGCCCCAATAACTCCTTTAACCCTAACTTGCCTTTACGCCATGTCCTCGGTGCAAAAAGGGATTTCACTGGGCCAGAGATTGCAAATCCAAGTTTAGCCTTCTGGGTGGTCTGGAAAACTTGCCCAGGGCTATCCCAGCCCCATTAAATTTTTAAAAAGAAGGTGGTCAAAACACACTGGACCATGCCTTTAACACCGGACTTAGACCAAAAATGACCCTAACAGTTGGTGGAAAAAATTTTCAAATTTCTCATTGACACTGGGGCTGACCATACTGTGATAAGAAAAAGAGGTCCCTCCCCTCCTGGCAGTTGGTCCCAGGTCCGCCCTTGCTGGGTGTGGGCAGACAATCAACATCATGGGAAACTGCTAGCTGGGCAGCCCTGGATTAACCTAACAATAACAGTGGAGGTGCGCCCTCTAGTGGTGTCGGGCCTAACAGCCAACCTCCTGGGTCAGGATATACTTGGGAGGCTGAGGCCTGCTATTACCACTGATCACAGGGCCTTCTGTGAATATATTCTTGACCAGAAAGAATATGAACAACAGTTTGAGGAAGGAAGGACCTGCCATCCTAACTACACAGATAATCCTTATTTTAAAAAAAATTAGACAAAAACATTCTCAGGTTTCACCCCCAATCCTACTTGACCACTGCTCACCCCCAATACTAAAGATTCAGTATGGGTGCCTGGGGACCCCGTGATGGGTTGAACAGTGGCCTATACCTACCCCTAAACTAAAACAACTTCATATACTCATTAAACAACAATTGGCTTCAGAACATGTGCAGCCTTCAACAAGTCCTTGGAACTCCCCGGTTTTTGTTATAAAAAAGCCTAATGGCTCTTGGAGACTTTTACAAGACTTAAGAAAAATAAATGAGAGAATGATGCCTTTTGGGACCCCCCAGAGAGGGCTCCCTTGCATTCCAGCCATTGCCAACACCCATTACTTAACCATTATTGATATTAAAGATTGTTTTTTTTCTATTCCATTACATCCAGATGATGTAAAAAAAATTATGTTCTCCATGCCCTCAACAAACTTTCGTGGACCAGACCTAAGGTTTGAATGGACCATCTTACCTCAAGGCATGGCTAACAGCGCCCCCCATTTGTCAGTATTACATGTCTCATATCTTTTCTTCCTTGATTAATCATCCTAATGTTTTATTCTACATTTACATGGATGATATTATTTTAGGTCATTCCAACCCATCTGATCTCCAAGACCTCACTGCCAAATGTCTTGCCATTTTACAGGCCAATGATTTTAAAGTGGCTCCAAAAAAGATTCAGACCACCCCTCCCTTCAAGATTTTGGGCTCCATGTTATTCCTTGATACTGTCTCTCCTGTCAAACCCCAACTCCATATTCAAAAATTCTATACTTTGCCTCAACTCCAAAAGGTGCTGGAGGAAATTAATTGGATAAGGCCTTGGATACCCATAACTACTGAGGAACTGTCCCCTTTGTTTGACCTCTTAAAGGGCCTTACTCTCTCCTCTCAGATAACCTTGCCCCTTCGTCATAAACAAATTCTACATAGGGTACAATGGGCTATAGATGCTGCTACCCTAAAGAGGTTCAATCCTAACTTACCTATTTCCCTCTATATTTTCTCTGGGGAAACATTATGCACTGCACTGTTATCCCAGAAAGGAGAACCCATCCAATGGATTCACCTCTCTGTTGGTGGGGTCCCCAGAGTTTACTCTATAACTAACCAGATTGCAGACTGCATTATCAAGGGCAGGGACACCTCTGATTGTTTGACACAGAGCCTCATTTCATTGTCACCCCCTTTAAGGTAACAGACTTCACTTGGCTTCAGAGAAATAACAACACGGTTGCTATGGCCCTCGAGGGGTTTCTAGGTATAGTTGATTGTCACTATGGTCCTCATAAATGGATGAGCTCCTTCTCTAGGTTGGAGTGGAGACCCCCCAGGCCTTTTCTTTCTAAACCCAACCCTGACTTTCTTACTATGTTCACTGATGGGGGGCACTTGGGAGCTTCCCTAGTTGTATACCCTTCCCTGAGGCAGGGAGAAAAGCCTATGCCCATAAAGTCAATCTCCCATGAGGTCAAAGGGTCAGCACAATTCAAAAAACTATTTGCTGTCGTTTTGGCTTTGGACACTATTCAGGAGCCATTTAACTTATTTTCTGACAGCCTTTATGTTGTTAACCTGTTACCCAACCTAATTGAGGCCCATATTAGGCTGGACTCCAACCCTATATCCCCCTTGATGATTCAAGCCCACTCCCTACTTAAACAAAGGATTAACCCCATTTTTCTTTAACATCTCAGAGGCCATCAAAATTTACCAGGATTCCTCTCTAAAGGAAACAATTTGGCTGACAAACTGGCCTCTTTGGCTCAGTATAATACAGTCTCAAAAACTACACGTTTCCACTTATTAACCCACATAAATTAGAGGGGCCTTGAACATAAATATCCCCACGTGCCAGTCAAGGACCTTAAAAAAATTGTCCAAACTTACAAATCCTGTCAGCCTTTCCTCCAGGTACCTCCTCTTCAAACTACAGGAGCCAATCCTCGAGGGCTACGCCCTAATCACCTTTGACAGATTGACGTTACACACTATTCTCCTTTTGGAAAACTTAAATATACTTTTCTCTCAATTGATACTTTCTCCCATGCTTACTGGGCATCGGCACACACCAGGGAAAAACTAAACATGCTATTAGCCATATGCTTCAATGCTTTGCCACCCTTGGATTGCCAGATCAAGTCAAAAGCGATAATGGTCCCTGCTTCGTAAGCAGGGCCTTTATAGATTTCCTCCAAACCTGGAAAATCTCACTTTCCACAGACATCCCGTATAACCCGCGGGGCCAGGCCATCGTAAAAAGATATAACCAAACTCTCAAGTCTCAATTACAAAAACAAAAGGGGGAATCCCTACCCCCACGACCAACTAAAGAAGGCATTATTAACCCTAAATATTTTAAATTTTTCTAAAGAAGATAGACACTTGTACCTGTTCAAAAACATTGGACCTCAGCTGTTACTTACAATTCCATCTGGGTCAAATGGAGGGACCCATTGACTGGGGCCTGGAGAGGACCAGACCCCCTCCTCAGAGTAGGGAGAGGGTTTGGATGTGTCTTTCTTCAAGAGGAAAAAAGACCCATTTGGGTACCAGCAAGAGACCTCAAATATTTACCCCAACAAGGGGACAATGACAAGCAACTCTCCAGGGAGTGTTCCACCCCTGAGAACTGTGCCTCTGTTTCTTCCCCAGGGATGATTGGAGGTGTGGATGCTGCTAGACCCAAATGAAGCCAAAAAAGCTCCAGAAAGATTTGGAAAAGAGGAGGCGGGACTTCCAAGACAACCCACTGTGGACGGGCTTACATGGCTTTTTACCCTACCTTCTCCCTCCCCTTGGACCCCTCCTTCTCCTTCTTCTTATCCTCACTGTTGGGCCCTGTGTAATTAATAAGATTACAAAATTCATTCACCAACAGCTAAAGGCAATTAAACTTCATCAGGTCAAAATACCACAGGCTCGCAACTCAGGAGCCGGGCTCTTCCTCTGACTGGCTGTCCACCTAGCATCCTTCCCCCGCATTCCATCAAACCAATGACAGGTAAGATCTCAGACAGGCTGAGCCAACCTAAGACAGGTCATGGAGTGGATTTTCAATGGGCTAGAGACATGGTACCCAGTGACGGGTAAGATCCCCAGAGGGTGACAACCTAAGACAGGGGCCATGATCTCCGCCGTTCTTACAAAAACAAAAGGGGGAAATGTTGGGCCCTAAGAGGCCCAGGTGTGAGGCCTAGTGGAACTTCCTGAGCCTGACTAGAGTTTAGCGACCTGTCTTTGGCCTATTACTTCCGCTTAGGAGTGACTCAGCAAAGCCTACGCCAAAACTGCCTCCGCCCAGCTACTGCTGATGTGGTGAAATACTATTGGCCCTTACACCTTTTAACCCATCCTGAGACCCACCCTCTTTCTCAAAGCTATATAAACACCTTCCCACTACAATAAAACGAGTTCCTGCCTCGACAAGACTCCCGGCCCAGTGTGTTCTTTTCTCTCCAGTGTTTTAGTGGGGGAGGGTCTGAGCCACTGACACCCATCATCCCACTCAGCCTCAAGAAAAGCTGCTGGATTGGCTCTTTCTTCAGCTCTACCTGCTGGGAGGAACCGACACCCTCCTTTTAGCTCTCTCAATCTCTGTGCCTCTTTCTCTCTCAAACACACAAATAAAAATATAAAAACAGATCCCCTGGCGGGCTGTGCACGGTGGGGTTTGAATGGCTCCTAGTGGGGCCCGGCCAGGGACTGGAGAGATGCTCTAGGCTGCGGGGTGTGGCTGGTCAGCACTGTGCTTGGGCTGAGGCACTGCTACCATGAGGCGCCAGTATTTAAGAAATTATGGCATCTAAAAACAACAATGTTAAAAAATGGAACTCCTGTAATAATATTGAGGATCATTCCATTGATCTTCCTAGAAAGAGGATCTCTAATTTCACTAATAAGAACATGAAGGAGGTTAAGAAATCTCCCAAACAGTTGGCTGCTTACGTAAGTAGAACAGTTGGACAAGGCTGTGAAAAGCCCAGATAACGTACGCAAGGTGATCTGTCGCAGAAGAAAAAGGTCATCACCCACTTCTAAATTCCTGTTACAGAAACAAACAGTGCCCTAAAAGTGGGGACTGTGACATGGCAAGAAAGAAAATGAACTGGCTTGTGCAGGCCACCTGCCTGAAAAAATTATGCCATATTAGTCGAACATTTTTGGTTAGCTCTAGTGATTGTGGTTCTTCACAGACAGAAAGCCCATCATCTAAAATACAGTGGCTTTTTTTCCGAGGTTTCTCAGGACCATGAAACAATGGCCCAAGTTTTATTCAGCAGGAACTTGAGATTAAATGTAGCTTTAACTTTCTGGAGAAAGAGAAGTATAAGTGAACTTGTTGCCTATTTGGTGAGGATAGAAGATCTTGGAGTTGTGGTAGATTGCTTCCTGTTCTAACTAATAGTTTACAGGAAGAAAAGCAATATATCTTACTTGGCTGCTATGTAGACTTGTTGCCTCTAATAAAGTCATTACTAAAAAGCAAATTTGAACAATATGTACTAGTTGGTTTAAACTGGCTTCAAGCAGTAATAAAAAGGTGGTGGTCAGAACTATCATGAAAAACAGAAATTACAAATGATGGAAATATTAAAAATTTGAAGCAACAATTAAGTGGATTATGGGAACAGGAAAATCACCTTGCTTTGGTTCCAGGATATACTGGTAATATAGCTAAGGATGAAGATGCTTATTTATTACAGTTGCATTGAGAAATTTCATCTACTACAGAGCTTTTGGTTATTGAAAACATCACCAGATTAAATGAGTTCCAAAAGTAGGTCTCTTCTGAGAACTGTGGACTAGAGAAGAAATCAAATTATTATTTTTTTCTTTTAAAAGCCACATGATGAAACTACTAATGAAACCCTAACAATCTACTTCACATTGAAGTGGAAAGATACCCAAAAGGAGCAGCTTCAGTGGCACTGAGTTGACCGTGTACCAGGAGACCATTGGCTTTTGCTGCCTCAGTTTACATGGCTATGTGCAGCATGGTGTGAGAACTGCTGGGTCTTCATGCAGTCCTGCATAAGACTAAATTTATACTATTGGAGAAAATAAGACAGGAACTACAAAAACCAATCATTAATTTTATTGTGTTTTATAAATTAAAAAAAAAGACACTTCAATGTCTGCAGCTACTTCTGTTGAAAAGACTTTGAAAGTTTAAAGCATTGTGGTAGTTTGAATATATGTCCCCCAATATATTCAGTGTTTTACTAGTTATAGTTTGCATCTGCAATCACCTTGCTAGAGGCAAGGTCACTGGGGGCCGGTCTTAAGGTGTGGTGATGGTTTGAGATTCCATTGTAAAGATATGCAAATGTGCCTAGCAGGAGTTCCTGAAGTGTGCTGTGTGACCTTTTGGCTGTAGTTTTGCTCTGTGTGCTGTGGTGGCTGGTTGGTTTCTCTCTCTCTCTGCTTGGCCCTGTGGAGAGCAGGCTGCTTCTCTTGCCATTATGGAACTTCCCCTGGATCTGTAAGCTTCAATAAATAATATCCCTTCCTCCATAACTGTGCCCGGTCTGGAAGTTCATCTCAGCGAACCTGAAGCTGTCTGCTACAAGCATCATAGTAAATAATCAGTATAAAATTGTTTTAGTCCACACTGATACTGTGTATACAAAATGCCTTAATTGTTAATAAACCAATGTATTATACCAGTATCTCTTTTTTAAAAAATAAGAAGACCCAATGCCTCTGGCATAATAAAATCATGGAATTAAATGAAGGGTTTAACATTCATAAAGGATGTTTTAATTGAAATAATAACCCACCATTTTTTAAACCTGAAAATATTTTTAGTGGCTCTTGTTTTTTTTTTTGCCAGAATCTTCATATTATATTTGTATGTTTGTTTTATCCTTATATAAAGAGAAAATATGATTATGTATTTGTATGAATGTTTAACTGGAAATGTCCATGGATTTGGCTAATTTACATTCACTTTTTATTATATACAAATTTCTAATATTTTTCATTCTGTAACATTTAAACTTCTTTCATTTGAGTAAATTTACTAATTAGTTCTACTTTTGCTTTTTTAATTGATTTTATATAAATTCCAATTCTTTTTCACTACATGGGTTTATAAAGGTAAACAATATTTTAGAATTGTTTACAGTATGCTGATGTATTTTAAGTTCTGACACATTAAATCACTACCTCCTCCAATGTTAGTATAAAATTCCAAAAAAAAAAAAAATAAAACAAGCAATAAGGAATGGTAAAGATATTATTAGTATGTAGGTATCACAAAATTGTTGATTTTAATGAAGGGAGGAAAGTTTTTTTTTTTTTTTTTTTTTAACTAGTTTTCTCTATCTTTCTGGCTAATTTAAACAAAGTAATTTATTTAAATCCACTTCTACCAGGCCTGGCTCATGAATGTGTTTCCATGCCAGTACCAAACTATTTTGATTAATAGCTTTGTAATACAGTTTGAAATCAGAAGGAAATATAATGCCAGCTTTCTTCTTCAGATTCCTTTGGCTGTTAGGGGTCTTTTGTGATTTGTATGGATTTTAAGATTTTTTTTCCTTTTTTTGGTTTTGAGGTAGGGTCTCACTCTAGCCCAGGTTAACCTGGAATTCACTATCAGGGTGGCCTCAAATTCTTGGTGATCTTCCTACCTCTGCCTCCTGATGCTGGATTAAAGGCATGAGCCACCATGCCCAGCTCTTAAGATTTTTTTTCTATTTCTGCAAAGTGACATTGAAATTTTCATAGGGATTGCATTGAATCTATAGATCACTTGTGTAATACAGACATGCTAGCAATATTAATTTGTCTGGTCTGTGAACACGGGATGGGGGTATCTTTTTATTTGTTTGTCTTTTCTTTAATTTCTTTTATTAGTATTTTCTAGATTACAGTATATAATCTTTACCTCCTTTTTTATTTTTATTGCTAAGGATTTTTTTTTTCAGTACTAAGGCTTAAATTTAAGGTCTCCTACACATACTAGGCAAGCACTCTATCACTGAGTTATCCGCTAGCCTAGTTTTCTTGAGATAATGTTTTGTGTATCCCACACTACCCTTGAGTTTACCATGTAGTTGAAAATGGCCCTGACTGTCTGATCCTCCACTTCCTCCATGCTAAGATGACAAACATGCACAACCAGACCTGGCTTCCCTTTAAAAAAGCATATATAGGGGCTAAAGAGATGGCTTAGTGGTTAAGGCATTTGCCTGCAAAGCCAGAGGATCCTGGTTCAACTCTCCAGGACCCACGTAAGCCAAGTTCTTTGCAGTGGCTGGACACCCTGGCATGCCCATTCTCTCTCTGCTTCTCTCCCTCTCTCACTCAAATAAATAAATAAAATATATTTTTTGAAAAGCATATATATGCTTTATATACACACACACAGAGACATACACACACACACACACACACACACATGGCAAAGGGGGGGGCAGAAGCCTGGAAGAACATGCCTGTAATCCCAGAACTAAGGAGGTGGAGACAGGAGGATGAGTTCAAGATCACCTTCTATAACATAATGGGTTGGACGCCCGCCTGAGCTATCTATATAAGACCTATCCTCAAACAAATAAGATTCCTTTCCAGTTCACAGGTGTGATGATTATTCACACTACTGGGTGACATGTGCCTTCCACAAACCTTGTTACAATGCTGGCACATTACCCTTCTGACATGAAAACAGAAAATCAAAACAAACTAAAATAAAAACAGATGCACTGACCAATGGAACAGAATAGAGCCCAGAAATAAACCCATGTGTATAAACTCAGCTAATGTGTAAATGGTGCTAGGAACACTGGCAAATGCAAGAGTGAAATTGGAGATCCCTGCCTTATACCAAATATGAAAATTAACTCAAAATAGATGAATGGCTAACATGTAAGAACTAAAATAAGAAAACACAGGGTTGAAAAGCTCCTTGACACTGACCTTTGAAATGATTTTGGGGGGGTATATGAGATCAAAAGCAGACACCATAAGCAAAGTAAATAAGTGGGACTATGTGGCGAACTAAAATGACTCTGTACAGCAAGGAAACAAGCAACAAGAATGAATAGATGCTCCATCAAATGTGAGAAAAATATCTGCAAGTCCTCCTTACATACTTAAAAGGGTTCACACCCAAAATGCATAAGGAATGCACACAACAATAGCAAAAAATAATAAGAAGAAATGGTCACAAAACCTGAAAAGATTTATTTTCCCAAAGAGGACATCTCAAACGGCCAAGATAAAGATCTGGATGCTCAGCATCTCAAGTCACATTATGATTTGATCTGGTTTCTGTATGTTTGAAAATTGTAATAAACTTCACTAGGTACTCTGTGATGGAGGGTTGCAGGTGGGTTGAGCATGATAAAAATGAATATGATTGCCTCCTCAGGGTTTACTGGACTGCAGGTTCTGTTACCACTACTCAGTAATATAAGATTAAGCATTTTCCAATTTAGAAAGTATTCTTTGTAATGACTCCAGTCTTACTGTTCCAACTATTTTAATTTTTTTTTAAATGAGCTTACATGGCCTCTTATGATACATAGTAATTTTTGTGCTAAATAGCTGGTGACATTTAATTTTAGATTTTACCATGGCTTTTATTATTAACTGTAATCCTCAGTTATTAAAAGAAAACACAAAACACCAACACAAGGGTCCAGCAACAGATTCCAAAAGGTTTTCACCTCTTTATACCTCAATGGTGGTGCATCATCACCCACCACTTATTTTAGCACTTTTTTTTTTTTTACTTTTGAAGTATTTTATGTAGGTTAAAAAAACCATTCAAGGGCTGGAGAGATGGCTTAGGGGTTAAGGCGCCTGCCTCCTAACCCTCAGAACACTGGTTCCAATCTCCAGCTGTTCCAATCTCCAGGTCCCACGTTTAGCCAGATGCAAAGTGACGCAAGGGCGCAATGCTGCACTTGACCACAAGGGGGTGCGCACATCTGGATTTCGTTCTCAGCAGCTGAGACACTGCTCACGCGCCCATCTCTGTCTTCCTCTCTCTCTCTCTCTCTCTCTCTCTCTCTCTCTCTGTCTCTCTGTGTGTGTCTCTCTGTCTCTCTCTGTGTCTCTCTCCAAAAAAAAAAAAAAAAAAAAAAAACATTCAATAGTCAAGGAAGGTGGTTCATGTCTGTAATCCCAGCAATATGGAGGAAACAGAAGACCTGTGAATTAAGGCCAACCTGAGTTACAGAGTAAGACTTTTTGTATCACAAAAACAACCAAAACAAAAAGAAAGAAAGGAAAAATGAAAGTCATTTATTCATTTTAAAAAATGAGCCAACACAGTGGTGGACACCCCTAATTCCAGTACACGGGAGCTGGAGACAAATCAGGAGTTCAAGGTCAGCTAGGGCTACAGTGAGACCCTGCCCCAAAACTAAACAAAAATCAATGGTCCAGTGCTTTTAAATTCTGCTAGATGTTTGTTCTCTAGAAATTATTCTAACATACCAGCAAGTACAAACTTTAACAAAAGGAGCTGTGGAGGCTGTGGTGGACACTCCAGTCAGTCATCCCTAACAAACACTAGTAAGTACATTCTCTAAAATGCATGTAGAACCTTTAAAAATTTCCAAAATGTAACAAGGAGTAAAAAACTTCACCATTAATTGCAGTTATGCACAGGAATGTCAGGAAGAGTTCAGTATCTTTGTCAAAGTTTTCCTCCTTTAAAAAAAAATTCAGGGCTGGGGAGATGGATCAGCAGTAAAAGGTGCTGGTTTGCAAGGCCTCTCGGCCAAAGTTTATTTCCCCAGTACTCACATAAAGCCAAATACACAAAGTGACACATGCATCTGGAGTTCCTTTGCAGAGGCAAGAGGCCCTAGTGGGCCATTCTTATTTTCTCATTCTCATTCATGTTCTCTTTCTCCTTGCAAATAAATAAAAAAACTTTTAAATATTTATGAGAGAGAGAGAGGGAGAGAGACTGACTGATTTCAGATGAATGGGTCACTGTGCATCTGGCTTTATGTGGATTCTAGGGAACTGAACCTTGGCCATCAGGCTTTGCAAGCAAGTGCCTTTAGCCAATGAGCCATCTCTCTAGCCCATTTTTTTTTTTTAAATCCAAAGTTCAGTCTGGAGAGATGGCTGAGTGATTAAAGGCACTTGCTTGCAAAGCCTGATGGCCTGGGTTCAATTTCCCAGTACCCACATACATTTGGAGTTTGTTTGCAGTGGCAAATGATACACCTATTTTCTCTCTAAAATAAATAAAAATATTTTTTAAAAATCCAAAGTTGGGACTGGTGGTACCTTCTATGTCCCAGCTACTCAGAAGCTGAGGTAGGAACATTGTTTTTCTTTTAATTTTAGAGAGAGAGAGACAGAAAGAGAGAGAACTGGCATGCCAGGGCCTCAGCCACTGATATCCAATGTCAGACACTTGTGCCACCTAGTGGGCATGTGCGACCCTGCTCTTGACTCACCTTTGTGTATCTGGCTTTGTGGGATCTGGAGAGTCGAACACAGCTCCTCAAGTGCCTTAACTGCTAAGCCATCTCTCCAGCCCACTGATTTTTGTTTTGTTCTTTAGATACAGGGTTTCATGTAGCACTAGCTGGCTATGTAGCCAAGACTAGCCTTGGAACTCCTCCTACATACACCTCCCAAATGCAAGATTACAGGCATGAGCCACTATGTCCAACTGAAGCCCTGTGTTTGATCCCTAGCCCTGAAAAAACAATCTGAACCACTTACTTCTTGAGTTGGCCACATTAAAAAAAAAAAAAAAAAAAGTCTTCAAGATTACTAACCATGATCTGGTCTGCAAGTATTAAGATTGTGTTACCCACCATGATACCAAAGTCTGAAAGAATTAAGTCTATTAGACAATCAAAATAATTTGCTGTTACATTAAGCCTGGAAGGCCCAACTTTAATTTTCTTGAGGTTTTGAAGATGGTTTAGAGAAAATTTCTACCCATCTTAATAAATAACAGAGGAAGTAAATTTCATAGATCTTAGGCCTATAGGGAAATAGCAGCCTATAACTAAAGAGCCTGGATTCTGGTGGTATTAGACAGCTTCAAGTTTCTGAAAGGACAAAACTAATCTGCCAGGTGATGGGCTCTTACTCCTGATCTAAATATGCATGCTCAAATAAGGCCCTGTTTTCAATCCCCAGTACCCAGGGTGTGAAGCAAGAACAGCCTCAAAGAGAGAAAACAGCTCCTCCAAAATTACATCTGCCTTTGGTTAAGGTTAAGCAGGTAATCCTACGGAAAATGTGAACTCTCCACAATGATGCAACTTCCTTGTCCAATCCCCTCTTCAGTCCTTTCAGGCAGTGCCAGGAATGCATAGTATTTAGATACTAACACCCTTCCCCTTAAAGATCCTCACTTCCTCTTTCTGTATCTGGAATATTACTATTAATAGTTTCCTCTACATAAACTTTGTGACGTCTTAAAATTTGTGTCCAATGTGGTATCATAGACCTATAATCCCGGCACTGGCAGGCTAAGGAAGGATTCCAAATTTGAGGCAAGCCTGGGCTACAAAGTGGGATCCTATCTTGAAAAAAACAAATAGCAGGCATGGTGGCGCATGACTTTGATCCCAGCACTCACAAGGCAGAGGTAGAAGGATCACCCTGAGTGTGAGGTCAGCCTGAAACTACACAGTGAATTTCAGGTCAGCCTGGGCTTGATTGAGACCCTACCATGAAAAACAAAAATCAAAAATAAATAAAAATTTTTTCCTCCAGGACACAATAACTGGATCTTACATGATGTCATTACTGTCTCTTCAAACTCAGGATTTGAAACACCCTAAATGTTCCTATTTGAGTCTAAAAGTGAATTCTTCCCTTACTCCATTACACCTTGTAGCCTTAATTTCTACTTACGTACCTCATACCAATGTATTCCAAAAGCAAACAAAAAATACTACATTACCCTTACTGCCTACTTCCCCCTTGGTTTTTCCTTCTCATTCCTCTAAAATGTGCCCTATACTAGGTTAGCACTTGCCGTATTGATTTGTTAAGTCCAGTGGATTCTTTCTGAATCTTATCTTGTCCTTGCCTTCTCAGTAACATCTGTCACTAGACTGTTATTGTGACTCCCTTAAAACTCTCCCCAGGTTTCCAGGATACCATTTCCCAAATTCTATTTGCTTATTTATCAAATATTTATAAAACAACAACAATTGTACCAAGCTCTATGCTAGGAACTGGAAATACAGACTCTTTTCAGACTTTTTTTTTTTTGGAGGTAGGGTCTCGCTCTAGCAGGGGCTGATTTGGAATTCACTAGGTAGTCTCAGGACGGTGATCCTCCTATCTACCACTGCTCCCTATTGCTGGGATTAAAGGTGTGTGCCACCATGCCCGGCTTCTTTTCAGACTTTTAAACAGGTAATTTGACTAATACAATAAAGGTTACTATGGGGGTAAGAACAGAGTGCTAGGGAACAAACATGAAGGTCAGGATAGACTTCCAAATTAAGTTATCCCCTTTATAATCTCACCTATTATAAATCCACTAATGTTGCTGAGGATTCTTCCTTCTTCATTTTTTTTTTTTTTTTTTTGAGGTAGGGTTTCACTCTAGCTCAGGCTAACCTGGAATTCACTATGTCATCTCAATGTGGCCTTGAACTCACAGAGATCCTCCTACCTCTGCCTCCTGAGTGCTGGGATTAAAGGCGTGTGTCACCACAACCGGCGTCTTCCTTCATTTTTTTATTGGTCTGAGATGGGTCTCACATAACCCAAGTTGGCCTCAATCTTGCTATGTAACGGTTGACTTTATACTAATGCTCTTTTTGCCTTTATTGCCCAAGTGATAGGATTACCTGCTAATCTCCCTTTTAAACTCCATCTAAACTCAGCCACTCCAAGGCACCAAGTACCTTCATGTAAATATGGCTGCTAAATACAAATCTACATATTCTGGACGTTTACTATGCTCCTAGTCTCTCTCCATTCTCCAAACCACAGCTTTTGTTTGATTACTGGTGCTAGATTATTTTGTTTTTATTTTATTTTATTTTAATTTTTGGAGGTAGGGTCTCACAGGCTGACTGGATCTCACAGCGATCCTCCTACCTCAATCTCTCAAGTGCTGGGATTAAAAAGGCTTGGCACCACACCCAACCTGTCATGGTTTCTGTCCAACAACTTACTAAGACAAACTCTTCAACACACCATTTTTCAGGATATATAAATTGCTTTATAAAATGCCCCTTGCCCATCTCACTGGACTCATCTCTTGCTACACCATCGACCCAATGTTATACTCAGGCACTGAAAAAATTGCAATTCTTACCACTCCCAGCACTTGGGAGGTTGAAACAGAGACCAGCCTGTGCTATAGGGTGAGACTTGTGCCAAATATACAAATAAAGGGCTGTCCCCATCCTACCTTGGACACAAAGGCAGGCCTTTGAAACATTTCTCTATGAGAGGCTTCCCTTATCACTCTCCAGCCTAACTTCTTTTTCTCAAGACCTAGTTGGGGCATTTCTTCCGGTAAGATACCTTTGTACCCCACTCTGGCCCTTCTCAAGGGTCCCAAAGTAACCTGCACATATATATTCTTGTACTTTCTTTTGTTAGTGCAGTTCAACCAACACTTTGGGGTCAGGCACAGCCAGCAGAAGGTTTTAGCATATTCCAATAACGAAATGATCGAATCAACTCCAGGGTCTCCCCGCCCCAAAGGCCCACACCCAGAATAAAAACCACAATGACTCCGGCTCAAGTTAAAGCTGTATTTTCCCGCCCCTCTCTTCCCCACCCTGCCAAGGGTGCAGTCGACTCACCCATCAAACCCAACACCCAAGACAGAAGGATGGTGTCTTTTTCAAGATGGAAGAAGGCCGTTGCCCGTGGGGCCTCCCATCTCAACCTCCTTCCTGACACCCCTCCTTCACAGAAAAACGAGGCATGAGGAGGGACAACAGAGGGCAGGCGAACGCTCCACGCGGGCGTCACAGGCGTGAAGTTGGCGAAGGCCCAAGGAGAGCCACGCACGCACGGCTCGCCAGGGCTTCGGCAAGGACCCGGATGAAGACTGTCTCCCAACCGCCAGGCCTAGGGCCCTGCGGCCATGGCGGGGGGAGGGGAGGGTCAAACTGTTGATCCCACCCGCGGAGATGCTTGAGAAGTGAGCCCAGGCCCACGCCGGCTCTCTCGAAGCTCTCCTACCTCATTCAGAACACCTCAACTGGATCACCCCGGTCTCGCACCAGATGAAGCAGTGCAGAGCACACGTTTTCCGTCCTCCCTACGCAGGAGGCCGCCAGCTCTCGTCCTAATGGCGGCGGGCGGGCGGGAGGGCTGAGAATGGCGCTTTTATAGCTGCCGGCCGGGAGCCGCGCGCTGATTGGTCAGAGCCCGTCACGTGGCCACGCCGAGCTGTAAACTACTAGAGAGGTGTGAGTGGGAGAGGCCTGTAGGCGCGAGGCTTTGGCGGGAGGCAGCGACGACGAAGGCCATCGGGAGAAAGCTGTGGCTTTGGAAGTCAAAGTGCTGCCTCAAAGGATTTCTTGGACTTTTGTTTTGAATTATATATGTATATTTCTTTTGACACAAGGCCCAAGCTGGCCTAAGTAGTGGAGGAAGATCTTGAACTCCAGATCCCTGGTGCAGCCACCTCCCAAGTTCCAGCCAGGATTACAAGCGGCCTGGTTTGGAGGAGTGAAGGATTAACAGCCTTCCCTGAAAGCTAGAGGAAACTAAGGAGTTAAGTATCCCTAAGACTAACAGGCAATAAAGAAGCCTCAGAGGCATGCAGCCCTGGCAGGCCCGACTACACCCCATGATTGATAAACTTCCCTTAGCTCAGATGGCCTTGGAGGATACCTTCCGGGGTGTCCTCCTTTAGACAATCCTGGCAGAAGACTTCTATTCTGAACAAGGACACAAAAAGCCACCTGGTACAGTCTGTTTCTTAGCATCCTCCTTATATATTTGAACCTCAGCCTAACCCAGTACTTCAGCCTTCATCCTGTGGGAAGGTTGCGGCCCTTCGCTGTTTTTCTCAGTAAACACTCCTGTAGAGATCAAGTCGGATGTTCTCTTTTGCTTTTCTCTTATGTTTTCCTTACAAGGAGCTTATATTAAAACAACTTTTTCATCATTGATTAGCCCTACGCTGTTACTCTGGGCATTCATGAACTTGGCCCATGGCAGTTTTGTCATTTTCTCCAGCCCTCTGGACAGCTCCTGCCTCTTGGCACACAGTGAGTGCTTAATAAGTACTGGGCAGCAGCTGAGACTGTATGGCACTAACCAGTTGCACAGAGGAGGGTTAGTATTTTGAGTCTTGGCAACCTATCTCTTGATGGTGTGTGGATACTGCAATTGTGCTAACAATCGTAGAAATGTTTTTAGCACAGTTACCTTTCAGATCCAATTGCAAATAACGTTTATAAATTCCTTGCTTGTGTCTTTTTTATTTATTTATTTTTAGTGTTTCGAGGTAGGGTCTCACTCACTCTAACCCAGACTAACCTGGAATTCACTATGTAATCTCAGGGTGGGCTGATCCTCCTACCTCTGCTCTCTGCCTCCCAAGTGCTGGGATTAAAGGTGTGCACCGCCACACCCGGCTGTGTCATTTTTTTAAAAGCATTTTTATTTATTTGCAAGCAGAGAAAGATTAACAGAGAGAGAGAGACTGGGCATGACAGAGCCTCCAGTCTCCACAAACTCCAGGCGCATGCATCACTTTGTCATCTGGCCCTACCTGGGTACTGGGGAATCTAACGCAGGTCCATTGTACAAGCAAGCCCGGTATCTGCTGAGCCATCTCCCCAGTTGGGCGTTTGATTAGATTTTTCAAAGAGCAGTCAGTTTTCTCCATAACAGACAAGCCACCATTACATGAGTTGGTACATTTGGCCTGGATGACCAGCTGTAAAGGTTGTAGGGTCCACTGCTGATTAAAATTGTTGATGTCTTTTCTCCCCCAACAGGCTACTTAGTTCTTTCCAACATAGTGACCAATAGTCAACAGGGAGGAGACTTCCAGCTTAGCTGTAGCTTGATTTCTCAGTGACCTGCAGCCCAAGCATGTGGTATCTTAGCAATAGGGTCTTTCCATCTAGTTCTGGTGGGCAACCAGAACTTGACAATAGCTTGTAATTTGGGGGGGGGGCATCAGGGATCTCCGTGATCAACAAATGGAAGGTATCATGTCCCTGGCACTGAAATTTTCTTTTAACAATATATGGCTTCTAAGCACATTATCCACCCACAGGGTATTCAAACTCTTTTTTTTTTTTTTTTTTTTTTTTTTGGTTTTCGAGGTAGGGTCTCACTCTGGCCCAGGCTGACCTGGAATTAACTATGTAGTCTCAGGGTGGCCTTGAACTCACAGCGATCCTCCTACCTCTGCCTCCCGAGTGCTGGGATTAAAGGCGTGCACCACCACGCCCGGCTTATAATGTTTTGTTTTTTTTTTTTTTTTTGGTCAAACTCTTTTTTCTTTTTTTTTTTTTTTTTTTTTTTTTTTTTTTTTTTTTGAGGTAGGGTCTCATGCTAGCCCAGGCTGACCTGGAATTCACTATATAGTCTCAGGGTGGCCTCGAACTCATAGTGATCCTCCTATGTCTGCCTCTCAAGTGCTGGGATTAAAGGTGTGCGCCACCATGCCTGGCCCAAACTTTTTTTAAAACATATATATTATTTAGCTAGCAAAGAAGTAGTTTTCCAAATGGCTTATCCATAACATTGGATTAACCATCTGATTAACATCTGATTAACCTGCCTCCCACCTCCTCCTGTCCTCTGTCCCTTGCCCTATCCCCATGTAGACCAATCCATCCCCAGCATTCTGCACTCTACTTACGTGTCTATTATATCTGCCCCTAAAGATCTCCCCTTTCCCCATCCCTCATGCACCCCTCCAGGTTTCTTATGAACAGACCACCCCCCAACAATCCCACCGGAACTGGAGCACACGCTCCTACACTACTAGTCTTTTCAACCCCTCCTCTTGATTTTTTTTTCATTGAATTCACCATCAGTTAAAATATTTTGTATTTTTATGTTCATTGTCTAGTTTCCCTTCTTCAATATAAACTTCATTGAGAGCAGGGTCTTTGCTGTAACACCCTGTAGTTACTTTCATGTTGAATGAATATATGCTGGAAAAAACCAGGTCTGATTTGAAAAAAAAATCTGATGTTAAGCAGGATATAAATTTTAACTCAAGTAAATAACAATTATGTAATTATGTTCCTTATGCTGTTTTGTTTTTATTTTGAGGTGGGGTTTCAACTCTGTAGACCCAATCTGGCCTCATCCTCACAGCTGTCCTCCCACCTCAGCCTCCCGAATGCTGAGATTAAAGGCATGTGCTACCACGATCAGCCTTATCTGTTTTTTTTTTCCTACTGCATTAAAGATAGCACAATTTTGGGCTCAGGAAAGACTGGTGAAATTTGTGCAGGTTGAGAGGACTGATTGTAATTTCAAAAAAATATTAACAAAGTCCACATTTCATTAATTATACTATAGCAGGATCATAAATGTTAAAAATAATGTCTTCTTGTGACCACTAGGTGACAGAATATGCACACAGACTTCACAGTGTGGCCTTCCTTTCTCACCTTTTGGGGGCAGTAATAACCTCACATTTGAAGCATGCTTTATTACAAAGTAAGTTCTTTACCACTGTCTCATGACGTGAGGTAGGAAAGGCAGGTATATTGATTCATTTGCTTTCTTAAACAGGCTCTGGAGGTATGAGACTTGCTCAAGAGAATGAACAGCAGGGCTAGATGTAGAGTTTCTGTCCTCATGGCTCTTCTCCAAAGGGAAAGGGAATTTTCTCAGAAACCTTGTATTAGCTCTAAATTTGCCTAAAAGATTAATCTGAAAACACAAATTCTTTTCAGCTTTTAAAATGTGACCAAGCTGAGGGTGGCTGAAGTAGGAGGATCTTCATGAGTTCAAGGCCAGCCTGGAGCTAACAGAATGAGTTCCGGGTCAGTATGGGCTGAAGTGAGACCCTGCCTCAGAAATGATAATAATAATAATAAAAAAACCAACAACAAGAAAACAATATGAGCAAACTGTAAGTGCTTTGCAGCCTTTTGATTTGTCATGGATCCTGGAATGCAACGCTTTTCAGGCTTGGCTGACTTTCCAAATGTGTTAGGGAAGAAAATAGTTGAAGTTATGAAGCATCTATACTGTTCCAGCAGTCAGTCCCTGGGAGAGGCGGGGGGCTTGGTCACATGACTTTGGGTACCTGGAAGTTTCTTCCCCTTCAAGGATTGGGTTTTGTTGGGTGTGTTTTCTCTGAAGAGCTGGGGTATAAAATTCACCTTAGCCTTAGTGGGAACTGCACACATGCTGAGTCCTAGATAGATGTATCTGGAAGAATTCTAAATAGATAACAGAAAAATATCCTGCATGTAAGCTATCACTTATGTTCATTAAATTGCCTAAGTTTGTTTGTTTATTTAGTTTTTTGTTGTTGGTGGTGGTAGTGGTGGCTTCTTTCTCTTCTTTCTTTCTTTTTTTTTTTTGTGTTTTTTTTTTTCTTCCAAGTAGGGTCTCACTCTAGCCCAGGCTGACCTGGAATTCACTATGTAATATCAGGATGGTCTCAAATTCACAGATACCCTCCTATCTCTGCCTCCCAAGTACCTGGATCTAAGTTTATTATAAGCAACTAATTAGTGTCATTTTAAACAGATTTCCAACCGCAGAAATGTGATTCCACAAAGTTCACATCAGTAACTGTGCTGTGCTATCATGCCACATGAAAAGTGAGAAGGAATTTAGGCTGCAGAGGCTACATTTTTGGGTGTGGCCTTGGTTTAGCTACTTGCTGGTAGTGTGATCTACAGCAAGCAATTAAACCCTCCCAGCTTCACTTTCCCCATGTACGAAATGAGTGGAGTTGGCAGGCAGATGAAATGAGGGCATGGTTATGACAGAAGCTCAGGAACTAAAGTCTCTGCTGGCAAGGTGATTGTTACCATCACAGAGACGGGGGAAGAATGGGGTTTTAAGCTGGAGGTCCTGTGCTCATTGTTAGCTGTTCACATTGGATAGCTGTAGTTATATGCTAAACCTGGCTTCCTTTTCTTTTAATTTTTATTTGCATGCACCGGCTTGCACGTGTGTGTGTGTGTGTGTGTGTGTGTGTGTGTGTGTGTGTGTGTTGTAGTTACCTTCTTATTGCTGGGACGAACATCCAACCAGAAGCAGCTTATGGGAGGAAAGGGTTTATTTCAGGCTTACAGATTCCAGGGGAAGTGTCATTGTACATCCATAGCAGACAACAGTGACAACACTGGCAAGCACAGGCTGATTCCGAACACACAACCTAGGACTGAACTCAAGCTCCATCCCCAGTGAGACTCCTATTCCAGCAGGGCTCTGCCTGCTGGAGACTAAGTTGGGAGCTTAATCAAAAACACCTTATGCTAAGGGGCAATTTAATTCAAACCACCTCAGTGTGTATAGGCATACCTCTGCAAATGAATGATAGATGCTTGCACCACTTTTTTTAAAATATTTTTTTATTTTTTAATTTATTTTGGAGAGAGACACAGAGAGAGACAGAGAGAGAGAGAGAGAGAGGGAGAGGAAGACAGTGATGGGCGCGCCAGCAGTGAGTGTCTCAGCTGATGAGAATGAAATCCAGATACGGGCGCCCCCTTGTGGTCAAGTGTGGCATTGCGCCCTTGCGTCACTGCATCTGGCTAAACCTGGGACCTGGAGATTGGAACCCCTGGAGATTGGAACCAGCATTCTTAGGCTTAGGAGATAGGCGCCTTAACCCCTAAGCCATTTCTCCAGCCCTTGCACCACTTTTTGCATCTGGCTTATGTAGGCAATTTGGGAATTGAACCCTGGGCTGGCAGACTTTGCAAGCAAGTACTATTTACTGCCAAGCCATCATCCCAGCCCTCAGTTTTCTTACTGGGAAAAAATAAATAAAGTAATCGACACAGCATTTATTGGACATTTTGTTTTTGTTGTTTGCTTTTTTTTTTTTTGTTTCTACCAGTTGAACCCAGGGCCTGGCACATGTACTATACTACTGAGATATGCTGTCAGCCCCTACCAAATATTCTCTAAATAGTCACCAGTGTTCTAATGTCCTCACATAATAACTAGCTGAACCTTTATGGTCATTTCTGAAGTGGGTCATCAAAAGCTTGCATCAGGGCTGGGGATGTAGTTCAGTTGGGAGTGCTTGTCTAGCATGCATGAGTTCAATCCATAGCAGCACATAAAATGGGCATGGTGGCACATGTCTGGAATGGCCCCCAAAAGATCTGTGTATGCTTTAACTCCCTGGAGCCTGTGACTGTGACCTTATTTGGGAAAAGGCAATCTCCAAATTAGAACATCCTGGATTATCTAAATTAAAGGACAATGATCATTATAAGAGAGACACAGACAAAGCAGAGACAAGAACGGTTGCAATACAGTCACAAGTACACCTAGAGCCATCAGAAGCTGGAAGAGAGGGGACAGGAGATATGGCTCAGTTGATAAAGTTCTTGCCTCCCAAGCATGAGGACCTGAGTTCAATTCAGTATCAACATTAAAAAACATGCTAGTGGGGCTGGAGAGATGACTTAGTGGTTAAGGCTCTTGCCTGCAAAGCCAAAGAACCCAGGTTTGATTCCCCAGGACCCACGTAAGCCAGATACACAAAGTGGAGCATGCATCTGGAGTTCGTTTGCAGTGGCTGGAAGCCCTGCTACACCCATTCTCTTTCTCCCTTTCAGCCTCTCTCAAATAAATAAATAAATAAATAAATAAATAAATAAATAAATAAATATTTTAAAAATATGCTAGACTATGGGCTGGAGAGATGGTTTAGCGGTTAAGGCGCTTGCCTCCTAAGCCTAAGAATGCTGGTTCCAATCTCCAGGTCCCACATTTAGCCAGATGCAAAGTGACGCAAGGGCGCAATGCCGCACTTGACCACAAGGGGGCGCACACATCTGGATTTTGTTTGCAGCAGCTGAGAGGCTGCTGGCGCACCCATCTCTATCTGTCTTCCTCTCTGTCTCTCTCTGTGTCTCTCTCAAAAAAAAAAAAAAAAGCTAGACTAAATGTAATCCCAGTGAGAATTACAGAAGACAGGAGGATCCCCAGGGCTCTTTGGCCAGCTAGTTTAGCCTAATTGGTGAGTTCCAGGCCAATGAGAGACCCTGTATCAAAGGAAGTGGACAGCATTCTTGAGAACTAGCACCCAAGATTGCCTTCTGTTCTCTATACACACACACACACACACACACGCACACACACACACGCACACAGACATGCACCCACACACATGTCCACCTGCATACACATGAACATACACACACGTACATGCACATTAACCAAAAGAAAGAGATGTCTGTCTAAACTTTAACAAAGAGGAAGAGACAGGAAGGGGTTTCCACTAGACAGGGTGCCATATAGCCCAGGCTGGTCTTAGCCTTGTTAGGTTGCTGAGAATGACTGAACTTACGTTCCTCTTGCCTCTACCTGCTAAGAGCTGGGATTATAGACATGAGTCACCATATGTAGTTTATGTGGTTCTGGGGGTAACGCAGAGCTTTTTACATGCTAGATAAGCACTCTACTAACTGAGCTGCATCTCTAGTAGCAAGAGCAGGGACTTCAACATCCGACCCCTCATTTTCAAACTTCTGTCCTCCAGGATGGTAAGAAAAAAAAAAAAATCTGTCATTTCTAGCCACCATGTTTACGGTAATTTGTTACTGCAGTCACAGAAAGCTAACAGAGTTCCAGTTTGGACACATTAAGTTTGAGATGTTTAGGAGACATCCAAGCAGAGCAGGGCAGGCGATGAATAGCTGGATGGAGGAGCTCTAAGGGGAGGGGTTAGGCGAGAAGCTGCATACCGGCCATTGTTGATGAATAGATTTCATTAAAAAATATTTTCAGTCATTTATTTGCCAGAAGGGAGGGAGGGAAGGAGAGAAAGGGAGAGAATGAGTGTGTCAGGGCATCTTGCTGCTGCAACAAACTCCAGACACATGCTCCACTTTGTGCATCTGGCTTTAACATGGGACTGCAGAATTGAGCCCAGGCTGTCAGGCTTTGCAAGCAAGCACCTTTAACCACTGAACCATCTCTCCAGCCTCTAGATTACATTTAAGCCACAGAAACTGATGCACCCCCTTAGTATAGAGCCAAAGAAGCTCTGTAAACAGTGGCATGTGCTATTTCAGACAAGTGCCTTCAACTGCTAAGCCATCTCCCCAGACCAACATGTGCTATTTAAAATTTATTTGTAGGAAAAATGTCAATGTTTTACCCCCTTTTTTACTTTTTAACTTTCTTACTTGGGTTGCCTACATGTTAAAAAGAGATGGAAATTATGGGAAGAATGTGCCCAACAGGTGGAATAATTTTAGAGCAAACAGTGCTACTCTGACTTCTCAAGTAGGTTGTCCATCTGTTTCCTAGTGCTAGGCCTTCACTACTTAGAGAATGCAATAATTCATTCCTTTAGATAGTAAAACAAATATTCTTTGGGGAGGTAATTCATAATCTTTTCCTCTTTTAGGTTTTTAAAAAAGTATTTTATTCATTTAGAGAGAGAGAGAGAGAGAGAGAGAGAGAGAGAGAAAGAATGAGCACACCAGGGCCTCTAGCCACAGCAAATGAACTCCAGACACATGAGCCGCCTTGTGCATCTGGTTCTATGTGGTTTCTGGGGAATCAAACCTGGGTATTTAGACTTGCAGGCAAGTGCCTCAACTGCTGAGCCATCTCTCTAGCCACCCCCCTTTAAGCATGTTATTAAAAATTTCTATACATATAAACAATATGTCATGATCATAGTCCCCTCCTCCTACCCTCCTCTTTCCCCCTAGCGAATCTCCCCTCCACTGAATCCCTTCTTTCCCACAAGTCTCTCACCTATTTTGACATCATCATTTTCCCCTCCTATTATGTAAGCCTTGTGTAGGTAGTATCAACCACTGGGAGACAGTGAATACTGTGGCCACTTTGTCTGGAGGACAGCATTGTAAGCACTCCTCCCCTTCCTTTGGTTCAATCTTGTTCTTTACATTTTTTTTTCTTCAAGATAGGGTTTCATTCTATCCTAAGCTGTTCTGGAACTCACTCTGTGGTCCCAGGCTGGCCTCGAACTCACAGTGATCCTCCTACCTCTGCCTCCCAGTGCTGGGATTAAAGGTGTGCACCTGGCTTATTTTTAATTTTTTTAGACGTCTCCAACTATCTATCCCAGGCTGGCCTCAAACTTGATATATAGCCAAGTGTGGCCTTGATATAATGATCCTCCTACCACCACCTCCCAAAGTAAGTGTGCACCTCCATACCCAGCCCTTTCCCTTTCCATTTTATTTATTAAATGTTTTTATTTATTTACGAGCGACAGAGAGAGAGAGAGAGAGACGGTGTATGGGTGAGCTAGGGCCTCTTACCACTGCAAGCAAACTCCAGACACACACACCACTTTGTGCACCTGGTTTTATGTGGGTTTTGAACTGGGGATTTGAACTGAGGCTGACAGGCTTTGTAAACCAGCACATTTAACTACTGAGCCATCTCCCTATGTCTCTCGTTATATCTTAAATGATTTTGTTTATTTATTTGCAGGCAGAGAGAGATAGAAGAGACAGACAGAGAGAATGGGCACACCAGGGCCTCCAGCCGCTGCAAACGGACTCCAGATGCATGCGCCACTTTGTGCATCTGGCTTTATATAGGTACTGGGGAATTGAACCTGGGTCATTAGGCTCTTCAGGAAAGCTCCTTAACTGCTGAGACATCTTTCCAGCCCCTCCCTTTACATTTTAAAGATTTTGTTTGTTTGTTTGTTTGTTTGTTTGTTTTGGTTTTGAGGCAAGGTCTCACTCTAGCCCAGGCTGACCTGGAGCTCTCTCTATAACCTCAGGCTGGTTTTGAACTCACAGTGATCCTCCTCCAGCAGCCTCCCTGGGTGCTGGGACTAAAAAGATGTGCCACAACCCCTGGCTTAGTGAGGATTTTAAACAGCCCATTTAGCGTGTTCTTCAACTCAGGTTCTGATGTAGCGTATGCTTGGAGTATGAGAACAAAAGCATGAAACTTGGGACCTAAGCTGGGCAGGCCAAGTGGAAAAGAACAATCAATTGAACCTGGGACTCTAAAGCTTAACCATTTGTGCTTGACGGCCTTCCACGAGAGGGCAAAAGCAGCCTATAGGGACACTCTACCACACATCCACACCCTCAGAGGTCACTTTATGAGAAGGTGAATTGTGGGATTATTCGATTCATGTCTGTTCCTTACTGGATTTCAGTTTCCATGAAGGCAGGCAACTTTGTTTTTGGTGGAGACCCTTGCATCTAACATGGTCCCTGGCTGAATAAATGAGATGGCATACATATGTTATCACTAATTACTGGGTTACCAGATGAATTATCAGAATTCTCAGGGCAGGTCAATTTTGTGTGGTTCTTTTTGTTTGTTTACTTTGGCTATTTAATTTTTTTTTTTTTTTTGAGACAGGGACTTACTCTGAAGCCCAGACAAGTCTAGAACGCACTGTGTAGCTCAGACTAGTTTCAAGCTTGATCCTCCCACTTCAGCCTCCTAAATTCTAGGATGCATGAGTTTCCATAGTTGGCTGTCCATATGGTACTTTAGCGTTTGAAAAGCTATTAGTAATAATATTGATTCTGAGTTGTCTTCTCTTGAAGAAAGCTCATTTCTTGAACACAGGAAGGAGAATATTATCTATTAGGTTTCACTTATGGGGGTTAGTACCCAACCTCAAGAAATCAACAGAAATTGGGGATGGGAAGATGGCTCAGCAGTTAAGGTGCTTGCTTGCAAAGCCTGCCAGCCTGGGTTCAATTTGCAAGCTACTCTTGTAAGCTGAACAAAAAGAAGTGCTCATGTGCACACATGAAAATAAATAATTTTTTAAAGACATTGACAAAAATTATTTCAGGCCCATGGAAAAATGGTGCCCTATCTTTGATAGAACCAGCATGAAGAATTTCTCTGTGACTGTCTATCCCAAAGATGGCAACATGCAAGTATGCTTCTGTAGTGTATATCGAAGCACCATGTACACACCTTCAAAATGTGTACTGATTATTTGAAAATGCTTGGCTTCCTTGAAAGGTGACACATGCCTGTAATCCCAATGCTTGGGGGGGGGGGTTAGAAGCTAGAAAATCAGAACTTCAAGGTCATACTTGGCTACATAGTGAGTTCAAAGTCAGCCTGGGATACATGAGATCTCATCTCAGAAAAACAGAACAGAACAGAACAAAACAAAACAAAAACTATAGGGGCTTAGCTTGATAAAATTGCCAAAATTTAGGGGGAAGGTTAGTAACATATCTTCAATGTAGTTCAAGTGTTTCTTCCAAATAGGAAATCTCCAGAATGTGGCTCTAGTCTTTGGAGTGACGAAAATATGGTGTACATCTGTACATTTGTTTCCTCATGGCTTGGGTTTAATTATCCACAAAGAAAAAAATTCACAAAATGTTTTATGTTCTTCTCTTTTAACTGCCAAAACAGAAACTTCTAAGGCTTTGACAGAATTTGTTGCAATCCCTTTGAAAGTTTTATTAACACAGACAGAGTATGTTTTTAATCTGTTATATCATGATCACTGAAATTTATTTTCTGTGATTCATTTGTGCTTGATTCGACCATATTTTAAGTAAACAGAGTCAGCAGTTTTTACCTTGTAAAATATATTGGGCTTTATTTCTTTAAACAGTGCAAGCATGATTAATGAACAAACTAAGCATTAAATCAAGGATTCTTCTTTGTCTCAGAAAGGAAGTCTTGAGACCCTGTGAAGAGATTAGGATCTACATAGATTTAATGTAAACGTCAGAGCATTCCACTGCCAACACATTTCTTTCTTCTAAAGAGTTTATGCGATGCATGCTGTATTTCTGTGTATTTGTGAATGTAGAAATACAAATAAATCAAAGTGCTTGCTTTTGTGTCTCAAATGATATTTTGAGTCAGCGGTTGAAACATAGCAAGCAGTTTTTTTAGTAATCAGAGAGCTTTTATAAATAAGTGTGCATGGAAAACACTGAATGCTTGCAACAGCTAAGCCAGCATTAGAATTGTATTGTTACTTGTGTCTTTTCCAAGTTTTCATTCATATGTCTCAGATCTCATTGCATGAGGTCTAGTGAGCGTGTTTGGAGCATAAATAAGTGGCTACTTATTAGACGTTTTCTGAACAGAAAAACAAGGTGTCCGCATTCTACATGGCCATATAAGCAGTGTATATCTCAAGCAAAATAGAATTTGTAGGTCAACAATCACAAACTAGTTAAAAATGAGGTAGGTTTAGTGTAATGTACAAGCAGAAGACACTTCAACAAAGTAAAATTCAAAGGATTTGAGTGAAGTAGGCAATATCTTTTTGTGAGCATACAAACTTGCTTTTGTCTTTCATAAATGGTAAAATATGTACATATCAAAAAATTTTAAATAAATTTCTTTATGATTTATTATTTATCATATCTTTTAAAATAAATCCTCTTTATTTTATTTGCATGTGTGTACGTGTACATGTGTGTGTGTGGGTGTGCATGCACTCGTGGTATGTGCATGCTAGGGCCTCTTGCCTTTGCAAACAAACACTGAACACTGGATTACATGGTGGCTTGGGAATTGAACCTGGGCCAGCAGGCTTGAAAGCAAGTACCTTTAATTGCTGAGGCATCTCCCCAGCCCTGATTTTATTCTTAGTTAGTTTTATCCTGTATAATCCAAGCCTCAGATCCTTGTTTCTTATTGCTGTTGAAATTGCTCTTCTATTTTTCCTCAGAACAAAATGGGAGTGTGTGTGTGTGTGGGGGTGGTGACAGTAGTGTAAATGCTTGCTACAAACAGATGCCAAGATAAGATCTACTCTTTTGTGTAACTTTTCATGGCTAGCCTCAAGTTAGCTATCTAGTAAGGATGACCTTGAACTCCTGATCCTGTTGCCTGTACCTCCCAAGTGCTAGAATTACGAGTGTGCACTAACATGCATGGTTTTGTGTGGTGCTGGGGATAGAACCCAGGCCTTCACGTATGCTAGGCAAGCACTCTTCCAATCAAGCCAAGTGCTCAGACCATAGGTATTCATCTAAGGATACTTTCTGAACACCCAGTATATAATGCTTAGTGCTAGCAAATTGAACAACACATGGGTAAACTTTGCAGGACACTGGATGTAAAGAGAGAAGTCTGTTATCAGTAAAGGACCATATATATATATATATATATATATATATATATATATATATATATATATATAAATTAAATATGGATGACACAAGTAAGGCACTGAAAATCTCAAAATTTAGTAAAGTTTTGAGAATATTAAAGAAAATACTAGTTTCTATGCTGAGCATGGTAGTGCATACCTTTTATCCAGGCACTTGGAAGGTGGAGGCAGAAGGATGAAGAATTCAAGAACAGCCTTAGCTACACAGTGAGTTAAAGTCAGTCTTGACTACATGATCAAAACAACAAAAAAATTTGTTCTCATATAGTGATTCTACTTAATTACCAGGCATAATGGAACATATAAAGCCCATTATTGGGCTAGAGAGATTTCACAGTGGTTAGTGCTCTTCTTTCAGAAGCATGAGGGCTGGAGGGGCCCTGAGATTGCCCAGTTCAAATCTCCAGATCCCACGTCAAGTCTGTTCTTTTTTGAACAGACTCTAGAGTCACCAAAAGATGTTCATTCATTGCAGAAACTTGCGTCCTTGCAGTGTCTCCCTTCCAGTCATGTGAATTAACCAGCTAATGTTTACATTTGAGGTCTTCTAGATGAGATTTTATATTCTAGTGCTATTACCAGGAAGATTTCAGCTTTGGGGTGCATCACTCTAGGGACAGGATCTATTGAGCAAAGTTTCCTTTGCAAAAGTCCTACCTTTTTTTTTTTTTCTAACTTCTTTTAAAAATTATTTTTGGGCTGGAGAAATGGCTTAGTGGTTAAGGCACTTGCCTGCAAAGCCAAAGGACCCAGGTTTGATTCCCCAAGACCCATGTAAGCCAGATGCTCAAGGGGGCACATGCATCTGGAGTTCGTTTACAGTGGCTGGAGGCCCTGGCACACCCATTCTCTCTCTCTCTCTTCCTGCCTATTTCTATCTCTGTTTCTCAAATAGATAAATAATAAAATATTTAAAAACTATTTTTATTATGTATTTTTTAAGGAGAGAGACAGAGACAGAGAGAGAGGGAGAAAGAAATGAGTGCCCCAGGGCCTTCTACCACTGCAACCAAACTCCAGATGCATGTGTTACTCTGGCTTTACATGGGCTCTGGGGAAACGAACCCAGGACATCAGGCCTTCCAAGCAAGCATCCTTAACCACTGAGCAATCTCTCCATCCCCAAATCAATGTGTTGCCCAGGCTGGCCTTGAGCTCCTGATCCTCTTGTTTCTATCTCCTCAGCAACTTCCTACCGGCATGCACCACTACAACCAGCAAGTATTCTGTCACTATGTCCAATTTAGGTTGTTTATCCACATATGCTAAGTTCAAAGAATATGTGTGTGTGTGGTACATGTGTATATTCAATATATGTATATATAAAATGTTCGTCATAGGATTCTTTTTAAAAAGTTGTATTATGTAAATATTTATCCTTTTTTCCCCTCCCAGATCCTAAACTTGCCCTCATTCCTGGAGTTGGAGCACAACCAAGCTGAAGAATGAGATCATGTTTGCAGAGCTCAGTGAGGTCTCTGCAGAGCCCTGGGGTTTGAGAGGCATTGGTTCCCTCCTCCTGCCAAAAGGAAGAAGAATGGAATCAGTTTAAAAGTCATTTCAGCTTTGAGATGAAGCAAAGAGTTAGGATTTTTCCTTTTTGTATTTTTTTTTAAATATTCCAAATAAGGTATTTTCTCTTGCAAATATGATCCTGTTTCACTTAGAAAAACTGACCGAGCCAACAATAGTTATTTGCTATTGCAAATAATGCCAATGCTTTCCTTTCCTTTTATTTTATTTTTAGTACTATGGGAAGTTATTATGATATTAACTCATTTTTATAAATTGGCAAAAGTTTTATCTTAGACGGTTGGTTAGTTATTAATTACCCAACTTATTTTTAATATGGAGATTTTTTTTTACTTTTTCATGTACTTGTACATGACTAATATTATTCAATAATGGTCTCATTTGCTTTTTCAATATGGAAATAGCATTCCCTTTTTTCATGTAATTATACAGATGCTATACTGTACTGCTTAGTACGCAGAACATCTGAGGGTCATTTCACTTTGGGGAAGCAGATGTTCACCACATGTGGAGCTCAGTTAGCATGGAGAATAATCATGAGGCAAGAATGGCCCACCCTAATTCCCTTTTGAAACATTTTTATGTGGTTTCATGAAATGGATGCATATTTTAATGGATGTCATGGTGACCAAGCTTGAGTCTTTGTTTTAGGCAACCGAACCCAAACTATCTGTTCTGAACATCTATCATTTTCACTTGTTCATTCTACCAACTCTCTGTCAGAAATCAGAACTTGATGTTTATTTATTTAATTTTTTGTGAGGCGGGGCGGGCGGGGGGTGGGCAGACTCAGCCTAGCATGGCCATGTGGTCCTGCTGAGATAACTGTAGTGTCCTACCTAGTCGGAACCTATGCGGATGCGCTTTGAGATTTGTTTCTTTAAGTTTTACAGCTACCAGGAAAGTAGAAGGATTCACTGGAACTTCAAGTTGGAGGGACTGCATTAGCCTGACTGTAAATGAGGCCAACACACATAGGAACCAGCGTTCTGGCAACATTTAGCTCTGCCTGCAGCTAGATCCACCCTGCAAGCTCCCAATTACTGGAGCCAATGCGTTCCCTTGGCCTTAAGCTCATCTGAGTTGGATTTCTATCACTTACCCACAAAAGAACTTTGATTTCTGCTTTCTATGTAGAGGTGAGAATGATTGGTTTGGTGTAAGGAAGAGTAATTGGTAAACAGCCCTAAGTAATAGAAACTCTTACTAGAATCTGTTTTGAATGAGTAGTAAGTTTTTATTGGTTTTGGAATCTTAAATTTAGAAAGCCTGAATGACTAACATTTTTCTATGCCCTAGAGACAAGTGTCAAATAAATCAACTAATCCCAAGGATTATGCAAAGATGATTTTAGGTTATGTCAGAGTATAAGTGGATAGTCAACTAAATTACCTTCATTTGCAATATTAATAGGATTATTCTATAGAAACTAATGCCAAGAGAAATGACCCCAAGGCATTGAACTAATAATAGTCATAACATGTTGGCACAGTCTTGGCGCTAGAAGTATGCTAAGACTGTCATATTTTATATTTAATTCTCATAGAAACCCTATGCTCAAACATAGGCTTTGTGTGTGTGTGTGTGTGTGTGCGTGCGCACGCGCGTGTGTGTGTGTGTGTGTGTGTGTGTGTGTGTGTGGTGGTGGTGGTGTTGTTCTGAGGCAGGGTCTCATGTAGTCTAGTCTGGCCTGGAATTCCATATGTAGCTGAAGATGACTTTAAACTTCTGATCCTCCTGCCTCCATCTCTCAAGTGCTGTTATGACAGGTGTTTATTACCATACTGAGAGGCTTGTTTTAGTTTTTTTTTTTTCTTTTTCCACACAGAGTCTTTCTATGTTGCCTAGGCTGGCCTTAAACTCAAGACCCTTCTGTCTCTCTATCCTGAAAGCTGGGATTACAAGTATGTGCCACGATGCTCACTTGTAGGTTTTGAAAGTTGAAAAGATATACAACTGATAAGTTGTAGAATCAAAATTTAAGGCTAAAGTTAACATCAAAGCCAGTGCTTTTAACCACTGGGACACTCTATAAGCCTCCAAAATATGTTCCTGAGTTAGCTGGATTTTCAGTAAAATGTTAATATTCAAGGTTACATTGAGTTTTTATATTTGCCAAATGTATTTAATTACCAGTTCAGAAAGTCATTCAGTTATTGTTTTTTCCCAATATAATTTGAAGTAACATATTGTTTATACTTATTATGAGCCAGACATAAGAACTTCTGTTTGCTTGTAAGTCTTATTTAAAAACTCTTAATAAATCAGAATTTCCCATACAAAACCATTATCTAAAATTTAAATTCTTTCTTGTGTGAGTGTATATGGTGTGTGTGTGCATGTGCGTGTGGCATATATGGTTTATGCACATGTGTGTGCTCATGAGGGTCCCTTTGCCCTTGCCTAGGTGGCTAGAAGGTGTATACCTTCATCATTCTTTGCCCATTCTTACTTGAACCCGACTCTTTCACTGATTCTGGAGCTTGCTGCAGTTTTTTTTTTCTGCGGGGGGGGGTCCTCTGTTCCCCACAGACTGGGGTTACAGATAGGTATGGCCACACCCAGTTGTTTTTTTTAAAACTATTTTATTTCAAGTACAGGGACACACAGAGAGAGGGAATGGGTACACCAGGGTCTCTCTTGCCACTACAAATAAACTCTAGATGCATGTACCACTTTGTGCATATGGCTATATGTGGGTACTGGGGAACTGAACCCAGGCCAACAAGCTTTGCAAACAAGCATCTTTAATCAATGAGCCATCTCCCCAGCCCTTTCAAAAATATTTTGTTTATCACACCCAGCTGCTTATGTGGTTTCTGAGGATGGACCTTGAGCTATCTGTCAGGCCTCCTTAGGCCCTCCTGCTTATGTTGGAAGTGCTCTTAATGGCTAAGCCATTTCCCCAGCCCTAAATTTTAATTCTTAGAAAAAGAAAAAGAAGGGGGGTGGGGAAGGGGAAGGAAAAGGGGAAGGAGGAGGGATGAGAACTGGTGTTCTTAGCTGGCTGCTTACAGAATCTGGGATTGCAGCTTCTTTCAAAATATGCTCCTGAGTGGTTCCAGAGCCTTGGAAGGCATCTCTGTTCTGTGATGAGAACTTAGGCATGTTGCCCAAGAAGAAATTCAGAACAACCTGGCCCGCCCCCTGCCCACAAGCTTCTCCTCTCTTCTGCCAGATCTCATGGGTGGGAATGTTCTTCTCACCCCATCACCTGGGTGTGTGATAAAGCCTTGTTTTCATGTTTACTCTTTACAGCTGGACAAGGTGTTGGCATTGCTTGTTTGCTTGAACTTTTCCCACAAGGACCAAGTCCAGAGGTGACTAATTGAGCTCTTATTTGAAAAAAATATATATTTCATGTGCTTAGAGACCCTAAAAAGATGTGGAAAAATATTTTGAAAACATTATTTCAAGCAGAACTATGTTCCCCAGTGAAGGAGCTTAAAGAGCTGGGATTTAGAGAGAATTTGCCTCACTTTGAATTCCAGTTAACCTCTTATTAGCTACATGTCTTTGGGCAGATTGTTTGCGCTTCAGTTTTTCAGTAATAATATTTAACTTATAAGGATGTAGGGATGACTAAATAAAATTATGTGACTGCTAGTATATGTACACTCGAAGGCAGGAATATTATAAGGTAATAGATCATATTAATATTGATGGGAAAAATTCTTTGAGTATCAGTGAGCCACATGCTATTTATTCTGACATATTTATTTCCATAAAATTTCAAGAATGGGGCTGGAAAGATGGCTCAGCAGTTAAGGCACTTGCCTGCAAAACCCAATGACCCAGGTTCAATTCCCTATCACCTATGAAAAGCCAGATGCACAAAGTGGTGCATGCATCTGGAGTTTGTTTGCAATCCTGATGCACCCATTCTATCTGCCTCTCTTCTATATCTCTCTGCTTGCAAATTAATACAATTTTTTTAAAATTTCAAGAATGCTTGAAAAAGCTTACTATTTTGAAATTTGTTATATACAAATGCAAATAGTAGCTTCAATATTCAAATATATAATGATTATTTAAATAAATAGCTGAATAAAAACAGATGTAATTCTGTTTATTTTTTTTTTTTTTTTTTTTTTTTAGAGAGAGAGAGAATTGGTGTGCCAGGCCTCAACCACTGCAACTGAACTCTAGGTGCTTGCACCACCTAGTGGGCATGTGTGACCTTGCACTTGCCTCACCTTTGTGTGTCTGGCTTACGTCAGATCTGGAGAGAGATTGAACATGGGTTCTTAGGCTTCCCAGGCAAGCGCCTTAACTGCTGAGCCATCTCTCCAGCCCTGACTAACCTTTTTAAATTTTTAAAAATTTTATTTTATTTTATTTATTTGAGAGAGAGAGAGAGAGAGAGAGAGGGGCAAATAAAGAGAGATAATGGACATGCCAGGGCCTTCAGCTACTGCAAATGAACTCTAGAAACATGTGCCACCTTGTGCACCTGGCTTACATGGGTCCTTGGGAATCAAACCTGGGTCCTTTGGCTTTGCAGGCAAGTGCCTTGGCTGCTAAACCATTTATCCAGCCTCTAATCTTTTTAAATATAGAAATTTTATTCATTTATTTGTGTGTTTGTGTGTGTGTGTGTGTATGGGTGTGTCAGCATCTCTTACCATTGCAAATAAACACCAGATCCCTGCACCACTTAGTGTCTGCCTTTCTGTGCATGTGAAGGATTGAGTCCTGGCTGGCACATTTTGCAAGCATGCAGCTTTAATTGCTGAGCAATCTTTCCAGCCTCTTGTTTGGGTCTTCTGAAACAGGGTCTCACTATGTAGCCTCTGTAGCCCTGGCTGGCTTGGAACTTGCTATGTAGACCAGGCTAGCCTCCAGCTTACAACATTCCTTCTCCTGCCTCTGCCTGTGTGCTATAGGTGCGCCAACCCTGCCCGGCTAATCTGTGTAACGGTAACCCCATGAATGATTAAGCAATTGCAACTGCAGACGAGATTGCCTTCTTTCACATTGATTGCCAATTTGCAGTTGTTGGTTGGATGTGAGGACACTCAGGCTACAACATCTGCCTCTCCATTCATCTCCAAGGTTGATCTGGCTGGCTATGTGGCTGCCCCCTTCCTCCCCCACTGCTCCATGTCCCTCCTTCCCAAAGCTGTGTGCTCAGAGATGACTCTTCCTCAGTCAAGGGTCACCCACCACTGTGCTTCACAGCTGGAACCTCCCTGTGACTGTTTACTTTTGTTCTATTTGACTTTTATATGTATTTATTATGTCTGATCATATGTACCTGACACTGTTCTCCCTTATTCCCCTCAGTCTTACTGTACTTCTTCCTCTTGTCCCTTGCCAGTGGCTGTGTCACAGAAGAGAATGACTTCCCCTTTCTGTCATTGTTTCCTTAAGGAAGGGAGTGGCTGGCCTCTCAAGCCCTTTGCCTATCCATAACAGAATGTTGACTGGCCCCACCATTTAAAAAAATATTTATTTATCTATTTATTTGTAACGGGGGGGGGGAGAGGAAGAGACAGAGGAAGAGGGAGAGAGACAGAGAGAAGGAGAGAGGGAGAATGGGCATGCCAGGGCTTCTAGCCACTACAAACAAACTCTAGACGTGTGTGCCACCTTGTGCATCTGGCTTATGTGAGTTCTGGGAAATTGAACCTGGGTCTTTAGGCTTCAAAAGCAAGTGCCTTAACTGCTAAGCCATCTCTCTAGCACCCCTGACCCCACTACTTTTTTTTTTTTTTTGAGAAAGAGTCTCATATAACCCAGTAGATGGGTCTTGAACTGGCCATGTAGCCAAAGATAACCTTGAACTCTGCATGCTCCTGCCTCCACTTCCTGAATGTTGGGATTATAGTACCCTATATGCAGTGCAGAGGATCAAACCCAGGGCTTCATGGATGCTAAGCAGGCACTCTTCCAATGGAGTTACATTTCCAGCCTTAGTTTCCTTTAATTCCAGTTTACAGATACTGGTTCCTCTTCACTGGAGACTAGGTTTATTTTATTTTATTTTATTTTTGAGACTACTTGCATGTGTTCCAGATGTCCAAATATTTGGGTCAATGAAGTCTTGTATATTTTTTCAGAGAATGAGAACCAGTAAAAATACACCTAGTGAAAACTACATATGATCCACTCATGGTGGCATGTGACAGTTATCTCAGTACTTAGGAGGCTGAAGCAAGAGGACTTTGAGTTTGTCAGGCCTACATCACAGGACTTCCCTTTAAAATACACAGAAAGAGAAAAAAGGGAGGCCGGGGAGATAGTTCCAGCAAGCATAAGGATTTAAGTTTAACCTCCAGAATCCAGGTTAAAATAAAATAAAAAGCCTGGTGTGGTGGTACATGCCTGTAATCCCAGCTTTGGGGATTGGAGACAGGTGGATCTCTGGCCAACTAGTCTAGCTTAATTAGTTCCAAGCCAGCAAGAGGCTCTGTCTCGATAAAAGGTGAATGGTGACCCAGTAACACACCAGAGGTTGTCATGTGGTCTCCACACGCACCCACATACATGCAGCCACCCCACACCAACATGCATGCACCAAAAAGAAAAATATATAAGACTACCAGCAAAAACCAGAAAGTGACAAGTATTGGCAAGAATGTGGAGACAGTTGAACTCTTGTACGGTGTTGACAAGAATACTGAATGTTAAAGTCTTTGTGAAAAATAGCATTGAATTGCCTCAGGATCCATTAATCCTACCTCTAGGGCATATCCTTAAGAATGAAGCCAGTTGTGGTGGTGCTCGCTGGTAGGCTATTGCTGAAAGAGGAGGAGGCAGGAGGATCAGGAGTTTGAGGCCAGCCTGGGCTACACATTTTCTTGTTGGGCATGGTGGCATAGGCCTTTAATCCCAGCACTCAGGAGGCAGAGGTAGGAGGATCGCTGTGAGTTCGAGGCCACCCTGAGACTACATAGTGAATTCCAGGACAGCCTGAGCTAGAGTGAGACTCTACTTCAGAAAAACCAAAAAAAAAAAAAAAAAAAAAAAAAAAAAAAAAAAAAAAGAATTAAAAACAGGACCTCAAGCAGATAACCATGACCTGTGTCCATTGCAGCATTATTCAGCAGCCCAGATGTCCATCAGTATGAAAGGAAACCAAAGTGTGGTAGTGTCCACAAACAGCAACACATTCAAGCGCCTTAACTGCTCAGCCATCATCTCTCCAGCCCACCAAGCACTAGTTTGGAAATGCTCTTTTACCATTATCTCTTGTCTCACGCCTTTCATTTATTCACTCAAAAAGAAGCTTTTGAACACTGATTACTTGCTAAATGGGTTATTAGGTTGGCTCTGAGGATATTTGTTTTATCTAAGAAGTATATTTTATTTGCATTAAGAAAAATTTAAGCTTAAAGTGGGCCTGTGGGAGGGCCATGGGGGAGGGGAATAAATGAGAAGACCAAGGTAGGAGGATTCCTGTGAGTTCAAGGCCAGCCTGAGACTACATAGTGAATTCCAGGTCAGTCTGGGATAGAGCGAGACCCTGCCTCAAAAAACCAAATCACATTCATATCTATATATATATATGCCATGATGAAATCTTTGTATGCTAACCTAAAAATATTAAATAATTTATTGTCCATAATGCACCTAAATGAAAAGAAAATTTCTTTTTTCTTTTCTTTTGGTTTTTCGAGGTAGGGTTTCATTCTAGCCCAGGCTGACTTGGAATTCACTCTGTATTCCAGGGTGGCCTCAAACTCACGGGGATCCTCCTATCTCTGCCTCCCGAGGGCTGGGATTAAAGGTGTGCACCACCACACCTGGCTTTTTTTTTTTTTTTCGAGGTAGGATCTCACTCTAGCCCAGGCTGACTTGGAATTCACTCTGTAGTTCTAGGGTGGCCTTGAACTCATAGTGATCCTCCTTACCTCTGTCTCCTGAGTGCTGGTGCTGCCGAGGCCAGCCTGGCACTAAAGAGTAAGTTCCAGGTCAGCCTGGGCTAGAGCGAGACCCTACCTCAAAAAAAATATTTTTTGGTTTTTTCATTTTTCGGTTTTTCAAGGAGGGTCTCGCTCTAGCCCAGGCTGACCTGGAATTCACTATGTAATCTCAGGGTGGTCTCGAACTCATGGCGATCCTCCTACCTTTGCCTCCCGAATGCTGGGATTAAAGGTGTGCGCCACCATGCCCGGCTTCAAAAAAATTTTTTTAATTAGCAAGTGGAAATTGTATATACTTGTAGGGCATAGTATGGTGCTTCAATATATGTAGACATTATGAATAACTAAGTCTAGCTAATTAATACATTCATCTCCTCACATATGTTTTAATTTGTTTTGAGATAGGGTCTCCCTAGGCTCAGGCTGGATTTGAACTCGAGATCTTTCTGCCTCAGTCTCCCAAGTGCTTGGATTATAGGCATGTGCCACCAGGCCTGGCTTTATCACATACTTATTTGTATGTGTTTATGCATGTGTGGCAAGAGCATTTGAAATGTGGTCTGTTAAGAATTTTGAAATCTGGGCTGGAGAGATGGCTTAGTGGTTAAGCGCTTGCCTGTGAAGCCTAAGGACCCAGGTTCAAGGCTCGATTCTCCAGGACCCACGTAAACCAGATGCACAAGGTGGCGCACGCATCTGGAGTTCGTTTGCAGTGGCTGGAGGCTCTAGCATGCCTGTTCTCTCTCTCTCTCTACCTGCCTATTTCTGTATCTCTCTCTCTCAAATAAATAAATAATAAAATATTTTTAAAAAGAATTTTGAAATCTATAATAATTTCAGAAGTTATGACTTTAAAAATTATCCTTATGATTTCAATAGCATATTGTGGTAGTTTAAGTGGATTTCCCCCAACAGATTCAGTTTTATTAAAGCTGCTTGGACTTCCTGGTGCCTGGCTGGAGGAGGTGTCACTGTGGGCGGATCCTAGGATCCAGCTCTACATTGTGTTTGGGCGTGTGTCTGATTTCCAGCCTAAGGTATGAAAAGCAGTCTGTGCTTTGCTGGGTTCCTGGAGTGTGCTTGCTTGAGTTGATGGTGGTGGCTTTTCTCCCTCTGTGTGTGGGCCTGTGAAAGAAGGCCAACTTCTGCAATTGTGGAACTTCCCCTGGATCTGTAAGCGTCAAAAAAATCCATTCCTCTCACACCTTGTGCCTGGTTTGGAAGTTCATCCCAGCAATGTGTAGCTGAGTATGACACATGTCATTATTGGTAACACATAATAATTATATATTTCAAATAGTGTAATTATTATTAGCTATAGTCATGATGCAATAGATCTCAAATATTTATTGTACCTATCTAACTAAAACATATCTTTTGACCAGTTTTTCCACTTACACTTATTTATTTTATATATATATATATATCTTTATTATTAGTAGTAGTTTTTTAATTTTTTTATTTTATTTTTTTGGCTTTTCAAGGTAGGGTCTCGCTCTAGCCCAGACTGACCTGGAATTCACTATGTAGTCTCAGGCTGACCTCAAACTCACGGCGATCCTCCTACTTCTGCCTCCTGAGTGCTGGGATTAAAGGCGTGCACCACCAGGCCTGACTTTTTATTTATTTACAAGGAGAGAGAGGAAGAATGAATGGGCACGCCAGGGATCTATCTAGCCCAGAATATTTCTTTTGATATTTGGTTTGTCTCGGGTTAGGGATATAGCTCAATGGTTGAGTTGTTTCCTAGCATGTACGAGAGACCCTAGCTTCAATCTCCAATACTGCAGAAAGAAACAAAATGATTTGCTCTGTCTAGACACAGTATCACAGTAAAGAAAACTGAATAGCGAACCAGCATGCATCTATATTCAACTGTAGTAGGAGTCCAAGAAAGGCAAATTAAAAGATTGTAAAATATGACAGTGTTGACAATATTCATGCTGTTTTATCAAGGGGTGTCTAACCTTTTGACATTGTGACATGACGTTGCCATCTACAAACGTGCTAGGCCACATTCATAGCTATCCTGGGGCTCATGTGGCCCAAGGACCTCAAGTTAGACATGTTTGGTTTATTTCTTTCAGCTCAACAATTCTAGTTATCTATGACAGACCAGAGAAAGTGTACGTGTGAACTGAGAGTCAGGTACAAGGATCTCTTGTTCATTGAAACTCTGTAATAGCAGAAAGTAGGAACATCTTTGAGGGAACTTCCAAATGAAAATTGATATATTAATGCTATGAATATTACGTGGCAACTGAGAGAAACTGACTAGATATAGTTATCACTTACATTCTTTGAGGATTCGTTCCTGGACCCCAACATGTATCACAATCTGCAGAAATTCAAGTCACTTATGTAAGTTGGCTTATTATTATTATTATTATTTTTTTTGGTTTTTCAAGGTAGGGTCTTACTCTGGCTCAGGCTGACCTGGAATTAACCATGTAGTCTCAGGGTGGCCTCGAACTCTCTGCGATCCTCCTACCTCTGCCTCCCGAGTGCTGGGATTAAAGGCGTGCGCCACCAAGCCCGGCTTAAGTTGGCTTATTATCGGCCCATATCTATGTTCATTCTCCTTTATGCTTTGTGTATTTCTTTGGTTGGTTTTGGGACAGAGTCTCATGTCACCCAAACTGTCCTTTAACTCTTTTTAAAAAAAATATTTTATTTTTATTTATTATTTATTTGAGGGAGAGGGGGGGAGAGAGAGAGAATGGATATGCCAGGGCCTCTAGCTGCTGCAAAAAAACTCCAGACACATGGACCACGATATGCATCTGGCTTACGTGTGTCCTGGAGAATCGAACCTGGGTCCTTTAGTTTAGCAGGCAAGTGCCTTAACTGCTAAGCCATCTCTCTAGCCCTGTCCTTTAATTCTTTATGTAGCTGACGATGACCTCAAATTCCTTATTCTCCTGTTGTCACCTCCTGAGTGCTGGGATTGCAGGCATGTGTTATCACACCTGGTTTTATGTGGTACTGGGGCTGGAATCCAGGGCTTTGTGTATACTAGGCAAACACTTACCAAATGAACTATATCTCCAGTCCTAAGATATTTTCTATATTTCTTGTTGGTTGAATTCACAGATGCAGAACTTGAAGCTAAGGAGGGCTAACTCATTGTAGACAGATTTAACAATCACAGTGTATCCAGGTGTGGTGCAGCCCACCTCTAATCCTAGCACTCTGGAATCTGAGGTAGGAGGATTGCTGTGAGTTCAAGGTCAGCCTGAGACTATATAGTGAATTCCAGGTCAGCCTGGACTAGAGCAAGATCCTACCTTGAAAACAACAACAACAAAATCATGGTGTCAAAGGGAAACACCATGACATCCATCATGTGTGTCTTACACAATATTTTCATGCTAATATTGTGTTCTTATTTGCTCTCCCTGTCTCTCAATGCATATACACATATGTAAAAGTCTAATACTCCATGATTTTCTTGTCGTGATGGGGACCAAACTGAGGGCCTTGCACATACTAGGCAAGTGCTCTGTCACTGTGCCATATCTCCAGCCATATTTACTTATTTTATATTTAGTAGTATTGGGGATTGAACTCAGGACCTCACACATAGAAAGCAAACATTCCATCTTACTTATATTCTCAGTCTTATTTTTACTTGTGACTTTGAGACACAGTCTTACTGAGTGGCCCAGGCTGTCTTTGAGCTTGCTCTGTAGCCCAGGCAGACCTTGAAATTTTGATTCTCTTGTCTCAGCCTCCCAAGTACCTGGGATTACAGGCCTATATTGCCAGAAGAAGGAGGAGGAGGAGGAGAAGGAGGAGGAGGAAGAGGAGACTCCACAAAAGGATACACACACACACAAAATTGTAAAAGTGGTTTTGTTTGAAGACCTATAGAGGAAAATTAGTTTGGATTGAGGTTGGGGAGAAGGCCAAGAGGGCTTCAATTTTCTCTGCAGTATTTTATTTCATATAAAAAAAGACAAAGAATTTGTCAAAATGTTAACAATGACCAATTCTAGATGTTGGCACATAGGTGTTTAATACATTCTTGAATTTTCTTATATTTTGAGCAATTTTTAATCAATAAGATCTGCCTTTTTTGTTTGTTTTGTTTTGCTTTGATTTTTTTGTTTTTGTTTTTGTTTGTTTGTTTTTCAAGGTAGGTCTCATTCTAGCCCAGGCTGAATTCACTATGTAGTCTCAGGGTGGCCTTGAACTCATGGCGATTCTCCTACCCCTGCCTCCCAAGTGTTGGGATTAAAGGCATGCGCCACTACCTCATGCTTCCAGGCTGACCTTGAATTTACTAGATATCCTTGATGATCCTCTGGCCTCCATTTCTTAAGTGCTAGGATTCCAGGCTTGCACCATCATGCCAGAAAGACCTGCTCTTTCTTTTGAAGATCAATCTTATACTTTGAGCCTGGGGTTGGAAAACTGTACACATTTTAGCCCACACAGGTATCATAAACAAGTCTTGGAAAAAAAAAAAAAAAACATGCAATCCTATGCATAGCACATTCTCCCCCAAGCCAGCCTAAGAGTAGCTGAGGAGGAAAAGTATTAGTTAGCAGAGCCCCCTCCGGTGACCTTCAGAACATTTGGATTGTTCATTTGGTTAATCTTGTCACAGTTATGTGACTCTTGGATGGGCTGAGTTTCATGCACCAATCTAATGCTCTCAAGGAAAAGAGCAGCCAATGCACAGCCACATCAAAGTCTGTGAGATGTGCTGCTTTTCAGTGTTCTAACGGGCTTTTCCCTAAAGATTAAAAACAACAACAACAACAACACAGGACTGGCAAGATGATTTAGCAGTTAAGGCACTTGCCTGCAAAGCTAAAGGAACCAGTTTTGATTCCCCAGTATCCACATAAGGCCAGATGCACTAAGTGGAGTTTGTTTGCAGTGGCTAGAGGCAATGGTATACTCATTCTCTCCTCTCTCTCTCTCTCTCTGTCTCTCTCTGTGTGTCTCGCTCTGCTTGTAAATAAATAAATAAATAAATAAATGTTTAAGAAATGACAATGGAGAGATGGCTTGGTGTTTAAAGGTGCCTGCATACAAAGCCTGATGGCCCAGGTTCAATTCCCAGGTACCCATGTAAGCCAGATGCATAAAGTGGCACATATATCTGGAGTCTGTTTGCAGTGACAAGAGGTCCTGATGTACCCATTCTTTCTTTCTCTCTCTCTCTCTCTCTCTCTCTCTGATTGCAAATAAATTTTTTTTTTTTTTTTTTTTTTTTTTTTTTGGTTTTTCAAGGTAGGGTCTCACTCTGGTCCAGGCTGACCTGGAATTAACTATGTAGTCTCAGGGTGGCCTCGAACTCACACCGATCCTCCTACCTCTGCCTCCTGAGTGCTGGGATTAAAGGCATGCACCACCACGCCCAGCTCTATAAATAATTTTTTAAATGATGCTTTTGAAGTCGTCAGTCTTTCCAGTTCTTCTCCTAGTGAAGGTTGCATTCCCCAATGTAAGCTGATGCTACACCTTGCTACATAACCCCCAAAGGATGTGTGATGTCCCAGCAGTCTACACACAATGTCCACCAAAGTAGCCAAGATGCAGAGATTAACTATAATGGTAAATATATTCTCCCCTGAAGAAAGCTTGGGGTATAGCTCAGTGCTAGAGCACTTGTGGTTTTGATCTTCATCACCATAAAACTGTCTCTTTCTCTTTCTCTTTCTCTCTCTCTCTCTCACGCACACAAAGAGAGAGCGAGAAAGCAACCATGTCAGTGTATTAATGCATTCAAGTAACATTCAAAATCAGCCAGGTGTGGTGGCATACTCTTTTAATCTCAGGAGGTAGAGGTGGGAGGATCACAGTGAGTTCGAGGCCAGCCTGGGACTACATAGTGAGTTCTAGTGAGCTAGAGTGAGACCCTACCTCGAAAAAACAAAACAAAACAAAACAAAACAAAAATTCTAAATTCTAACTGAGCTGAACCTTAAGTTACTTAACAAAGGTCAAAATCTTAAAGAACAGTTTGGAGCCTGAATGTGTGTGTTTATTATTTGTTTAATAATAAAAATATTTATTTAATAATAATAACGTAATAGTAAATATTTATTTATTTAGAGACAGAGTTTCATGTATCCCAGGCTGGCCTTGAACTTGCTATATAGTCCAAGGTGACTTTGACCTTCTGGTACTCCTGTGACTATTTCCCAACTGCTAAGATTACACGTGGTACTGGGGATCGAACACAGGGCTTTGTAAATGCTAGGCAAGCACTCTACCACTTGAGCTACATCACTAGCCATACAAAGCATTCTTTTTTTTGAAATGACAGAATTTTAGAAATACTAAACAAATTAGGAATTTCTTAGCCTCTGAAATGGGAGGAAGCAAGAAGGGAATGGATTTATAGTTATAAGATGACAATAGGAAGGATTGTTGTTTGAAAGGAATAATTTAGCATATTGACTGTGGTAGTTTATATAAGCATCTACAAACACGAAAAAATTGTGTATACCTAAGCATGTGATTGTGCACACTCTCTCTCACTCACACGATCGTAAATCAGGAGATCCGTACAAGTGAACCTGGGAAAATAAGATTAGATAATTAATTGGTGGTTTGTAGACCAGAACATCCTAAAAGCGAGTGAGCAAGGCTTCCATGGGCTTGTACTTTGGGGTCTTCTAAACACACTGGTGGAAGAAGAGGAAAAAATGAAATGACATTAGTGAGATGAGTCTTATCATTGTCAAAATCCTGGTGTCATACTATATCATTGCTTTGTAAAATCTATCATTGGGTGAAAATAAGTAAAAGTACATAAAATTTCTCCATATTTTTCCTATTTTAAAAAATTATAGCCGGGCGTGGTGGCACACGCCTTTAATCCCAGCACTCACTCGGGAGGCAAAAGTAGGAGGATCGCCGAGAGTTCGAGGCCACCCTGAGACTACATAGTTAATTCCAGGTCAGCCTAGACCAGAGTGAGACCCTACCTCAAAAAACCAAAAAAAAAAAAAAAAATTATGGCAAGACACAACATAAAATTTACCATATTAACTGTTGCTCAATGTACAGAAGTGTATTAAATACTATATGCTCAGTTTTACATGAACTCTGCAAAGAGTTGTGCCCTATGTATTTAATCGAAACAAAACTACATTTAATGAAAAATAAGATGTTAGAGAGTAACATTTGTGTCCCCCTAACATTCAAGTGTTGAAATCCTAAACTCTAATGTGATGGGATTAGGATCTGGCATTTAGTCATGAGGTGGTCATAAGCTGGTTCATGGGTCATGAGTGTTGAGCCCTCATGAATGAATGGAATTGACATCATTATGAAACCAACCTCAGAGAACATCCTTACTCCTGTCCTATGAGGAGGACACACTGAGAAAATGGCATTCTTTGAACCAGGTTGCAAGCCCCCATCTTGCAAGAAGCCCAAGTCGGCATCCTTTATTTATTTATTTTTTAATTTTTTGCCTTTTTCAAGGCAGGGTTTCACTCTAGCCCATGCTGACCTGGAACTCACTAGACAGTCCTAGTCTGACTTTGAACTCACAGCAATCCTTTTACCTCTGCCTCACAAGTGCTGGATTAAAGATGTGCACTACCATGCCTCTGGAATCTTTTTAAAATATTACTTTTTATTTACTTACAAAGGGGGGAGAGAGAGAATGTGGTGTGAACATACCAGGTTCTCTTGCTATTGCAAACAAACTTCAGATGCACAGCTTTATGTGGATGCTGGGGAATCAAACCTGGGCTGGCTGGCTTTGCAAGCCAGAGATTTTAATTGCTGAGCCACCTTCCCAGTTCAAAGCTGGCATCTTAACATTGGGAGTTCCAGCCTGCAGAACTGTGAGAAATGAATGTTTGCTGTTTGAACAGCCCAGGGAAGCCACTGTCATTTCTGTTACAGGAATGAGAATGAAGATACAGGGAAAAATTTGGTGAAGAGAAAAGGAACAAAATAGAAGGAAGAGATAAATGTTACAAAGAAACACATACATAGGGCTGGGGATTTAGCTTACTACTAAAGAGCTTCCCTAGCATGGGCAAGGTCTGGGTTTGATCCCTAGTACTACATGCGTGGGCGCACGCACACAGATGCACAAAACAGTAAACCCTGTGAAACTTCTTTTGGTTTTTAGGTACAAGGCATGATCAGTTAGTTTGCTTGAGCTTTTAAAACATTGTTGAAGATGTATGAACATGCCATAGGGAAGACTTAAGGCCATGTGCAAGGCAAAGAAGAAGATAAGTCATCTGTCCTCTCTCCAGAAAAGGGAAAGAGCTGAGAGGGAAGGAAGGGAACTGTGTGAATGATTGCTTCCTTCCTTTTTCTTAACTCGGGGCATGGCTGCAGCCCCTTTAGTGCTTGTTTTTCCTATTCTAGTATCAGGGCCTAGAGTATCTCAAGACAGCCAACATATTCCATAAACAATAATAGCAACGTGGAGACACTTTTTGTCTCTACCAATACAATATGGTAACATTGGTGCATTCCACATTCGCTCCACCTTTAAGGCTATCTGACCCTTTCTATGCTTTCGGGCAATCTTAGTCAGTAGGTTCATTTTTCCAGCTGCTTCTCTACTCTATGTCAAAGCTTCACTGTGGCCAGGAAGCCCCTTCTTCATCTTAGAACCTTTGGCTTCCAGCTCAAGCTTTACTCACATTATTTACACCTCTTACTTGCTTTCTGCCCAGACAAGTAGTTCTTACGCCATCAGGTCAAATGTGAGCTGCTACTTCCCAAGTCCCCGATTACTTTTCACCCAAAATTATTGGCCTGTGTCTTGTCGAGTCTTCAAATGTCTTCACTCTCAGTGGTTGTCCTATCCCCATTGTCTCCCAACATCTAGTTCTGGAATAAAGCCATCCTCCCACACGGCGAAGGCTTATTAGAAACCTGGTGGATGCGGACATTCACCTACCATTTCCTCTTCAACTAGATCCAACTGGGCCACATATTGTTCAGGTTAGTTTGCAGATGGGCCAGTGGCCCATCCTCAGTTTTCATCTTCTTTCACTAGAAATAGAGTTGAAGCTGGGAACACAGTGCTAAGTCAGTTAGAGACAGTCCCTGCCCTCATGGTGCTTACAGTCTCATATAGAATTTATGCAGGAAACATGCTTTTAATTTTTTTTTCCTCTCAAGACCTGGCCATGAAGCCCAAGCTGGCCTTGAACTGGTGATCTTTCTACTTCAGCTTCCTGAGTGCTGTGTTTCAGGCATGTGCTACCACGCCCAGCTAGGAGGCCTGTTTTAAGGATGGAGTAGGTTCATACTTCACTAATATCATTTGTGTACAAAATGCATTGTGTATGTGTGTGTGGGGGGTGGCTATGTGTGTCTTAGTGAGTGAGAAGCAAGGCTGAATGCAGATGGGAAAGCTTCCCAGCATGTGGTGAGGAGGAGATGGCGGTGAAGAAGCATGGGTGATAACTGTCTGAGTCTCTTTTGAGGAGTCGTAACGAACACGTGGGGTGATGGGTAGGTAGGATCAAGTCAGACTTTAGACACGAGGAATCTTCCTGTATGCTTGTAAGTTGAGAAATGAGCCAGGGGAGAGAGGAATGGGTAGATGCAGGGGAAAGAGGGAACTCCTACAGGATGTAAGGTCTTGAGAAGTTGGGGGAGGGGGAGTGTGGCCAGTTCACCCAGGGAGACATAGAGAGCAGAGGAGAGGGGTGCAACCCGGGCTGAGGAGGTAACTCAGTGTAGAATGCTTGGCCAGTGTGCACAAACAAGATCCCCACCATTGCAAAATAATAATTAAAAAATCAAGAGCAAGCCAGGCGTGGTGGCGCACGCCTTGAATCCCAGCACTCGGGGGAGGCAGAAGTGGGAGGATTGCCGAGAGTTCAAGGCCACCCTGAGACTACATAGTGAATTCCAGGTCAGCCTGGATCAGAGTGAGACCCTACCTCGAAAAACAAAAACAAAACAAAACAAAAAAAAAAATCAAGAGCAGAATCAGCTAATTTGGTAGTGTGATAGTAGGAAAGAAGATATCATTTATTTATTCAAGAGAGAGAGACAGAGAGAGAGAGAGAGAATGAGTGAGCCATTGCAAAGAACTCCAGACATATGCTCTATCTTGTGCATCTAGCTTTACATGGGTACTGGGGGATTGAGCCTGGATGCTTTGGCTTTATAGGCAAATGCCTTAATCACTAAGCCATCTCTTCAGCCAGAGAAGATATTTCCTTCTGAGGGTTTTAATAGTCTCAGTAAAACAAGAAGCAACAGTATCAGCTGAGCTGAAAAAAAGGAAAGAAGGTACTGAGGTATTGAAAATTTTGCTTGTCTTCTCTCTCCCTCCATCCCTCCTTCTACCCTCCCTCCCTTCTTCCCTCCCCCCTTCTCTCCCTCCCCTCTTTCTTTCTCTCTCCCCTTCCTTCCTTCCTTCCTTCCTTCCTTCCTTCCTTCCTTCCTTCCTTCCTTCCTTCCTTCCCTCCCCCTCCCTCTCCCTCCCTCCCTCCCTCCCTCCCTCCCTCCCTCCCTCCCTCCCTCCCTTCTTTCTTTCTTTCTTTCTTTCTTTCTTTCTTTCTTTCTTTCTTTCTTTCTTTCTTTCTTTCTTTCTTTCTTTCTTGTGAGACAAGGTCTCATGTAGCCCAGGCTGTATTCTAACTCTATTTGTTCTATCTGAGGATGACCTTGAATTCCTAATCCACCTGCCTTCACCTCCCAAGTACTGGGATCACAGGCATGCATGAGTTATGGGTGCTGGAGATCAACCCAGGGCTTCTTGCATGCTAGGCAAGCACTATATCTTTTTACATATTACAACATCCCGTGACTCTGCTTTTTAATTTAATTTATTAAATTTTTAATTATATTTGAGAGAGAAAGAGACAGAGGGGGGGCAGTTAGACAGAGAGAGAGAATGGGCACACCAGGGCCTTCAGCTGCTGCAAATGAATTCCAGAAAAATGCGCCACCTTGTGCATGTGGCTTACTTGGGTTCTGGGGAATTGAACCTTGGTCCTTTAGCTTTGCAGGCTAGTGCTTTAACTGCTAAGTCATCCTTTTAGCCCTAATTTTATTTTTTATGAGGCTTGGCCTGGCCCCAAAGTCTTGATCTTCCTGCTTCAGCCTCGGGGGCGCTGGGATACAGCATGAGCCACTACATCCAGCTTAAAGGTTTGAGGAGGCAGGGAAAGTCCAACAAACCTGTTGGACAGTAGGAGAGTGAGCTACAGTGATTGCTGAGCGGCACTAAGGGCCCATGGGAGGTCGTGGACATAAATTTACAGTAAGAATCATCATGGTTATAAGTGATCAAAACCTAGGTCATTGGGGAAAAAAATCCAAGAATTATTGGAACTTAGATACTAGAGGCAGTAAGTTGGAAAGAGAAAGATTAGTGATTGAGTGGAGATGCTGGAAATTGGGACTGGGTAGGTGGAACACCTAGTACTTTGACACCCCCCCCCCTGGTATTTCCAGCCTTCCAAAGCCTTCCCGGCTCAGATTTCTTTGGGGACTGATGTAAACAGGATTGTAAAGTTCTTATGGTTTCTTGACTGAAATCAAGGCTCAGCTGGTAATCATCATAGGATCTACACTTGGATCTACTGGTAAGGATCCAGTGATTCTAAGATGTTTGGATATATTTTTTAAATTTCTTGTTTATTTTTTTTTAATTTATTTATTTGAGAGCAACAGACACAGAGAGAAAGAGGCAGATAGATAGAGAATGAGTGCACCAGGGCTTCCAGCCATTGCAAATGAACTCCAGATGCATGTGACACTTTGTGCATCTGGCTTACGTGGGTACTGGGGAATCGAGCCTTGAACCGGGGTCCTTAGGCTTCACAGGCAAGTGCTTAACCACTAAGCCATCTCTCCAGGCCTCTATGTTTGGATGTTTTAAAAATATATTTATTCATTTATGCACGTGCATGTGTGCGTGTGTGTGTGTGCACACGTGCACACATGTGCTGCCAGATGCTTTTGCCACTTTTTCTGCATCAGGCTTTATGTGGGTATTAGAGAATTGAACCCCAGTCAGCAGTCTTTGCAAATGAGTGCCTCCAACCATTGAGCTATCTCCCCAGCCCCTTGTTTGGGTGTTTTACTTGCACCCATATAAAAGGAAAAAGAATATGCAAAAAGGAATAATCATCTCATGACTCTTGGTAAATGACATTATGAGACAAACACTGGTAAGGCGATGACCCTTTGGGGCTGGGGATGTAGCTCAGTTTATAGCTGAGTGCCTGCTTAGCATGCGGAAAGCCCTGGGTTTGATCCCAAGCACCTTATGAATAACATATGGTGGTACACACCTGTAATCCAGGGAATTGGTGGCAGGAGATTCAGAAGCTCAACCTACATGGTGAGTTCAAGGCCAGCCTGGGCTACATCAGACCTTGACCCTGAGGATGGGTCCCTCACTCATTTCCTGTGTTTTTGCATGCAGTCTTAAATTTCAACACAATCCCTGAACAGAAGGTAAGAGGAGATCCTCAACTGACCAAGGGACCCACAGTGGCATTTCAGTCTGGCTTTAGAAAATACAAAGGTTTGTGTTTTGGGCATATGTGAGTTATAGGCTAAGATTTGTGACATTTCCAGATGTTAATTTATGGGTCAAGAAATCATCATGGTTATAAGGGTCAAGAAAATGACTCAGCAGGTAAGAGTGTTCGCCTCAAGTAATTAGGACCTGATATTGATCTCTAGCACTTGTGTAAAAAGCAGAACATGTGCATCTGTATGTACACATGCATACACTATACATCTGTACATATACATGCATGCACTGTATATCTGCGCATACACATGCATACACTACACATTCACAGACCATGCACACAAACATAAAATAAAAGTGACTTCAATTGAATATGTATTCTTTTATTTTTCTTGTTTTTATCATTTTCTTAGTTTTATATTTATATCATATATTTTTAGATATCTGTATATAATGTATTTATAATATATATAGGTAGCTGTTACCTTCTCATTGCTGGGACAACACACTTGACCAGAGGCAGCATATGGAAGGAAAGGGTTTATTTCCAGCTTAAAGTTTTGAGGGGATCTTTTTATCATGGCAGGAAGAACATGGCAGGAATGGACAGCCAAATGTCACATTTTCATCACAGCAGGGAGGAAGTAGAGATGGTGAGCTAAGGGTGGCAAGTGGGGCCAAAGCCTGCCCCCAGCGACACACCTTCTCCAGTAAGGCTCCGCCTCCTAAAGGCTCCAGCAGCTGAGGCTTGAGCATCCACACACATGAGGCTATGGGTGACATTCCACATTCAAACCACCACAATGTCTTGGGAGCCCCTGGATCACTTTTGGGTTCTCTTGAGGGCAAAATAACATTTAATAATCCATCATACTTCCTTTTCTCTTCTCTGGGCCCAAACCCTATCAAGGGCAAACAGAAGAAACAGGAGAGATGGACTAGTTCCTTGTTATGGAGAAGGGTGTGGCATGTATTTCTCCTTCAGCGCCGGCTCTGAGAGCAAGGCCGGGTCCATCCCGTAGGGAGCTAAGACCACAGAGATCCCAGGTGGTTTTGCTGTCACTTTGAAACTGTGTGAGCTTTGCTACTTCATTAGACTCACTGCTGAGGGGAAACTGACGATGTATTGTGAAAGCCTCCATCCAGGGTTCCTGCTCCTCAGGAAATGGCAAGTTGGCAGGAGGTTACAGTGAGGGCATTTGATGCAGATTTTCATTTCTAAATTCTCTGAGGAATTTCCCAGGTCTGCCTGAGGTGTTTGTTTGGAACTCTGCCCTGTGTACAGGTTCAGCAGGGAGTAATTCCTCCTTGTTAATTTGAAATTTGCCAGCTGCATATTTCATCCATGAAAACCAAGTTCTAATCTCTGATGCTGATATAGAAAATGTGGCTGTAAATTCTGGTCTTAGATTATGATGGCATTATAAGATGCTCGCAAGTTTGAATTGGAATCTTTGGGAGTGAATTTTAGAAATAAAGAAGTAAATCTGCCTATGATAACAGAGCAGCTGGGCAGAAAATGAGAGCATACACTGCAGTTTGTAGAGCAAGAGCCTGCAACAACATTTTGAAACATTTGGTTCGTGTTCTGTCACACGTTCTCAAGAGTAGTTGTGTAATCGCTCACAAGATGTTGGCTGTGTTAGACAAACTTTATGTTAATGCTCTGTACTACATAAATGAGTCTACTTTTATGTGTTGGTGGTAAGGCAATGGTTCTGCTAAACAAACTCTTCTTTTTATCTTCTGAAACTTCTTCAGAATTGAGCTTTAACAAATCAAGACTCTCTTTCCATGATTGGAAAGGTTCAGAACAGACTCTGGAGCCAGGCTGTCACCTGACCCTGCCACTTGCCATTACTGGTTTTGACATCTGGGGCAAATTACCTAGCCTCTCTGTGTATCACTTTCTAAATTGTGAAATGGGGACAATAAAACTGTTATAGGATGTGCGCCACCTTGTGTCTGGCTTTATGTAGAAGCAAATGTCTTTAATCTCTGTGTCATTTCCCCAGCCCTTACTTTAATTTTTAAAAATAAAATGTATTTTTATTTATTGGGGGAGAAAGAAAGAAAAAGAGAGAAAGAGGGACAGAGAGAGAGAGAGAGAGAGAGAGAGAGAGAGAGAGAATGGGTGTACCAGGGCCTCTTGCCTCTGTGAACCAACTCCAGATATATGTGCCACTTTATGCATCTGGCTTTACATGGGTACTGGGGAATCGAACCCAGGCTGTCAGGCTTTGCAAGTAAGTGCCTTTAACCTCTGAGCCATCTCTCCAGCCTCCTTACTTTTATTTTATTTTATTTTTTTGAGGTAGGGTCTCACTCTAGCCCAGGCAGACCTGGAATTTACTATGTATGTAGTGTCAGGGTGGCCTCCAACTCAAGGTGATCCTCCTACCTCTGCCTCCCAAGTGCTGGAGTTAAAGGCGTGCACCACCATGTCCGACCTTATTTTTATTTTTGAGACATGGTCTCTGGTAGCCCAAACTTGCTACGTGGTTGAGGATAACTTACGACTTTAAATCCTCCTGCCTCTACCTTCTGAGTGATAGGAATTCAGGTGTGCACCACCATGATCAGTTTATGTGGTATTGGAGGTCAAACCCAGGGCTTCATGCATGCTAGGCAAGCACTTTACCAACTGAGCTGCATCCTCAACCCTGTTATAAGGTCTAATGAGCTAAATTTATAAAGTATGAAGGATGTGCTATGCTCTATATTAGGACTTTTACAAAAGAGACACATGGGCTAGAGAGATGGCTTAGTGGTTAAGGCACATGCCTGTGAAGCCTAAGGATCCAGGTTCGATTCTCCAGGTCCCACATAAGCCAGATGCACATGGTGGCACATGTATCTGCAGTTCGTTTGCAGTGGTTGGAGGCCCTGACACACCCGTTCTCTCTCTCTCCCTCTCCCCTCTCTCTGTCTCTAATAAATAAAAATAAAATTTTTTTAAAAGAAAAGAGACACATAATTTCTTTGTTTAATGTCAGGCAGGGTCTTTCAGTGAGGGGCCAGAGCAGAGCTAATATAGGACATTAGTGACAAACCGGTTATCATGAATTTGTTCAGTTATCTGTTTATCAACAGGACCTGGAGACATGCCACTAGGATGAGTCACTGTGTCAGAGTGGGTCCTTGTGTAGAGGAAGGGTGGTTCCTTGTGAGAGACACAGGCTCTGTCCATCAATCACTGGGACTCTGCTGTCAAACATGCCTTGTGCAATTAAGGTAAAGTGCATGTTTTAATGTCAGCTCTCTGTTTACAATTAATTTTGGAAAAAAGAATTGACTATCTGGTACACTTACTAAAATTGCAATAAAAAAGAAGAAGAAAAGAGTTGGCCAGACACTACCTCAGACCAAAAGGAAGCAGGTATCACAAGATAGTAAATACCGGAAACTGCGTATAGTCCTACATGGCGGAGGATCAGTGAAAGACTCTAGCCCCTTAGAAATCTAATAATATTTCCATTAGTGAAAACTGAGCTGGGTGTGGTGGTCCACACCCTATGATTCCAATTCTCTGGAGGCAGAGGCAGGAGGATTAGAAGTTGAAGACCAGCCTGGGCTACATAGGGAGATCCTGTCTCAAAAAAGTATAGCTTTCTGGTACAGTACTTGCTTAGCATGCACAAGGTCCTGGGTTCTACCATAAGCACAACAGAAGAAGGCGGAGGAGGAGAAAAAGAAGAAAAAAGGAAAGAAAAAGAGGAAGAGGAGGGAGAAAGAAAAGCTTAGGGTTGATGCCTTTGTTGTTATTGTTAGCTTTGTAAATACTAACACAATTCCTTATGATTTTTCATGACATTTCCTGAATCTAATTAAACATATCTATTTATTTATCTATTTATTTACTTGCAAGCAGAGAGAGGGCGAGAGAGAGTATAGGTGTGCTAGGGCCTCTTGCCACTGCAGACAAACTTCAGATGCATGCACTACTTTGTGCATCTGGCTTATGTGGGTACTGAGCAATCAAACTCAGGCCATCAGGCTTTGCAAGCAAGCACCTTTAACCACTTGAGGGAATTCTCAAGGCCCATATCTGAAAATTTTTTAAAGCCCACCACTGTGTAATATGTAAAGTTCTGGCAACAGGTAGAAGAGCCTGGTCATTGAGGACCTGAGTTCAAGGTAGGTGAACGGTTATTTGAATACTGGCCTTCCACTTATTACAAGGTCCCAGTTTGCTCACAGGGCGTACAGAGTTGTGTTCAAATGCACAGAATCTTTAGTGCCCTGCTTGGCAAAGAGTTACTGTTCAAGATGGTGGTTACTAATGTGGATCCTGCTGCCTGGAAACAGTCATATTTCATCAGTGTTTAAGGACAAGGCCAGCTGGGGATGTGGCTTAGTGGTAGAGCAATTATTTCACATGTACAAGGCCCCTGGGTTCAATCCCCAGCATTGCAAAAAAGACAAGGCTTTCACCTACTATATCTTTTCCCTTTAATTTTTTAAAAATTAATTATGGGCTGGAGAGATGGCTTAGCAGTTAAGGTGCTTGCCTGTGAAGTCTAAGGACCCAGGTTTGATTCCCCAGTACCTACGTAAGCCAGATGTACATGGTGGCCCATGCATTTGGAGTTTGTTTGCAGTGGCTACAGGCCCTGATGTGCCTGTTCTCTCTCTCTCTTTCTCAAATAAATAAATAAAAATAAAGTATGTTTTTAAAAAAATTTAAGGGCTGGAGAGATAGCTTAGTGGTTAAGGTGCATTCCTATGAAACCCAAGGACCCTGGTTTGATTCTCCAGGTCCCACATAAGCCAGATGCACATGGAGGCACATGCATCTGGAGTTCATTTGCAGTGGCTAGAGGCCCTGGCATACCCATTCTCACTCACTCTCTGTCTCCTTCTCTCTCTGTCTCTAATAAATAAAAAAAATTAAATCTTTAAAAAAATTTTAATTAATTACCTAATTTTGAAACAGGGTGTCACTATGTAGCCCAGGCTGGCCTGGAACTCACAATTACCTCAGCTTCCTGAATGCTGAGATGACAAGCATGCCACAACATGCTTGGCAGGCCATTTTATTTTGAAAAACCTGAAGATGGATTGATACATTTAAATGTTGGATTAAATATTCACGCCCAGTTCAAGTGTTCATGTCGTTGGTACTTGAAAGTAACAATAACCTGAGGCATGAATATTATGTAATTTGGGTCAAATGAAAACTCAAGGACTTAAACTAGACTGTCCTTAAGTCTAGGCTAACTCTAGTGTCTCTGGATTTTGTTCTTTCAGGGTATAATGGCTATCTGTATTCCCAACGCCCAGCTCAAATCTCTCATACAACTGGTGTTCAGTACATGGTGGTAAGTCATCAATGGGGAGGGTCACACAGCAATTCACTCATTCCATGACATTAGACTTTGTGAATGGCTATTTGGGTGGATTTCTCTATATATAGTATAATAGAAAGAGGCAAGAAGTAGTTTAGATTCTCTCAAAATGCAGGATTCTGGGTTGGAGAGATTGCTCAGTGGTTAGGGCACTTGCCTGCAAAGCCTAAGGACGGGAGTTCATTTCTTCAGTATCCACATAAAGCCAGATACACAAGGTGGAATATGTTTCTGGAGTTCCTTTGCAGTGGCCAGAGCCCTGGCTATGTCCATTGTCCTTTCTTCCTTCTTTCTTTCTTTCTTTCTTTCTTTCTTTCTTTCTTTCTTTCTTTCTTTCTTTCTTTCTTTCTTTCTTTCTTTCTTTCTTTCTTTCTCTTTCTTTCTTTCTTTCTTTCTTTCTTTCTTTTCCTTCCTTCCTTCCTTCCTTCCTTCCTTCCTTCCTTCCTTCCTTCCTTCCATCCATCCATCTGCTTTTTTTGTTCTGTTTTGTTTTTCAAGGTAGAGTCTCGCTCTAGCCCAGGCTGACCTGGAATTCACTATGTAGTCTCAGGTTGGCCTCGAACTCACGGTGATCCTCCCACCTCTGCCTCCCAAGAGCTGGGATTAAAGGTGTGTGTTACCACGCCCAGCTCTATGATAAATAAATAAATAAATATATTTAAAGTACAGGATTCCAATAACTCTCCAAATGATGATGATGATGATGATGATGATAATAATAATAATAATAATAATAATAATACATGCTTTAAGAAGCTTCTCCAGCTGGCTGTCTTGGCTGGCCCACACCTGTAATCCTTGCACTTGGGGTGGAGGGAGGCAGGAGGATCAGGAATTCAAGGCCAGACTCCACTTAGTGAATTTGAGACTAGCTTGGGCTACATGAAACCCTGCCTGAAAAGAAAAAACAAAACAAACAAAAACAACCCCAAAAACCCTCCTCATTTCCCTCTCCACTATATTACAGGCCAAGGATTACAGGACTTTAGGAAGACGTTTAGATGGAGGCCTGCATGGTCCCCTGCTTGAGGCCAGTGGCAGTCAGGCCTGGAAATCTGGCTTTGAAACCCCAGTTATTTCATGGTCATTTCACCTGCTATTTAACCTTTGAAAGAATTTCCTGTTAAGCATACTGGTATTTATTTCTTTTTATTTATTTATTTGAGGGTGTCATGTATCATCTGGAACTCGATCTGTAGACAAAGATGACCATGAACTCCTGAGCTTCCTGCTTCCAACCAACCTGGTTTATGGTACTGGGGCTTGAACCCAGGGCTCTGATGCATGCTAGGTTAGCACTGTACCAACTGAGCTACATCCCCAGCCCTCAAGTACAACTCTTTATGGGAGAACGGGTATAAACAGGAGTCTCAAAGTTGTGTTCTCAGGCCTGCGTTTAACTCTTGGAAGGTACAATTCAATTACCCTGCTCACCTGTCCTTTACATTGCTGGGACCTTGGGGGACCTTAGTGGAACTCTAGCACTGCTGCCCCGCCTCGTTATCCCTAGCAATTTATTTAGTTAGATAGGGAAATGGCAGGGCTGGACTGTTGGAGGGAAAGAGGCAAGAGTCCGCTGACGCTCACCATCAGGGTTTATCTTCAGATAACAGTGGGATTGGAGATTGGTGGTGGTGGAGGGGCACAGGGGCGTATGCGTGGGGGTGGGGTGAGGGAAGGCCGCGTTGTGGAGTGGGGCTTCTTTGAGGATTTAGAATTTTCCTGTCAAGATTCAGGATCCAAACAACGACAACAAACAGACAAGCAAGCAAGCAAACAAACAAACAAAAAAACCCCACCCAACTACCTCTTCCAGGGAGCCCTGGAAAGTTGCAAGGGACTAACTAGCAGGAGGCAGCCGGGTTCCAACAGCTCAGGCCGCTCATCTCTCATCTCCCTACCTACCGGGCACAGGGACTTCCAACCCGCCATCCCCCAACCTGGACACCCCGAGTTCGAGGCGCACCCGGAGCTCCTTCTCTCCAGAGGGAAACGCAGGCCGGACGAGCCTGCTCTCGGAGCTCATCCATCCAGCCCGTGGGGGAGGCCAAGGGGGAGGAGAGAGGAGGCTGGAGGCGGGAGGAGGAGGTGGAGGAGGAGTTTCTGGGCGGCCCGGAGCCCCCGGTGGGGACGCGGCCGAGGGACAGGCGCCCTTCCCCCCGCGCGCTGATTGCTGCGGCGTCCTGCCCGACCCCGCCCGCGCGCGCGTGTGCGAGGGAGGGAGAGCGCGAGCGAGCGGGCGGGCGGGCGAGAGGAGGGCGCGGGGCCGGCCCGATGGGGGGTCATCGAGGGGTTCGGGGACGCTGAGCGACACTTCTCCTCCGGCCCCCTGGCAGAGACAGAGAAGCCGATCGGGAGACGGGGTTGAGAAGTTGGGCTTGCTCTCCACTTTCCCTGCGCGCTCCCCGGCGCTCCCGGCAGGAGGTGAAAGTCCCCGGGGCCGCCGGGCTCCGGATGGCGTAGTTGCCGCCGCCGCGGCCCGAGCGCTGGGCGGGGACGCTTTTGCTTCCCTCCGCTGCCCTGCAGCCCGCGGAGCCCCGGGACCGTGTGCGTGGGACACGCCGCCTGCCAGGTACGTTGCAGACTCCGCCAACGCTGCACATGCCCAGCCGGAGCACCCCGGGGCCGGGTCGTGTGCGCTGCCACCTTCCCGGGCTGGCTGTCGCAGGGCGCTCGCGGCGTGGGTGTCCAGTGTCTGTCTCCCCGGGGAGGGCGGTGGGGTAGCACCGGCCGCGGGGACCCCCCAGGTTTAGGAGGGTGGCGTGGGTGCTCCCGGGTGGGACGATGCACACGCACACACGCATACACACTCTGCATGCTTCCTCCCCGCTGTCCCTCTCTTGTCCCCAGCCTGGTCACTTCCCTCCCGGCGCGCGTGACAGCGACGGTGGGTGGGAAAGGCTGGCCGTGGGTTTGCGCTCAACCGTGATGACAGGCACAGGCCGTGGGACTCGCGAACACCAATACTGCCAGCCTCGGGTCCCCATGGTGTCCCACGGTTCCCCAGCGGCCGCGCCCTCGCTCGCCCGCCCGCGCTGCAGCCCGGAGACCCCGCGGAGAGCCCTCATCCTCCTGCGCTCCAGGCTTCTTTGCAAAACTCTCTCAGGGTGTGTGCCCTTGGTTGGGACCGACTTGGGAACCTTGGACAGTTTACCAAAAGCATCTCCTTGCAGACTGGCTCTTATTATTAGCATCTGCCTCTGTTTCCAGCTCCCATGGTGCAGGGGACCAGCGTGTCCATCCTGCACTACGTTGGTTAAGTAGAGCCTGATGGATTTGGGGTCCGCAAGGACAGCCTGGGAGAAGAAACCAGCTCTGTTTCCTTAGCTGGGAGGAACCTTACTTGCCCAGAAGGTTCTTGCGAGGTTTGAAGGACTGTGTGTGCGTGTGTTGGCTATTAGGACAGAGCCTGGCACCACACAGGTGTCAGTGGCACTTGCTGCAGCCCTGCCCTGGAGAGAGACGGAGGTCTGGAGGCAGGGAAAGGAGTCATAGAGATGGAGAAGTGGGCATTTTAAAGTTTTATCCTTCTGCTAAGAAGTGAGGTGCTCGGGAGAAGTCTCCACACGCAGAAAATCATACCGAGACCTTGTACTATTCCCGGAATGGTACTTTTGCCCATAGACAGTTTACTTCAGTGAGAAATCGGTTGCTTCTTTTTGGTTAATATAATATTAACGTGTCTTGCGCTCCTACTTATGTGCCAGAGACTGTCTCTAAAAATACAGTCATACTTAAGCGACACACCAACTCTATGATTAAAAGCACTTTTATAAAACCCCATGTTATATAGGTCAGGCACTAGAGGCCAAATTACTTGTCCAGGGGGTCACACACAACTTTCTGCTCGTTTTAACTCCAAAGTGACATTTAGGTCACTCGTGGGAAAGCGACAAGTGCGGTAAGATCTGTGCCATTTGGTCCTGATCTCTGTCTCTTTCTCTCTCAGTGTTGCATTAATTAATTAATTGTGTGTGTGTGTGTGTGCACCTGTGGATGTCAGAGAAGTAGTTTGTGCTCCACCTTCTTTGAGACAGGGTCTCTTTCCCCTGCAGACAAATCTGGCCTGCAAACAGCTTTACATGGGTGCTGGAAATTGAACTCAAGCTGGCAGGCTTTGCAAGCAAGTGCCTCTAACTGCTGAGCCATGTCCCCAGCCCCTTGGTCCTCTCTTATCACCCAGCTTCCCATTGGTGTGAACACAGCATTTGAAACACAGATAAAATATCTGTGATTAATTTAGGTAATTGTACATATACTTTAGGGGAGGTGTCAAGTTCCAGCTCCTCGGAGCCTGGCTCTAAGTAATTATAAATAGAATGCTGATCTTTCTTCTTAATTCCTTTTATGATTTCTCCAGCCCTTGTTGATGGCTGTTACTGGGCTTCCTTAGGAAACAGCTTGACGTTGGCACAGGAGGTAGGGAAATCATTCTTACCCCCTCAAGGGCTATTAAAATGGAATTGATTTCATGCCATTGTGTTAGTTAGAGGATGTTGCCGTTTCTTGATGTTCTCTGCTTTTGGCTTTCTTTCTTCATTGTTTAGTGTCTCAAAGTTTCAGCTTTTTTTTTTTTTTTTTTTTTTTTTTTTTTGCCTTTCAGTTGGTGGAATTTAAATTTTCCTGTTGGGAGGGAATCTGACCATTATGTGACAGCTTTGCTGAACAATTGTTGATTCAGCTCATTAAAAAAAAAGTAAAAGATAAATCACCTGCTTAGTTTTGAACTCCAGCACTCCAAAGGCAATCTCCATGGGACTTATTACTATTCTTAATATTCACCAACAGGGGGCGCACGACACACGACTGGTGTCTCTTAGGCACATAAACCCGTTTGTAGGGTATTAAGCATACATCTCAGAAATCGGAAATGTTGTGGCTTTATCTAGAAAAATAACCGAGTTGCCTTTTGAGTTTGCAGTGGAGAACTGGATTTCATTTCAGCTGATTAAAGTACAAATGACCTTGAGGAGAGGGCCTGTACGTTAAATGTATAAGAACCCTAGGGTGGCTGTACAGATATTAAATCCAACACTTAGGGTCTCTCCTTCCTTCTAATTGGTTTCTTCAAAAGGTGGGCATGTAAAATTACTCTGTATCGTTTGAGTACTATTTCAGGTTATTTAGAAGTGGTATCTCAAAGAAATTCATCTATGAGACCTTTTGGAATGACTCTCATTTGTGTCATGTGGAAAATAAAGGATAAAATAAGCTTGCACCCAGGGAGGTTGGCACAACCAATACTAGCATTATAATCTGTCATTACCATTGCCCAAAAGCAAGCCAGTAAAATCTCATTAACCTCAAATTTCAATGCATTGCAATAATAATATTCTTCAAAGGTCTGTATTTTAATTCAGGTTGAATTCCCTTATCCAACATGCTCAGGAGCTGAAGTGGTTTGATTTTTGAAAAAAAAAAAAAAACTTGAAATATTTACTTTTCATAATGCGATTGTTTGAAGAGGTGACCCAATACACATTTTTTTTGTGTTTCATGTATACCTTTTAACGTAAAAGTGATCTTATATGGTATTTCTAGTGTATCTACATTTTGGACATCTGCTGGTCACATGAGGTCAGTGTGGAATTTTCCATTTGTGATGTCAACTAGTGCTGAAAAAGTTTTGGATTTTGGAGCTTTATGGATTTTGGAGTTTTGAATTAGGGATTATATTCCATTATATTCCATACTAATATACATATCTCTGCTGTGTCTGTGGCCGTCACACTTGTAATGTACATGTATAGACAATGTCTAGGAATTAACATGCTTGAAAAGTCAGTCAAAATGACTTTTTTTTTCCCCAAAAAGATTTTCAATGTATATTTCTCAGTCAGTTTCCTTTCTTGCTTCGTGCACAGTGTGTAGTATAGACTTAACTATACTTCCTTAACTAAATTAGAGTTGTCAAATGGACTCTATCTCAAAATAACTGAAATTCAGCCACTTCTTTCTAAATACCAGCATTACACTTACAGAGCAGCGTTTACTCTAGATCTCATTTGGTCTTCAACTCTCTGATGTACTTTATGTCTTCCACAAATGTTTGTCAACCTCCTACTGCCTAATGGGCTTTAGAGTTTAGCAAATTAGCAGCCAGATCCCCAGCTAGCAGGGGGCTGCAAAGGCTTAAGGATGCCTAGGGCTTTGTCATAGAAAGTCTTTTAGGATTGGCAAAATTGGTTTGCTTGAAGAAAACTACTGTCCTATTCTTTTTAAGACTCAAAGGAAAATCATTTCCTTTTGCATGCCAGCTTGGTTGTAGCTTGTAAAAGTCAGCCGAGGGAATTCAATGGTCCTTTTGGGTCACTGTTGACTTCTTTTGGTACTTTTGGTACCTAAGGGATCACCAATTATCTGGCATCAGAAATCTGTGAAAAGTTCTGCATTGATGTTTTAAGACAGACAGCAGGTAGAATTTAGGGAATGGTGGGTAAGTACTAACATTATTATGGTATTTTTTCTGGGTGATTTTCTTCTGTGGTCATTTTGAATTACTCTGTTTGTAAGAAGTGAAATGTATCTTTTTATTGCTCTTATGTGAAAACTTGTCATGGTCAGATTTATTAGTTAATAGAACAATCATTTATCCCATCCCAGCAGGTTTTTTTTTCTTTTTCTTTTTTGTGGTTTTTCAAGGTAGGGTCTCGCTCAAGCCCAGGCTGACCTGAAATTCACTAAATTCACTATGTAGTCTCATGGTGGCCTTGAACTCATGGCGATCCTCCTACCTCTGCCTCCCAAGAGCTGAGATTAAAGGTGTGCACCACCACACCCAGTCAGGTTTTTTTTTTTTTTTTTTTTTTTTTTTTTTTTGAGGCAGGGTCTCACTCTGGCTGAGGCTGACCTGTAATTCATCTATAGCTCAGGTTGGCTTCAAACTCATGGTGATCATCCCACCTTAGCCTCCTGAGTGCTGGATTATAGGCATGAGCCACCATACCAGGCTCCAACAGTTATTTTAACAGTAATTAAAAAAAAAAAACACACATTTATTTGCAAAGAGAGAGGCGGCGGGGTGGGGGGATGAGAATGGGCATACCAGGGCCTCTAGCCACTGCAAATGGACTCCAGAAGCATGTACCACTTTGTACATCTGACTTTATGTGGGTACTGGGGAATCAAATCCAGGTCCTTAGGCTTTGCAGGCAAGCTCTTTAATGGATGAGCCATATCTCCAGCCCTAACAATAATTTTTATTACCAGTTCAGTCAGCACAGTGAAGAACTTTCTTTATACTTTCAAACATTATTTTTTTTTAATTTAAAAAGGCTACTTTCTGAAATTTACGTAACTTAGTTGGAGAAATGTTTTTGGAGGTCTTTAACTTAAAAGCAGTCCTGTACTATCATAGGAATGTGGGTAACTTAGGAATGCAAGAATGATCTTAGGTCATATGAATAGTTAGCCTTTATTGTGTGTGTGTGTGTGTGTGTGTGTGTGTGTGTGTGTGTGTTGTTTGTGGTGCTGGGGATCAAACCCAGGGCCTGGTGTATGCTAGGCAAGCAGTCTGAGCTGCATCCCCAGACCCTGAAAACGAGCCTGAAAGGACTACCAGTAACAGATTCAGTGAGGGTGTCTGTGTCATTAGAAGAAAATGAAGTGTGCTGAGATCCATGCAGTACTTGCTCTCCATATCTTCAAAGTAACACTGGGGATGACAGCAGCGTTTCTTTGCAGCATTGCACAGAGCACATGCTGTTGCTAATTTGTTCAGTTTCTAGTCAAGCTGAAATAAATCAACACCACTTGGAAAATCTGAATAGAGAAGATCTGGGTTCATTTCCTGGGCTATGTCCATTTCTAGATCTTTTTATTTTGTTTTGTTTTATATCTTTTGAAATCACACTTTGCTTCTTTATTGACATGGAACTTTTTATCCCCCTGCTTGCAAAGTCCTTGCTTAAAATGAAACACAGATTTCCAAGCATTCTCCTTCTCTACCTTAGGCTCCAAGGACTTTTTCAAAACTTAAAATTATATATATCTCCAAGCAGAGAGAGAGATAGAAGAGAGACAGATAGAGAATGGGTGTGCCAGGGCCTCCAGCCACCGCAAAAGGACTCCAGATGCATGTGCCACTTTGTGCATCCGGCTTTTTACATGGTTACTGGAGAATCAAACCTGGGTTATTAGGCTTTGCAGGCAAGTGCTTTAACTGCTGAGTCATCTCTCCAGCCCTTTTTAAAACTTAAAAAAAATATTTTATTTTATTTTTATGTATTAGAGAGAGATAGAGAGAATGGGCGTGACAAGGCCTCTAACCACTGCAAAGGAACTCCAGATACATACCCTGCCATGTGCATCTGGCTTATGTGGGACCTGGGAATCAATCCTGGGTCCTTAGGTTTTGTAGGCAAGTACCTTAACCACAAAGCCATCTCCCCAGTCCCCTTTTCAAAACTTCTTATTGACAATTAAAAAAAATTATATTACTTCAATTAGTCAGGGTTCTCTAGAGGAACAGAACGGATAGAATGAATTGTATTAAAAGGGAATTTATTGGATTAGCTTACAACAGTCCAGCAATAGCAGGTTGCAAATCTGAGAGTCAAGGAACCCGGTAGCTGCTCAGTCCACGAGGCTGGAGGCCTCAGCAGTCCCAATCTGGCCCTGAAGGCCTGGAGGCTTCCTGGAGAGACGCTGCTGCTCTTCAGTCCACCCTGGTCTTCAGTCCACACTGGAAAGCAGCAAACACCAAGCAGCAAGTACCACGCGGCAAGCACCAAGCAGCAAGCACCCAGTGGCAAGCAGCGAGCAGCACCGGCAGCCAGGTGGGAGAGAGAAAGAGAGCCTTTCTTCCCAGAGCTTCTTTTTATCAACCAGCCCCCTCCCCCAAGAGGGGCCGCCCACTGTGGGGGAAGGGCTCACCCCTGGGGGAAGGATTCTTCCTTTAGTTAATCCTTCCTAGAGGCAGCCTCAGAGACACACTTATGAGGAATGTCTGTGGATTCCTAAACAAATCAAGTTGACACAAACTTAACTGTCACATTACTTTACTATTGAGAGCAGAGAGAGAGAGAGAATGGGTGTGCCAGGGTCTTTCAACTACGGTGAATGAACTCCAGATGCATATGCCCCCTTGTGGTGCGTGTGTGATGTTGCATGCTTGCATCATCACTTTGCATCTGGTTTGACAATTTTTATGTATGTACAAAAAGTATTTTGACCATAGTTCCATCATCTCTCTGGGTCTTTTCCTCACTCCCACACTCTTCTACTGCACCCTTCCTTCTCTTGTCATCCCAGTTAATACTTTAGATTTGATACAATATGGAGATGAATTCTGCCTGGGACAAATGTTTGGACTTTACTTTTTTTTTTTTGTTTGTTATTCTTCAGTTTTTCAGGCCACAATTGGACACCTAAATAGGCTGATAGCTACTTATCAGGAGTGGAGACCATATTTTTAAAAAGAGAGATATGGGGCTGCAGAGAGTTAAGGTTCTTGCCTGTGAAGCCTAAGAATGCATGCTCAAATCTCCAGGTCCCATGTAGCGAGACACAGTGATGCAAGCATGCAATGTTGCACATGCTCCACAAGGGGGCGCACACCCCTAGAATTCATTCACAGTGGCTGAAAGGCCCTGGCACACCCATTCATTCTCTCTCTCTCTCTGCCTCTTTCTCTTCTGTCTCTTACTCAAAAATAAAATAATAATAACAAAAAAAGAGAGAGATGGAAAGAGAACTCCAGAACCATGTTTTTGGGTCACCCTGAAACATCCTACAGCTGACATCTGGTTTAATATCTGGGGTATCTACCAGTGATTCCTTTATGTTGAAAGCTTCTTGCAGTCAGGCATGGGATGTGGAGGCAGGAGGATCAGGAGTTTAAGACTAGCCTCTACTACATAGTGCATTTGAGGCCAACCTGAGCTATATGACACCATGTCTCAACAAACAAATAAACAAACCCTTCTTCCAATCTGTTAAGAGAGCTTTAAGTGATATGTAGAGGCAAGCCAGGTTTGTTTTCTAGAATTTAACATCAGACGGTTGCCAGGGTGATCGTTTAGATTAAGTCTGAACTATTAGCTCTATGTTCACGTGAAGAAAAAGGATTGTGGTGGTTTGACTGTGGACTGTCCCCCATGGCCTCATGTGTTTGTGATGAAGTCTCATGCTTAACCCCCAGTTGATGGAGCCTTGCTGGAGGAGGTGTGTCACTGGCGGAAGGCCTCAGGGTGTGACAGCCCAGCTCTGCTTGGCTCACTCAGCTCACCCCCCCCCCCCACTGCCTCCCTGCTGATGTGGCAATGTGATGCCTGTCTTCTTTGGCCATTCTTTGCCCGCCATGATGAAACTGCCCCTTGAAACTATGAGCTAAAAATAAACTCTTTCCCACCATAAACAGCTTCTGGTTGGGTGTTTTGTCCCTGCAATGAGAAGGTAACTGACAAAGGGACTATCAAGAAGTGTCTACTCTCAGGCTGGAGAGATGGCTTAGTGGTTAAACGCTTGCCTGTGAAGCCCGAGGACCCTGGTTCAAGGCTCTATTCTCCAGGACCCACGTAAGCCAGATGCACAAGGGGGCATATGCATCTGGAGTTCATTTGCGTGCACATTCTCTCTCTCTCTGCCTGCCTATTTCTGTATCTCTCTCTCAAATAAATAAATAAAAATAAATAAAAAAATAAAATATTTAAAAGAAGTGTCTACTCTCCCTGCCTCTTGGGTCCTGGACTCGGTGAATGGTGCCTTCTGCATTGGTGTTTTATTGCACCCGGGAACACCTGCTTTTCTGTCCAACCAAACACATAACTCACTTCTCTGGTGTTCTGAAGGTCAGGCTTTTGTATAAAATTACAGATAGACCATTTGTGCCAACATATTTCAGTTGATTAGTCCCTGAACAAGTGATCTTCAGAGAATAGACATCATGGAAAACAGTTCTTGGGCTTTCCTTGATCAGGTCACCTTGGGACACAGTGTGCAGTTTCATAGATCTTTCATGAGAGAACTCCAAATGGGCCACGTGGAGGGTCTAGCAGGACTTTAGGTTTCTTTCTTTGCTGCTTTCTTAATGAAAACCCAATGAATACTTAATTCCACTTCTTGTGTGTGAAGAGTCCCCTTGGGCAGTTTTATCCTGTTAGCATTTTTAGTGATTTATGTGTTTTGACGGAATGATGTTGGTCCTTGGATGTAAAAATGCACTGGTGGCGGTTTGCAGATTTCATTTCATAATTATCTAACTGTGTAATGATTGCTGGATCAGAACACTGCCTTCCCCCTTCACACTTGGGAGGTTATTTGAGGTGAGATACTGATCACAAAGGCTTCTGCTCACATGAGCACCCTCCATGTTTTTGTGTGATCCTCGCACTGTTCTGAGCTCTCTCTTCTGTGGCTTCTTTTCTTTAAAACAAGGCATAGTCATAAAACAAACAAGGCATAGTTATAAACATGACACATTTCTTGGTGTCTGTAAAGAACAAGTGCCTCATGTTGTTATATTTGACTTTGTACAGTTGGCTTGCAAGTTTATAGTCAACGTGGAGGGAAAGCACCATTGACTCATTCCATTCAGCGTGCATTAGTTGTAAGGTCTTCCCTATGTGTGTGCGAGAAGTTTCTGATCTTCTAAATGGGCATGTTTACTATTTCTGGTCTGTCTCTTTCTGCCAAAGCATTTCTGAATAGACATTATTTTTGTTTGTTTTTTAAAAATAATTTTAGAGAGATTGTCACATGTCATGTAGCCAGACTATACCATATGAATCATGAAATACATATGTGTGCTAACCATGCATTTGGAGAAGAGACACCTGATACCTGTCTTTGTTTGTTTTTTAGAGTGAAAGATTTTTTTAAAAAAGACTTTACTGGGGCTGGAGAGATGGCTTAGTGGTGAAGATACTTGCCTGCAAAGCCTTAGGACCCAGGTCTGATTCTCCAGGTCCCACGTAAGCCAGATGCACAAGGTGGCACATGGGTCTGGAGTTTGTTTGCAGTGGCTAGAGACCCTGGCATGCCCTCTCTTCCTCCTCTGTCTCTCTCTCCCCTTCTCTGTCTCTAATAAATAAATAAAAGTTAAAAAATTTAAAAACATTTTATTAATTTATTTACTTAAGAGAGAGAATGAATGGGTGCACCAGGGCCTCTAGCCATTGCAAACAAATTCCAGATGCATGTGCCACCTTGTGCATCTGGCTTATGTGGGTACTGGGAAACTGAACCTGGGTGCTTAGGCTTTGCAGGCAAGTGCTTTAATGGCTGTGCCCCGTCTTTGTTTTTAATCCATCCTATCCACTATTAAGTACTATTGTACACAGTGAATTGATGCTTCATACTTTTGACAGGAGCCTGGGGAAGGATGACCTACGTGTTACATTTCACGCTTTGCTAAATTTATGCCCTTTTTCAGTTTGTGGTGACTTTATTTCATTGTTAGAGTATTTGTGCAAGGTTTTAATTTTTTTTTCAGTGTGTGGGCTATAAAAAAAAAAAAAGCGATTTCCTTTAAGAGTTTTACCAAATTCTTGAAACCACCTCCAGAAAGGGTTTCAAGGAAGATATCATCAAGTTGAGTAAAGCTTGAATAGGGTTGATTGAACTCAAAGCAAGATTCCACTCAGTTTAAATGGGTAGGGATGCTAGAGAAGGGAAGCAGGTGTCTGATTTATTAAGAGAAAGCTCATTTTTGCATCATAATAAGGGACGTTAGTGTTTTCTTCAGAACTGCTTTACATCTCATATGACATAGGTAAGAGCTTCTAGAAAGCCAGTTTTGCTAAGGTTGAGGTTCTGTGGTTGGCAATTCTTACAACCCCTAAGATCTTGTTTTCTAAAAGCCAGGAAAAAGCAGTCTGTTTCTAATTATGCATCACAAAAAAAAATCACGATACTAAACCATGAAAAATGATCATTTAGGAGCTGAGTTGCTTTCTTGTGGAGGGTAAAGGACTCAAGACCATAGCTGTACGGTTTTGAAAAATCCTCTAGTTTTTCTGCTGCCTTTCAGATTTTTCTCAAATGCTTTGCATTGGAAATTAGGGACGATTTCAGGGTGAAAGGATTTCACCTCTGGCTCCTCCACTTTTCTGAGAGCCCATAGGAGAATAGCTAGGCAGCTTCTGCTCATGCTAAGGGGCTCAGGGCTCAGGGAGCCACCTGGTGTGTTTGTGAACCCCTCTCACACCGGGAGCTTGTGCACTGGCGTTTTGCTTACACTCTCACTATGCTTTCAAGGGGGAAAGTCTCCACTGCTCAGCTTTGTTCTAGAAGCTGCGGGGGGGGGGGGACCCAGGGATGCAAAAATAAGAAGAAGGTAGAGGCAAGAAGTATAAGTACTTGGATGATGTGTGGGGAGAATATGCTCTCTCCTTCTCCCTCTCTCTCCCCTCTTTCTCTGTCTGTTAAACAGGGTCTCATGTTGCAAACTCGCTGTGTAGCCAAGGACATCTTACACTCCTCATCCTCCTGCCTCCACCTCCTGAGTGCTGGGATTACAGGCATTCACCATCATGCCCGATTTATACAGTATCAAACCCAGGGCATTGTGCATGCTAGGCAAACACTCTGCCAACTGAACCCAGCAGCTATTTTTCCTTTTTTTTCTGAGCGCCTACTGCTGGTTTCAGGATTAGTGGAGGAGACCACGATAGTAAGCAAGAAGCCTCCACTCCCAGCAAATCACCCCAGCAGATGGGAGTTCAGTTTCTCATGCTCACACCTCCACAGAGTGTGGAATAAGACTTCCCTGATGGTACAGGCTGTCCCACAACAGCCAGTCCTGTCAGGCCTGGTGCTGTCCTTTCTCCTTCCGTCCCATGCAGGTGGGCTCCCAGACCCACCACTCTGTGAGGATCCAAAGAAAAGTGCTAAGTGCAAAATTCCAACCCAGTCTTGACTGTCCTCTCCCTGATGCACGTGCTGTTTCCACACTCCTCTTTTCTCCACATTCTGGTGTGTGTGTGTGTATGCGTGTGTGCATGTGCGCGTGCGTGCATGTGCATATGTGTGTGTGGTTTTCCTGGTCTCTTGCTTTTTCCCTTGTGGTCCTGATCTCTCTGCAGTCTTCCTTTTCAGACCTCCATTTCTTATGTATTGGCCTTTGTATTGGTCTGCTTTCTGTTGCAATCATAAACTGCCCAAGACCGGGTGATTTATACAGAATAAAGGTTTGTTGAGCTCATTCTTCTGGAAGGCTGGGAAGCTCAAGATAGTGTATCTGACTGTGGTGAGGTATTTCTTGTTGGTAGGGGACCCTCTGCACAGTTCACCGACAGCATGGTAGGTTGGGGAGACAGGGCATCCCAGCTCAAGGTTCTCTTCCTTATAAAGCTCCCATTCCCTTGGATTAGGGAGCCACCCTTGTGACCTCATGTAACTTTAATGACCTTTCCCATGTCTCACTTCCCAACTACCATGGTTGGATTAAGTTCCGTCTTCTGGATACCTCACAATGGAGATTAAATTTCAACACGAATTTGTTAAGTGGATTTAGACATTCATGCTGTCCACGGAACTTTTATTCATTCCTTCTTTTCTCAGTCTCCATTTAGTCCCTGACATTTTCCAAAGCAGGGACCAGGACAGTCAGGTGAGAGGAGAATGAAAAGGGAACAAGAGATTTACATGTGTGTGTGTGGGTGTGTGTGTGTGTGTGTGGGGGAAGGGTTAGGCTCTTTTACATGGGCCAGACATCCAATTAGAACGAGCCTTGTCATCAGACTGAGGTGTGTAAGGGAGACACCTGGTAGGTTGGTGAACTCAAGAGGCTGACTTAGGAGGGGTCAGGTGTGCCAGGCCTGGGAACACTTGAAGATGCAGGAAACACTGCTGAGTGGTTGCTTGCAGCCATCTTGGCTGAGACTGGATCAGGTGCGGGTTCTCGTCCTGCCAGGACAGGCCAGGTGACATTCATGTTCTCCTTGGGCCTCTCTCCCTGGCTGCCTGCCTGTATAAAATGTTATCTTGCTCCTGTTCCTCCTTCCGTTTCAATGCCACCACACCAAGAACTTCAGGTCTATATTGCAAGCCCATCTTCTCAGCAGCCCATCGGTGGTATCACGTGGTGGCTCTGCATGTCTTCCACTAAAGAGAAAAGGCTTCTTTGAGCTTAGTTTTGGAAGTCCTCGTTCAGAATCGATGGAACCTTGTTGTGTAGGCCTGTTAGCACATCATGGTGGGAATGTATGACAGAGTAGAGCTATTCCACTCGTGCTAGGCTGTACCTGCCATCTTTCCTCTGCTTGCACCATGTACTCCAGCAGCCCAGATACACTCTGCCTCAGGGCCTTTGCATGCGCTGTGTTCTTTGTTTGGAATCCCCCCCACCGCCCAGTAGCTAACGTTCACTTCCAGTAGGTCCTTACTCAAAATAATGAAACAAACCAAAGGCTTACGTGCATGCTTCCTTTCCCCTTCTGTGCTTTCTTTTCTTACCATCTATATCTAATATACAGTTATATAGCGTGTTTAGAATCTGTCTCCGCAGACTAGAATGGAAGCTTCATGAGGGCAGGTTTTTTTTTTTTTTTTTTTTTTTTTTTGAGGGAGAGACACAGAAAGAGACAGAGAGAGAGGGAGAGGGAGAAGACAGATAGAGAATGGGCGCGCCAGCAGTCTCTCAGCTGCTGTAAACGAAATCCAGACGTGTGCGCCCCCTTGTGGGCAATTGTGGCATTGTGCCCTTGTGTCACTTTGCATCTGGCTAAACATGGGACCTGGAGATTGGAACCGGATTCTTAGGCTTAGCAGGCAGGTGCCTTAACCGCTAAGCCATCTCTCCAGCCCAGGAGTTTTTATATTTGGTTCCCTGCTGAATCCCTGTATCTAGACGAGTATGGAGCAGGTATGTGAGAAATCTTTGCTGGGATAACAAAAATGTGAGAAGAATCACGGTTTGACAGATTTCTGATAGTTCCAGTTACACACACTCAGGGCATTCCAAAGGGAAAGGGGAATCTATCCAGTCTGTCTTGAGAAGGAGAATCTGACTTCTTTCTTTTTGGTTTTTCGAGGTTGGGTCTCCCTCTGGTCCAGGCTGACCTGGAATTCACTATGGAGTCTCAGGCTGGCCTTGAACTCACCACAGTCCTCCCACCTCTGCCTCCCAAGTGCTGCGATTAAAGGCATGTGCCACCACACCTGGCTAGAATCTGCCTTTTAAAAGCCTCATTTAAGACTGGTTGGACTAGAACATTGATGTCTTTTTAATTATCTGATTTGGGGAAGTGACCATGGTTCGCCCCAGCCTTACAAGTGATTTGGGAGGATTCCCACATTACCTCCAACAGGCATGGGCTTGCTGTGGTCTCCCCCAGCCTGTGGTTTGCCCTTTAACCCATCCTGCTACATACAGAGATGAAAAGTAAACACAGCAGTAGAGGAAGGGGCTGGAGGAGAGGCTGTGTGGGGCAGAGAGGCAGAGCTTCCTTGTGGCCCTGACATCTACCCTTGGCTCTCAGCCCCTCCCATTAGCAGCTCAGGGAACCCCCTCCTCGATTGACCCTGCTTGGGGGTCATGCTCCAAGGAACAGTCTCCAGACTTCCAGGCCCCATGTCTCTCTTGAATTCTTTTTTGTTCTATTTTCTTTGAAATGTTCACTGTAAGAAGGGAAATTGGAGAAAGGACTTAAAAAATTTAGCTAGGTATGGTGGCACATGCTTTTAATCCCAGCACTTGGGAGGCAGAGGTAGGAGAATCGCTGTGATCGGTTCGAGGCCACCCTGAGACTACATAGTTAATTCCAGGTCAGCCTGGACCAGAGTGAGACCCTATCTGGAAACACAAAAAACAAAACAAACAAACAAAAAAATTAAATTACCATCTTAATTTTCTCTCCCATCTAAGTTTTTTTTTTTTTTTTTTTGGTTTTTCAAGGTAGGGTCTCACTATAGCTCAGGCTGACCTGGAATTCACTATGTAGTCTCAGGTTGGCCTCCAACTCACGGCGATCCTCCTACCTCTGCCTCCCGAGTGCTGGGATTAAAGGCGTGCACCACCACGCCCGGCCCATCTAAGTATTTTTAAAAAAATATTTATTTTAGTTGCAAGGGGAGAGAGAGAGAGAAAAAGAGAGTGACTGGACACACCAAGACCTCAAGCCACTGAAAATGAACTCTAGACACATGTGTCACCTTGTGCATCTGGTACTGGGGAGGTGAACCTGGGTCCTTAGGCTATATAGGCAAGCGCCCTAACCACTGAGCCATTTCTCTAGTCCCCCCCCCCATCTTGATTTTGTTTTGTTTTGTTTTGTTTTGTTTTGTTTTGAGGAGGGTCTCACTGTAGCCCAGACTGACCTGGAATTCGGTATGTAGTCTCAGGGTGGCCTCGAACTCACCGCAATCCTCCTACCTCTGCCTCTCAAGTGCTCCAATCTTGATTTTGAAGTGATGCTTCACCCTTCTCAAGGTAGAGGATTGTGTTTGAAGTTACAACTTGCTTCTGTCAGTGGTGCTTGCTAGGAATGAAGACTGGGGACTGGGGACATCAATGGCTTCCACTGAAGGGGCCAAGAAATTCCCTTCTGAAGATGTGCCAGGATTTTTGTGGTTGGCGGGGGAGGGGGAATGTGGGACGCAGAGTGTAATTTCTGTCAGTACCACAGCAGGGCTAGAGTAACTTGCCTCCTTCCTGTTCCTATGGAGATCACATCAGTGTGGACCTCACAGGGCTCTCCTCCTCCTCGTCTTTGGAGAGGAAGCCCAGCCAAGGAAGTCGAAGGCTTAGGAGGAAGTTATTGGCCATGGACAAAGCCAGCAGTATAATTTAACCTTGGGATTCAAGACTATCAAATTGGAAGTAAATTGTCCCGAGTGGAGCTGAGTTCTCAAGGACTAGTTAACAATAATTATTGGTGTCATTTCCTGGACAGTATACTAGGCATTAAGAGCTTAATATCTTGTTAATGTCGTTACTCGTCATAACAACCCCAGGAGGGAGATCAAGTCAACTGTACTTACAGAGCAGGCTCGGCTCGGGTGTTTGACTCAGCTGCTGGTAGTTACATTGCTTGGAAGGCGTGCAGCAGAGACTTGAGACTTGAACCCAGGTCATCAGCGTGTATGTGTCGGGCAGTGGGGGCAGAGGAGGCACACTTCCTTCTCCACTGTACTGTTGTCCACTTCTGGAATACATGGCGTGCTCTTGCCTCAAGGGCTTTGTGCTTGCTGTTCCCCCTGCCTGGGATGCTTCGCCTTTCAATATTTTTATTATTATTTATTTATTTGAGAAAGAGACACGTATAGAGAGAGGAAGAATGGGCGCGCCAGGGCCTCCAGCCACTGCAATGAATTCCGGATGCATGTGCCACCTTGTGCATCTGGCTTATGTGGATCCTGGGGAATTCCGGATGCATGTGCCACCTTGTGCATCTGGCTTATGTGGATCCTGGGGAATCAAACAGAGGTCCGTAGGCTTCGCAGGCAAGTGCCCCAACCGCTAAGCTGTCTCTCCAGCCCTAGATATTGTTATATCCTTGTCTCAGCTCTCCCTAACCAGCAACTCCGGTGGGAGGCCTTCCAAGACCCCCTGTCTAGAATAGCACCCCTCAGCCTGTCTTCAACATGCTTCATTTTTCTGTCATAGGATGCACCACTCTTGACTTACTTAATGGTTGTCTGTCCCTCACCCCCCCCCCCCCCGCTGGAAGGCAAACTCCATGAAAACAGAGATGTGTTTAGGTCGCTGCTCTGTGTTCACCGTAGGTGTTATGGCTTGTTGAGTGAATGCATACAATAAAACTGTGGATCAAATGCTGCCACTCTGATGTCAAAGTAAGTTGGCCCTGCTCATGATGAGTAATGTCACGAGAGCTTTTATCCTGTCTGTGCAGAGTCACATTGATTGTCACAGCAGCCGGTGATCTAGGAAAGCTTCCTCACCTGCGAGACAGTGAGGCTCCGTCCTGAGCCGAGCTTCCATCCTCTCTGTTTGACCTGCTGGAAGAGTCTCTGCTGATCTGCTGTGAACTGGAGCCTCCCTTCAGCTTCCCTTGAAAGCCCCAGTCTGATGGCGCTCTTACTTGCTTATCCCCTTTCTCCAACCTTCCTCCTCTTCCTCTTTCCTCTGGGCTCTGAAGCTTTCCCGTGTCCAGGGTTGGGGACCTGTATAGTCTTTTCCCACAGTCTTTCCTCGCCTGACTTTGAAAACCTCTGTCTACCTTCAGCATACGGACACTTCCCCTTTAGAGCTCTAATTATACTGTGGAATTCCGTGTTTGTGACTGTTTGTCTATTTCACCAAACTTGGGGTTGGGGAGGTGGCTCAGCAGTTAAAGATGCTTGCTTGTGAAGTCTGATGGCCTGGGTTTAGCACCCCCCAGCACCCATGTAAAGCCAGTTGGGCATTTGTTTGCAGTAGCAAGAGACCCTGGCGCACCTGTGAGTTCACACACACACACACACACACACACACACACACACACACACACAAATAAAAATAAACCAATTCCCTATTTCACCAGACTTTAAGGCCATAAAGGCAAAAGATCCCGTTTCCTGCTTGGCCTGCTATATTCCCATTGCCTGGTGCAGAGTAAGCAATAAAGATTTCTTGAAAGAAGAAATTCTTGCCTAAAGTAGCAAACGATACTGTTTTTACGAACATAAGCTGCACGAGGGCAGATTTTTTTTGTGGGGGGCGGGGGCTCTTCTGGCATTTCTGCATCTTTGGCGCCTTGGCTAGCCTCTGGCACACAGTAGCAGCAAATATTTGCTGACCATTGATTATGCTTGGACCTAATTCCAGAGATTTCTCATCCAAATCCAGGATGTTTTCTGTCTCTATTCCAAATCTATCTGGAAGTGGGGAATGGGAATGGCCTAGCTTGCTGGCGTGGAAGGAGATCTGGCGGACACTGCTGTTAGTAAAGGTGGCTTTCCTGTGTCTGTGTACGGGTCCTATAGGGTGTCCGCAATCACCAGACAAGCACCAGTATCTGGTCTGCATCCCGTACGCCCTCCTTCTTTTCAGGCTGCCAAGTTAGATGTTAATTGGTTTGATATCCGTGCTGCCTCCTTTCTGAATCCCCCCGAACAACACGTGGCACAGCCACGAGAACAATTCCCTTGTCAGCCTCGGCTTTACCATTTTTAGACCCAAATGTGTGTTTCTCAAAAAAAAAAAAAATCACTTAAATGGCTGACGAGAAACATTTTACTGATCTCTGACCATTTTCTTTATTTATATTTACTTATGTGTGTGTGCACTGATGTGCAGGCCTCATGCTCACGAGGGAGGAGGCCAGAGAACATTCTAAGCCCTCCCCTCCTTGCTTGTTCTTCAGCTTTATTTCCTTGAGACAGAGTCTCTCAGGAGCCTGGAGCAGGCCTAGGGTTTGCGTGTTGGGCATTGGACTCGGCTTCTCATGCTGAGCTGTCTTGCCAGTCTCATTTTATTTTTAAGCTACTAGTAGCTCGGGTGCTACTTACAATTTGAAATTAGGTAATGGTAATTTTTTTTTGTTTGTTTTTTCAAGATAGGTTCTTCCTACCTGACCTGGAATTCACTCTGTAGTCTCAGGGTGGCCTCAAACTCTTAGTGATTCTCTGTCTCCTGAGTGCTGGGAGTAAAGGTGTGCGCCAACCACACCCTGCTGATAATTTTTTAAAATTTTGACATAAGGTCTCATGTAGTCCAGGTTGGCCTTGTATTTGTCATGTGGCTTATATGCTCAGGATGACCTTGAACTTTGACTCTTCTGCCTCCATCTTCCAAGTGCTAGGACTACAGGCATGCACCGCCACACCAACTGAGCTACATCTCCAGCCCCCAAAATGACAAATTTTAAATTCCACTATCTGTTTCTCCTTAAGATCTTCAAGTCCATTGAATCCCTGTTTCTTACCGCACTGGGGGCAAATCAGCATCGTTGTTGGGTCAAGGCCCTGCACAGGTTTCTGTTGCACGTCTCCTTTGCATCTGTACAGAACGTTAGCAATGATTTGCGTAGAATGTGTGTGTTTGACTGCAGCAGTGGCAGGCTTCCCTTACAGACTGAATGCTGAAATGAGAACGGTGGCAAGTTTGTGGTGATAAGACTAACACGGGCCGGGAGAGTGGTGACCTTAGAACAAGATCTCATTTCTTTCTTTTCTTTGCTTTTTTTTTTTTTTTTTTTTTTTTTTTCAAGGTAGGGTCTTTGTTCTAGCTCAGGCTGACCTGGAATTCACTATGTAGTCTCAGGGTGGCCTCAAACTCACAGCCATCCTCCTACCTCTGCCTCTTGAATGCTGGGATTAAAGGCGTGTGTCACCACATCTGGCCTTGTGATTCATTTTTGATGTTGAATGATGTCATTTACGTAGACGAGGTATGCTAACCTGGGGTGGTTAGTAATTTTTCTTACTAGCACTTATCTTACCATTAGATATCCATTTTGTCACAAATTTCCTCTAAAAGCAAGACTTGCTCTTTAAAAAAAAATTAACAGTCCAGGGAATATTGCTCTCAACCAGTTCCTTTTGAACATTGATTGAAATCCATGGTGTTGTTAAAGATTCATTTGAGAAGATTCATTTTCAGCTAACCCTAGTGTCTTTCCCACATGTTCTGCTGGGTAACCAGGGAATGTGGGCAGCCTGCTCAGTTTTATGGCCTGAGAAGTAAATACGAAGCTTCTCTGAAATTGTTTTTTTGTTATATTTGTAGCACATTCTTATTTGTTTATCCACGATGCTCTCTTTCAGAATTTTCTTCTGTTAATTTGTGGCTATTACATGTTTCATACCCTTTGAATGGAACACATGGCTTTGAAATGTGGGCAACACGATCACTTACACTAGACCCCTAACTGTTCCTTCAGGATCCCAGTGGACTCATTTATATTTTCAAAGGCAGCGTATACTTCACGAAGTCCAAAGAGATTCAACGAGGTGAGAGAGCCAGGCCTAGTGTCCCTGGTCTTTTGCAAAAACGAATGTGACAGAACCTCACAGAAGAGAAAGGTTTGTGTTTCCTGGTTTTATGTCAGAGCTCCAGCTTTTGGGAAACCTGCCTTCATCCAGCATTCTCCCAATGAAGGAATGGACCCCTAAGTCATGTGTTAAGGCTCTGATGTGTACTAGTCTTGGCCCAAACTGGAGCTCAGCCGAGTGGGAACCACACACTTCCTTTTTGGTTCTCCTCTGCCTTAGGATCCTGTCACCACACTGGGAAGATTAGACAAAATCCCTCTGCAGTTTATTGTTTTTTTTTTATTTTTTTTAACAAGTTACATTATGGAGGGACTTTTAAGCTAGAAGAGGAAAACCTCCCTCTTCGTAACTGTAATGTGGAGTTGCAACTTGTCCTGGACTTCCTTGGAGATGTTTTAAGATCCGGTGTAAACTTGCTGTGGTTTGCCTTTGGGCATCAAACTGTTTAGCTTGGCTCTTTTATATGTGTAAGTGCTGAATTTTAATAATTGCCCAATATTCTTGTCAGCAATTTGCAGTCTGTATTTTTAATAGGACCGTTTGCCTTTCTTTCCACGGGTTTGTTTGGACCTGGTTTAAGCTCCGGTATTAACACACACAGCCCCACAGACCCTCTGTAGATGTGGGCAGGGGTGACACCAGCTCATTAAATGTTTCCACAAGCCCATGCTGCCTGTGGTTATTTGCCCCATAAAAGCCCTCTGGGAGGCCACCTCCTGAGGGTTTGCTCTGTACATATAGCTTTTAGCATTTGCTGAAATGCTGTTCGCATATTGTTTTGGAGAAGGGTCTCTATCAAGTCACTCTGGGCATCTAATTTTTTTAACCTTTAGGCTTTGCTGTATGTATGTATGTATGTATGTATGTATGTATGTATGTATGTATGTATGTATGGTTTTTGAAGACAGGGTCTTATGTAGCCCTGGATGGCCTGGTACTCATTATGTAGCCAAGGTTGCCCTTGAAGTGGTAACAATCCTCTTTTTAAAATATTTCTATGTATTTATTTGCCATGAGAGAGAGAGGGAGGGAGAGAGAGACTGAGAATGGACACACTAGGACCTCTAGCTGCTACAAACAAATTCCCGATGCGTGTGCCACTTTGTGCATCTGACTCTACATGGGTTCTGGGGAATTGAACTGGGGTTGTTAGTCATTGCAGGTAAGTGCCTTAACAGCGGAGCTATCTCTCCAGCCCTGTAAATCTAATTTTTTAAAAATATTTTTTAAATTTTATTTTATTTGACAGAGAAAGGTGCGGGGGGCGGAGAGAGGGACAGAGAGAAAGAGAATGGCCAGGCCAGGGCTTCCAGCCACTGCAAACGAACTCCAGATGCATGTGTCCCTTGTGCATCTGCTAACATGGGTCCTGGGGAATTGAACCTGGGTCCTTTGACTTCGCAGGCGAACGCCTTAACCGCTAAGTTGTCCCTCCAGCCCTAATTTCATTTTTGAAGGGGAAAATACACAAAGTTCTCCTTGCTGCTGTTTCATCTTGATGTTAACAGAGGTGCTGTGGCATGATGGTGACAGAAATGTTGGACTTCAGGGGGTGGTGGAAGTCAGTTTCATGGCTTCTGAATCAATGTTGAATCTTGTTGTCTTTTTAAATTAAAAAAAAATATAGATAGATAGATTTATTTGTGAGGAGGGGGGAAGGGAAGGGAGTAAGTATGGACACACTAGGATGTCCTGCCACTGCAAACAAATTTCAGACACGTGTGCCATTTGTGCAACTGGCTTTACGTTGGTACTGGGGAATTGAACCTGGGATGGCAGGCTTTGCAAGCAAGCACCTTTAACTACTGAGCCATCTCCCCAGTCCCTTTGTTAGCTTTTAAAAAATTATTTATTTATTTGAGAATGACAGAGAGAGAGAGAGAGAGAGAGAGAGAGAGAGAGAGAGAGAATGAATGGGTGCAGCAGGGCCTCCAGCTACTGCAAATGAACTCCAGCTGCATGTGCCACTTTGTGCAACTGGATTACGTGGGTACTGGGGAATCAAGCCTTGAACTGGGATCCTTAGGCTTCACAGGCAAGCACTTAACCACTAAGCCATCTCTCAAGCTCCACCCCTTGTTAGCTTTTGAGACCAGACCACTGTGTCACAAGCTTCCTTGGCAACTTTCTTCTGTTCGTGATTCAGCTCTTTAGCTTATCTTTTTTGTCTGTTTGTAATGTTTGTTTTGCAATGAAACAAAACTTGTTTGATGGTATCTAAGAATTACATAAATGACCACACCCTTATTTTTCCAGCTTATCAGTATACAGAACTTAAAGAGAATTAAGAAATAGCAATAAGAGTAGCTGACTTTTTTATATTGATTGCTTATTATGTGTTCTATTGTGTGTGCGTGTATCTACAAGTTAATTCAATCCTTAAAACCATGATATCGTATCATATGATGTGGGCTTGACTCTGTTATATTACTTCTGGTATTATTCTTGGGGCTTGGGACTCTTCTTTAACCATAAAATCTTGCCAAATGCTTCTAATTTAAAAACCATTTAAATATCTTTAGCATGATATTTAGCATGACAATTAAAATAAAGGGTTACAGGTTCGATTCCCCAGGACCCACATAAGCCAGATGCATAAGGTGGCGCATGCTTCTGGAGTTCATTTGCAGCAGCTGAAGGCCCTGGCATGCCCATTCTCTCTCTTTCTCTCTCTTTCTGCCTCTTTCTCTCTCTCTCTCTCTCTCTCTGCCTCTTTCTCTCTCAAATATAAATAAAAATAAAATACTAAAAATATTAAAAATAAAGGATTAACATTGCACGTATTAATCATACAAAGTAATGGGTTTCATTTTGCCGTGCTTACATAGAACATTCTTTGGTTATAATCAGCCTCCTACAAGTCTATTTTTTTTTTTTTTAATTGAGTCATTGGTCCTGAAGAGTAAGCTGGTTTGTAATCCTAGCACTTGGGGACCTGAAGCAGGAGGATTTGGAGTTTGAGCCTGGGTTACATAGTGAGACCCTGTCTCAAAAAAAGAAAAATAGGGCTGGAGAGATGGTTTAGCGATTAAGGTGCTTGCCTGCAAAGCCTAAGAATGCTTGTTCGAATCTCCAGGTCCCACGTTTAGCCAGGCACAAAGGTGACGCGAGCGCGCAATAGCACAAGGGGGTGCACATGTCTGGAGTTCGTTCACAGTGGCTGAGAAGCCCTGGTGTGCCCATTCTCTCTCTGCCTCTTCCTATCACTCTCTCAAATTAAAAAAAAGAAAAAGAAAAATAGTAATTGGCTTAATCTCTTTCATTTGGTAGATTGCAGAGTGAATTTACAGCCAGGTAGAATTAAAAAAAAATTTATTAAGGGAGAGAAAGAGGGCAAAGGGGCACTCCAGGGCCTCTTGCCACTACAAAGAAATTCTAGGCAAATGTGCCACTTTGTGAATCTGGCTTTATGTGGGTACTGGGGAATCAAACCCAAGTGTTAGGCTTTGCAAGCAAGGATCTTTAACTGCTGAGCCATCTTTCCAGCCAACGCCCTGGCAGATTTTTAACTACTACCATAACCCATGTTCTAGTTATTCCAGGTTTTCCCAGCCCCTGACTTTTAATCACTATATTGAGATCTAACTACATCGCCTCCTATATATACATAATAATTGAATTTTAAGGCCTATGTAAGAAACTATTGAAGTGTAAACTTTATTGTCATTATTCTGGCACATGCTACAAAACCCATAACCTGTTCCTTTCTACCCATCTTCTAAGTTCCCCTTTGCTCATAGCCATGTAGCACCAGAGCTGTGAGGAGCCATTTTCACCATTCTCCTCTTAACTCTTGGCATGACGTGGAAAGGCCATATAATTAAAAAACTTATTTTGCTGTTTTTAAAAAAATCTTTTGCACAATAGCTACATGAAAACTAGAGGGTGGGTTCTATGGAGGGTGTTCCCTGGGTGAGGTATGAAGGCTGCAGTCCCCAGCTGTTGGAGACAGTGCCTGGAAACTGTACCATCTTTGCCTTACTCCAAAGGCTTACACCAAGAAGGGTGTTCACATTTTTATGCGCTTGGATAACCTTATGCTGATAGAAAGACTATGCTGCCTAGACTGCAGTAGGTGCTTGGTACACAATGAACATTAAGTGAATGGAACAAGTTATGTGAGTTGTGCCAGGCTCAGGAATACAGGGCTGGGAAGTAGACTCTGGGGTGCCTCTCTGGGACAACTGTGAGGGCCATGAGAGACATGCATAAGAAGCCGACCACAGTCAGGTTCTCATTCAGAACCTGGCTTGAGAGAGGCATGGCGACATACGGCTGTAATCCCGGCTCTCGGAAGGCTAAGGCAGGAGAGCTGAGAGTTCAAGACTAGCCTAGGCTACAAAGCAAGAACCTGTCTCGAAATAGCTAGCTAGAGATCTGTGTGGGAACGGGTTAGAAGCACCATTGTGGAGCATGGAGCTTACCGTCAGGCTCACCCAGTGAGTGCAGTGCCGCAGAAGACTTTCTCTTAGTTCAATGTTGGCCAACACTTGAAATAAGAGAGCTTTGCCTTTCTGTGGTTCTTTGTTTTGTTTTTTTTTCCAGATTGATTCTCAGTGTAATTCAATTTGATCTTTGTGATAACCCTGTCATTATGACATTAGGTTGAGTCTCTGATCAGGGCTGTTTCTGTTTGCCTGTTGGCACTATGAACTGCAAGTATCAAATGTCACTGATTACTTTAGTGCTGTGATATATTTACAGCTGGAGACGTTACAGGTGTACCTCAAGTTTGCCCTATAGTCCCCAAAATTCTATATAAACCCAAAGTTCTAGCTGGGTATGTTGATATATGATACCAGGTACTTAGGGAAACTGAGGTAGGAGGAGCTTTTGAACCAAGGAGTTCAGGACCAGCCTGGGCAATATAGTGAAACCTTGTCTTAAAGCAACAAATGAGGGGCTGCAGAGATGTGGCTCACTGGTTAAAGGCACTTGCTTGCAAAGCCTAATGGCTTGGGTTTGATTCCTCAGTACCCACATAAAGCTACAGGCACAAAGTGGTACATGTGTCTGGAATTTGTTTGCAGGGGCAGGAAGCCCTGGTGTACCCATACTCTCTGTTTGCCCCCCTCTCAAATAAATGAATAAAAATATTTTTAAAAATAACAACCAATGACACTCTCCAACCACCAAAGATTTAAAATGTCAACTATATGCATGTCACTTCCAAAAGCATTTGCTATAAAAGTCTTATTTAGGTAACCACCACCCCAACTCAAATTTGCTTTTGTCATGCTATTCTGGTATTTTTCAAGTCAAATTTCTACTCTTAAATACTTTTCAGTAACCCTCAATTTAACTTCAATGTGTGATTGTTTGCAAAATTTCCACATTGTTTTCTTATTGATTTTTTTTTTTTTTTACAGGCAATTTGAAAATTGAAACGAGGGATTTTTCAGGCTACTTCTAACTTGTGAGTGCAACTGTGATCGGAAAAACCAAGAGGATAAGGTGACCAGAGGGGACTCACTATTGGAGAAATAAAAATGCCATCCCACTATGTGATTGTCATGTTTGCCCTGCTGAGTTCCTGTCTGGCTACTGCAGGTAAAGCTGTGCATTACAAATTGTATGCCCGTTATTTTCTCATTGATACATTTTTTCCCCGCTCATGCTCTTCAGGCTAGAAGAATTTAGGCCAGAGGATGTTTGTGTAAAACTTGAATATTTATGTTCTTTAGGTAAATGCGAGATTTGTCTACTGTACAGATACATCATCTATTTGTGTTATATTTTACTAGGCTGATGCTAGGTCCTCTTTTTTTTTTTTTTGTTTTTTCAAGGTAGGGTCTCACTCTAGCCCAGGTTGACCTGGAATTCACTCTGTAGTCTCAGGGTGGTCTCAAACTCACGGTGACCCTCCTACCTCTGCCTCCCAAGTGCTGGGATTAAAGGTGTGTGCCACCATGCCTGGCTCTTCTTTTTTCTTTTTTCTTTTTATTTGAGAGAGACAGAGAGAGAATGGGCGTTCCAGGGCCTCTCAGCTGCTAAACGTGGGATCTGGAGATTTGAACAAACGTTCTTAGGCTTTTCAGGCAGGCAGGCGCCTTAACCGCTAAGCCATCTCTCCAGCCCAGGTCCTCTTGTATGAATGACACAGATATCCAGCCAACCCCAGGTGATGTAGGCAGAGAACAAGTGGGCTAGTGATTAATCCCACTTGGTTTTGTTCTAGTCATAGATTAGAATAAGAATCCCAAGAGCCTTTTTATTCTTTTCTTTATCAGAAAATAAACAGATCTAGATAAAGCTGATACTCTCATGATGGCCTTTCTTGGAAGGTGTTTCATTGTGTATATTTCAGAAGTATTAATACGTTATTTATTTATTTACTGAGCCTAGGGTCTCATATTGTAGACCAGGCTGGCTTTGAATTTGTAATCCTGCCTCAGCTGCCAGGATTTCAGGTAAGAAGTAACTGTTTAAAAAGTAGCAGAAGGGGTTGAGATCTGTAGTTCAGTGGTAAGGTGCTGGCTTAGCATGCATAAGGCCCTGAGTTTCATCCCTAATATTGGGGGAGGAAAAAAAAGCAGAGAAATGCCTTGTGTTTCCTAGAGCCCACGGGAGGACAGGGCTGTAACTCAGAGGGGCCGATGACTTGGTTAGAGTGCTACTGCTGAAGTCAGTACCCCTCCCCCACATTAACCTCTTAGTGTTCTGTGCCAAGGTTATTGAATAAATTTGGAAGCTTAATTTGTTTTATTCTGTTGTCACGTGCTTTGTGCCTGTTCTGTGATGGACTGCTTGAGAGTAATTTGTGAGATGAGTTCTGGAAAATGGCAGGAAACAAGAGTGACCTGAAAAATGACCAGCCTCTTGATGTTGGCTATTGACCTGTACATCCACACCAGAGGGAGCGTGGTGATCGTTTATGGAGTAGGTGCTACAGCCAGTCCCAGGGCTCAGCAATTAAGAGACTATAAAAATGATCAAGGGTATTTTTATTTAATGAGCTCGTACAATCACAACTCGAGGGCATATTTTGCTAATTTATATGGCATGAGATGTGGAGATGTGTAGGTAATTTGTGCGCTGTCATATAGCCAGGAAATGGATGAACCACGTTTCACATGGATGCTTTTTAAACCTGTGTGGTGGACACAAGAGACCATCCTGCTATGAAGGCTCTGGAGACTCAAACCAGGGCCTGCTTGCAGACACAGATGAGGAAACGTCAGCCGGCAGAAACTGGCGTATGAGACTGGAGGGCAGAACGTGTCCCCTCCTTGTAAATATGTAGAAAGAAGGAAAGTTGTTAGGTTTGGGTTTCTTTTTCTTCTTCTTTTCTTTTTGGATGCCAGTGTGTGAACTTCAGCTGCCCATTCTCTGTGCGACTTCATCAGCAGTTTCACTTTGTGTCATGACTGAAGTCATTTGCCTTTTAGCATGTACATTAAAATGGATCCTAACCTGAAAGTGGAGAGAGAGAGACAGAGAGATTATTTGCTTTGGTGACAAGGGGTAGAACCATGGCTGGTAGGTTGAGGCAGGATTTTCTGCTTTCATTAATGTCTGGATCAGACAGAAAAGACACAACTTAAGGGGGTGCTTTGTGGGAAAGTGGCATGGGGGATGGCTCTGTGCAGCCTTGAAAGTTGTGAATCAGTTTTAGTTTTGATGAAGATCTTCCTTTCCCTTTTTGGCCCCTGGATGAGTATATATGGTTTCGTACATACCCAAATCTTTGCAGAGGCAGAAGGGACACACATTTTATAAAGTCACACATTTTAAAGCCACACACTTTACAGTCACACATTTTATCAAGCATATGGAAACTAATATCACAGAGTCGGGGTGCCTTTTAAGTGTAGAAGCTTTTCGGTTGGTGTTTTACACAACCTGGGGTCCAAATGAAGGCGGAGGAAAGCTCAGTCTAACATATGCCAATATCTGATAACTTTCTGTGTAGGCTCACCAGATACTTTTTGGAACATTCTGGCTGAGTTCCAGAGATACTAGTAATGAATATTTATAGAGCAATTATAGTGCACCAGGCCCCATTCAAAGTGTCGCTCATATATTACCTCATTTCATATCCAGAACTACCTTAAGGAGTGTGAATACTCTGAATATCTCCAGCTTATCAATGAGGAAACTGAAATATAGAAAGGTTAATTTCCTCAAGATCTTATAGCTAATAAGTGACAGATTTGTCCATAAACTATGGTAGTTTTTGTTAAGTCTATAAGTTTCTAAATTATGGGAGATTTTAATTTTTTTATTTTTGCTTCACTCCACTAGCTCTGGCTTCTGGGACATTGCTAAGTGTAAACATGCTCTGAAGAATCCTTGTCTTGTTTCCAGTTTTTTAGACAATGTTGCACCATCATCAAGTGTGGTGGTCATTGTAGTTTTCTTATAGATATCTCCTTGATTCATCCTCATTCCCTATATCTCTCTCTTCTTTCTCTCTCTCTCTTCCCTTTTCTTTAGTCATAGGGCCTCATGCATTCTAGGCAAATAAATGCTCTACCACTGAGCTGCACTACCCTTACATTTCTGCATTATGAAACTATCGATCTGAAGGGTATTTGTTTTGGAAGAGTGATAATGGATTCTTTTTGAGCCATCTATGCCCTCTTTTAAAAACATTTTTATTTATTTATTTGCAAGCACAGATAGAGAGATAGGAAGAGGGGGAGAGGACAGAATGGTGACACTGGGGCCTCCAGCTGCTGCAAACAAACTCCACATGCATGCACCACTGTGCATCTGGCTTTACATGGGTACTGGGGAATTGAACCCAGGTTGTTAGGGTTTGCAGGCAAGCTTGAGCCATGTCTACAGCCCTGCCCACATTTTTAGTGGATAATCATTGTGCAAAGCATCTGTGTCTTCCTAGAAGATGAAGGGAGTCACTGTCATCAAGGCCCTGCTGAAGGCAGGCCGGACGGTCCTTGGCAGAAACACACAGAGAAATGTACAATTTATCCCTTCTTTGGAATTGCTTGTACTTCAGTTTGATCGGCAAAATACAACCATATGACAAAGTAAGCAGAGTGGGGTGTGGTTGTGCACGCCTGTAACCCCAGCACTTGGGAGGTGGAGGCAAGAGGATCAGGAGTTCAAGGTCATCCTTGGCTATAGTAAGTTCCAGGTCAGCCTTGTCTATACAAGACCCTTTCTTACCTGCTCTCCAAAGGAGCCCAAACACGACAAAGACCAAAACAATAACAAAAAATAGCAGCAACCCCCACCCCCAAAGGTCAATGTCCGGTTACTGCCATATAGAACCTCCGAAGACCGGCGGCAAGGGTCTCTGATGGGAAGCCCTTATGGGCTAGGGTAGCCAGGAAGGGCTTGGGAGCAATTTTGTCCTGAAGGCGGAATTGGATCCAGGAAGACACTGGGTTGACCAGTTGAGAGAATGAGGGCTTACACAGTATGTGGCACTCAGGGGAGTCTTTTTCTTTTTCCTTTTCCTTCTTTTCTTTTCATTTTTTTTTAATGAGAGAGAGAGATTGTGAGAGAGAATGGTATGCCGGGGCCTCCAGCCACTGCAATCAAACACCAGACATGTGCGCCATCTTGTGCACATGCACAACCTTGCATGCTTGTGTCACCTTGTGAATCTGGCTTATGTGGGATCTGGAGAGTTGAACATGGGTCTTTAGGCTTTACAGACAAGAGTCCTAACTGCTAAGCCATCTCTCCAGCCCTTGTTTTTTTTTTTTTGTGTGTGTGTGTGTGTGTGTGTGTGTGTGAGTGAATGTATCTGAGTGTACATGTGGATGTGTATAATGAGTGTATATGTGTGTACATGTGCCACTGTATACATGTGGAGGTCTAAGGACAACCTTAGGGGGTTTGCTCTCTCCCTCCACTCTGCTTGAGACAGGGTCTCCCTGTTTCTTTTGTTTTTGCTGCTTTGCTTCCTGTGTGCCAGTCTAGCTGGCCCACGAGCTTCTAGATTCTTCAGGCTCTGCCTCCCATTGACATAGGTGTGTTGGCATCCCAGACACATGTGCCACTTTGCATCTGGCTTTATGTGAGTGCTAGGGAGTTGACCTTGGGCTGGCAGGCTTGCAAGCAAGCACCTTTAACCACTGAGCCATCTCCCTAGCCCTGACTCACTCTCTCTCTTTCTTTCTTTCTTTCTTTCTTTCTTTCTTTCTTTCTTTCTTTCTTTCTTTCTCTCTCTCTCTCTCTCTCTCTCTCTTTCTTTCTTTCTTTCTTTCTTTCTTTCTTTTTTGGTTTTTCGAGGTAGGGTCTCACTCTGATCCAGGCTAACCTGGAATTTACTATGTAGTCCCAGGGTGGCCTCGAACTCATGGCGATCCTCCTACCTCTGCCTCCCGAGTGCTGGGATTAAAGGCGTGCGCCACCACGCCCGGCCTGACTCTTTCATTTTAATGAATGGTGAGAGTGGATTGTGAGAGACCTTGCATATCAGAACAGGGTTTGTGGATTTCATTCTCAGGTTTGGGCTCTTTCCCCTTGAATTCTCTGAGGTCAGAGATGCACTGCTTACTCTTAAGAATTCAAACTCTGCCCTCCTGTAATGAGGCAGGGGAATACAGATGCAGCAGCTTCTATACAACAGTGCCTGGTCTGCAGGCTGATGTTGCTATTGCTAAAACGGCCCCCCTACTAGGTGGGAATTACGATCATTTTACAAGCTAGAAACTGAGACGCAATTGCTTAATGACTTGTACAAAGTCCTGTGACTCAGAAGTGGCAGGGTTGGGACTTGAGCCCAGGCAGTTGGCTCTTGAATTGCCCATTGCAGCTCCACTAGAGCCCCTGCAGAGGGGGAGCCAAAAGCCCCCATGTGGAATGAATGAAGTGCTTAGCTTGACGGATGAGCTACCAGGTGAGCACTAATGTGACCTCCTGGAGTTTCTCTTCTTGGCCACAGAAGAGAAGGCCATGGCCACCAGACAGAGGGACTCTCAAGGAATGGGTCTTGATTGTTTGTATTCCTCCTTTCCAAAAAGAGCCTTGCAGCCATAAGTTAGAGAGACAGGGCCCAGCCTTTGGTCACAGATGGGATCAAGGTCGCAAAAGTCTTCCTGCAAATACCTGATGGGCAAGGGACAAGCTTACAGGACATGGGGCACACGAAGCAGCAGGGTCCCGTGTGTTCCAGTCCCGTGGGCTTGGTGGGTCCTGTCACGAAAGGCTTTTCCTTCTCTGCTTGTGGGTGGGGTGAAGGAGGCAGGTGGCAGGCAGCAAGCCACAATGGAGGTCATTGACTGCCTTGACAGAGCTCTTCCCTCGCCTTCCCTTCCCTTCCCTTCCCTTCCCTTCCCTTCCCTTCCCTTCCCTTCCCTTCCCTTCCCTTCCCTTCCCTTCCCTTCCCTTCCCTTCCCTTCCCTCCCCTCCCCTCCCCTCCCCCCCCCCCTCCCCTCCCCTCCTCCCCTCCCCTCCCCTCGCCTTCCCTTGCCTTCCCTTCCCCCCCCCCCTCCCCTCCTCCCCCCTCCCTCCCTCCCCTCCTCCCCTCCCTTTCCCTTCCCTCGCCTTCCCCTTCCCTTCCCTTGCCTTCCCTTCCCTTGCCTTCCCTTCCCTCGCCTCCTCCCCCCCTCCCCTCCCCCCCCTCCCCTCCCCCTCCCCTCCCCTCCTCCCCCTCCCCTCCCCTCCCCTCCTCCTCCCCTTCTCTTCTCTTCTCTCCTTTCTCCCTTAATTATTGTACCTCATCATGGGAGGGTAGTCCCTGCTTTTTAATGGCATGCCATGGAAGAAGCATGATTAGAAGTTACCATCGGCTGTTGACTGGCCCTGGATCGTAGGTCCTGTGATCTATGTAATGTAAGGAAAGTAGGAAGTATGAAAATTGATGCTTGCCACTTCAGGCTTAAGACGAGCTAAATTTTCACTTTAGAGGCTTGCTACACATCTTTGAAAAATATTAGCTGTTGCCTCTGAGGCTTGCCAGTGTTCAACAGGGCTGTGTTTCCAGGACTTTCAGTAATGAGAAAAAGAGGCACACACAGAGAATCGGGGAAGTCAGTTTGGCTGGAAGACACGGACTTGGCCGCCTTCCCCTGGCCCGTGTGCCGGGTCAGAGGAGGTCTGCCGAGGTGAGTTCCACAGAAACGCCAGGGACATCTGTGCCAGAGGGAGAGGCAATGCCTGGCTCTCTCATTCCTGACTTGATGTGGTGCCCAGGTGCACCCTTTCAGAAGCTTCCCACAACCTGCACACACATTTCTAGTGCGCAAACCTGTTTCTCCTCGTTCTAGTTGATGTACCTGGAATTCCAGGTACAGGCCACAGGAGAGTGGAGATGTTTTTCCTCTGAATTGCTTTCCTGCTGAGACAGTAGGCTGAGAGACCAGCTGGGCTATACTTGGTCTGGAATGGGCCAGGCTGGCAGCTTTCGGGAGTCTGAACTAATAATTATATTGTAGTTATAGTTTTTCTTTTTTTAAGTTTTTTGAGGTAGGGTCTTACTCTAGCCCAGGCTGAGCTGGAATTCACTATGTAGTCTCAGGTGGCCTCCAACTCACAGCGATCCTCCTACCTCTGCCTCCCGAGGGCTGGGATTAAAAGGTGTGCACCACCACGCCCTGCCCAGGCTGAGTTTTTGAGACAGGGTCTTTTGTAGCCCAAGCAGACCTTGAACTCCTGATCTTCCTGCTTCAATGTCTCAAATGCTAGGATTAAAGGCTCCAAGCCCCCCACCCCCCCTTTTTTTTTTCAAAGTAAGATTTACTCTAGCCCAGGCTGACCTGGAACTCACTCCTGGTCCTAGCCTGGCCTTGGACTCCCAGTTATAGTTTTTTTTTTTTTTTTTTTTGGTTTTTCAAGGTAGGGTCTCACTCTAGCCTAGGCTGACCTGGAATTCACTATGTGGTGTCAGGGTGGCCTTGAACTCATGGCAATCCTCCTACCTCTGCCTCCCAAGTTCTGGGATTCAAAATCGGTTTATACCTAGTATTTCATTTGAACATCGCAGCAATCTTGGGTTGGCAGGCGTTTTGTTCATATCTAGAGTGAAAGTGATGGGCTTTGCTTAGAGGTAGCCAATGATTTAAAATGATGATTCAAGTCTCGGGTGAACCAGAACTGAGGCACACTTCTCCAGAAAAACTGTAGTTCTGCCTGCTATGGGACGCCCCTTTCTTAATACCTCACCCCTCAGCACCTCACAAAACAGTGTGGCCATCTGCTCTCCTGGGCTCGTGACACTCAGCTCCCTGAGGCTGAAGTGGGCAAGGACATTTATCTTTATAAGATCCTATGAGCACGGCACTCATAATTATTACTATTTTGGTAATATTTCAATACTCTTATTATAAGCAAGGCAACTTAGGCTTAGAGAAGGTCAATAAAGTATATTACGAGACACAAATAAATAGGAAAGCAAACATTAATGTACAGCCACTACAGAATTCCTGCATGTTAGCCAAACTTATTGGTGGAGGCAGAAGGATCAGGAGTTCAAGGTCATCCTTGTCTCTATGCAACAAATTTGAGGCCAGCCTGGGCTACATAAGACCTTGTCTCAAAAAAAAAAAAAAAAAAACCCTCCAAACAAAAACAAAACAAAGCCCTACATATTTCACACTTTCTGTTATGCTGCACCAGAGAGACTGGCACTCTTTAAAAAAAAAAATAAACGTTTATTTTTCCATTGACAATTACAGCTATACATATTGTTAACATATTGTCATCATGGTGTTCCATAGCGCTCTTGAGCTTATTCCCCCTAACTGAAAGTTTGTGTCCTTTAACTAACATCCCCCCACCCCGTCCTTGCCCACCTCAGCCTCGGGGAGCCATTTTCCTCTGTTTCTGTGATCATGATGTTCTTAGATTCTACGTATACGTGAGATCGTGTGTCATCTTATGGCCGACTTATCTCAGGTAACATAATGTCCTCCAGGTTCATTCATCCATGTTACAGGGAAGGACAGGATTTCTTTCTTTTTAGGGCTGGGTAGCACTCCATTGTTTCACATTCCTCAGACCCTGTATCCACCATTCATCCTTCACTCTTCCTTTCTCTTGTCTTGCATTAATGACAGGGAGAATCTCTGGGGGAGGGGCACAGGATGATCCAAGATTGTAACTCTGCCGGACAAGAGGGTGGGGAGGGGGCTGGCTTGGAACTGCACCCGGGAAGTGATGTGTAGCACCAAGGGTGGTGGGCTGGAAGCGGAGCTCAGTGGAGGGCACATACTTAGCAAGGACCTGAGCTCGACTCCCAAAACCAGACAGCAAGAAGAAGGAAGGACAGTCTTGAAGATTCAAAGCCAGCTGAGGAAAGGCCTGTCCTTGCCAACTTTATTTGTCTTTAATTCTTTTGTGTTCTGCTTTTACACACTCAGAAGGCCTATTGCCAATGTGATACCAGCTAATCACCTGAGTGCCAAGCTTTCTATTTACTCTAAAGGGCTAATTATTCTTAAAGGACCCAGAGCGGCTAGGATGGCCTGCATTTTAGGCTGTGTACTCTTGGGGATGCCATACCTACCCAAGGGCGATGAAGTTTCTCCTTTTCCTTTAGATTTTTGCATAGACACAACCCACATGTAGTTCACACACAGATGGGGTAGTTACTCAAGAGAAAGGTGAGTTCATTCTCAAAGATTCCTTTACAGTGTACTATATGTTTTGTGTTGTGCATGTAGGTTGTATATTTTGTGTGTATATGTGTGTAGGGGGTACATATTACTAAATAGACTTTAGTTTTTTTTCATGTGCACGAAGAGTTTATTAATAGTTGGGTAAACAGTTAGGCACATAGCCTAGGAAAGATGGTTGGTTACCAAAATAGTAAGACTATTATTTTCCATAGATTTCATGTCAGACAGGCAGTGGAACCCACATTTATCTCCTCTGCATCTTTATCCTTGGCTATGTAATTACCACCCTATTCTCTGGATTTCTGACTTATCTGAATTATTTTAGTACAGCCGTGATGGTCTGTTTTATAAACAGAGATCAACATTTTCACCAGGAAAGAGCTATCTGTATGCTTCTCGGAAGCTGTTTAATTGCCAAAAGCTTCTGTTTTGACACAATCCTGTACATAGGAAATTAGACTGACACCGTTTGTTTGCTTTGATAACCAATCTCCAGTGCTCTGAGGTATCTTGAGTCAACGATAGGAGTGTGCTGGCTTTGGTCCCAGCATGGGGCCCTCCCCAGGACCAGCCCTGTCCTGGAATCCAGGAAGAAGCTTTTAGTGGAGTGGATTCTTTTTTTTTTTTTTTTTTTTTTTTTTTAATATTTCATTTATTTATTTATTTATGAGATAAAGAGGTATATATCTAGAGAGAGAGAGAATGGGCACACCAGGGCCTCTAGACACTACAAATGAACTCCAGAGTGTCCCAGCATGGGGCCCTCCCCCAGGACCAGCCCTGTCCTGGCACTCGGCGCCACCTCTGGAGGAATGGGCCCACCCCACCCCACCCCACATGCACAGGAGCCTCTTTTCTTTTAAAACACTCACTGCTAGAGTGGCTCAGAAAACTTATCTTGAGCCTAATCTGGTCCTACTATGGTTTGTGAGAGGATTCTTTTGACCAGGTGAGATCCCGTAGGCCTTCAGAAAGTACTTGCTCACAGAACGCTCCTTCCTGGAAACTGGTAGCAGGCGGTTTGTGGAACAACAACGAAAACAAAACAAGACACAAAAAGAAAAGAAAAGAAAAAAAGAGAGAAAAAGTCTCAGCCAAACTGCTTAGCATTTGTTTGACTTCCCTTTGTCCCACATGCCTGAAAAGGTAGTCTTCCTGGAGAAGAGCAATCAGAGACAGCAGTGGACCACCACCCTCCCTTACACCCCCCAGGATGCTCAGAGTTCTGTCTTTCCCCAGGCACACCTGGCTGCTGGGCCCTTTCCTGTGAGGAGTCTTCTCAGAGGGGCGCATCTGGAGGTGACAACTGTGTGGTTTCCTGGCGGAAAGCTTTGGTGACACCCTGTGGGGTGAAGCAGAAAGCTGCTTACTTCCTCCCACCTTGGCCCTCTGCTCCTTTTGAAGTAGTGGAGAGAATCATTGATCGTGTTGCATTTTCTTTAAACTTTTCCATCCCTGCTGTGTTTCAGACAGAACCTGCAATCTCATGGACACCAAGTCTCAGGTACTTTGCTGGCTCCTGAGGCTTGCAGAGGGAAGGGAGGGCTAGGGAGATGGCTCAGTGGTTAAAGGCACTTGTTTGTAAAGCCTTAGACCCAGGTTCCAATTCCCATGCCACCCACATAAGCTAGATGCACAACGTGGTTGCAAGTGTCTGCTGTTCATTTGCAAGTGCAAGAAGCCCTGACACCCTCCCCATAAATAAATAAATAAATAAATAAATAAATAAATAAATAAATAAAATAAAATTAAAAAAAAAAAAAAAAGAAGGGGAGGGAAGACCTTAAGAGTCTTAGTACAAAGACTGTTTTGCTCCCAATTAGTTAAATTAGCTAAAATGCTAATTGATTTATTCAGCCAGCATGAATGGAGCACCTATTGGAGGTGTTGGAGACATAGTGTAATGGAGAGCAAATCGACAAGAACCCTTCTCCTTATGTTGCCTGTGGTGGGGAGAGACCAGAGCCAACACTAGCAACAATGGTGCATATTTTAGCAGGTTCAGTGGAGACTAGGGAAAGGGGCTGCAGGTTGTTAGTGGATGACTGCAATTTAAAGTTCCATCAGGCAATGCATAAACCACAACCCCACAGGGAATACCTGCAACCGCACTGAGAAGCATCCCCAGCGGAATGGGGGAGCAGGGACGAGGGAAAAGAGGGTGCTAACACATGATGGATCTGTACGAAATATATTGTTAATAATAATAAGAAAACATTTTTAAAAAGTAAAGTTCAGTGGGGGGGGAACTGGGGATGTGGCTCAATTGTTAGCATGCTCGCCTAGCATTCAGGAAGTCCTGGGTTCAATGCCCAGCACCACATAAACCAGACATAGTGGCACATGCCTATGACCCTGGCACTTGCGAAGTGGAGATAGGAGGATCAGAAGTTCAAGACCATCATAGGTTAAGTTTGAGGCCAGTCTGGGACTGTCTTAAAAAAATAAGGCTGGGGTTAGGGATTTACTCAGTGGGAGAGAGCTTGCCTAGCATGCACGAGGCCCTAGTTTTGATTTCTTAGATCCAACCAAATAATAAGTTTTAAAAAGTGGAACTTAGGGTTATAAGTAAGTGATAGAGTGAGGGCTTGTGACATGCATGGCCTAACATGAATATGTACATACAGAATACATGCACATACATATGCACATACATACCTACAGTCAGGGTGTGCCTCGCTGGAATGATTTTTGAGCAAAGGATTGAAGGAAGTGAGTCAGATGGATGTCTGGGAAGACTGGTTCGTGCAATAGGGAAAGCAGGTACAAAGGCCCTGGGGTAGAAGTTTGTTAGAAATACTCGGGCCCTAGCAAGCAGACCAGGTGGGTGGATGTAGAGGGATGTGTGGGGCTGGGTGTAGGTCAGGACCTTATAAGCCATCATACATTTTTTGTTCTGCCCTCTGGGTCAGATGGGGCCATTGGAGGGTTTGAGCAGAGGGATCCTATGATCAGGAGGATGTGTGGACAGGATCACTCTGGTTGCTGTGTTGAGAACAGACAGTTGGCAAGGGTGGATTTGGGGATCCCACTTGATGATTGTTGCCATCATGTGATGGTGACCAGGATCACTTACCACTGGGAAGGGCCTTTGAGGGTGTCGTGTTCATGAAATTTGTCATGGATCGTTAAGAATTCCTTGATCAGAAGAACAGAATTTGGGGATGAGATTTGTTATAAGATAGTTAAAATGTTTTTGTTTTCTCAAGGTAATCTTTTTAAGGTATGTGTGTGTGTGTGGGGCAGGGGATGTGGCCTAGAAGCAACACCAAACAGAAGAAAAAATATGTCTTTTGGGTGAAAGAATTGCTTGAGCCTCAAGCACTTGGTCATGATATAACTTGAGAACTGGGCCTGGCATATTAGAGAGGAGCCTAAGGGCCAGCCACCACCTTGTCACCCGCAGATTGTCTGCAGGGACAGCTCCGATGGTTGTCGCCCATCAGGTCTCCGCGTGGCTGTGGCGGGTGCCTTACAACCCTGCATTTCTGCTTTTGCCAAGCTTAATTAGTTCTAGAGTGCGCTATCAAAGGCTGCCTGGCAGCGTTTCATTAATGATAGGGGCTGAATTCAAAAGCGCTAACGAATTGTGTGAGAGTATTTGCAAAGCCCATGCTGAAAGGCCCAAGGCCTGCAGAAGAAAGTTGGCAGAGAGGCTGTATAGAGATTAGCCTGGACATTCCCAGCTCAATTGCTTTTTGGAACTGAGCCAAGAGAGGAGTTACTTTTCTTTTCAGAGAAGTGCACTTGGCCCTATTCTTTTCTAAATTGCCAGTTTACCATTCCAGGCCCTGGGGAGATAGAGCTCCTGTGGACCCTGTCAGACTCAGAGAGCCAGAAAGGCATCTTGAGGGAGTTTTGTGTGGTTTTTGTTTTGTGAGAGAAACACAATCACTTAACATTCATTAGCTAAATAAATACTTCCCAAGGGCCTCTTAGAGAGAGGGGGGGAGCTCTGGTTTATTACTAACCAAGTCAGGTTCTGAGTGTTAAATGTTCAAAGCATCAGGCTTGGGCTTTTATTAGGGTGCATTTTGGGGCAGGGCATGTGGCTCAGTAGAGCATTTGCCTAACACGTGTGAGTGTGAAGCCTGGGTTTAGTCTCCAGTACTACCCTCTCCAGAGAACCCCTTAAGTATTTTTTCCCTCTGTTTAGGTGGCTTGGGACAGCAAACAATGGAACTTTTAACTATCACAATGTTGGGAAAATGATACTTTTTAAAAATATATATATTTATTTGAGAGAAAGAGAGAGTATGGGCATGCCAGAGCCTTGTGCCATTGCAAACAAACTCCAGATGCATGCTCTACTTTGCGCATGTGGCTTTCCATGGGTACTGGAATCAAACCCAGGCTGTCAGGCTTTGCAAGCAGGTGCCTTTAGTCACTGAGCCATCTCAACGGCCCCAGAAAAGTGATGATTTTAACAACACATATTCAGTTTGAAATAAGTGTGTGCCAGTGACAGTTTAGGATGTACTATATTTATGAAATAGGTTTGCATTATTTTGTTACGTTTGACATATCTTACAGAATAATAGTACCTAGGAGATAGAGCTCAGTTAATAGAGTGCTTGCCTAGCTTGCACAAGGCTCTTGGGTTTGAGCCCCAGTGTCACATAAACCAGGCATGGTGGTGAACACCTGTGATCCCAGCCCTCAGGAGGTGGAGGCAGGAGGATAGGCAGTTGAAGGTCATCTTCAGCTACATAACAAGTTTGAGGCCAGCCTGGGATACATGAGAGCCTGTCTCAAAACAAAACAAGAAAACAGAACAACAACAATAAAAACAATAAGAGTTCCTAGAATTAGCTCTGCCTGATGACTTATAAAAATAAATATGGGGCCGGGCATGGTGGTGCACGCCTTTAATCCCAGCACTGGGGAGGCAGAAGTAGGAGGATCGCCGTGAGTTCGAGGCCACCCTGAGACTCCATGGTAAATTCCAGGTCAGATTGAGCTTGAGTGAGACCCTACCTCGAAAAACCAACATAAATAAATAAATAAATAAATAAATAAATAAATAAATAAATGATAAGGGGCTGGGGAGATGGCTCAGTGGGAAAGAGGACTTGCTTACCTGGGTGGGTCTAATTCACCATGAGTTCAATACCTATCACCCATGTAAAGAGCTGTGCATGGCCACACATGCCCGTAACCCTGGTCTTCTGGGAAGCTGAGACGGGAGAAGCAGCGGGGCCCAGTCTGACAGAGAATGGCGGCTGCAGGTGCGGTGAGAGACTCCATCCCAAGGAAACGATATGGAAGAGGATGGAGGGGGACACTGAGGTTCCTGGGGTGAGTGCCTTCCTTTGGCCTTTGCACACATGCACGTGGGTTGTGTGCATCTCACATACCACACACACGTGCATAGCAGAGGTCTCTGCTCCTTAAAGATGAGAGATTTGAGGGTTTTGAGGGAAGCACCCATTTCTGTTAGCTTCCAGGGTACTGTAGACAGTTGCAGAAGAACGTGTAGAGAAGCGTTTCACTCTTGGGGATGGGTTTCAATTCCCCAGTACCCATGCAAAGGCAGATGCATAAAGTGCTGCATGCATCTGGAGTTTGTTTGCCCATTCTCTCTCTCTCACTTTCTCTCATGTATGTGTCTCTCTTCTCTCTGAAATAAATAATTTTTTTAAAAGAAAGGTGTTTCACTCTTAATTAAGAGCCAGTCAAATGTCTTTTAAATCACAGAGCGGAGTGCATAGTTCTACTTGAAAGCATCCATCCAGAACTATTCTAAGTCTAAGACCTGGCTTACCTCCCACAGCCAGGCCTTAGCATCTTTTCCCATTTTCCTGGGCTCAGGCAGCCTGTGAGTAAGTAGCTATGTACTAACACCAGACCAAGTCTCACTTTATTAATGTGATTCAGAAGAAAAGAATTCTAATGAAAAATTTCAGAGGCCTGTGCTGAGCCATTTTGTGGTATTGTCAGATCTTCCTGAGCTCAAGGAAGGCCCAAGAAAATCTGTTATTTCTGTTTACTACTCCACTTGGAAAGTTTCTCCGAGTGCCTGCAGAGAGAATGTGCTGCTGGAGGAACTTGCCCCTAGCGCACATCACATCTAGCGCACATCACATCGGCCTCTGTGTTTACTCTGTGTGAGGAGGCTGGCTGTTCTGCAAACACCAAGCTGTCTCAGCCTGAGCAGCTTTGGACTTTTAACCCTTTGTGCCCACCGTCGCCAGCCAACTTTATGGAGATGAGAGGACCGAAGCTCTCAGAGCTGTGAGGGCACATGAAAGGCACTTTAAAACATGGGAACAGACTTTGAACTGATAAATGACTATAATTTTGTTGTGTGTGTGTGGTGCCAGGGATTAAACCCGGGGCCCCTTGCATGCCGAGCAGGCACTTTGCTACTGAGCTATAGCTCAGCTCTATGATTCTTTCTTTGCTACTTTGTTTCTTTTTTAAAAAATTATTTATTTGAGAGAGGGCAAGAGAGAGAGAGAGAGAGAATGAGAACGAACATGGGCACACCAGGACCTCCTGCTGCTGCAAGTGAACTCCAATTGCATTTGCCACTTTGTGCACGTGTTTTATGTAGGTACTGGGGAATTGAACCGGGGCCATCAGTCTTTGCAAGCAAGTGCCTTTATTTGCTAAGCCATCTCTCCAGCCCCACTACTTTATTTCTCTTAGTTTCATTATACTTTGGTTTTCGGGAAAGTAATGTCAAGGCCTACTGGTATATCCCAGTTGAGCTGTGAGATGATGCTATAACTAGTGGTTAATCTGTAGTCTTTAGAACTTGATTTTTCTTAAAATCGTAAAAGAAAGCTCAAATAACCACGGTTATTTGTATGTGGGAGTGAGGGGTTAGAGTGACAGAATGAAAAATCTATAGCCAGTTGCTTCTGTTTTCTACTTATGAACACGACACGCTCTTTCATTTGGCCAGGCTTTTTTTAAGTTTCAGCACTGCTTTTGTTGTTTCCAGTGGATGTTTTCCGTGTGTCTCTGTGTGTGTCTGTGTGTGTGTGTGTGTGTGTGTGTGTGTGTGTGTGCGCGCGCATGCGCACATGCATCAGCGAGGATGGAACCTAACACCTCAAGCATGCTAAGCTGTGCTCTACCATTGAGCTTCCCTCTTCGCACTTGGTAGTTTATTTGAAGACTACAGTGTACTTATGTATGAACCGTGACCACATTGGTTCTTAGACTGAGGTTCGTTAACCTCTTTTGTCACTATAGTTCTATTCCCTTCTGACCACCTTTCATTAGTCATGATGGCAAAGCTGTGTCCCCTCTGGACATCTTGAGAGTGAGCTCAGTCATGTGTAAGTAAGGCCAATTGCTAAGCTGGGTTTACTGACCGTGATAACTTTGAAGGCTCAGGTTTTTTGGGGGGAGGGGGCGTTTCGAGGTAGGGTCTCACCCTAGCTCAGGCTGACCTGGAATTCACTATGTAGTCTCAGGATGGCCTTGAACACACAGCGATCCCTCTACCTCTGCCTCCCAAGTGCTGGGATTAAAGCTGTGCGCCACCACGCCTGGCAGGCTCAGTTCTTGATCTGAGAGTTAAGGATCACCTTGCTGAATAGCAAAAGCCACAACATTTCTTCACTGTGGTGGAATGCGAATCCTTGCTACTTTGGGCAGAAGGTCAGACTTAGGGCAGTCTCAGAAGCCAAAGACTAAATGTTGCACCCTTTTGTCAGCTCGTTGGATTTTCCTTAGTGGAATTTTGCTGGTCGAACAGTCATTCCATGGAAGCTTTGTTCATGATTTGTAACTGAAGGATTCTGTACAGATTCCACCCTCTGAATGTGGGTGTTATCTGAGGACTTCATCCACATGAACAACTTCCATCAAAGAAAGCAGTTCTCCTCCTCCTTCCTATGTCATGATTGGCCTTGATAGACTTTTGTTTTTTCGAGACCAAGGACTTATGTATCCCAGGCTTGGATGAAACTTCCTGTATGTCCAAGGATAACCTTGAACTTGTGATCCTTCTGCATCCACCTTCCAAGTGCTGGGATTACAGGCATGCACCATCATGCCTGCTTTCATTTGGTGGGGGGAATCAAACCCAAGGGTTCCTGCATGCCAGACAAGCACTCCACCAGCTAAGCTATATCCTCAGCTCAAGTGATGGACATCTTACAGTTTCAGATGAACTCTTTCTCTCTCTTTTTTTAAGCAGACAATTCTTTAAGCAGCCTTCTCTGTTTAGACATTTTCCTTTCTTTTTTTCTGAGAGAGAGAGAATTGGCATGTCAGGGTCTCCAGCCACTGCAATCGAATTCCAGATGATACCTTGTGTGCGTGTGCAACCTTGCACATGCATCACCTGTGTATCTGGCTTACTGTGGGATCTGGGGAGTCAAACACGGGCCCTTAAGCTTCTCTCCAGTCTTCTCTCCAGCCCTCAGATGATCTCTTTAAACCGGTGCTTCTCAAAGTATGATCATGGTTCCGAGATCTTTTCAGGGGATCTTTGAGGTCAAACCATTTTGATAACAATGCTCAGACCCTGGCTTTTTCGCTGGGCTCATATTCCTGGTGGCATCAAAGCAGCTGGATAAAACCACGGGTGCCTCAGGAGAATTAAGGCTATGCTTTACTACCACACATTTACCATCAAACAATTGCCAGTTCCATTTAAGAATGTTGTTGATGCAGCCGGAAGACCCTTCAAATTCCTGTCAATGTACAGTGGTTGTCTTTAGGGAAAACACTTATGCCATTGTTGAAATTGTAAGTTGAAATCATCTGTTTTTCCTGGATGGCATTTGTTTGAATGAACAATGGACAGAGAAGTGATGGTTATCTAGACTTTGGTGCTTGGCAGGTATTTTTGACAAAGTACAACATGAGCCTCTTGCTTTAGTGAAAACAACTGACAGCCTTTGTTGCCAATGATTAAATCTTATTTTTCAAGCAAAGTTAACAATTTGGAAAACCTTGTCCATCTATTGCTATGACTTTTTAAAAAGCATTTGTAATGTTTATTTGTTTATTTGAGAAAGAGACAGAGAGAAGGAGAGAAAGGGAGAATGGGCATAACAGGGCCTCTTGCCACTGCAAACAACTCCAGATGCATGTATCGTTTTGTGCATCTGGCTTTGCATGGGTACTGGGGAATTAAACCCAGGCCATTAGGTTTTGCAAGCCAATGACTTTAACTGCTCAACTATCTCTGTGGCCTCATCACATGACTTTTTTAAAAAAATTATTATTATTTTTATTGACAACTTCTATACTTACATACAAAAAAACACATGATATTTCCCTCCCCTCCCCCCATTTGACTTTAGGACTCCAATCTCCATCATAATCCCCTCCCTCTCTCCATTAGTCTCTCTTTTAATTTGATGTCATCATCTTTTTCTTCTATTTTGAGAGTCTTGTGAAGGTATTGCTAGGCACTGCAAGGTCATGGATATCGAGGCCAATTTCTGTCTGGGCAGTTGCATTATAAGAAGTCATACCCTTCCTTTCGCTCTTACATTCTATCTGCCCTCTCTTCTGCAATGGTCCCTGAGTCTTGGAGGGTGTGACAGAGGTGTTTCGATGCTGGGTACTCCTCCATCCCTTCTTCTCAGCACTATGTTGCCTTTTGGGTCATCCCAGTGGTCATTGCCATCTGAAAGGAGAAGCTTCTCTAACCAGAAGTGAGAGTAGTGTTAATATGTGAATATGAGCATTAAGTGTAGTGCCCCAGGGCAGCTTGGTGGGAATAATATATACATTTAGTCAGACAAGAGCAGGCTTTATACCCCTAAGGCTCATGACCTCACCTGCCATAGACTTTTGCTTAGGTTTTTCAGTACCAGGTATGTATTCCCTCCCGTAGAGAGGGCCTTCAGTCCAATTATGGAGCAGTTGGTTACCCCAAGAACAGACATGCCACTATTGCACCCGTTCAGTCATTGGGCCTGTATGGCCAAACTTGAATATTCAGTATCCACTGTTTTCACTGCTGATGACTTCTGTCTCCCGTACAGCTGCATGCAGTGCAGCTTTTTCCAGCTTTCAATTGGCTGGTCTACAGGGAGAAGGTTTTCTGCTCAGCACCAGCTTGCTTTCTCAGTGACCTTGTCTCTCAGGCAAGAGATGTCTTCAGCAATAGGGTCTTACTATCTGTTTCTCAAGGAAAACCAAGGGCTTTGGCAATAGCCTTTAATGTTTTGGAGGCTACCGGGACCTCCTTGGCCAACAACTCACTGGAAGGTATCCCATCCCAGGCACTGAAAAGACTTTTTTTTTTTTTTTTTTTTAATTTGAGAGAGACAGAGAAAGAGCCATGGAGAGAGAGAGAGACAGAGACAGAGAGAGAATGGTTGCACCACCGGCCTCTCAACTGCTGTGAAGGAACTCCAGGTGCATGAGCCCCTTGTGCACATGTGCGACATTGTGTGTTTGCATCACTTTTTGTGTCTGGCTAAATGTGGGACCTGGAGATTCAAATGGGCATTCTTAGGCTTCGCAGGCAGGTGCCGTAACCACTAAGCCATCTCTCCAGCCCTGAGAAATATTTTATTCATTTATTTATTAGAGAGAAAGAGGCAGAGAGAGAAAAGAGAAAGAGAGAGAGGGAATGGGCATTCCAGGTCCTCCAGCCACTGCAAATGAATTCCAGATACGTGCGCCACCTTGTGCATCTGGTTTATGTGGGTACGGGGGAATGGAACCTCAGTCGTTAAGCTTCGCAGGCAAACACTTTAACCACTAAACCATCCCTTCAGTCCTTACATTTCTTTAGAGTCCTCTAATCTGTGACTATTCATTGGTCTTTCCATAACCTTGACACTTTGGACGCATACTGACCAATACCCTTCAGTTTGGGTTTGTCTGAGGATAAGAGAGAATGTGGAAGTTATGAATTACTGGGCTAGATACCACAGAGCTGAAATACCCTTTGCTGGACATCAGATCAAGAATGTATTTTGTTGGTAGGACCTTGGTCCCTTGTTAGAGTAGTATATGCCCAAATTCTCTGTCTATTTATAAAGTTACTATTTTTCACTTTGAAATCACTCGGGTTGGGGGAAAGCAATGGGTCTCATTGTAACTGGGTGTGAAAAGTTCATTATGGGCTGGAGGGATGGTTTAGCTGTTAAGGCGCTTGCCTGTAAAGCCAAGGAGCCAGGTTTGATTCCCCAGGACCCACATAAAGCCAGATGTAGAAGGTGGTGCATGCGTCTGGAGTTCGTTTGCAGTAGCTGGAGGCCCTGGTACACCCATTCTGTCTGTCTCTCTCTCTCTCTCCTCAAGTAAGTAAATAAAATACTTTTTTAAAAGTTCATTATGTGATTTAGATATCATAGTACAACAAACCATGAGAAATGACCATGGGTTGAGTTGAGGCACAATATCAAAGAGGAAGTAGCCACAAGTACATGAAAAGACCATTAAGATGTACAGCTTCCAGGTTGGCCGCATGGTTCAGTGGTTAAAAGCTCTTGTTTGCAGGGCCTGACAGCCAGGGTTCAGTTCCACAGGACTCATGTAAAGCCAGAGGTATGAAGTGGTGCCTGGATCTGGAGTTCATTGGCAGTGGCAGGTGATCCTGGTGTACCCATCTCCTTCCCTCCCTCCCTCTCTCAAAAAAATATTTTTAAAAAGATTTGCAGCTTTCAGTTTCTTATTCAGTGAACCCTCTATATCTGTGGGACTCACATCTGAGGATTCAATCAGTGACTAAAAATACCTGACAAAAAACTACACCTGTACTAAACATGTATTGACCTTCGTCTTTGTCATTATTCTCTAAATATAATGCTATTTATGCAACATTCACATTGTGTTAGGCATTATAAGTAATCTAGAGAGAATTTACAGTATCAGGAGGGGATCAAGTAGGTTCTATGCCATCTTTTTTTTTAGTGTGTGATGTGTGTGCATGTATGCGCGTGGGTGCACCGTGTACACAGGCTTGTGGAGATCACAGGTCAGCGGTGGGTGTGTTGCTCAGTTGCTCTTTATCACATCTTTTTAGACAGAGGCACTTGCCAAATCTAGACCACATTGGCTAGATCAGCTCTCCAGCAAGTCCCAGGGATCCTCCTGTCTCCACCTCCCCAGCATAGGGATCAAGGTGCATGTTGTTGCTGTATTTGGTTTTTACATGGGTGTTGGGAATCCCACTCAGGTCCTCATGCTTGGGTGGCAAGCACTTTACCCATTGAGCCATCTCCCTAGCCTGGTTCTGTGCCACCTTATATAAGAGACCTGAACATTCACAGATTTTGCAACCCCAGGGGTCTGGGAATCAATCTCCCGAAGATACCTGAGGCCAAGTATATCTGTGCCAGGCCAAATTGCTTCATGTCTTTCAACCAGAACAATGTATCCTACCAAACTGAATGCAGAAGTAGATCTGAAAGGCCAGCTGTATTTAATTAAGCCAGGCACTAAAGAGATGCGCAAAAATGCAGAACCGTGCTGCGCTTCTCACTAGATCATGGTTTCAGAAAAGTTGTTTTGCATGAAAGACTGTTTATGTTATCACGCAATGAGTTCGTGGTTGGTTTTGAATACAAATACTTAAATACTTTACAACTAAATTCTCAAATACTTTGACAATAAATACTTAAATACTTAACAATAAATAAATTCTCAGCTTTCATTTCTGTTGTGGTAAATGTATGGTTCTATATAATATGACATTTATTTCCATATAGTAATATAACACATATACACAAACTCTCCTTGGAGTGCACAGTTGCTCAGACTCAGTTCATCCTTTTGCTCTGGCTTCTTTAAGGAGCTGTGATGACCTGCACATGCCACTGTATCCTGCTAGTCCTCAGTAATTAAAAATTTTTAAAGTGTGAGAGGATTCTAAGAACCAGACATTTTAGAACTGCTGCTTTCTGAGTGATACAGAAGCCATAGCTGAACTTCTGTTCTGGCTTAAGTAAAGATTTAATGAAGGACCCCCACCAAGGAGCCCTGGCCCTGGCAGAGGTCACCCAGCCTCTGGTATAACAGTTTACTCAACTGGCAGATAAGGGGCTTGGCCCACAGGATCATGACATTTCCTTCAATCTCAGACTCTGATTCCAATCACAGTGGCTCAAAGGTGCCATCTCGCCACTACTGACAACATGGGGCAATGCCACAAGCCTCTCCTGTGTGATATGTGCAAGGTTAGACAGAAGCAGGGTATGATGCAGTAATATGGGCGAGACAGGAAGTTGAGAACCTTCTTCTGAGTTTTGGAGCCTGTACATTGATTTCTTTTACAGTCCCCTTAAAAAACACAAGTTTTAATGTTCATTGGATTTCATGATTACTATAATGAATAGGGGATTTCTAATTATTGTTGAAGATTTTGGTCAGTTTATGTATATCACAAATGCAAAAGTACCCGATTTCATAGAATTTTCTGCTATAATGTTATATGTTATATAATTTCATGTGAATATATTATTTTATATGCATTTTTTGGTATAAATCATCTTAACTTTTTTGTATGTATGACGTGCACGATTGTGTGTGAGAATGCACGTGCCACAGGTGCAGGTCCTAACCCCCCCTTGTTTGAGGCAGGGACTCTTGTTCAGCATTGCATTTGTCAGGTAGTCGCCTGTCTCCCCCTCCCTCAGGTATGCTTGGATTACAGATACATGTGCTACCATGTTTGGTTTTACAGGGTTTCTGGGGATCCAAACTCAGGTCCTCACACTTGTGTGACAAGTGCTTGATCCACTGAGCCATCTCCTCAGCCCCTTATTAATGTTTTTTTTTTTCTTTTTCTTTTTCTTAAGGTGGGACCTAGCTATATTTTCCAGGCTGGCCTCAAATTAATGATCTGCCTATCTCAGCAGCGTTAATTGATTGTTAATATAGCACTGATAAACAGACTCAGAAATTATATCTATTATATAACTAAAAAGTTTACTAAGCAGATACCTTAGACAACATTAATATTTATTTTATTTACTTGAGAGTGAGACAGAGAAAGAGGCAGAAGGAGGTGGGGGGAGAGGGAGAGAATGGGCATGCCAGGGCCTCTAGCCACTGCAGATGAACTCTGGATGCATGTGCCACCTTGTGTGCCTGGTTTTATATGAGTATTTGGGGATTGAACTTGGGTCCTTAGGCTTTGTAGGCAAATGCCTTAACCGCTGAGCCATTTCTCCAGCCCAACATTAATATTTATGAATAAAGAAATTCTTTTATTTTTTATTTATTTATTTATTTATTTGAGAGTGACAGACAGACAGAGAAAGAGGCAAATAGATAATGGGCATGCCAGGGCCTCTAGCTACTGCAAACGAACTCCAGATGCATGCACCACTTTGTGCACTTGGCTTACGTGGATCCTGGGGAATCAAGCCTCGAACCAGGGTCCTTGGGCTTCACAGGCAAGCGCTTAACTGCTAAGCCATCTCTCCAGGCCCTCTTTTCTTTTCTTTTTTTTTTTTTTATTCTCAGTGCTGGAGACTAAATCCAGAGCCTTGGTGCTTGCTAGGCAAACTGTCTACCAAGAGCTAAATTCCTAACCCCAAGATCTTTTTTTTTTTTTTTAAAAAATATTTTATTTTTATTTATTTATTTATTTGAGAGAGAAAGAAAGAGAGAATGGACATGCTAGTGCCCTCCAGCCTCTGTAAACAAACTCCAGACTCATGAGCTACCTTCTGCATCTGGCTTACATGGGTCCTGGGGAATTGAACCTGGGTCATTTGGCTTTGCAGGAAAGTGCCTTAACTGCTAAGCCATCTCCCCAGTCCAATCTTCTTTTTTTAAATTATTTATTTGCAAGGAGAGATGGGTGGATGGGTTTGCTAGGGCTTCTTGCCCCTGTAAAGAATTCCAAATAAATGCACTATTTTGTGCATCTGACTTTACATGAGTACTAGGGACTTGAACCTGAACCATTAGGCTTTGCAAGCAAGTAAGCACTTTAACCACTGAGCAATCTCTCTAGCCCAAGATCTTTTTTAAAAGAAGTATTTATTTACTTTTTTCATACAGAGAGAGAGAGAAATGGGCACGCCAGGGCCTCTAGCCACTGCAAACGAACTCCAGACACATGTGCCACCATGTGCATCTGGCTTACATGGAAAATGGAGAATGGAACTGGGTCCTTAGGCTTCACAGGCATGCACCTTAACTGCTAAGCCATCTTTCCAGCACCCAAGATCTTTTTTAATGCCAGTTGAATCTAATAAGAATCTCAAACTTTGAAGCTGACATTTTTCTTTTTTTAAGCTTAAATGGGAGGGGACTTAAAGGCTTTTCCCCCTTCCCTTTCCCTCCTTCCCTCCCTCTCTTTCTTTTCATAATTTTAAAATATTTATTTATGAGAGAGAGAGAGTTCCAGAGAGTTCCAGAGAGAATCAGAATATGGGTGTGCCAGGACCTCCAGCCACTGCAAACAAACTCCAGACACATGCACCACCATGTGCATCTGGCTTACATGGGTACTGGGGAACTGAAGCTGGGTCCTTAGGCTTTACAAGCTAGTGTCTTAACTACTAAGCCATCTTTCTAGCCCTCTCTTTCTTTCTCTTCTTTCCAAGCTAGTGTCTTAACTACTAAGCCATCTTTCCTCCCCCTCCCTCCCCTCCCCTCCTTCCTTTCTTTCCCTTCCTTCCTTCCTTCCTCCCTCCCTCCCTTCCCTCCCTCCCTTCCTTCCTTCCTTCCTTCTTTCCTTCCCAAGTGTTGGGTATAAAACCCAGGTCTCACACATGCTGGGAAACACTCTTCTATTGATCTACATTCCCAACCCACTGGCTTAATTTTTTAAATGAGGAAACAGAGGGGAAGGGGAAACCAATCACATACTGTCTTATTAAGTATCATTCAAAATCAGATTTTAAACAGGATCTTACATTCCCATAAAGTAGAGTTCGTAATGGAAACTTCCACAGTTGAAGGCCAGCTCTGTCAGAATCACCAATTTGGGCACCTTTGATATTTAGCAGAAATATAAATACCACCACAGTGTGTGTTTGTCATACTGTCATCGGAAAATACTGTAACTGATTTTGAGCCAGATTCTTTCAGTGTCTAAGCTACTACTTGGGCCTGCGACTTGGAGGCTGAACTAACTTTCTGAGAGCTTGTACAATGTTGTAAATTGGTAGAGTAGACTTAGTACATGCTGTGCTAAAAACTAGAAACTCAAACTTTGTGATTACCTTATATTAAAAAAAGTCTCATTCAGCAGATTACGAGTTTTATTTTATATTTTAAGATATTCATGTAACACGGTCTAAGAGGGAATGTTCCCCACCCCTAACAGCTGAGCCGGCTTCATGGGGACTAATGCTTTGGAGCATTGCTTTGAGAGCTGGCTGCCCAGATGCAGATGCCAGCTCAGCTACAGGATGGTTGCACGACCTGCTCGCTTCCCCGCTCACATCTGGCAAATGGAGACACTCACAGTATCCATGTCACTGCATTGCTCTGAAGATTTAATGGCATCTTAACCTGTGCTTTAAGTGCTCAAAATCCTCCTACCTGGCACATAGCAAGCATTCCTAATCGCTGTAGTGGGTCCTTTGAACAATTTCTGCTTACTTACCTTGTGGCAGATTTTAGGTTGCTTCATGACATCTGAATTTTTATCACACTGACACTATTGTCCTTGAGTCAGTTACATTGGGGAATATTTTGTGTTCATAGGGTAATGTAGAGTTCTACTAGTACATTGGCATTTTTTTCCGATGGGCGTGGTGTCACATGCCTTTATGAAAGAGGGAGACAGAGAGAGAGAGGAGAGAGAGAGAGAATTGACATGCCAGGGCCTCAGCCACTGAACTCAAACTCCAGATGCACACGCCACCTTGTGTACCTGTGTGGCCTTCTGTACCTGTGTCACCTTGTGTGTCTGGCTTATGTGGGACCTGGAGAGTGGAACATGAGTCCTTAGGCTTCACAGGCAAGCCCCTTAACTGCTAAGCCATCTCTTCAGCCCATATGTTGGCATTTTAAGAGTCCTTATCTGTTTCAAGTAAGCTTGATGTGCAAAGCCCCTTTCTAATATCCTTGACTGAATCCCCCTCCCAGCATTTTTTTAAATTTAAAAAAATCTCTGGCTTGGGAAATTGTTTCTTAGGCTGCTTTGCAACTCACTTCTGCTCCTAAACCTAGATCTGACCTGCAAAACCCCATCTCCATGTTGACAGAGGACAAATGGATTCTGAACAATAAGGTATTATTGTCTTACAGTGATCAGATAGGTGCTGGGTATATAGCTCAGTTAATAGGGTGTCTGCCTGGCATACATTAAGTCCTGGTTTTTTGATCCCCTACCACTGCATAAAACAGGGCTTGGTCACACATGCACTTGAGAGGTGGAAGCAGGAGAATCAGAAGTTCAAGGTCATTGTCAGCTATGATTTTGAGGCCAGCCTGTGCTACATGAGACCTTGTCTATAAAAAGAAGGACAGATAGCTTGTGCTAAAATTTAGGTGGCTGGAAAAACTTTGCTTCCTATTGGTAAAAGAAGTAAACCTCACATTTGCAGCTTCAGCTCTTCTGAGCTAGCTGGCAGTACATGTGGCATGTGGTATGGAGGTTTGTCCCCTTGGACATGTGATGCGGCTGTGACTAGGTCTCTGGATCGGAGCCCCACACACATTGCTGTACTTATCTTTTCCTGAAGATAGGGTGAATGAAGCAGTTTTATTGTCACTGTGACCAATGACTCAAGGGAGGAAGGATTTATTTTGGCTCACAGTTTCAGAGGGTTCCGCCCATGGCCTCTTGACCCCATGCACTGGGCTAGGATGTCATGGTAGCAGGAGTGTGGTTCTTCACTTCATTGTGGATAGGATGCAATGAGCAAGGCAGGAAGGGGTCAAGGACCCGTTCCCAGTGACCTACTTCTAGGCAGGCCGCCCTCCCAAAGTTTCCAGAACCTTCCCAAATAGCACCACTATTTGGGGATTTCATTCAACACACGAGCCAGTGGGGGACATTTTATATTGAAACACTAATATTGGGATTCTTTGGCTTTAAAAATTCCAACTTTGGGACAGAAGGAGAGATGGCTTAGCAGTTAAGGCATTTGCCTGCAAAGCCAAAGGACCCCAGGACCCACATAAGCCAGATGCACAAAGGGGTGCATGCATCTGAAGTTTGTTTGCAGTGGCTGAGGGCCCTGTCATGCCCATTCCCTGTATCCCTTTCTCTGCCTCTTTCTCTCTCTCTCTCAGATAAATAAATAAAAATTAAAAACTAAAAAAAAAAAAATCGAACTTTTCGTGTTTGTTTATTGTCTGTTCTGCCTAGAATGGAAGCTTCATGAAAGTGGAAGTAGAGCTGGTTATCTTTCACTCATTCACTCACGCATTCACTCACACATTCATTCATTCATTCAGGTAGTCTTTTCAGCAGGGTCTCACTGTGATATAGCCCATAGTTGGACCAGAATTTACTATGTAGATCAGGTTGGCCTTAAATTTATGGCAGTCCTCCTGTCTCTGCCTCCTGAATGTTGGGATTACAGGCATGTGGCCCCATACCTGGCCTGAAGCTGCTTATCTTGTGCAGCCACATGAACTTGCATTCTGCTCAGTGTTCAAATGACGGAATCACAGGTTAATTCTGACTCTCCAATTTCCATTTAACACAGGAAAATAAATACTGCCTTCTCTTGTATGACATGCTCTATTCTTCAGGCCTGAACTGAAAAGGAGCCCCCCCCCCCCGCTGCTTCCTGCTGAGGAGAGTAAATGAGATCTCAGGAGAAGTAGCTCTTATTATTTGCAACTTTCAAATCCATTCACAGAAAAGTATCCTTTCTCTCTTTTGATATGTAAGGATTTCCTAGAAAGGAAGGGTTTCTAATCTTATCAAAGGCAGGAGTGGCAGGAGTGTACTATGCTATCAGAATTTATATATATTGGACCAGCTGAATATTCCAGTGCAGCCCTGACCCTGGGTTACAGGAGCTTAGTTCGACTTTCCTTGTTAATGAAACAAGAAACATGAATTATAAAAAGCCATTCCAATGCAGAAGGAAAATGTAGTGAGCATTCCATCATGTCACGATATGTCCAAACAGTTCCATTTTCTAGAAGGTTGAAACATTTTCTTGTGTTGTTTGCAAAGACTGCCTGGTATTGTACAAAATATGTGTGAAATTAAAATGACAGGGGCTGAGAATTTTGAACAGACAATTAAGGAAATTTGGGTTTTTCTTTTTTTTTTTTTTTTTTGATGAACTCATTTATTTGATGCATTAATTATGCAAAGAAAATATATGCAATCACATAAAAAATCACATCCTCCTATTACTGAGCACACAGCAGTGGTCTCGAGAATAATGAATTATAGAATGGACCCCAGGATTTAATGCAAAAAAAAAAAAAAAAAAAAAACAACAAAAAGAACCCTACTCTGTGCAGGAAAGTTTCAGGCTTCTAACTACATTGAATCCAGTACTAAACATGCTTCTTTATATTCGTCAGCTTCTTCCAAGTCTTTTTCACTTTCTATCTGCTGAAGATCAGTATAAGCAGCCTCTAACCTGCGCTGGCAATCTGGGATCATCATCCGAGACTCTTGCAGGACCTCTGCCTACTTTAAAAAAATTTTTTTTGTTTATTTTTTTATTTATTTGAAAGTGACAGACAGAGAGAGAAAGAGGCAGATAGATAGAGAGTGGGCACACCAGGGCCTCCAGCCATTGCAAACAAACTCCAGATGCATGCGCCACCTTGTGCATCTGGCTTATGTGGGTCCTGGGGAATCAAACCTTGAACCAGGGTCCTTAGGCTTCACAGGCAAGCGCTTAACTGCTAAGCCATCTCTCCAGGCTCCTCTGCCTACTTTTTAATAATTTTCATCATTTTCAGCTTTCATTGTTTCAACCTTTTCTTCTTCTTGTTTTGCTTCTTTTTCATACATTACCTTTTCTTTGACCAATCGCTTCTCTGCTGGGGTTGATCTTGATCGGCCTCACCCGAGGATCTGCCATGGTCCCTCGAGTGCTGTGGGAAGGGCGGAGAATATGAGTAACTGCGCACCACCTCTTTCTTTTCTAATGTTCTTTCTCTCCCTATCTCTCTCCCTCTGTCTCTCTCTCTTTCTCTCTCTTTCTTTCCTTCCTTCCTTCCCTCCTTCCTTCCTTTCTTTCTTTCTCTCTTTCTCTCTTCTTTCTTTCTTTCTTTCTTTCTTTCTTTCTTTCTTTCTTTCTTTCTTTCTTTCTTTCTTTCTTTTTTTTTGAGATAGTGTCTCACTCTAACTCAGGCTGACTTGGAATTCACTATGTAGGCTTAGGGTGGCCTCGAACTCATGTGATCTTTCTACCTCTGCCTCCCAAGTGCTGGGATTAAAGGTGTGCGCCACCACGCCTGGCTTGGTTTTCTTTTTTTTCTTAGGTGTTTGTACCAGTTTTTACTACACCAGTAGCTGATCTTTCCATAGAATGAGGGTGTATATTTGGGTCACAGCTCATTGGCACATTCCTTAGACTGTCTTGATCTGGTGTTTCCTGCAGAATAAAACACAGTTTGATGTTGGAACCTGGAAGGCTGGTGTGACTTCAAATCCAAGTTCTGTCCTTGCTTTGCAGCCTGACTTGGCTTAATCCTTTAATTCAGTAACTTTTTGAGTGAATTACTTAATCCCATTCAGTTTTAGTTTTGTTGTTTTAATCTGTGAAAAGGAGACCATGGGGACTGGGGAGATGGTTCCATGGTTAAAGGTGTTTGCTTATAAGCCTGCCAGCCCGAGTTCAATTCCCCAGCACCATGTGAAGCTGGAGGCAAAATGGCGCATGTGTTGTGGATCCCAAAGCACTGATGGCACTGGGAAGCAGAGTGGAGACTGGCACACATTAAGTGGCCAAAACAAAACAGTAAGGGAGATCCTGTCTCAAGCAAAATAGAAGGAGAGGACGAATACCCTGAGGTTGTCCTCAGACCTCCACATGTGCTCTGTGGCATGCTTGTGTGCATAGACACATATCATACATATCCATGTATATATGTACACACTTACAAAAATGGGCAGGAACAAGGATAGCATATCTCAGGGCTGGGAAGACAGCTCAGCATTTATAGACATTTGTTTGCAAAGCCTACTGGCCTGGGTTCCCCAGCACCCACGTAAAGCCAGGTGCACAAAGTAGTGCATGCATCTGGAGTTTGTTTGCAGTGACAGGAGGCCCTGGCAAGACTCCCCCACCCCACTTTCTCTCTCAAATCAATAATAAAAATAATTAAAAAAAAAGAATAACATATCTCAAGATGGTTGGGAGGAGTAAACACGTTACTACATGTAAATGATTCAGAAGAGCCTGGCACAGTCATGCTCTGCAGGTGACAATATTGTCACAGCCAAATCTAGATATTGTGAAGGCACTCTAGTGGAAGATAGATAAAAGAACTTTTTGAATTGAAAAGTCTTTACACAGACTCAAAGGGTTACCTGTCTTCATACATCAAAGGTGATAGTGTTGGCAGAGTTGGTTCCCATTTAGAGCCGCTTGCTATGTTTCCATGGATGCTTTTCCATCCTGGGTATAGCGTTAATATCTAGGATGCTCTGAGAATCACAAACTGGGCATGGATGCTTTGATGAGAAGTTGAAGTTTAAATGCTCACTAGTTAGAAAATTAAATTATTTTGAATCTAACTTTCCAACTTCCTTCCGTTCCTCCCTTCCCTTCTTCTCTTCCTCTCCTCTCATCCTTCCTTCCTCTTCCTCCTCTTATTTTTTTAAAAATATTTTATTTTTATTGATTTATTTGAGATAAATAAAAGACAGAGAGCATAAGAGAAAGGAAAAGAGACAGAAAGAGAGAGAGCACAAGCCAGGGCCTCCAGCCACTGCAAATGAACTCCAGATGCATGCATCACCTTGTGCATGTAGTGCCCAGTTCATGGCACCTCCCAGAGACCACCAAAGAGTCTAGACACATATGCAAAAGCAAAGAGCTTTATTTCGGGCTAAAGCTCGGTCTCTTGACTTCACCAACGCAGTGGATCCGTACAAGAGCCTCGGGCTGCGTTTGGGAGAAGCTTTTATTGGGTTCAAACAAAGGGAAGGGAATTTCTAATATGATTGATTATGCAGCAGCTGAGGAACGTTTAGCTTATTTTGTCAAATTGGCTCATTATTTTGGGTCAGTAGGGTCTTTCCAGTAATTGTTTGTTCTTATTTACATTCTGGGAACCTGACCTGAGTTTAGCCTAAGGCCTGCAAGGCAGCTGAAGCCTATACTTTGGTTTTCGGGTCTTTCAGTGCATATGACTTATGTGGGTCCTGTGGAATTGAGCCTGGGTCCTTTGGCTGTGCAGTCAAACTTCTTTACTGGCAAGCTATCCTCCAGCTCTTCCTCCTCTTCTTTTTCAAACAGGATTTCATGTAGCCAAGGGTTTCTTTGAATTCCTGATCCTCTTGTCTCCACCTCACAAGTGCTGGGTTACAAATACGTGTCATCATATCCAGCTAACTTGGAATTTTCTAAGCTGTCCTTTTTACTTGAGGTTGGAGCTGTTGTACTTCTAAATTAGGGGATTAAAAAAAAAAACCTACTTTTCCATTATTAGATTTATAGCAGTCATAGGCAAAATTGAAATTAAAAAATAGGCAGCATTGTAATTCTGAGAAAAGTATTTTTCTTTTAAATTAAATTAAATTAATTTATTTACTTATTTGAGAGAGAGGCAGCTAAAGAGAGAGAGAGAGAGAAAGGGAGAGGGAGAGGGACAGGGGCGAGGAATGGGCACTCCAGGGCCTCCAGCCACTCCAAATGAACTCTAGATGCATGTGCCACTGTGTGCATCTGGCTCTGATTTACATGGGTACTGAGGAATTGAACCTGTGTAGGCAAGTGCCTTAACCACTGGGCCATCTCTCCAGCTCAAAAGTATGTTTTTAAAACTGTTTATTTTAGTAGAATTCCATTCATTGTCTTATCACTTTGTCTCTGAAGAGGATGGAGCTTATTTTGAACATACCATGCCTGGCTGCCTGTCCCCCCCCCCTTCCTGGCCCTCTATTAAAATATATTGGCCATTATATTTAACAGGACTTAAAACACAGAGGTAATGAATTGTGAACTATTTGATGTTCAGTAGGCAAAGGAAACACATTACTTGGTGTAAACAAAGGTTAATAGGGAGTCTTTGAAGTTTAAATTATTGAACTATTTGAGTTAGGACAAATTTCTTAACTGTTTAGTGTTTCTCTGGCCTGTAATAAAATACATTGGTGGGGATGACAAAAGTTTCAGTCTTAAGACATTTTGATCCTTGTGGCAAAAGCATGTTCGGCCCCCATTTTGCTTTGAGTTACAGTGATGTGTTAGGGAATTTTCATTCCATTTTCTTTCTAGTAGAACTGGTCTAGGTTCTCAATTGGTAAAAACAAAAACATGTTTTGGGAAATAGAAAATCTTACGTTTAACTTTTTAAAAATAATCACTTACTTCTGAATAAGCAATGCTGGGATAAAGAACTTGTTTTTGCTGTTTTACTTATTTGTGACAAGTTTTTACTCTATAGCCCAGGCTGACCTTGAACTCACTATGTAGCTTCAGATTCTAGGCAATCTTCCTACCTCAGCCTCCCAACTGCAGGATTACAGGCATGAGCCATCCCACCTGGCTTATGAAAACTATTTATTGTCCGTCTCCATGGTGCTAACATGGGGATGGGTCTGAATGACTGTTTAAGGGGGCTTATGCTCAATTCTGTTCCATTGTGTCTATGGGCCCTAATCATGGTGATCTGATTTTGCCTAAGGGCAGAGGACCTGCCTTGTTGAGCAGTCTAATTAAAAAAATAGTAATTAATTCACCTTTAATGCCCACACTCGAGAGGCAGAGGTAGGAGGATTACCCAGGGTTTGAGGCCACTCTGAGACTGCATAGTGAATTCCAGGAGGTTAGTCTGGGCTAGAGTGAAACCCTACCTTGGAAAACCAGAGAGAGAGAGAGAGAGAGAGAGAGAGAGAGAGAGAGAGAGAGAGAGAGAGAGAGAGAATGAACATGGATGCACCACAACCTCCTGCCACTGCAAACAATGCATCTGGCTTGACATGGGCACCGGGGAATAGAACTAAGGCCATCAGGCTTTGTATGCAAGTGCCTTTAACCACTAAGCCATCTCCCCAGCCCCAAGTCTCATTTTGTATAGTAGTGTCTGTTCCAAAGCTTGTAACTGGAGGAAGGAAGCTGCACTTTGCAATTAAAAAAGAAACAGTTACTGATCCTGCAAATGGGTGTCCCCAGGGCAGGTGGGCAGGTGGGCATGTGGGCATGCATTTTTACACTCAGCTTCTACCTTGGGCCTTTCCACAAGATTGCCCTGGGAAGGTGGGAGCAGGGCCACTTTCTAACCTGCAAGGGCCTTTGGGATGATAGTGTGGAAATTTTCTCTGGCTGGGTGGGAGGAATGATGTGTTTTCTTTTGGGTGCAGGAGAAGGGGGTCCTCCTTACCCGGGAAAGGGAGAGAACATCGATTGGCACATGCGGTGCAGAACTGCCTCTGGCCCTTATTCCACTTTCACTTTTCCAAAATCCTTCTCTTCTCTGTAAGCTCTAATCCTGCACCCTCTCTCTGTTGAAGACCCCGGGGGGAGGGGGAGTTGCTTCTCCTGTGCCCTTGACTGTCCCTGTGGTCCCACACTGAGTGAGGTGAGGTCGCTTTTGTACGCAGCGGCTGGGATTGATGGTCCCCCTCTTCAGGTGGTGCCCCTGCGTGAAGTCATGCATGGCGGCCCTGCAGCTCCTATTGACTGCTGTTCACAGATGAATAGGAACAGACTGCAGGGCCCAAGGAAAGCTCTGGGTGACCTCTGCTATTTAGCAGCTGCGCACAACACCAAGTCACTGTGGCAACTGGGCTCTGTTTACAAAAATGAACAAGGACCTCAAGCCTGGGGCATCTACACCATGGACATAGTCTCCCCCACTGGAAATTGAATGCCTGCCAGATTACCAGGGCTAAACCAAAACAAAGATATACCAAACAGAAGTAGCTGGGAAGTGTTCTGCCCTCAGGAGCATGCACCAGGGCCCGATCATGCCCATATCATCATTTGCTAGGCAGAATATCCCAGAATGAGCTTAGCCTGGTTATGTCAGAGAAAGACTAAGGCCAAGACTAAGGCCCGAGTGTGGGAAGTTTTCAGAGTACAGCCTTACATTTGCACAGGCCTGGCGTCTTAGCTGTGTTTAGTATCAGGAATCTGACTTTTTTGATGTTCCTAACATGTGTATTTATGTATGGGGGGTGGACATGTGCGTGTGCATGTGTGTGTATAGGTGTGCATGGAGGCCAAAGGTTGACATTGGGTGTCTTCCTCTACTGTTCCCCACTTTATTTCCCAAGACAGGATTGAACCTAGAAGTCACTGATTGGGCTAGTTTAGCCAGCCAGTTTGCCTTGGGGATAGCCTATCTCTGCCTCCCAATTGTGGGATTACAGGCAAGATCCCACCTGGTATTTACACAGGTGCTGGGATTCTGAACTTTGGGACCCAAGCTTACATGGCAAGCACTTTATCCTCTGAGCCATCTCTCCAGCCCTACAACCTTTTAGGTTGTGCCTTTGTGTAAACTGTAAAGCTGTATTTGAGTCTGTATCTTCCAAATGGACCTAGAACAACTAAGTTTAGAGTTTGCTCTCTTTTGATTCCTCCCTTTTGTAAAATTTAAATTCTATCTTTGACAATTTCATGCGTTTATGACATATTTCGATTGTATTCATCTCCCATTATCTTCTCTTGTCCTCCTCCCATTCCCACTAAACCCCTTTTTTTCCCCACCTAATCCCTCTCCTACTTTCATATTTTTTTTTTTTTTTTTTTTTTTGGAGAGAGACACAGAGAGATAGGGAGAGGGAAGACAGAGATGGGCGCGCCAGCAGCCTCTCAGCTGCTGCAAACGAAATCCTGATGCCTGCGCCCCCTTGTGGTCAAATGCGACATTGCACCCTTGTGTCACTTTGCATCTGGCTAAATGTGGGACCTGGAGATTGGAACCGGTGTTCTTAGGCTTAGGAGGCAGGTGCCTTAACCGCTAAGCCATCTCTCCAGTCCTCATATCTTTGTTTGTTTGTTTGTTTTTTGAGGTAGGGCCTCACTCTAGTCCAGGCTGACCTGGAATTCACTATGTAATCTCAGGGTGCCTTGAACTCATGGAGATCCTCCTACTTCTGCCTCCCAAGTGCTGAGATTAAAGGCGTGTGCCACCATGCCAGGCCTACTTTCATATCTTTTAAAATTTTTATCTAGTTAGATATTTATGATCCACTGAGTCAATTTAGGGTTGTCTGCACGAGCATGGTTTGGTGGTTATTTACTGGATATGGACAACTTACCAGTGGCTATACCACTAGGGTACATTGCTCCCCCCCCCCCCAACCTGCGGGCAACCATTAAATGCTAACCGCCTGTCTGGTGGGAGGGTGGGGGGGAGGCTCATGGACTCCTCCCTCATCCATAATGATGAACCTTTTCTTTTACAGTGATGGTCTTTGTGTCCAAAAGCAGCCTTGGTAGTTTGAACGTCCCACGGGAAGTGGTGAGCCATGGACATCTTTGGGCATACCTTGAAGGCCAGAGCTTCCTTTCAGGGTTCTGCTATGTGCCGGGTGCTCCTGCCATTCTTAGCTTTCATGATTGCATGGCTTGGGTCATTGGAACATGCATGTTCCGTGTCCTCACATAGGTACTTCGCTTTGACAGAACCAGAGCCAATGCTCTGATGCTATCCGGGTCCTCTGATGCTATCCTGGAGCTCGTGTCCCCACACTGTACCTCATCTCTGTGAGTCTGCTTGGCCTGTGGCCTACGAGTCTCCATGGAGGAGGCTGTGATTTGCCAACAGAAGGGATTGCCTGGAACATGAGCCAGAGAAAGAGGGACTCTCGTGTGACTCAGCCTTAGCTGTTAAGCTTACAGAATCCATTCACTGTATCCACAAGGCCTTGACGTTCCTCAGTTGTTCATTCAACCCCATTAGATGTCAAGGAGTTGAAGAAGAATTGGATAGAGAGCCTGGGGATGGGGTTGCTACTGGTTTCAATGACAATGATGTGAGCAGGCTTAAGCCAGAATCTCTCCTTAGAAGAGTTCAGGTCTGCTTTTTAAACCTCAGCAGCCGTTCATTTCCTAACTTGCTGTGCACCCTGGGGCTTGACCAGATGCTTCCCCTCATGTGGGTGTTCTATCCAGAGGGACCCCATCACTGTCGGGAAGGGAATGAAATTCACTTACTTCTCCATCCAGTACGCGAGGCCGGGGCAGTTACTGGGTGACCGTCACTGTTTGCTCTGGATAATTTCTCATGAACTCTCCAGTTGATAAACCAAACCCAACCAGCTCTAGTTTTCCTTTAACTGAGGAGTTCAGTTAAAGTATAACCTCGAGTGTCCGGTTGGTTTCTATTCATTTTGGTGCTGAGCATTTACTCACTAGGCCATGAATGTAATGTTTCCTTCCTGTCTTGGCTGCGATAGCCTGTGTGAAAAACTCCCTTTCCTCTGGCTACTTAATGAAGCCAAAATACTTATTAATGAAAGGGTGTCAGGGGGAGCAGGTTGGTTATATTTGAGAGTTCATCAGGGGGTTATTGACACTGGTAAATCTAGTATTCATAGTAAATGTAGTTCAGGGAAGGAACAAACTTTTCCAGGGTGGTTTTGTAATTGTTATGACACCCGGGCTGTCTTGGGGGAAGCGGTGAGGAAGAGGCTTATTAGAGGGTCCTGCCCTGAAGCTATAAGGGCGAATAAAAAGCAGGTCCCCATGATGGTTGAAGTTGGCCAGGATACCATTCTGGACAGTGCCTTGGACTGGCCTTGGACTTATTCAATGTCAGCGGGGAGGTTAATGACAAGTTAGTGGAAGTGAAGTCTGCACTGGCCATAGCTACCTTGCATTTTGGATGTGGGTCAAAGAGACTGAATAGATGCATTCATTCAGTGAGCAGGGAGGGACAGCAGCCCTACTCAAACAGGCTCACTTTTGGCTTTTTTTTTTTTTTTTTTTGGTTTTTCGAGGTTTTTTTCTGACCCATCCATAGTTGTTGAACTTGCAATCCTCCTACCTTTGCCTAAGTGCTGGGATTGGTGCGCCACCACGCCCGGCTGCTTTTTTTTTTTTTTTTTTTAGTGACATCCTAGTTGTTGAGAGTGATTAGGAGAATTAAGGCCTTGTTCTTCTGTCTACACTCGGATGTTGTCTCTCAGTGTCCACCGTCATTCCGTAAACATTGATCGAGTTCCTAAAGCTACCATAACCGGAAACAGAGTTGAATCTCTTCCCGTGGTACACATATACAAGCCTAAGAAGGGGAGGACAACGTGAGTCCCTTGTGAGCCTCCATGCTTATCTGTCGGTGCCTTGTACCAGGGAAAGGAAGCAGCAGTCAGCTTAAATCAGGTTGCTTTTCGCATAGCAGTTTTAGAAAGGTTTCGAATAGGAAATTGAAGCTATTGAGAAATTGGAGGTCTGGGCATCATTGCTTGAGTTTCTTATTCCTGCAAGCCCCGGGGACTCTATCCCAGTCTCCACTGATAATGTCCCTTTTTACGCTTAACTGTCTTGTCAGTAAGTCAATGATAGACACTGAGAATAGAAACCTGTACCGTTCCATGCCATGCCTGGCAGCCCAAACGTGCCTCCCCTGGTTCTGTGGCTGTGATTGTTGCTATGATGTTGGCCCTCAGGTGCTAGCCATGTGCCTGGCATTGTACCTCACATCTACAGGGTCCCCACGCCAAGAAGCTTGCTACCCTAAAAGTCCATGATGGTACTTTGGGAAACGGTGGAGGGGTGATCCTTGGTGAGGCATGATCTTTGCTTGAATCAATGAAGGAAACTGCATTCACCATTTAAAATCTTTTATTGACAGTTTTCTTACATGTAGATAATGTATTTGGGTTATAATCTTCTCCCATTACCTTTTTTTTTTTTGTCTCCTTGATTCTGAACATCTTCTTCCCAACTCGTCCCTCTTCTATTTTCATGTCTTTTCTCTCCTTCCTCCATCATCTATTATTGCATGTTGATGGGCCCCATATCGTGCAGCTGTTGTACAGGTAATGACATCCATGCAATGGGTGCTTCCTGTCCAGAAGGCAGCATTCCAAAGCACTCTCCCCAATCTTCTTACGTTCTTTCTGCCTTCTCTTCTGCAATCTTCCCCGTTCCTTGGAGGATGTGATAGAGATGTCCCATGTAGTGCTGAAGACTCCACTGTCACTTCTTTTTCACACTTTGATGAGTGATGAGTCTCCCAGTCAGTCGCCACCATTTGTAAAAAGACGTTTCTCATACCAAAGATGAAAGTAGCACTCATTGATGGGCATAAACATAAATATTCAGTGGCAATTTCATGAGTATAACATATCCATTTAGTCGAAAACCAGTAGTACCTTTGCCCCCCCAGATCCTGTGTTTATCATTTTTAATACAGAAGAGTTTTATTTAAGTAAAACTATTTTCCTTTTAATTCTGTTTTTTTTTTTTTTTTTTTAATATTTAGCAGTGCATGTAACAAGAATAGATAAATAAGGTCTGCCCATTGTTTTTTCTTTTTTTTTTTTCTTACTCTATTTTTATTTTTTTTAAATTTATTTGACAGAAAGAGAGAGAGAGAGAGAAAGAGAGAGAGAATGAGAATGGGCATGCCAGGGCCTCCAGCCACTGCAAACAAACTCCAGACGCATGCACCACTTTGTGCATCTGGCTTTCATGGGTTCTGGGGAATCAAATCTGGGTCCTTTGGCTTTGCAGGCAAATGCCTTAACTGCTAAGCTATCCCTCCAGCCCTGTTTTTTCTGTTCTTTATGTCATTTACATTGGCTTATTATGTGCTGAAATAGAAACAGACATGCAGCCACTAGTACTGGTTCTGTAAATACTTCCTGACCAGAGAGGGAAGCAAACATATCAGTAGGCATAGCGAGGAACTTTATTAAATTAAATGGTGGGTGGGGACAATGGAAAATTTTAAATTGAATTCATTCCATACCTAGGTTGTTTTGCCTCTTCGTCTTACCACCAGGTCATCTTCCACTGAAGGCAGATCTGATGGGAGTTTAGGGATGGTGTCACAGCTACCAAGGATGTGTGCTTGCTTATGGAGGAGGATGCTGGCACCAGTGTTCATGAGTGTGAGTGAAGCTCTTTCCCAGAACTCCATGCATGTCCCATTCCTTGATTGAACTGGCTTATCCCCATCCTGGAAACAGTCACTGACAAAGGATAATGTAGTTGCAGTCATTGACTTGGGCTGGTCAGCTGGAGTGTCAATCACACCTCCCACCTTGGGGATTTCTTATGAAAAAGTAAATGTGAGCAGGACTTAACAGCAGAGGAAACAGACACCTAGGGCTGGGAGATGGCTTGGGGGGTAAGATGTTTGCCATGTGCAAGTAAATACATATATATGATTTGGCAAAATGGTCTCCCATTTTGTTTTTTTTGAGAGAGAGAGACACAGAGAGACGGAGACAGAGAGGAAGAGGCAGAGAGAGAATGGGCATGCCATTGGCCTCTCAGCTGCTGTGAATGAACTCCAGATGCGTGTGCCCCCTTGTGGGCAAGCGCGTCATTGCATGCTTGCATCACTTTTGCATCTGGCTAAACGTGGGACCTGGAGATTTGAACGGGCGTTCCTAGGCTTTGCAGGCAGGTGCCTTAACCACTAGCCATCTCTCCAGCCCTGTCTCCCATTTTTATCATTGGGTTTTAAATATTATTTTGCAGCCGGTCTAACGTAGCCCTGTCTGGCCTGGCCTCAAACTTGTTGTATAGCTGAAACCAACCTTGAATGTTATAGTCTCCAGTCCCCACCTTTCAAGCATTGGGATTACGGGTGTGCAACAGCACACTCAGCAGTTTTCTCCCATTCTTCAGGCTATTGTGCTAATGAATATTTCCTTTACTTGGGAAATTAATGGAGTTCTTTTCAGAAAGTCCTTGCATATACCTACATCTGTATTTTCCCCTAAAGGTTTTAAAGTTTCAGGTCTTATGTGAATTTTCTTTTGTGTAAGGTGAGATATAGGCATCTAGTTTCATTCTTCTACATGTGGATATTCTGTTTTCCCAATGCCATCTATTGGAGAAGCTGTTTTTAATATATTAATTAATGTAATGTAATATAACAAATTATTCATAATCCTCACACTACCATATTGACTGTTATTCTAGGGTTTTGCTGGTGCTCTCCCTCCTGCCTATAATTTGAATATAAGAATCTTATTGCCAGATGAGATCATCCATACCTGTGATCCCAGCACTTGAGAGGCAGAGATAGGAGAATTACCACAAGTTTGAGGCCAACCTGGGCTACATAATAGTGAGTTCCAAATAAGCTTGCACTAAAAATTAAATGTGAAACCCTACCTCAAAGAAAATCAACTTTGATGAAATATAATTTGCATGAAGTGTATATTTTTAATGAAATTTTTTTGTTTTGTTTTTCATGTTAGGGTCTCACTCTAGCCCAGGTTGACCTGTAATTCACTTTGTAGTCTCAGGTGGCCTTGAAATCACAAGGATTCTCTTACCTCTGACTCCCAAAGGCATGAGCCATCACACTTGACAGAATGAAATATTTTGATCCCCGCAAAGCCAAAGGACCCAGGTTCAATTCCCCAGTACCAAAGTAAAGCCAGATGCACAAGGTGGTGCATGCATCTGGAGTTCATTTGAAGTGACTAGAGGCTCTGGCATGCCCATTCTCTCTCTCTCAAATAAATTAAATATTTTTTAAAAGGAGAACTTTAAAAACAAACAAACAAACAAACAAACAAACAAACAAACAAACAAACAAACAAAACCCCCCATCATGCCATGAAGACACTTCTGTAGTACAAACAGTACTGCTTTAAATGTAGTATAACTATGTTATGGTAACTGAGGTACCATTAGTGATTGACACTTAGGCCCTACCATTGGAAGCTGTAGGTTAGAAATAGGTCACTAGCAGAGCCAGCTGTGCGAGCTGTGTGCGTTGGAGGCTGCTCACTCCTAAAGACCTCTCCCAAGTGGAGAGTGGCTCTCAGCAGAGGAGCTCGCTTAGCTTTATGTGTGGGTCAAAGGGTTATTTCAGCCCCTGGGCTGGCTCAGTTCACTGAGAAGTGGCCCCTTTGCCAGGGCCAGTGGACTGGGATGAGGACGGCATGGAAGGGGTGCTTCTGAACTCTTCCTGGATTCTGATTGCAGGTCCACTGAAGGAGGTGGGAACAACCTTTAGAAATCAGCTCTATTCCACGGCCAGAGACCTGTGTCCAGGGAGTATAGGAGGATCCTATTGACAGAGCAATAGATAGAAATTATAAAATAAGTTATCAGATATGCTTGAAGACAAGATGAAAGAGAACCTGGGGAGGGGGGATATCAACAGCCCCAAGCCCATTAGCCCATAATAGGGCCAGTGATCTCCAAATCACATGGCAAAGGGCTGGAGGCAGAGGTAGAGCCTTTGCCCATCTGGTATGTTCAATCCCCAGTACAAAAAATAAATAAATAAAAAGAACATGTCAGCATTTTTAACATATGTGCACTCAAGTGTGTGGTAATGCAGTGAGTATATAAAACTCAAAAGCACAAATGTAGTCAATGTTTACATTAAACCTCCCACTTCCAAAATACACACACTAAAGATCCCACATGTGTGTGTGTAATTACATCTCTGAATACTCCCTTGGTCCCATTTTAGCCCCTTTTCCCCAAACACTATTTTGGCTACCTCTGTAAAGAGAATACATACATACATACATACACACATACATACGAATCTCATGTACACCCATGGGGAACACAATTGACTCACACCTCTCTGAATGGTGTTAGAAAATGCAATTTCTTGAAATCCCAGGGACAAGGGGCTGCAGGTCCCTGGGGAATCCTAAATGCTGGTGTCTAGCCACAGGTTGCTGGAATGAAATTAGAAAACAAGCCATGTGCAGAGTCAGCTTTGCTTTGCACCTCAGCCCTGCTCTCTGCTGTCCTAATTTTTTCTCTAGTAAAAGAAGGAGAAAGAGCCAGATATGGCGGTACTCAGGAGACAGAGGCAGGAAGATTGCTACACATCTGAGGCCAGCCTGGTGGTCTGCAAAGTGAGACTGGGGGTAAAAGGGATATGATCCAGGTTTAAAAATACTTAGGCATGGTGGCACATACCTCTAATCCTAGCACTTGGGAGGCAGAGGTAGGAGGATTGCTGTGAGTTGGAGGCCACCCTGAGACTATGTAGTGAATTCCAGGTCAGCCTGAGCTAGAGTGAGACCCTACCTCCAAAACAACAACAGCAACAACAAAATACTTAGTAGTAAAGAGTTAAACTATAAAATAGCACTTGGGGGATAGGGAGATGGCTCAGTGGGTAAAGCATGGCCATGCAAGCATGAGGACTAGTTTGACACCCCTATATCCACCTAAAAAATAGTAGTTACTGGGCTGGAGAGATGGTTTAGCACTTAAGGCACTTGCCTGCAAAGCCAAAGGCCTCAGGTTCAATTCCCCAGGACCCACGTAAAGCAGATGCATAAGGTGGCACATGCATCTGGAATTCATTTGCAGTGTCTAGTGGCCCTGGCATGCCCATTCTCTCTTTTTCCTTCTCTCTCTCCACATATCTTCCTCTTTCTCTCTATCTCAAATAAATAAATAATTAATTAAATTACAAAAAGCAGTCAGGGCTGTTTCAAAACTAAAACCGGGTTCTTGGTGAGACATCTCATTGTTCTTTTCTGGTGGTGAGGGCATATGTGTGCACAGATAAGCACAAGCCACACTGCACCATGAGTGTAAATGCAAATGCAGCCACATGATTGTCTCCTTCCCTCCCTTTGCCCCTTCTGAATGCGTCTCACTGTGTGTGTGGTACAGGCGGCTTCAAGCTTTGGTGCCCCAGTGCTGAGATTACAGGTGTATTCATCATGCCCTGCCTGCTGGGGTTTTCTTTCTGCTACGATACAAGCTGCGTTTCTATTGGTCATCAGAAAATATGGATTTAAAATTTTTATATTTTTATTTATATTATTTATTATATTATATATTTATCTATTTATATATTATATATTTATTATACTATATTAATTATTATTTATATTTATTACATATTATAATATATATTTATTATATTATTATATATATTTATATTATTTATATTATAATATTTATATATTATTTATGTATTTTTTATATTTTTACATCTGCTGCTGACTAGTTACTGTGGAGTATTGGAAATACCATTTTGCTCACTGGTCAGCTTATTCCACTTAGAAAATATTTATCAAATGCTTATAAGATAAAACAGAGCTGTGGGAACCTGAGGCTGGCAGGATGGCCAGGTGCTGGGAGAAAGTGGGTCTTGATGTGTTCGTTGCTGACTGCCAAGCTGAACTGGCTCTTCATTTCTCTGTGCCTCACTTTCCTCATCCACCAAAAAAAAAAAAAATACAGTTGATATTTCTTTTTATTGTAGTGTGTCAGAGAAAGGAGAGTGTTAACGTTTGTAATATAGGCATGCAGATTGCTGACTTCCAGTCATGTGCCATACTGCTTGGAAATAATTGGGCTTTTAGCCCTTCATAAAAAATAGTCATCAAAAAGCTTTCCCCAGCTTGCACTGGGGAGAGAGCTCAGGAGTGAAGAGCATTTTACACTTACACATGAGAACCTCTCGGGCCAGAGACTGCCCAGTTCAACTCTCCAGAACCCAAGCAAAAAGCTGGGTGTGGCTATGCACACATGCACATCTGTAACCCCAGTCTGCAGAGGGTGGGGTGGACACTGGAGAATCCTGGAGGGCTTGTGGATGGACAGCAGTTCTGGGTTGAGAGAGAGAGAGCGAGAGACCCTGTCTTAAGGAAATACGTGGATCGGTGATAAGAGAAGAGCACCCAGGGCCTAGGGAAATGGCTTAGTGGTTACAGGTGCTGGCTTACAAAGCCTGCCGGTCCAGGTTGGCCCAGATTCAATTCCCTAGTATTCACATAAAGCCAGATACATAACATGGAACATACACCTGGAGTTCATTTGCAGCAGCAAGAGGCCCTGGCTCTCTTTCTTTCTCTTTTTCTCTCTCTGTTTGCAAATAAATAAAATAAAAGTGAACACTCAATGTTCTTCTCTGGCCTCCGCATGCATATGCATGGGGTGCATGTATCTGCACACACACGTATATTCTACACATCACACACACATGCACGAAAAGCTTTCCTTTTGGCTCTTCTCTTTTTGTATGTGTGTATGTGTGTATGTGTGTATGTGTGTGCCCATGTGTGTGGAGGCCAGAGGACAACCTCAGGTGATGTTCCTCCTGTGCACTATCCTCCACCTGTTTTTGGGACAAGGTCTCTCGCTGGCCTGCAATTTGCCCAGTAGGCTAGACTGGCTAGCCAGCCTGTCTCCACCTCCCTAGTTCTGACATTATAAGTACATGCCACCTCACCTGGCTTTATTTTAACTGGATTCTGGGATCAAATCAGGTCCTTGGGCTTGCAAGGCAAGCCCTTTACTGACTGAGCTATCTGTCCAGCCCTGCTTGTTTCCTCTGTCTTATCTTCCCTTTTGAAAAACCATTATCCTAAGTAAATCATTTGCTATAGAAGGGTTTTGTAGAAATGTAGTTAGTGAAATAGAAAAGTGAAAACCCTAAGTTATATATCAAGCCTTTTCTGGGAATAGTATTGAAAACCAAATAGATTTCGTCTAAGTCTTTCTTAATGACAGAATTGTTTCAAGCACCTGTGTACACCTCTGTAAAAGCAAACAGCCAAGACCACCGAGGGCTAGCTGACCATCAAGGCCATTCACATGTTCCCACATTGTTATCGGTGTCATCCTTCAGAAAGCACTGATTTAAAATGAAGGCCGGCCCCAGTGTTTGGTTTGCTTGTCTCACAGTGTACTGAATCAAGACTGAGTACAGAAAGCACAGACTTCCTTTCAGGTTGGAAACCATCCATATTCTATTTGCCCTCCAGAAGACTCATGGCCTTACTGGAGTACATGAGCCAACATTTGTCCTGGCAAGGCCAGGGCCCTTTGAGGGTGGTACCTATGGGACTGCTTTATACAGCAGCAGAGAAGGAAGACACATGGAGAGAAAGGTGGCTGTAGTGATATAGGCATCTGCCTTCTTTTCAACTTAAAAACCAAGGGGGTGCTTTAAGATAGATAGTATTTGCAAACAAGCCTACGCTTCTCAAGGGTCCTGTTTGAACCTTTGAGAACTTTGCCAAAGGCAGAGTGTTCTTTGAAGCTGACCTTGCTAGGAAAGACAGTATTCCATCTTGTTTGTCACACTCTCCTAACATCTGTAGTTCTTGTCTACAGCTGGTCACATTTGGATCCCAGACAGTGGTTCCCATACATTCTAAGCACCATGTTTTTCCTACTGAGTTGCCTGTAAAATTATCGCCAGCTGGGGATATGCTCATGCTAGCCTGGGTTTCATCCCAAGCACTACAAAATGAAAATAAACAAATAACACATATACCTTTGTAAAAATGCTATTAGGCTGTAAGATGGCCATTGAGGTTCACTAATAATGCTGATTGCTGTTAGGGCTTGTGGTAGTCCCCATGCCCTCAAGCTGGAGGTGAGTCCAAGGCATAGAGTTATAAGTTACCATTATTATTTTAAAAGCAAGTGTTGCAGTCGGGTTTGCATTGCTGGCAGAAATCACCCAAACAAGAGCAGCTTGTGGGAAAAAAGGTTTATTTTGGCTTACAGACTCAAGGGGAAGCTCCATGATAGCAGGGGAAAATGATGATGAGCAGAGGGTGGACATCACTCCCTGGCCAACAGCAGATGGACAACAGCAACAGGAGAGTGTGCCCAGCACTGGCAAGGGGACACTAGCTATAACACCCATAAGCCCGCCCCCAACAATACACTGCCTCCAAGAGGTGTTAATTCCCAAACAGCTGTTTATGGGGGACACCTGAGTCAAACCACCCCAGCAAGTCTATTAACTAGAGGTTGTATGGAGAGCCTGAGGTCTTCAGTTAGGCTAAGGACTTAGAGTACAGGGTCAGACTTAGGATATAAGGTCATGACTTAGGGCACACATTTGATTCTGTCAAATACATAGTTGTGGAGATGGTATGCAATAAGGTACTTATTCACATATGATAACATTAAGATGTTTGTTTGTTTGTTTGTTTGTTTTTGGTTTTTCAAGGTAGGGTCTCGCTCTAGCCCAGGCTGACCTGGAATTTACTACGTAGTCTCAGGGTAGCCTTGAACTCACGGCAATCCTCCTACCTCTGCCTCCCATGCTGGGATTAAAGGCGTGCGCCACCACGCCTGGCCCTAAGATGTTTGTTTTAATGAGACTATCCATTATAGGGCTGGGAAGATGGCTCGGTGGGGAAGAGCCTGAATGAAATGCCCCGCGCTCATGTGAAATGCTGGACCTGGCTGTGAAGCATATAACCCCAGCGCTGAGGGAGTGGAGACAGGAGGCTCACTGGGGCTCCCTGGTCAGCCAGTCTGCCTGACAAACAGGAAGCTACAGGTTCAGTGAGAGACTCTGTCTCAGCAAACAAAGCAGAAAAGCAATCGAAGAAGACGCACACTGCAAGCACTACACAAATACAGACACACAAAAGCGTGTGTTTCTGCACGCACACTGCATGCACTGCACAGACACATACACATACACACAAAAGCATGCGTATCTGCACTCACACAGCATACATGACACAGACACATACACACAAAAGCATGCATATCTGCACACACACTGCATACATGACACAGACACATACACACAAAAGCATGCGTATCTGCACACACACTGCATACATGACACAGACACATACACACAAAAGCATGTGTATCTGCACACACACTTCATACACGACACAGACACATACACACAAAAGCATGCGTATCTGTGTGCACACTGCATACACGACACATACACATACACACAAAAGCATGCTTATCTGCACACACACTGCATACATGACACAGACACATACACACAAAAGCATGCATATCTGCACACACACTGCATACACGACACAGACACATACACACAAAAGCATGCGTATCTGCACACACACTGCATACATGACACAGACACACACAAAAGCATGCGTATCTGCATGCACACTGCATACACAACACAGGTACAGACACAAAAGCATGCATATCTGCAAGCACACTGCATGCACTGCACAGACACATACACATGCACACAAAGCATGCATATCTGCATGCACACTGCATGCACTGCACAGACACATACACATGCACACAAAAGCATGCATATCTGCATGCACGCTGCATACACGACACAGGCACATACACACAAAAGCATGCATATCTGCACACACATTGCATACACGACACAGACACATACACACAAAAACATGCATATGTGCATGCACACTGCATACACAACACAGATACAGACACACAAAGGGTGGCCGTGTCATAGGCATAATAAAAAACAACCATATCTTCATGTAGTCAAACTCTTGTGTTAGTGTGGGGAACATTAGGTGTTTTGTGTATTACTTATGTAAAGGACATAAGATGGAAGAGCTCCCCACTGGCTCAGATGGAGTGCTTGATGAAATGATAAGTATTTGCCAAATCCAGGAAGACTACCGACACGATAACTGTTCCAGCCACCTCTATGGCTGTTAATTTTATATCTCTATCTATCTATCTATCTATCTATCTATCTATCTATCTATCTATCTATCTATCTATAAAAATATATTCTGTTCACTCTTAAGTACAAGAGAAAACTCAACGGCAAGAACAGGTATAGCAGAACATGTAATATGGAATCTGTTCAGGCCAATTTCATGCGTAGTTGCCTGTTACAGTAAAGAAACTAGGACTGACATCAAATTAAAAGACAGACCAATGGAGAGAGGGAGGGGATACGATAGATTGGAGTTCTAAAGGGGAATGGGGGGAGGGGAGGGAAATAGCATGCATTTTTGTATGTAAGTATAGAAGTTGCCAATAAAAAAAAAGAAAGTGGGACTGGTAAGTAACTCACAAGAATTTGGGGGAAAATAATAGAGAAAGAAAAATGAGTAAAACGAAAGAAACATAGATGTTTTGATAATCTTTGTTAAATGTTTTTTCAAAGACCAGCCTCAGATTTAAAGTATTATCCAGATGTAGTCTTTGGCTTCTGGTAGTTTCCAGATAGGAATTCAGCCTTGAGTTGAACTTGGAGAGAGGTTATTTTCTTTTCTTTTTAATTACTAAGAGCCCAATCTGTTGTAGTTTGTTGATCTATTTTCTCCTCTTACCCTCCAACTATTGCATTCTCCTCGAGTTGCTGTTTAGCCTGGAGTGCTGGGCACCCACAGTTAGAATTAGGGTTTGTGTGCCCATGTCTTAACCAGGAATACAGAAAATCTGGCCTGATATTTCAATCTGCAAGTTTAAGTAGACTCAGAGGAGTTTTAATCCACAGGTATGTACTCAAAATTCCAATTTTTTAAAACTTATTTTTATTTATTCATTTGACAGAGAGAGGGAGAGACAGAGAAAGAGAGAGAATGGGCATGCCAGGGCCTCCAGCCACTGCAAACTAAGTCCAGATGCATGCGCCCCCTTGTGCATCTGGCTAACATGGGTCCTGGGGAATCCAACCTGGGTCCTCTGGCTTTGCAGGCAAATGCCTTAACTGCTAAGCCATCCCTCTAGCCCAAAATTCCAATTTTTTTGAGGTAGGATCTCACTCTAGCCCAGAATTCACTCTAGTCCCAGGCTGGCCTCAAACTCACAGCAGTCCTTCTACCTCTGCCTTCTGAGTAGCCAGTCAAAATTCCAGTTTTTTTATTTTTATTTTTATTTTTTTTTTTTTTTGGTTTTTCAAGGTAGGGTTTCACTCTAGCCCAGGCTGACCTGGAATAAACTATGTAGTTTCAGGGTGTCTTGAACTCATGGCAGTCTTCCTACCTCTGCCTCCCAAGTGCTGGGATTAAAGGCATGTGCCACCACACCCGGCTAAAATTCCAGTTTTTAAAGCCCTCATTTCACTAAATAATTAATCCCCAAACCCAGCTCCTTGCAGCTCATTCTGTGGAGGTTTCTTCCATTGGCTGTCTTCCTCACCTGTTCAGGAAGGATCTTATCACAGCCGACTTCTTTCCTTGTCAATCAACTTTAGAACCTATGCCACTGAAGTCTGAATTTAAAAATTTTTTTCTTTTTAAAAAATATTTTTATTTATCTGAGAGAGAGAGAGAGAGAGAGGGACTGCAAATGAACTCCAGACACATGTACCACCTTGTGCATTTGGCTTACATAGTTGCTGGGGAATTGATCCTGGGTCCTTAGGCTTTCCAGGCAAGTGCCTTAACCACAAAGCCATCTCTTTAGCCCGATTTTTAAGTTTTTCACTCAGAGCCTCATACATCTGAGGTAAGTGCTTTACCACTGAACTACACTCCCAGCCCCAAAGTTCAGGTTTCTTGTTGGACAAATCCAATTTGCTAATCTATTATAGGTATCCCCCTCTTAAGTTTGTAGAATTCTTTGATGGCCAGTACTTCTGAGCATTTGGACCAAGCAGGTAGTAGTAACTTTAGGTGGGACACAGGAAAAGGAAATGAAGGGAGGGGTCCAGGTGGGACAATGTCTAAGTAGTGGAACTGAGACTGGAGTCCAGGTCTAGAGTCCAAGTTCAGCCATCTCTTCTCTTCCTATGGTTCTCAGTATTATGTTGTGGGTTTCTTTTATGACTGTGGAATAGGGTAGAAGGAGAAAGGGGATACTTTTTCGTTGATTTTTCATATATTGACACTATATTGGTAATATATTTATATTTGCATAGAACTTCCTGATTTAATTTACAAAAGGCTTTTAAGTCCATGGTCTTATTTGTTTTTATAACCTCCTTAAGGATAGCTAAAACAATATTGTCCCTGTTTAAAAAAAGGAATTACCAGCTCTTGGGGAAAGTGATATTTAGTGGGATTGGAACCGTAGCCCAGGCAGGGTGGTAATGTGACTAAAGCCAGTGGGAAATAAATGCACGTTTTCCCTTTATATGACATGTTTGCAGCCCCTGCTGTGTGCTTGTCATTGTGTTAGGCTGTGGGTTCAAAATTACCTGTTTTTCAGTTGCTCCAAGGGAGATACGGCTTAGTGGTAGAGTACTTGCCTCATATGCGTGAGACCCTGGGTTCAATCCTCATTACCAAGGTTTAAAAAAAAAAAGTGGCAAATTGCTTATAGTATACTAGAAGTTTAGGGATTCTCAGGGGTGCTGCAGGTTGACTCTGCATCAAGGAAATAAGTTCTGTAGCAGGAGGAGGTGGTAAATTTGGAAGACTTTATGTTGTAGGGCTACAGCCAGTTATGTGTTTCGTTTTGTGAGTGCCTGTTTCATTTGCTGGTTTATTCATTCCTATGTATTTGGATAGAAAAATAAATATAGTTCTGTTTTGGCTTCCTAAAACAGTTTTTATGTTTTCTGGAATTTCCTCACTTATTGTCTTTACTTTCCAAAGTTTTATTATGACTCATTTTGGCCATAAAATCACAGAAGAAGCAAGAGCAGGCTTTTGAAGACATTCATTAAGTAATTTGAGGACGTGCACTTTTGAAGGCTGCCAATATTAATTTTCTCTTGGTGTTAAGGTCTCTTCCATGGTTGTCAGTTATGTGTGTTCCTGTATGTTTTGGATGAGGGAGGGTAAAATGTTAGGAGTTAAAAGAGCTCATTTTATTTTATTTTTTTTCTTTGCTCAAATACAGTTTTACCAAAAGCTTCTGAAAGTTTCCTGTTCTTGCTTGATTTAAAAAGTGCACTTGCCAGCTGGGTGTGGTGGTGCATGCCTTTAATCCCAGCACTCTGGGAGGCAGAGAATGATCAGTGTGAGTTCGAGGCAAGCCTGGAACTACAGAATGAATTCCAGGTTAGCCTGGGTACAGTGAGACCCTACCTCAGAACAACCAACAAAAAACCCAAACAGCAGCAAAAAGCAGTGCATTTCCACTCACTGTTTCCTTGTAATTTCCACTCACTGCTTCCTTGTATTTCCACTCACTGTTTCCTTTTAATTTCCTATACTTTTTATAGTAGAAAAGACTAAAATTGAAGATGAATTGTGTGGTATCCTTGGATCCAGAGAAACATTTTCATTTCAGAATGGAATCTTAAAAAATGAATCTTCTTAGGTCTGTCTGTATGCACGTATGTCTGTATCTGGTTTGGTTTATAAAGAGCACAGTCAGACCCCATTTCTAGCATGGGCAGGCTGAGATTGCTAGTTGTAACTTAACTTTAAAAAGCTACAGTTAGTGGGCTGGGGATATAGTCTAGTTGGTAGAGTGCTTACTTAGCATGCTGGAAGCCCTGGATTTAGCGCCAGCACCACACGAACTGGGATTGGTGGTGCATGCTTGCAATCCTAGCACTTGGGACGTGGACACAGGAGGATCAGATGTTTAAGGTCAGGCTTGGCTACATAGTGATTTTAAGGCCAGTTTGACTATATAAGACCCTGTTGAAAGAACAAAAGGAAGGAAGGAAGGGAAGAAAGGAGGGAGGGAAGAAAAGAGGGAGGGAAGAAGGAATAAACTCCAGAAGAATGAAAAGTATAGACAAAACTATTAAGTGTAAGACTCTGGAGCTATTTGGTAGAGAAATATCATAGCAACTTTTAATAAACTATAGTTAGTGTTTATAATGATGGCACTAAATCTTCAAGGAACATGCAATAAGTCATAATGATATTTTTTAAACTTTTTCTTTTATTTTATTTGTTTGAGAGAGAGAGAGAGAAAGGTAGTAGAGAGAATGGATGCACCAGGGCCTCCAGCTGATGTAAGTGAATTCCAGATACATGCGCCACCTGGTGCATCTAGCGTACGTGGGTCTTGGGGAGTCAAACTTGGGTCCTTTGGCTTTGCAGGCAAGTGCCTTAACTGCTACACCATCTCTCCAGCACCATAATCATATTTTTTGAGGATGCTCAAAATATTTAGGGTGTCTAGAAATTGTTTATGTATCTGTGTATGTATGTGGGACATTTTAGGTTGGTTTCCTTTAAAATGACCAAAGCTATTTTCTTTGTTGAAAGGAATCAAATGTAGTTACTTGGGAAATTTGCTTACATGGAATATCTCATTAGCAGTGAGTGTCGAATATATGAGGCATTTACTCTTTGATAGGAAGATAGGAGTATGATATGGAATACTGAGAGAAGGAATGAAATTAAAGTATTAGTTTAAATAATAGATATCCCTTTTATGTGTTTTTCTGTGCAAATCTTGAAACACAGCCCTTTTTGTTGTACAACTGGTGTGCAAAGCATTTCATTCTCAGGTTGATAATTTAAAAAGTCTCCTTGTGAGGAGCGGTGAATTCCCCATGGCACAGTGGTTTCCGAAGGTTCTCTTGGGAGGAAAAGAGAGGAGCTTGTTGATTCAGACTGGAAAAACACTGAAGAACAGTTCCCCCCAAAATAACACCCACAGGTTTTAGAAAAACAGAAAACGCTTTGAATGAATGCAACAAACTTTAAAAAACAAAAAAAAGCAACCCAAGAAACAGCTTCATCTTTGAAACATCATAGGACATGTCTAGCTTGAAAGGTTCCTTTGTGAGGCACAGATATGTTTACAGAATGTTCCTGTGTGTGGTTTTGGCGTGAGCATGTTCAGTAGCTGCTCCCATTTATCCCAGCTTTAAATTATGGGGGGAGCTTTTATTCAACAATGGGGCAGGAATTTATGGAAAGTGACTATTGAAGCCTCTGATCCTTGCATTGTTATTACACTGTCTCTTAACTTCAAACCCAAGAAAAACATTTTCTTGTCTAAAGAACTGATCCATTTTCTTTTACCATAGACATGCTAATTGATCAGAGCGGAAATCAAATTTCTGGGATTTTTTTTTTTTTGGTTATAAATCCCTTCATTTCCTTTCTAGAGATAATTGAGTTTATAAAGAATAAAATATATAAGTTCAATATTTTAATTAGATCAGAAATTTTTCTACAGGTAAAACGGAAGACTCTGGACAGACCAATCACTTTTTAATTAATTTATTTTTGACAGTTTTATACATACATTTTAAATATATTTTGATCACATTTGTACCCCCATTATCTGCTCTTGTCCCCTCCCACTCCTGCTAAACCCTCTCTTCTTTTCAACTAATCTCCCTTCTACTTGGATATTCTTTTTTTTTTAATGACCCACAGAACTTAATTAAGGTTGTCTGCGTGAGCATACACGGGAGGTAATTTACCAGGGCATGAGCAACTGACTAAGGGGTAGACCAATCTTTTTTTTTTTTTTAATTTTTTTTTATTGACAACTTCTATACTTACAGACAATAAACCATGATATTTCCCTCCCCTCCCCCCATTCCCCTTCAGAACTCCACTCTCTGTCATAGCCCCTCCTTCTCTTCATTAGTCTCTCTTTTAATTTGATGTCATCATTTTTTTCTCCTGTTATGAGGGTCTTGCGAACGTATTGCTAGGCACTGCAAGGTCATGGATATCGAGGCCAATTTCTGTCTGGTCAGTTGCATTGTAAGAAGTCATACCCTTCCTTTGGCTCTTCCATTCTATCCGCCCCCTCTTCCGCAATGGACCCTGAGCCTTGGAGGGTGTGATAGAGATGTTTCAGTGCTGGACACTCCTCTATCCCTTCTTCTCAGCACTATGTTGCCTTTTGGGTCATCCCAGTGGTCATCGCCATCTGAAAAGAGAAGCTTCTCTAACCAGAAGTGAGAGTAGCATTAATATGTGAATATGAACATTAAGTGTAGTGCTTTCAGGGCAGTTTGGTGGGAATAATATATACATTTAGCCAGACAAGAGCAGGCTTTATACCCCTAAGGCTCATGACCTCCCCTGCCATAGGCTTTTGATTAGGTTTTTCAGTACCAGGCATGTATTCCCTCCCATAGAGTGGGCCTTCAGTCCAGTTAGGGAGCAGTTGGTTTCCCCAAGAGCAGACATGCCACTATTGTACCCATTCGGTCATTTGGCCTGTCTGGCCAAACTTGAATTTTCCAGTGTCCACTGTTTTCACCGCTTTCAGTTGGCTGGTCTACAGGGAGAAGGTTTTCTGCTCAGCACCAACTTGATTTCTCAGTGACCTTGCCACCCAGGCAAGTAAACTCTTCAATCTTGATACATTAAGTTTGCATCTCTTGGACTGGAAGCCATGGAAGAACTTGTCCGAAAAGTAGGGAGGATTTGGAAGGGTCTTTTTGCTAACAAATTTGTAGCATTCCTTTACATCCTGTGGACAGATGCCAGCAAGGACAGTGAACCATGTTGGCACTCAAGGTCTGTAAGCTCTGTTATTCCGTGGATCCTAATGTAAAAGGAGATTGAACTGGGCTAATAAGCATGTTCCCCTAGAATGTATCCCATCGCTGGGAAATACCGTATCGATTATCACAGTAACATGACAAATAAAAACAAGTAACTCTTCAGAGAAACCCTGATAGTATTGTCAATGAAGAGACGAAGGCCCAGGTGAGGAATGGTTAAGGAACTGCTCTGAGGTTTAATTCTACGGGGCTGGGACTGCAGCAGCAGCTTGGGTTGTGGTTCGGCTGATGAATTGATTCCTCATTCAGCAAACATTGATGAAGGCCTGCTGCATTCCAGGCACGCTGGTCAGCATTGGGATAGGGGATAAGCGAAAGGAATGTGGCTCTTGACTTCATAGAGTTTCCAGCTAAGGAAGACACACACACACACACACACACACACACACACACACACACACACACACACACACACACCTGTCTTGAAAGGTTGCTTTGTGAAGCCCAGATGTGTGTTCCACAGTGTGTTCCTGTGTGTGGTTTTGGCATGAGCATGCTCAGTAGATGCTCTGTGGGAAAGGGATCCCATTTATCCTAGTTTTAAATTGTGGGGGAGATTTAAACTAAAACAACAGGGCAGTCACACAAACAACTCGAACCGTAGACTTATAAAAGCTAGTATTTACCATAAAGGGACAGTATTGTAAATGTAACAGGCTTAAGGGGTATCTGTATTCATGCAGGTATCAAATGTGTTCTGGAGTCACCATCCCCCTCTTTTCCTCCCCCCTTCCCCTCCTTCTTTTCAGTTGAGTCAGGATCTCAGGTAGCCCAGGTGGGCTTCAAACTCAAAATGCAGTAAGAATGACCTTGAACTTCTTATCTTCCTGCCTCTACCCCTGAGTGCTGGGATTACATGCTTTTACTTCTAGGGCAGGTTTATGTCTGCGGTGTTGAGGATGGAACCCAGGGATTCGCGCCTGCCAGGCAAACCCTCTTCCAACTGAGCTACATCCCTAGCCCCCCTCTTTCTGCCCTTTTTGTTTTGTTATGTTTTGTTTTGTTTTTCAAGGTGGGGTTTTGCTCTATCCCAGGCTGACCTGGAATTCACTATGTAGTCCCAGGGTGGCCTCAAATTCATGGTGATCCTCCTACCTCTTCCTCCCGAGTTCTGGGATTAAAGGCGTGTGCCATCATGCCCAGTTTTCTTTCTGCTTTTTTTAAAGCTCATGTTCCTTGAGGAGCCTATAGCTTCCATGAAGTTTGGCAACTCTGGCTCTGTGGCTTCTCCAGAGCCTTCAACTTCACTGGGAAAGGAGCAAGAGGGCCCTTGACAACAGATGTTCACAAAATTCTCTACAAGCCACCAGCTCGCTGTCAGTTTCCCTGCAACAGAAGCACCTGGGCGGCCTGAAGAGGAAGGTGTATAGCTGTGTCCTGTAATGGAATTTGACATATACATTAAAGCCGAGTAATTTGGCATTCCTGTTAAGCATTTCCTTCATTCCTTAAAAACTAATTGTCGAGTGCCCTGATTATATATCAAATCCTTAAAGTAAATGTGTTTCAGTTCATGGCCCAATTTGTACACATGGCTGTAATTAGTAATGTTTTGCATGGCTAAACCAAAAGTTTGTAGATTTTTCTTTTTGAATTTCTTTTCTCCTATCTATAATCAGGACCGGTGGTTTTGGGCTCTGCTTCAAGTCCCCAGAAGTTGTGGTTTCCCTCCTCCACGCGCCTTGTCCATCCCTCTCTTATAACTTACCTTACCATTTACTCACTGTCTGCTCCAGACCCTGTACCCAAGCCCTACTAGAATGCTCTCGAGTGCTGAGTGAGCCTTGCGGTACGGTACGTTAGACCTCCACGGTTCTGTGTATGATGCGTACCTCTGGGCCCCCTCCCTTTTCTTTCTTGTCAGACACCAGTTTGCTGCAGGTAAAAAGAGAAAAACAGAGGCTAGGGATGCAGCTTAGGGGTAGAGTGTGCGCTTAGCATGGGCAAAGCCCTGGGTTCAACCCTCAGTACCAGGCTAGGAGAAAGAATTTTTTTCTTTTGTTTTTTGAGGTAGGGTCTCACTGTAGCCTAGGCTGACCCAGAATTCACTCGGTATTCTCAGTCTGGCCTCAAACTCACGGCAATCCTCCTACTTCTGCCTTCCAAGTGCTGGGACTAAAGGTGTGTGCCACTACACTTGGCTGAAAATGAGTTTTCTTAATTATTATGGGTATAAGTCAGGATCTGAGCAGTGGATGGATTTGGGAATGTCATCTTATCATAAAAGGGGAACAATTTTATATGCTTTAAACTGTCACCTTACTATTAAACACTGTGTTAGTAGGAATTGAGTTATAATTTGTATTAAGTGGCTGAGGTTTAATATTATAAATCCAGATCTTTTAAATAATGAAGCACATTTTCTTTTATAGTCATTTTGTGTTTTCCAAACTCAGAGCAGGAGAAAAAAAAAAAAAAAAAAGAAAAGTACCTGTTTTCTCTGTTTTTGCTATCATCAACCCTCTTCTGATTTATTCTTGGTTCCCGTGATGATTCTCTGGGCAGTGCCACCCTAGAGATTCCATTGTCATCCCATAGATTCCAGTGTCATCCCATTAATTCTAGTGCCACCCCTGTAGATTCCAGTATCATATTTGATTCTAGTGCCACCCTGTAAGTTCTAGTGCTACCCTGTAGATTCTAGTGCCACCCCCAAAATTTTAGTGCCACCCTGTAGATTCTAGTGCCACCCCCAAAATTTTAGTGCCACCCCATAGATTCTAGTGCCACCCCCCAAATTTTAGTGCCACCCCATAGATTCTAGTGCCACCCCAAAAATTTTAGTGCCATCCCATAGATTCTAGTGCCACCCCAAAAATTTTAGTGCCATCCCCATAGATTCTATTGCCACCTTGTAGATGCTAGTGCCATCCCATAGCTTCTAATCTCTCATCCCCTCCCACCTCAGCTTCCTTTATGTCACATCAGAAAAGCAGGAACAGGTGTGCCACTTTACAGGTTTGGCAAGTAGGCAAGAAGGTTAGCCAGTGTGGTAGCACATGGCACTCTTTCTAGACTGCTAGCATTCTTTGGATGCACAAACATGGCCTGTCTCACCTTTGCAGTTCCAGAATGTGTTCAGAGAACAGGAATTTGACTCTTAAGACCCTGCATAGGTTTATTTTTTTATTTTCTTTTTGACAATTTCATACATGCGTGTCATGTGTTTTGATCATATTCACCCCATTCCCTTCTCTCATCCTCCTTCCAATCTCATTAAACCTTCTTCCCAACTAGCCCCCTTCTGACTTTCAAATGAATAATTTTCTTGTTTGTTTTTGTTTAGATTTATTTATTTATTTAAGAGAGAAAGAGGCAGAGAAAGAGAGAGAGAGAATGGGCACGCCAGGGCCTCCAGCCACTGCCTGTGAACTCCAGACACATGTGCCACTTTGTGCATCTGGGGAATCAAACCGAGGTCCTTTAGCTTTGCAGACAAACGCCTTAACCATTAAGCCATCTCTCCAGCCCTCAAATGCATAGTTTTATTTGAAATCTTCCCACTGCAATTCTTAGCAATATTTTTGGGGGGAGGGGAGTGATGGCTGGGGAATATTATCAGAACAGCTTATCTTAAATAGTTTATTAAGTATTGTAACAGGCCACAGAGAAAACATTTTTCAATTGAAGAAAATATTTTTCATTCACTAATCTCTCCTTCCCCCAAGGGACTTTATGTCTCTAATACTTCTTGAAATTTGTAAAGCATTTTTTACATATAATGTCTCACTTTATCTTGAAGTCAAGCCTTTGGTGAAGTCAGAGAGAGGTAGAGGCTAGGAGTGTAGCTCGGTGGTTCAGGGCTTGCCTAGTACGCATTAGGCCCTGGCTTTGACCTCCAGTAGAACACACACCAATCAGAACATCCCCTCCTCACCACTAGCAGCACAAGTTCAAGCAACCAGTAAGCAGTAACTCTGGACTTAGTAATATCTCCAGTATCCCATATCCCCCGGTCCAATACCTCAGGCTTTTCTACTGCAAGGCTTGCCTTTTATTTATTTATTTATTTATTTATTTATTTATTTATTTATTTATTTTTATTTTTTATTTTTTTTTTTGGTAGGGCCTCACTCTGTTCTAGGCTGACCTGGAATTCACTCTGTAGTCTCAGGGTGGCCTCGAACTCACGGCAGTCCTCCTACCTCTGCCTCCCGAGTGCTGGGATTAAAGGCATGCCCCACCACGCCCGGCTGCCTTTCATTTTTTTTTAAATACAAAATATTAATTTTGGTGCTGAGTATAGAACCCAGGGCCTTGGTCATGCAAGCACCTGCTCTACTGCAGAGCTGCATCCTTAGCCCTTTAAAGGATCCTCTTGCTATGTCTGATAGGGGAGTCATGGACCTGCCCTCTCTGCTACCTCTTCTCTTCCGGTCATAAAAGGTAAAAAAGCAGAACCACACCTTTTCCTCCCAGAGCTGTACAAATCCCACCCATGGGTACTTGCGTGGAGCAGAATGGCATCTGACTCAGGTAGAGGAACCACGCTGCTCTTTTTAGCTTGGCCCTTCCCAACATTTGAGAATGTCGGTTCTTAACGAACCTTTGTTTCCCCTTTGAACATTTAAAAGCACAGTTTGAACACAGGAAATTCTTCAACGTGGTTGCACCGCGATTTCGACACAATATGCTTTGGCTTTTAGCCCAACAAATTGGCATTTGATGTCCTGGAGGAGGGTTAGTTTGTCAAGAGGAAGGCTTGGCTTCTAGCACTCCCAGGAAGGATGCAAGAAACACTGATTGGCGATGCCTCCAGAGGTTGGCTGTAGAAAAATCTGGGCTTTCTTCCTCTACGAAATTCTGAGTTCACATTTTAGGATTCTTCTGTCTTTTCCCTGTCAAAAATAAATAAATAAATTTCAGCTTCCAGCTAAGTTTTATTATTAAAAAACCCAGGTGGATGCTGTGGCTGAAGGGCCCCTTTAGGAGTTTAATGGTGGTGCATTCCACAGTGCTATCCCCAAGGGGCTATAGGACCAATGAGTTGTAATTTGAGTTGGTACAAACATGGACACACACTATGTACAGGCCACAAGGCTCTGGAGCCCAGGGCTTTCCAGGTGTTTCTCTTCTTTGAGCTGTTTTTGCTTCATATCTCAGTTTTTCTAACATTCCTTCTCCTACAGCTCATTGAGAGCCATCTTGTGCTATTGGCTGAAAAGCATCCTGGGTGCTCTTTCTTACCGATTGCAGCATCCCATGGTGGGTAGAAGGAATTTTCTGTGCAGGGGTAGAATAGGCTAGGCAGGGCCCAGTCTCACAATCTGTGGGAGTTTGTCCCTCTTTGCAGCTGACAGCATTGCAGAATTCCCCATGGGACAATAACAGAAACCCTTATTAGCCAATGGTGTTGTTGCAATAAAAATCTCCCCACTGCAATGTCTTGGTCCCAGGCTATAATGTTACCCCTTAATTCCCTCAGCATCTTTACTGCTTTTATTACAGCTGAACACACGCTCCTCATTAGTATACTGGTGATATGGAGAATCAGAGCATTGGAAATTATGTGCAATAGGTACCAGATGTTTGTGTCAACTTGGTATGCATTAGGATTTTGAATGCTTGCAGGTCACATTGATTAAATGTGAAAATTACTTACGATCCCTTCCTCCACACAATACCCCTGCCTCAATATTTTCCTGTGGGCTACATGAGGTGTAACGTCAACCATTTCTTTAGGGGTAGATTAAATTTAGCGTGTGCGGCAAATACATCTGTTCCCAAATGCTTTGTGTGCACTCTAGCAAGGCTTGACTCTGGCCCGCCGCCAGCATGGATGTGGGGGGTTCTGTCACTGAGGTTGGAATGCTGGGTCGCAGCTACAGGACATAATGACAGGGTGAGTCTATTTGTATTGTTTTTGTCTTTAAGTAGAACTGGGAATTCAGATATTGATGTTACAGTAAGATCTTAGGAACGTTTTCCTTGTGTCCAGATAATCAAACATTAAGTGAAAAGACAAAGGGGACCTTTGGTAAAATGAGACAGGAACTCGTGCTTCCTCGTGGAGTACGTGGAGTCTTTTAAGTCAGCTAGTGGTTACAAGAATGAATTGAGTAGTTTAGTTTTTATTTTTTCTGTTACTTCATTTTACCTGGTCAGAGGTGAACTCATGTTTATGCTTGGCTTATCAGGCTGTGAGTTGAGTCCTCAGTGAAGAACTGGAAAGTATAGGGCAGATGTAAGGAAGGCCGGACCGAGTCTGAGAAGTCCAGGTTCAAATCTCCCCGCTGCCCATGGTTGGTGCAGTGTGACTCATCCCCTCCGTGCACCGGTTTCCACTGCTGTCGAGTCAGAATTTTCACACTGTGTGTGTTACCTCTTACACTCCTAATACTATTGCACTCCCCATGGGACAATAACAGAAGCCCCTATTAGCCAATGGGGTATTGCAATAAAAATAATAATGATACTGTACTGGGAACATGAGAAGTAATACGCACAGAATATGTGGCCTGGTATGGCAGCATGAGAACCCTTCTGAGGGAGAGTTCACCTTGGACTCACCACTTCCAAGGTGGACGCCTTGGGCACTACCATGTGCTTCCCAGCTGCTCAGCAGCCTGTGAGGTGGGCAGCCTGTGCTGTGAAGAAGGCTGGTTTGGTGGTGACCTTGTCAATGTGGCTCTGGCATAGGCCAGTTGTCTGTCCTATGGCCAGGAGGGTGCAGGAAACAGGAAGAACAGAGCTGACCTCAGGTCAGGAGGCAAGAGGATGGTTCAAATACGATTCTGTGCCCAGAAAGATTTGAGGTCAGATTTCCCAAGAAGCCAGCTCACAAAGATTAACTCAGCTCCCACTTTGAGACCACAGGACATTCAGACTTATTTATTTTTCAGAAATGACCCCCCAGAGAATCCTGAGAAGGTCATGTAGTAGATGACCAGACTCACAAGACATGTTCAGTTGGTGAGGCACAGGTGAGAAAGGGGCTCTGGAAGGAGACCTTAGTGTATATTTCTGCCAGGAAGTGCTTTGCAGAAAGAGGTGCCCAGCTCAGCGGCTTGCAACAATTTACTTGTCATAGACCAAGTAAGATTTATTCTATCCACTTCACGAAGTTTCCATGAAACTTCAGAGAAAACATCTATGTGCTTTTTAACTATAGCATATGGAGTGAGGGTAATGGCCTGTGTGTTTATTTCTACTTGTATTGTTTTATTTAAGACAGAGTCTTGCTATATAGCTCGGGTTGGTTTGGAACCCTGTAGCCTCCTGCCTCAGTTACCCTGTTGGATGGGGTGGTGAGGTTCGAACCCAGAGCTTCATGCACAGTAGGCAGGCACTCTTCCTACTGAGCTATGTCCCCGGGTCTTTTTCAGTATGTGTGTTTCGGAACGCTGCGTTGGTATCCTGGTTGCCCCTCCCTGTGGTGAAGCCACTGTAGCTGTACGCATGCCAATCTTTCTGCTTGTTGGTACCTCAACTGCGGTGACAAGACTGTGTAGGGACGAGCAGGGTTATGGACTCTTCCAGCCGTGGCCACAAGAAGACCAGGCTTTTGAGAGTTGGTGGTGAGGCTTGTACCGGAAGCTCAACAGCACACAGGGACACCAAAGAGTGCATGGATGAGTCAGACAGGGTTTCCAAGCATGTTCTCCTAGTTCCTGGGCCCCTGCGGTTGGAGGTACTGTGCTTGTGCCAAGGTGGTTAATTACAACGGTCCTTCCGGATGCATAGTGGGGCCCATAGGAAGGGCCACACTGTTCCCAGATGGAAGCTTGTCTGAATGGAGATAAGTCCAAGCCATGTATGGACAGACTGCAGGGGAACCACCATGATCCTAATGGTGGCAGACTGTAGCTGAGGAGAAGGGAGGGACAGGGCGTGTTCAGACTGATGCAAGGCCACAGGATGAGGTTGGGGTCCTTGATGTGAGCTTCGGGAGGTAGGGCTTGTCCCTCCGGGATGAGAGGTCAAAAGAGGCTTGTGTAAGCCAATTAAAATCTTTCAATTGTGGGCTGGAGAGATGGCTTAGCGGGTAAGGCGCTTGCCTGCAAATCCAAAAGACCCTGGTTCGATTCCCCAGGATCCATGTAAACCAAATGCACAAGGTGGCACATGCATCTAGAGTTTGTTTGCAGTGGCTGGAAGCCCTGGCACACTCATTCTCTCTCTCTCTCTCTCTCTCTCTCTCTCTCTCTGCTTCTTGCCCTCTCTCAAATAAATAAATAAAAATAAAAATATTTAAAAAAAAAAAGAGGAAACACAGGGTGGCCCAGGTTTAATAAACTTCCTACCAGAAGGAGACTGTCCATTCGAGAGATTTCCCTTTCTTTTCCTAAGAACCAAAGCTTTGATCCTTATACCAAAGGAGACACTGATCATGAAATGAAGGAGGTGACATTTTGGGTTACTAGAAATCAAGTCCCAGTTGGGACTCTCCCACCCTCAACTGTCATAGCAGGCAGAAAACACAAATAAACAAACAAACAACCAACCAAACAAACAACCAAACAAACAAAGCATAGCAGGCCAGAATTGAATGGAAGCACTTTAGAGATGGCTCCCTGCTAGCCCGGTACCGAAGTGACATCTTACTGCTTCGTCCTGCTGGGCACATGGTTTCCCTCTTATGGTCCTGTAGCAGACAGCTTCAGGTTTGCTGAGATGAACTTCCAGACCAGGCACGGTTATGGAGGAAGTGGTATTTATTGAAGCTTATAGATCCAGGGCAAGTTCCATAATGGAAGAAGAAGCTGGCCTGCTTTCATAGGACCAAACACAGAGCAAAGCCACAAGCCAAAACCACACAGCACAGCACACCTCAGGAACTCCAGCTAGGCACACTTTGCTTATCTTTAGATTGAAATCTCAAACCCACCACCACACCTTAAGATCCGCCCAGTGACACTGCCTCCAGCCAGGTGGCTGCAGATGCAAACTACAAACTAATAAAACACTGGATATATTGGGGGCCATCTATTCAAACTACCACAGGCCCCAAATAAATGGCTGCTGTAACACTCTGTGTGACATCTATGTTCCAGTCAACAGGAAGAAGACACACTCCTTCCTTGCATAAGGAAAGTTCTTGAAAGAAGAAATTATATATGTAGTCTTTGGCCCTATCTCAGCCAGAACTTGGTCACATGGCCATGGCTGCTTGCAAGTGGGACTGGGACACGTAGCCTTTTTTCTGGACAGTCATGCGCCTAACAGTTGGGAAAAGAAGGAGAATAAATGATATTGGGAGAGAGCTAGCAGGTGTGCTTTAGCCAGAATGGCTAAAATACAGGGGCAAGAGACAGAGCAATGAGAGGTGAGCCCTGAGTAGGGGGCAGGGCCTTGGGGTGCTTCCTCTGGAGATGAGTGAGAGTTTAGTAAAAGTCCTTTAAAGAAGGTCACGATCGGGCTGGAGAGATGGCTTAACAGTTAGGGCACTTGCTTGCAATGCATAATGACCCAGGCTCCATTCTCCATTACCTACATAAAGCCAGATGCACAAAGTGGCACATTTGTCTGTAGTTATTTGCAGTGATCCTGGTGTGCTCATTCTCATTCTGTCTTTCTCTCTCCTTGAAAGTAAATTAAAAAAAAAAATTAAAGAGAAGGTCATGATCAATCTTATGTTTTCAAAAGATTTTCTTTTTATCTTCTCTGAGTTTGAGTTTGTGTCATTGAAATAATCTGTGTTTTTTTTTTTGTACACTTGTACAGTTATTTCTTTGTGATAAATTTCTAGAGAAAAGTTGCTAGGCCAAAGGATAGATGCTTTTGCTCTCTCATCTGCAATTTGTCCTTTTGGCCCTTATAGTTTTTTTTAATAAGCATCCCTTTCTTATCTACTTAATTCAATTTTTATTTTTATCATCGTAATTATTTCTGTGGGACCTATCATATTATTTGGATGGATAGCAGAGTAAATTACAAACCTGAGGACCCTTTGCCCTACATGCATGATGGTGTTTTGATTCTCATAGAAAGTGGCATGGTGGGCTGGTGAGATAGATGACTTAGAGGTTAAGGTGTTTAAATAAATAAATAAAAATAAAAATATTTAAAAAAAAAAAAAGAGGAAACACAGGGTGGCCCAGGTTTAATAAACTTCCTACCAGAAGGAGACTGTCCATTCGAGAGATTTCCCTTTCTTTTCCTAAGAACCAAAGCTTTGATCCTTATACCAAAGGAGACACTGATCATGAAATGAAGGAGGTGACATTTTGGGTTACTAGAAATCAAGTCCCAGTTGGGACTCTCCCACCCTCAACTGTCATAGCAGGCAGAAAACACAAATAAACAAACAAACAACCAACCAAACAAACAACCAAACAAACAAAGCATAGCAGGCCAGAATTGAATGGAAGCACTTTAGAGATGGCTCCCTGCTAGCCCGGTACCGAAGTGACATCTTACTGCTTCGTCCTGCTGGGCACATGGTTTCCCTCTTATGGTCCTGTAGCAGACAGCTTCAGGTTTGCTGAGATGAACTTCCAGACCAGGCACGGTTATGGAGGAAGTGGTATTTATTGAAGCTTATAGATCCAGGGCAAGTTCCATAATGGAAGAAGAAGCTGGCCTGCTTTCATAGGACCAAACACAGAGCAAAGCCACAAGCCAAAACCACACAGCACAGCACACCTCAGGAACTCCAGCTAGGCACACTTTGCTTATCTTTAGATTGAAATCTCAAACCCACCACCACACCTTAAGATCCGCCCAGTGACACTGCCTCCAGCCAGGTGGCTGCAGATGCAAACTACAAACTAATAAAACACTGGATATATTGGGGCCATCTATTCAAACTACCACAGGCCCCAAATAAATGGCTGCTGTAACACTCTGTGTGACATCTATGTTCCAGTCAACAGGAAGAAGACACACTCCTTCCTTGCATAAGGAAAGTTCTTGAAAGAAGAAATTATATATGTAGTCTTTGGCCCTATCTCAGCCAGAACTTGGTCACATGGCCATGGCTGCTTGCAAGTGGGACTGGGACACGTAGCCTTTTTTCTGGACAGTCATGCGCCTAACAGTTGGGAAAAGAAGGAGAATAAATGATATTGGGAGAGAGCTAGCAGGTGTGCTTTAGCCAGAATGGCTAAAATACAGGGGCAAGAGACAGAGCAATGAGAGGTGAGCCCTGAGTAGGGGGCAGGGCCTTGGGGTGCTTCCTCTGGAGATGAGTGAGAGTTTAGTAAAAGTCCTTTAAAGAAGGTCACGATCGGGCTGGAGAGATGGCTTAACAGTTAGGGCACTTGCTTGCAATGCATAATGACCCAGGCTCCATTCTCCATTACCTACATAAAGCCAGATGCACAAAGTGGCACATTTGTCTGTAGTTATTTGCAGTGATCCTGGTGTGCTCATTCTCATTCTGTCTTTCTCTCTCCTTGAAAGTAAATTAAAAAAAAAAATTAAAGAGAAGGTCATGATCAATCTTATGTTTTCAAAAGATTTTCTTTTTATCTTCTCTGAGTTTGAGTTTGTGTCATTGAAATAATCTGTGTTTTTTTTTTGTACACTTGTACAGTTATTTCTTTGTGATAAATTTCTAGAGAAAAGTTGCTAGGCCAAAGGATAGATGCTTTTGCTCTCTCATCTGCAATTTGTCCTTTTGGCCCTTATAGTTTTTTTAATAAGCATCCCTTTCTTATCTACTTAATTCAATTTTTATTTTTATCATCGTAATTATTTCTGTGGGACCTATCATATTATTTGGATGGATAGCAGAGTAAATTACAAACCTGAGGACCCTTTGCCCTACATGCATGATGGTGTTTTGATTCTCATAGAAAGTGGCATGGTGGGCTGGTGAGATAGATGACTTAGAGGTTAAGGTGTTTGCCTGCAAAGCCAAAGACTCTCTAGGACCCATGTAAGCCAGATGCACAAGGGGGCAAATGCATCTGGAGTTTGTTTGTAGTGGCTGGAAGCCCCATTCTCTCTCTCTCTTTCTCTCTCACAAATAAATAAATAAAACATATTTAAAAAAAAAAAGAGGGCTGGAGAGATGGCTTAGCGGTTAAGGCGCCCGCCTGCTAAGCCTAAGAACCCAGTTCCAATCTCCAGGTCCCACGTTTAGCCAGATGCAAAGTGACGCAAGGCACAATGCCACACTTGCCCACAAGGGGGCACACACATCTGGATTTTGTTCACAGCAGCTGAGAGACTGCTGGCGCGCCCATCTCTATCTGTCTCCCTCTCTCTCTCTCTCCAAAAATAAATAAAATAATAAAAAAATTAAAAAAAAAAAAGAAAGTGGACATGGTAACCTTGTACTTCAGGACACTTACTGTCTGCTAAGAGAGAGGGTCCTAGACTGAGGCTTCAGATAACTTCCGTGACCTTGAACAGTTGCATCAGTGCAAAGAGCACTTCCTTTTCTTTAGGATGAGGCTAATACCACCTCTTGATGGTGCATAGCACCTAGCATTGCCCAGAGCACAGTGGGAACTGGACAAATGGGAATGGTTGCTGGCTTATTATTATTATTATTATTATTATTATTATTATTATTATCATCATCATCATCATCATCATCATCATCATCATCATTGGTTTTTCAAGGTAGAGTCTCCCTCTCTAGCTCAGATTGACCTGGAATTCACAATGTAGTCTTAGGATGGTCTCAAACTCATGGAGAATGCTGGGATTAAAGGTGCATGCCAGCACGCCCCACTTTCATTCTCTTTTACTAGAACAGTCTGACTTTGTATGATGAGCTGTTGAAGGCACCGCTTTTCATATTTTCTTACAGGTAGTGATGGATGATAATTTCTTATACACTTCTGCACACATCCATGTCTTTCTGGTGTATGCTTTGTCACATACTGTGTTTTCTTCTTCAAACTTGGAGGAGAAAAAAAATTCAACAAAGAACCACAAAAAGAAATCCAGTGTGTCAGATAGTCAGGAGCACCCTGTACAGAGTGTGTTCACCAGTTTTTTATCGTTGCACCAAAATACATGAGGTAAATACAAAGTTTTGTGTAACTCACAGTTCCAGAGCTTTCAGTCCATGGTCCCTTGTCTCTGTCACTTCCAGTCTATGGGGACGTAGGACATCAGGGCAGGAGCAGGTGGCAGAGGAAACTGCTCATCTCAGGGTGGCCTTGGAAGTAAAAAGAGGGAGAGAGGAAGGGGTTAGGCTTCCATTATACCCTTCTAGGGCTCACCCTCAGTGATCTAACTTCCTTCCCCGAGGTCTACCTCCTAAAAGTTCCATCACTTCCCAATAGCAGCACAGATAGGCAGTCAAACCTTCCCCGTGTGGGCTCTTTGGAGGGGGGATAGTTAGGATCTAAGTCTTAGCATTGAATGCATTCAAACATGGGCCTCAGCAGAGCCTTAAAGAGATGTTGTCCCACCATCTGAACGCTGTGCTGTATGCGTTGCTTTCTCTTTGGTTTGACCTTGAACTGACTCGTACATCCCATAGCTGGGGCCATGGCCCACAAAGAAAAGGTCTATTCTTCCTGGACTTAGGGGCCAGAGTGGCTGCTCTTGGTACTGGGGACTTCCTGCTGGGCTTCCCTTCCTCTCTGGGGAAGACCTTGTCCTCGGATTTGTTCCCACTGAGTCGTTATTTCTGCCTGGGGAGACCCTAGTGCCAGATGACGTCACTGCAGAGCCAAATAGATTGTAGACCTCCTGACAGGTGTGTTTTGGGCTAAATGACAGACCAGTCAAAGCTTTGCACACACACACTTAGAAGCAGTTTTTTAAAATTATTGTGTTGAACTTGGGATCATTGCAAATTGATGGTTGGAGGCTCCGAGACCAACTCTGAGCGTTTCCCAGCAGATAGCTATAGTCAGTGTGTGTCCCCAGAGCTAAGGCCCTGGAATCCACTCAGAAATGCAAACTCCTGCATTTGCGGCTATGATGTCTCTTTCCCTGCCTCCTGCTTTCTGAGAAAGCAGCTGGGCTCAGTCCAACAACAGAGAGAGTGGCACTGATTATTTGAAAGGGCATATGCTTCATTTTAGAACAGATTGCCGTTATCAACGTAGATAATTTCTGTGAGTCCTGAAATAGACTTGGCCCACCAGGCCTAGTGTCTGTGTATGTATGACAAGCCACAGGGTACAGGAGAGGCTGAGTCTGAACTACAATGACATTGTAAATGGAGGCCGCAATTCTAGAAAATACCTTTGCTTTTTAGAAGTCAGGAGGAGCTTATTGGGAAGCATCCAGGCCCTTTATGTCCATTTGAAAGGTTGTCACTTGGTGGTGCCACATGTTCAGTCCCACACATGTTCAGTCCCACACATGTTCAGTCCCACACATGTTCAGTCCCACACACGTTCAGTCCCAGGCTCCTCAGCTACTGAATGGAGGTGAGTATACACAGCCCACAGAGGTGTGTGAAGATGAAGTGTTGTAGGAACGAAGGGACCTTTCCTGCTGTCCTCTAAGATTCACTGGGATAAACTGACAGACAGATGAAACAAAAGAAAAGGATATAAACTTATAACTTGCAAAAAAGGGGAAATCAGGGGCTGGAGAAATGGCTTAGCAGTTAAGGCATTTGCCTGCGAAGCCAAAGAATCCCTGTTCAATTCCCCAGGACCCACGTAAGCCAGATGCACAAGGGGCACATGCATCTGGAGTTCGCTTTCAGTGGCTAGAGGCCCTGGCGTGCCCATTCTCTCTGTCTGCCTCTCTTCTATCTCTCTCTCTCTCTGCTTGCAAATAAATAAATTAATTAATTTTTTTTTTTAAAAAAGGGGAAATCAGAGCACAAAAGAAAATGGTAGGGATGTGATTAACCACTTGTTTCATTCCTACGGGCCAGGGAAAGAGTGGGGAACGGGGACAATTTGATGAGTTGAAAATGATTATTTATTAAATAGTTTTTGTTCATGTGTGTCTAGTAGTGTGTGTGTGTGTGTGTGTGTGTGTGTACTGTGCACACTCCAAGCCTGTATACACTGGCGTGGAGGCCAAAGGAGAAAGTTGGTGTCCCCTCTATCATTCTTCCACAGTTTCCGTGAGACACAGTCTCTCACTGAACCTAGAGTTGTCATTTCAATCAGACCTGTCTCCGTGTGCCCACAGGGCTAGGGTTGCAGGTGTGCATGGCCACATCTGGCTTTTTAAAAAAAATTTATTTGAAAGAGAGAGAGATACAGAAATAGGCAGGTAGAAAGAGAGAGAGAGAGAGAGAATGGGCGCGCCAGAGCCTCCAGCCACTGCAAACCAACTCCAGATGCGTGCGCCCCCTTGTGCATCTGGCTTATGTGGGACCTGGAGAATCGAACCTGGATCCTTAGGCTTCACAGGCAAGCGCCTTAACTGCTAAGCCATCTCTCCAGCCCCCATTGTATACTTCTTAAATTTGTTTACTTTCCCTAGTAAAATGAAGCTCTTAAAAAAATCAAGTATTTGGGAGGTACAATTTTAAGTAATTGATATTTATGCATGATATTATTTGAACTTTAAACAATTTATTCCATTTACCTCAGATTTTCTTCTAAGAGCAGGAGAAGACAAGTGTTAAGGGGCAAGCGTTCTCCTGCTAGAGGAGACACTGGTGACTTGTGAGTCTAAAAGGAATTTAAACCAAAATTACTCAAGAGGTGTAAGATACCAAGATTTAAGATAAATAGGCTAGGACTTCGAATCATTCAGTTCTGGAGAGTACTTATTGTAAAGACTCTTCACACGGGTTGGCAATGGCTTGATCATCCAAAACGCTCCCAGTCTTACTGAGCGGCTCACGTCTGTGATTTCCTCCACAGGTCCAGAGCCTGGTACCCAGTGTGAACTGTCACCCATCAATTCCTCTCATCCTGTCCAAGCCTTGATGGAGAGCTTCACTGTCCTGTCCGGCTGTGCCAGCCGAGGCACAACAGGGCTGCCACAGGAGGTGCACGTCCTGAACCTCCGGAGCATGGACCAGGGGCCCGGCCAGCCACAGAGAGAGGTAGGTACAAATGTCACTGATGCCCTCTTGAGTCTGCAAAGATGCTTTTCAAAAAAGCCCTTTTCCAGCCGGGCGTGGTGGCGCACACCTTTAATCCCAGCACTTGGGAGGCAGAGGGAGGAGGATTGCCATGAGTGAGTTTGAGGCCACCCTGAGACTACAGAGTAAATTCCAGGTCAGCCTGGACCAGAGTGAAACCCTACCTCGAAAAAAAAAAAAAAAAAAAAAAAAAAAAAAAATTCCTTTCCTTCACCATTGGAGCTCAATAAGCATGCTCATGTCTACACACTAGAGATGGAGTTGGGCTCAGAATACCAGATTGTTCTGTGGTCTGGACCACTTTGGGCTTCTCTGACTCATCCTCTCAATCAGAACGAATTTCTGTAAGAACTTCACCTTTTGAAAACAATCGTAAGAAAAGCAATTTCCTCTGTAACTGTAAAATATCTTTCTATCTTTGCCCGTGACCCTCTTGTCTATTTATTTACTTTTTAAAAAGATTTAAAAATTTATTATTTATTTATTTATTTATTTATTTATTTATTTATTTATTTGAGAGGGAGAGAGAAAAGAGAAAGTGGCAGATAGAGAATGGGCATGCTAAGTCCTCTAGCCACTGCAAATGTACTCCAGAGGCATGCACCACCTTGTGCTTACGTGGGTGCTGGGTCTTTAGGTTTCCCGGACAAGTGCCTTAACAGCTAAGCCATCTCTCCAGCCCTACTTCCGTTCTTTTGCTTTATAAATGCGTTGCGCCTGCAGGGTGATCTAGGGAGAAGGGGGAGCACTGGAACAAAGGTGTTGGTTAGTACTCTATGCTTCATGAAAACCTGGAGGGGAGCTCTTTATTGCCGTGGAGGCAGCTTCTCCAAGATGGTGGTGGTCTTGGTGGTGATGGTGATAAAATGGTAGAACAGGCTCACAGTGACTCAGCGCTGCTGGAAGCCGTCCTTCACGAGCCCCCGAGGGATTTTCCTCATGCTTATTGTACAGGCGAGGAAGCAGGAGCAAGGTCATTGGCTGCAGAGCACAATGGCCTGCTCTTTCCTGCAACTCAAAGATGGCCTGGAGGGTGGGTGAATGGTCATCATGCTGCCTTCACTAGACTTCTGCACACAAAATAACACATAGCCGTCACTCTCTGGTTTTGAGTTTCTGTGTCAGAGATGGGATCACTAAGGAATAATCTCTCTAGGGGGAAAAAATTAGAGTAAACCCTGATCACAATAAGCCAGAGGAAAACTCCCACAGAATAGACTGTCTATCTCTCAGCTTTCTCCTGAACAAGAAAGTGAATCTCCCCAAGTGCTTGTGTATATGGCTCAAGCATCTTGTCTTTATTTTTTCCCCAGAGGTAGGGGTAGGGATAGGAGAAGCATTGAGCATCCAGAAGGAAAAGCAAACTGACTTTAATCTGATGAAAGTGTGCAGGGTTGGCTCATTTTAAGGCAGATCGCCTAACCTTTCTAGCTCCATTGGAAATTATTGTTAATACTCTTGGTTGCTTGCCATTGTTGCTGCAAGACATATTTCAGGTCAGATTTCTTTATCCCAGTAATGTGCCTTTAATTCTCAACTGACGTGGGAGAGTTTGCGGTGGGAGGGAAGAAGAGAGGAGGAAATACAGCTCCTATGAGGCGCTGCTGACTCTAGCAATTCCTCAGCAGTGATAATTACTCATTTTATATATGCGTCTCTCAGAGGGATGCCGAAGGAAAAGAAAGTCCGAGCTGCCATTGAAGCATCGCCGCTGAAAATTCTTCATGTTAAATTGTGCAGTACTGTTGTGGACTCTGAAAACAGATCCAAGAAGACTACTACAGAAAGAGAAAAAAATACTTCGAAGAGGGACAGCAGAACTCTTCCCACACTTTTATTTAGTATGTTAGATCAAAATGGAGTTCATTTTAGAACACAATGGGGGTGGGGCTGGGAAGATGGCTCAGCAGTTTAAGGCACTTGCTTGCAATGCCTGACCACCCAGATTCAATTCCCCAGCCACCCATGTGAGCCAGATGCTAAAACTGGCACAAGGGTCTGGTGTTCCTCTGCAGTGGCAAGAGGCCCTTGTGTGTTCATGAGTGCATTGTGTGCACAATGTGCATACACACACACACAAAATAAGTAAAAATTTTCTTTTTTTTTTTTTTTCAAGGTAGGTTCTCACTCTAACTCAGGCTGACCTGGAATTCATTCTATTGTCAGGGTGGCCTTGAACTCACAGTGATCCTCCTACCTCTGCCTCCCGAGTGCTGGGATTAAAGGCGTGTGTCACCACGCCTGGCAAATAAGTAAAATTTTAAAATAGAGCACAGTATAGTGAGGATGGATAAATTTAGCTAACCTCTAGGGACCCTGTGACTTCAGTGAGAAGAGAAGACAGAAGGCATATGCAATCTAGTCTCAAACTTCTTTGAAAACCTCAACATGGTTCTCCTTCCAAAGCTGTGTGGTACATGTATGTATGCTTTGGGACTAGTGATTTGAAACCATTTCTGTGACTAGACAGCTAAAGGGAGTTGCATGTTGACTTCTTTGGAGATCTCTAAGGATTAGATACTTGCAGTTCAATCCTGTTTGAAAACATGACGTGAGGATAATTGAAAACTCCATTTGCCTGTACATACAGCAGACCTTAGAATCTTTTGGGTATATAAAAAGTATTTTATTTATTTATTTATTTGAGAGAGAGAGAGGCGGCTAGAGAGAGAGAATGGCACACTAGAACCTCTAGCCACTGCATATGAACTCCAGATGCATCGGCCACCTGGCTTATGTGGGTACTGGGCAATCAAACCTAGGTTCTTAGGCTTCACAGACAGGCATCTTAACTGCTAAGCCATCTCTCCAGCCCTCTTCTGGGTATACAGAGTGAATGTAAAGGTTGATATTAGACAAAGAATCAAAGAGATGGATAGCAAGGTCAGGCTTGAGAAGTATTAAATACGCCTGACCTCTTCACATACGACTGGAGGTACATGGTAGCAATTGTGCTACCAGTTTTTAAAAAAAATCTCTTGAGCCCTTCAAGTCGGAAATTCCACTCATAGGTATGTACTCAATAGAATTGAGAGCATGGATCCTCTACAGCCTTTGGCTAAAGTAGAACCCGCTTTTTTCCCCTCCTGTGGGCCTCTGAGTTTGATCCCTCTGGGTATTTCCTGACTCTCGAGAAGGGTCCTAGCCCCCTCCAAGACCTGTTTAGAGTAACGAGTTTTCATGAGATGCTAGAATGGCAACTGGTTTGTTTCCCGTGGCCTCATTTTGGCGAGTGATCTGCTTTTATGTGGTGGTCTATGTTTTTCTTATTTCCGACCTATCTTTATGGCTGGCTTGTTAGGAAAAGCTGCTGAGGCTGAGTTCTAGTTAGCCATCATGCAGATGTGTGAACAAAAGACATGGACAGTTATGCTTGTGTACCGGTTCCGACATTGAAGGAGGGGCTTTGAATGGGTGTTGGCTGTGGGGCTGGAGTGAGGATCAGGAGGCCCCATTGACATAGCAATGGGGCCAGGTTTAATAATCTCAACCTCCAGGGTGCCTATGACCCCTCTTCATTTGATATACTGACTTCTCTGCTTCATTTCAAAAGATCTGGGATGGGTTTCCAATAACAAGCATGCCAACGGCGTGAGCCGAAGTGCTCAGTGAGGAGCTCAGAGAAAGGAAGAGTGTAATTTGTTGGCTGTGTGGGCTCATGTGGTTGCTGTGATTGTTTGAAATTTGGCTCCAAGCGTCTTGGCAGCCACGCCAAATGGGGTGTGTGGTTAATCACCCACGTGGCTCCAAATCACTTCCACTTTAGATCTCCTCTGAGGACCAGGCATGGACTCACCCCTTTCTCGGTCTTTCGGAGGGCAGGAAAGACCTGTGATAAGTAGGAGAAAGAGAAGGAAGGAAAGACGGTTAAAATACGAACACTCCTGCTGGCTTCTTAACAGCTCCCTTGTCCCCAAGATAATAATACCAGCAGCTCTAGTGATATGAGTTCCACATCTACCATCTGTGGGGGGCCAGCCCCGGCAAGGCTTAGCAGCCCTGAAAGCAAGGATCACTGGTCACTGCTTCAGCAGGTGGTTATCTGGGCTTGGGAAGGTTACAGGCAGGAGTGGGCAATCCAGCCCCTGAGCAATGTTGGGTGATGCTATGGTTCTGCCTTTCTCTCTGCTTTGAGCTTTTCCTTTGTTGCAGGCTACAAAGCCTCCTGTCCACACTGGGGGTGAGGGGCGTGGTGGGCTCCATCCGTTAGCTGAACCAGTGATCTCTCATGTATAGTCTTGTCATTGTCACAGCTTTCCAGTCCTTGGGGCCTTTTTTTTTGTTCTTTAATTCCCTTCCGGCTTCAGGGCAGTATTAAGGTTGATGCCTGTGTGCCAGGGTCGCTTATCAAGTCAGATGTCAACAGTTACAAAATTCAGAGCTGAGCGCGGGCACCATTGTGTTCTGGGGGACTGTTAATCCCACACTCAATGCCCCGCAAAGGGGACTTTTGTCTCTCTTCCCACTCCATGATCCCCGCTGTTTTCCGTGGCCTTTGCAATCACCACTGCTTGCAAAGTGGCACTTCTTGTGACCAACCCCGCTTGAACTGACTATGGGAGGACAGGCACCCCGAGTCTCTTCCTGCTTACAGTGAAGAGAAAGAGCTTCCGTGTTAAGAGTTTGCCATCTGGGGGGCCAAGGGGACGGCTCAGGAGTAAGAACATTTGCCACATAAGCGAGAGAGCCTGATGGACGTGAGGCAGCATGAAGTTGATCCCCAGCACCCATGTAACAAGCTGGCATGGCCCTGTGTACCTGTAACCCCAGCGCTGTGGGGCGGGGTCTAGGTATAAGAATCGCTGGGGCTCACTGGTCAGCAGTCAAACATGGCAGCTCCAGGTTCAGGCTTTGTCTCAGGGAAACATGGGGGTGAACACTGAGAACTCCGTGTTCTCCTCTGACCTCTGCACATATGAACATACATCTTCACACACATGCATACATATACCTCACGCACCACACCACATGTACTGTACACTATATACCCTGCACACATCCTCACACTTGTACATACATACACCTCACACCGTCTGTACTATACACACAATGCACCAAAAGAAATGATTTGACCGTCTGATTGGACGTTGTTTTGTTCACTGTGAAGAATTTGGCAGTTTGGGATGTCTCCCTATTTGCTTATTTAGCTTTTTTTAATATTAACACATGGGCAACTCCCTCCCCCCCCCACACCCTACCTACCAAAATACTGACAAAGTAGTATCTGGAGTGGGAGAGACAGGTGTGTATCTTTCTTGTGCCCACCACTGCTAAAAGAACTGATAAAACATTTCAAGGCCGGCTGTTTTCAGAACACATACACGAGAGGAAAATCGTTAAGTGAGCACCAGTGAAGTGGCGACATTCTTTCTGTACCTGGGGTATTTGTTTCCTCTGCTGTTGTTCATGAATGACTCCGCAATGCTAGTCCTGTATATATCAGAAAGGAAAGCTAGATGTTTGTGATGTCTTGTATGTAGTCTGTAGTCAGCAAATGTCAAAGTAGACTCCCCAACATGACACTGCGTAGTGATAAAATTTGCTAATAAAGCACCTTCCATATGTAAGTACTTTTTGCTGTTCATTAAAAGGAGATCGGGGGGCTGGAGAGATAGCTTAGTGGTTAAGGCACTTGCCTATAAAGCCTTACAACCTAGTTTGATTCCCTAGTACCCATGTAAGTCAGATACACAAAGTGGTGCATGCATGTGGAGTTTGTTTGCAGTGGCTAGAGGCCATGGCATGCACATTCTTTCTTTCTTTCTCTCTCCCTCCATTCTTTTCTTCTTCCCTCCCTCCCTCCCTCTCTCAAACAAATAAAAAATATATTTTTATTATTTTTTAAATTTATTTTTGGAGAGAGACACAGAGAGAGACAGACAGAGAGGGAGAGGGAGACAGAGATGGGCGCGCCAGCAGTCTCTCAGCTGCTGTGAACAAAATCCAGATGTGTGCGCCCCCTTGTGGGCAAGTGTGGCACTGCGCCCTTGCATCACCTTACATCTGGCTAAACATGGGACCTGGAGATTGGAACCGTTGGAGATTGGAACCAGCGTTCTTAGGTTTAGGAGGCAGGCGCCTTAACCGCTAAGCCATCTCTCCAGCCCTAAAATATATATATTTAAAAAGATAATTATTCTGGAAAACACCCCAATATGATAGGTAAGATCATTTCTGAACTGATCGTTTTGTCACAGACCAATAAGAGATCTATTAAATTTTTCTAGAGATTTCTCTTTCTCCCCTCTCCTCTATATTCCTCTCTTTTCCTCCGTCCTCTAGTCATTTGAACATTACTAGACATTGTCTCGATAAGGCAACTGAATCTGTCTGACACATGGGATGGGTGAACCTAAACGGACAGAGCATGTGCACCATTGAAGAAGGGTTGTCTCTGGACTTGAAGGCACCCAGTGCTGTGTAAGTGATGGAACCTGCTGGGTCGTACAGACATGCCAGTTCAGGTCTGGGTAGAGGAGCAGGGTGGGGACAGCAGGGCAAGGGTGTCATAACAGAGGTGCAACCAGAGTTGGACTCTATTGGAGAATGACTGTTAACACGTTGGGACAGGCTGTGTAATCTGAAACTACCACTCTCAACCGAACACTCGGTCAAACCAAACTTGGAATTCTGAAGCCAGGAATCAGAGGTACAAGTGACCACCGGGGCTTAGCAAACCAACCAGGATACCAGACATGTTAAGGCATTCGTACCAGGGCTCTGGCGGACGACATCACTTTGACCTTCACATTTATCATAGCGCTGACACGGGGCTGTGAATTGTCCTAGCAGAGCATGGCCCTTGGCCCTGGCTGAAGGCAGCACTTGAGCCCAGCTGGCCTCTTCCGTTTTAGCATGAGGTAATGGCAGACTGTGTTCTGTGCTGGCTGGAAGCTGACAGATGGACAAGAACCCCTCTCTTCTCATTGCCTCCTCTTCAGGATGGACAAGTGACTGGCCTTGACCACTCTCCCCTTCCACCTTTTTAATTTGCCCAGCAATAGCATTACCCAACTGGTGGGTGTTTTGTCTTTTTGGATGTTAGAGTTGCCACCCTTACCCGCCCTGTAGCTGTCATGGTGACTGCCCTTGACTTTTGAAATTTCCTGAAATATTGTTAGGAAAATGTTTCTATAAGCCTGCCCTCCACCTTTCAAAATGTGATTTTTTTTTTTTTTTTGCCTCTTAGAATTTTTAAAAATATTTATTTATTTATTTGAGAGAGAGAAAGAGGTAGAGAAAGAGAGAGAGAGAATGGGCACACCGGGGCCTCCAGCCACTGCAAACGAACTCCAGACGCATGCTCCACCTTGTGCATCTGGCTTACGTGGGTCCTGGAGGATCAAACCAGGATCCTTTGGCTTTGCAGGCAAATGCCTTAACCGTTAAGCCATCTCTCCAGCCCCAGAATTTTTTTTTTTTTTTTTGAAAGTATGAAAGATAGGCCAAGGAAAGGAGTAGGTCTACAAATCTGAGACTCAGCTATGCTGAGTGGACAGCTGCCCAGTCTGTGTGTGCAGAGTATCTCGTTATCCAGCTTATCTGCTATCTTGACATTTTGTTTGAGAATAAAAGGAAATTTACTGCTAATACTTTTTGATTTGGAGACTCAAATTCTGCAGCAGTATTTATTATATTACCTTCCATCCTTCCCCTGCGTTTTCTAAATATTTCTCTACAAATTAGACACGTTGAATTATTTTGCTTTTCTTTCCCCAAGGCTGAAGAGGCCTGATGTGAACTTGGCCCATCTGGTTGCCGCTGGGCGCTGCCTTATATCTGTTTCCTCTTCTACCCAAATTCCTGACAGGGCAAACACCTGGGCGCCTTCCTTCCCTGTCCACTGCGGGACATCTGCTCTCCAGAGTTTACTGCTCGATGTTGTGTATGTTACCCTTTGATGTTATGTATGCTACCCATTATTATTCTCTTTTTATTTGGGAGAGACAGAGAGTGAGAGACCGAGAGGAAGAGGCAGAGAGATAGTTAGAGAATGGGCACGCTGGGGCCTCTCAGCTGCTGTGAATGAATTCCAGATGCGTGCGCCCCCTTGTAGGTAAGTGTGACATTGCACCCTTGCGTCACTTTGCATCTGGCTAAACGTGGGACCTGGAGATCAAACTGGCGTTCTTGGGCTTAGCAGGCAGGCGCTTTAACTGCTAAGCCATCTCTCCAGCCCCCCCCTTTTAACCTAAAACATGGACTGCTGGGATAGGGGAGGGGTCCTGGAGTCATGCCCACCTGCAGAGGGAGCCAGGCCAGAGGGAGAAGTAACAGGTCACTCACTGTCCAGTGCTAGACGGCACTCAGGAATGGAACTTAAGAGCTCTTTCTACCGTCATTGTCTCTCTCTGCTCCTTCTTCTCCTCCACTTTTTACTGCCTTCAAGGCAGTTCAGTGTCCCCTTTCTTGCCACCTCCCTCTTGGCTTCCGGAAGCTATGCTACCTGGATCCCCTCACCCACCCCTGATCCGCTTATTTTTTGGATTCCTTCTTAGCTGGACTGTGTTCCCTCTCAAGGGTTACTGGTCCTGTTTTCCTTCTGTCCTCTCTCAAGTGCTTGGTCTGTTCTTAAGGTTTGGCTTGCTACTTCCCACGGGACTCCCAGAACCGTGATGACTTCTCACGTGAGCTCCAGGGGGGCTCTCTCCAAGCACCCCGCTTCCTGGTCCTACCTTCAACTCCTGGGTCGCTGAGATGTGCTGTGGAGGGGTGGTTATCAGTGTGGTGCAGAGAGACTGGGTGAATCTCAGCTCTGGTATTTGCTTCCCCAGCCCGTGTCCCGGAAGCGCAGCTTCCTCATTCGTGAAATGGAATGATACCTTGAGGTCAGTGACATCAAGCCCTGGTTGACAGATGCCCAGGACACTCCAGGTTGGTGTGTGTGCCTGGCACACAGCATCCTGGCCAATGTTAGCCAGTGTTGCTTCTTAAGTATCTCTGAAACAGAGTTTTGAGAACCTTTCCAAGCCAGTTCTCCCGATGTTATCCCAGGGCTGGTTTTTCAGGCCAGCTTCCTGGTCCCACCAATGTCCCCATCACCATCTGTTTTGGAACTTTGGAGCCACCTTAGATTTACTCATGCCTTCGAACCCTATATTTGGTCAGTGGAGATGTTTTATCACCATTTCCTCTGCAACTGCCCCTGGAGTTCTCTGTTCCTCTTCACTTATCATGCAGCCTCCTTAACTGGTCTCCTGGGACTGGCGTTTTCAGCTCTAGGCCCTAGTTCTTTCCATCCTGCTTGGGAACCACTTCATAAAACCAGTCTTCCATAAATAATATTCCCATAATTCACTCGCTCACTTATCCATAGTCCCATTCGCTAATAAGAACCTACCGCGTGCTGGGTAGACACTGCTGGATTCTTACTTGTCTTAATGTCTTGACTAAAAGAGAATAAATTTAATACAACATAGCAAAGGTTCTGCACAGAAATTTCCAGAAGCCCAAGAAGTAAATGGTCATGGTAGCTGGAGGTGAGAAGAAGATGCCCAGGAGATAGAGGATGGTCTGGAAGGCTAGGAAGGCAAACAGACATGGGTGGGCTTCTATTTACACAGCAGGAGGACCAGAAACCACACATAGAGGAAGTTCTTTGGTGGACATGGTATGGCTGCTCTCTGGAGAGGGCTGGCAAACTGGCTTGCTTCCAGACCAAATCTTGCCTACTGCCTGATTTTTTTTTTTTTTTTTTTAAATGAGGCAGGGTTTCACTCTATCTAGTTCAGGCTGACCTGAAACTCACTCTATAGGTCTCAGGCTGTCCTTGAACTCTTGGTGATCCACCTACCTCAGCCTCTGGGCTGGGATTAAAGGCGTGTACCACCATGCCCAGCTTTTGATTTTTGTGTTTTAAATAGCTTCATTGAGAGTTATCTTTTACATATACAAATTCCATCTGTTTAAAGAGAAGGAGTTAGGGCATTGTTATCTAATTTTATATTTTCATCACCCCTCAAAGAAACCACATACATACATGTTAACAGTCATTGCCCCATTTTTCTGATTCTCATGCTCAGCCCAAGGCAATTGCTCATTCTCCATTCGCCAGTTCTGCTCATTCACGTGAGTGGAATCATGCAACAGGTAACAAACATTCTTTCCTTTTATTCAGTGAAAGGAACTTGAGATTCCTTTATGCTTTAACATGTGTTAGTTATTTGATTTCTTTTTATACCTGAGTACGCTCCATTTTTTTGTTTATCTGTTCATCAACCTGATGCTTGATTTTGTAAATAAAGTTTTATTAGGACACACCCGCTTGTTTTCTATATTGTCTTTGGCTGCTTTTTTATTACAGTGGCAGTTGAATACTGTCATAGAGACCTACATGGCCTGTAAAGCCTTAAATATTTACTATGTGTCCCTTTGCAGAAAGAACTTGCCAAGCTCTGGGATAGAGGATTCAAACAATGATAGGGTTGAGCTGGGGCCTATGAGTGGAAGATGAGACTGGAAAGGTCACACAAGTAGCTTTGTGGATCAGCATGTGAGGTACATGAAACCCCATATCTGAATTGCTTGAGAATGCTTATGAGTGCAGAGTTCAGGGCCACACCCCATGTCTGGTGGCATTCACCTATGGTCCCAGCTACTTGGAAGTTGAGGCAGGATTGTTTGAGTTCCAAAGTTCAGGGCCATCCTGGGTAAAATAATCAGACCCTGTCCATTAAAAAACAAATAAACAGCCAAGACAAGACAAAGAAAAACCCAACACATTGGGATGACTCAGAAGGCACCACGGTGCTGAGAAGAAAGGACAGAGGAGTGCTCAGCACTGAAACATCTCAACCACACCTTCCAAGGCTCAGGGTCCATTGCAGAAGAGGGGGCGGAAAGAATGTAAGAGCCAAAGGAAGAGTAGGACTTCTTATAACGTGCTCCTCCAGACATAAAATGGCTTGGATATCCATGACCTCACAGTGCCTGACACTACCTATACAAGACCATCATAATAGGAAGAAAAGATCATGACATCAAACTGAAAAGAGAGACTGATTGAGAGGGGGAGGAGATATGATGGAGAGTGAAGTTTCGAAGGGGAAAGTGGGGGGAGGGAGGGAAGTACCATGGGATATTGTCTACAATTAAAGAAGTTGTCAATAAAAAAATTAATTAAAAAAAGAGAGAGGGAAAAAAACAAACAAACAACAACAACAACAAAAACCCCAGTACCAAACAGGGCCTCAGTCCTGGCTTAATAGTTGAATCTATTGCTGCATACCTTTATTTTTCAATTATACCTGAACTTCTTTTTCTTCTAACTTATTTCTTAAAATATTTTTTTACTTACTTGAGAAAGAGAGAACGTGATGGATATATATAGAAAGAATGGGTGTGCCAGGGCCTGCTGACACTGCGAACAAATTCCAGAGGCATGGGGCACCTTGTGCATCTGGCTTTACGTGGTTACTGGGGAGTTGAACTCTGGTCCTTAGGCTTCACAGGCAAGTGCCTCAACCGCTGAGCCCTCTCTCCAGCCTTCTACCTGAACTTCTATTGTGCCTCTTCCATGCCTTGCCATGTTACATATTACATGTTAGAAGCCTATGTTGAACTCTTATCTCTTCAACAATCTTTCTCTTTTTTCTCTCTCTTTCTTTTCTTTTACTTATTATTCTTTACTTCTGGATACTGTGTACTGATCCTGAGCCCCCACCTAGGAGTGGACAAGAACTGGGATTGGGGCCTCTTTTGCATAATGCAAATTGAGTTCTTAATGGCAGGAGGACAATATTTAAAGATTCTGAGCTGGAGAGATGGCTTAGTGGTTAAGGCACTTGCCTGAAAGCCTAAGGACCCAGGTTCAATTCTACAGGACCACATAAGCCAGATGCACAACGTGGCACATGCATCTGGAGTTTGTTTGCACTGGCTAGAGGCCCTCGCATGCTCATTCTCTCTCTCTTTCCCTCTCACAAAAAAATAAATAAAATAAAATGTATTTTTAAAAAAGATTAATTGTAAGTTCTTTTTTAACTCTTCTTTTTCACAGTGGATGCTTGCTTGATTTGCATTACATCAGTGGACGTGGTATTGGGTCCCTAAGCTTCTCCATTTTTTTTATTTCTCCTTTGATATGTTTTTCCCTAATTAAACCTTTTTAGTTCATCTTGCTAGTCTATGGTCTGTTGACCTTTGTTTCATTGCTAGCCCATTTCCAACTCTGAGCCGCATTCTTCTTTACTCTTAGAGGTTTCGGCCATCTACTAGTAAACTAGTTAGTCTTTCCCTCAGCTGGGCACAAACTATAAATGGTTTCTGACTCCACGCTGCTCCCTTGGGCCACTCATTTGATCTGAGCCGAGTTTGAAGTTGGGCCATCGAGAATAATCTGTCCACGTGACGCGTGTGTTGGGGGAGGGGACAACTCCCAGCCAGTTGTTAATATTTCTGGAATTCATTAACTTCAATTCCTTCAATTAAAAGAGAGCGTTTTCCTCTACTGTGTATTATTAAATACCTAATAACTTATTTTTTTTTAATTTTGTTTTCTTGCTCAGTGAGTACTTAAAATATCCCTGCCTGTATAGTAATTTGTTCCTTGTTTAATGTGGCCCTTTCCTTTGTTTACTCTGGACTCATGTCTTTGTAGCTTGTTTTCTAAGTCAGCTCAGAAGTTGCTGGTCACTGGATTTGGCAGCCTCTTCAAACTTTACCCACCAGAACCCTACAGGAAGTTGTGTGTCGGCCAGAAGAGTGTTTACTTAGAGCATCGTGTCCAGCAGAAGCAAGCCATTTATGAGGGTCTGGTTTTAAAGACACAGGAACCTGACTGACTCTGCTAGGAGTCTTGCCTCTTTGGCCTCCACTGCACTCATGGACCCTTTTCTTTCCACCGACCACCCCCACCCCACCTAGGGCACCCTAATTACATCTTGGGCTAATTGAAGTCATCCTTTCCCTGAACTGCTTGACCTTGCCTTCAAGCCTAAAATATCAAGGCCCAGCTAGTCGGTAGTCTTTTAAACTCACAAGACTTGGATTCCTTTTTATTTAAAATTGTCTTTTATAAATTTATCACCATTTTCTAGTGCTCCGGTAGGATTTTGCTAAAACTGTGAAATGGCTACAACTTTCCATTCCTGAGTGATGCTTTGTTCCTGTCGTCTTGATTGTAGACACCCTACCATAAGACTGATAGCATGACACGTTCCACCTGAACCACAGTCTTTCAGCTGAATCTAGAACACTTACATCTCTTGAAGGAGGAGGATGGAATTACAAGTAGATTCAACCTCTCTATTGATAATCTTCATACACGTGTATACTATATTTTGATCATAATCTCCCGTTACCATCTCTTCTCTCTCCCACTTAATCCCTTCTTCTTTTCCAAATAGTCCATCTTCTATTTTTTGTCTTTTTTTTTTTACCCTCCCACACCATCCATGACAGGATATTGATAGACCCAATATTGTGCAGGTCTTGTGCAGGGAGTGGACTGTCCCTGTCCCAGTGAGGTCACGAATGCAAGGGCTACTTCATGTCCATTGGACAGCATTCCAAAACACTCCTCCCCATCCTCTGACTCTTCCATTCATTCTTGCTCCTCTTCCACATGCTCCCTGGGTCTTGAAGGGTGTGGTAGAGATGTCGTATTTAGCTGCTGAGCACTCGACAGGCACTACTCAGAACAATTTTTGAGTCTCCAGTGATCACTGCCAAGTGCAAGAAGAAACTTCTCAGACCAAAGAGGAGAGCAGCACTGCATGGGTTTAAACAAATCTTTAGAGGGCAATTTGATGGGCACAATCACGTCCAGATTTGGCCTCTTTTGAAGATAGAGGCTGGGTCACATGTTACAGATCTGACTGTGAATCAAGGCCAAAGCTACTACCCGGATCCAGGATCATTGCCACAGTCTCTTGCCAGTAGCCCAGACATCTCACTGTTGTACATCAGTGTTTCATTTCTACCTGTTGAGGCATGTATGCACATACTTTTTTTCTTCAATTTGCTGCTGTAAGTTAGCGATACAGCTGCATTTTCTATGTGTCTGACCCTGGATTTGCCAAGCAGTCAGTACTCAGGACCTGCGTGCTGACAAGTGAGAACTGCATTGATGTGTTTAAGAGGCGATCTCCACCCCTCCCTGGTGATGGAACCACATGCTCAGGCACCTTGGGGGAGAGGAGGAGCAAAGAGCTACAGTAGCTGCTGAGGACGGGAGAGACAATGAGCTACCTCACTTCTCAGCTCTGGCTCTGTTTCAGGGGATCTCTTAATGGCCTCCAGTTGGATATTTTTTTTCATGGTTGTGTTGCATTTACCTTCTCTTTCCTGGAATAAAGCATTCAACTAGAAGCTGATGGGAGGAAAGTTTTTGTTTTGGCTTAGCGTCTCGAGGGAAACCTTCATGATGGTAGAGGAAAACATGTTATAAGCAGGGACTGGACGTCACTTCTCTGCTGTATCATGTGGGAAACAACAGCAGGAGAGTGAGCTGAGTTCTGGCAAAGGGGAGCTGTCTATAGCACCCCTAATTCTGCCCCCAACCACACACCACCTCCAGCAAGGCTCCACCTCCCAAACTGCTGGGAACCAATCATTCAAACACACGAATTTATGGTGGACATCGGATAGAAATCACCACAGTGTTGTGTGCATGAAGTGGAAGTTAGGTTGGGCTTTCCTTCTCATAATAGCTTCAAAAGAGCAGGGAGTTTCTTGGAGTCTTAGGTAAATTTACATTCCAAACGATACTTTGCACCTCTCTTTCCTACTCCTCTCAACCCCAAGTAGCTAGATAGATGAGCAAATGGTGCTGTCCTTAGGCCTCAGTGATTTCTAAAGGTAAAAGAGAAGGGCTGGAGAGATGGCTTGGCAGTTAAGGCACCTGCCTGCCAAACCTAAGAACACCGGTTCCAATCTCCAGATCCCATGTTTAGCCAGACACAAACAGTGATGCAATGCTGCACTTGCTCACAAGGGGGCGCACGCATCTGAAGTTTGTACACAGTGGCTGAGAGGCCACTGGCACACCCATTCTCTCTCTCTCTCTCTCTCTCTCTCTGATATATAAGGGAGCCCCAAGTCCATCAGGACATGCAGGCTTCTGTGTGAGACGTGGTCTTTTGCTCGTCTTACTGTGTTAGTTCCTTTTCTTGCTGCTGTGACAAAATATCTGAGAGAAGCAACTTAGGGGAAGAAGGTGCATCCATCAAGGCGGGGAAGGCCCAGTAGTGCGAGTGGCTTGCAGCTGTGGCATTGGGAGCACGAGGCTGCTTGCTCACATCTCAGCTGAGCAGGAAGCAGAGAGCAGGCCAGAAAAGGACCTGAACTTCATGAAACCTTAAGGCTCATCTGCCAGGGACTTACTTCCTCCAGCGAAGCTCTACCTTCCCAAAGGTTCCACAACCTCTCCAAACAGCTGCCACCAGCTGGAGACCACATGTTCAAACACACGAGCCTGTGCAGGACATTTCACATCCCAGCTATAACACTTACCTTATTCATTCTCATGTGTGTGTGTGTGTGTGTGTGTGTGTGTGTGTGTGTGTAGTGGGAGGTGGTAGAGGGGGTTCTAAAATCAGAGATAAATGGGACAGCTTTGTTTCCAACAACGATAACATTTTGCCCTAATCATTTGTCTCCAAAGGGCTGATTACACCCTTGACCTTAGATTGCCAACTCTGCCTGATTTTGTCCAGTGTAGTAGACCAAGAGCTCTGCCTTTTCTCTGCTTTTTCTCCCCAGCCCTGCGTCCTGGAGGGCTTCATTGCTGGCCTTCATGATTCCCTGTCCCTTGTTAGCACACGTGTTGCTGTTTATTTTTGTTTCCTGCTTTCATAATGTCTGAAGGGTCTACCTCCCTCCGTCCCCATCACTTGCTGGTTGTTAGGATCAGGAGAATCTACACGAAATGGTAATAAGTACCATTGCGAACAAGCATTTTTCTGAAAGAATCTTGTTCATTTTTAATGTCGTTAAAGATCTAATTCCCAGTGTTTTAGTTGGAAGCTACTCAAATTTCCCAAATCATAAAATCTTTCAAGGCCTACTCCAAGTAACTTTTCCTTGATTCAGTTCTCCTCCTTGCATTAAAAAGGGTGGGGGGCTCTTTCCAAATGGGGAAATGACTTGTGTTTATTAGAGACCAGAGTGATAATGAAGCCTTGCCTTGCTGTGAGCTTTGCAGACATATTTTGGAGCCACGTTCAAGGGTGATTTTAGTCCCATTTTGCCATGTGTTCTTATATACATTTCCCAAACACTTGTTCTGGCTTGGTTCTGTGACTCTGTATACGTCCTACACATGTTTCCTATTTTTTATGACTCATACTTACGGTACTCATAAAGATTTATCCTTTATCTTGGCTCGGAGTAATGAGGCCACTTGCACACTTCCAGCGGAGATGTAGGTTGAGGATTTTGCATTTAATCCTTTAGGAGGGGCCTCTGGAAGGCAAGAGCACGAGAGCATGACATAGTCCTCTGTAGGGAATGGCCACGCTGTTTTTTTGGAGTTCACCGCAGTTTCATTTTCCAGGTTTTCTTTCTCCGTTGCCCCTTTTAGCCAGTTTTCTGCTTAGGATTGAGACTAGCTGAGGGTGAACTGACTGATGAAACAATGCTCTGCTGGTAACTTTGGTAAAGAGTTCAGTGGAGAAAGAAATGGACTTAATGAACTGAAATGATATTGGTCACATGTAGCCACAAACCAAGCCAGGAGGTCTCCTTGGGCTCAAAGAGATGTTAGATCTGGGGCACAAGTGTCTTCAGTGTATTGGAAAGATTCTGGGCCATGGACTACAACAAGCTGCAGGGCCACAAGCCATCTAAATGTCATCTTAGTTCTCATAGCCACAGGGAGCTATCTCACTGATGGTTCGATGCAAGGAGATGAGGCGTGTGTGTAGGTACTCATAACGCGTGCATCTGTGCACATGTGGAGCGGCCTTGTTTAAAGTCCTTGCATTCTCCTAGGAGCTGTTGTACATAGGAATGGTTACCATGATGCCTACCAGGCCAACGCTCTCAGGAGAGTCCCCAACATTGCTTCCTGTCAGATATTTTTTCGTTGTTCTGGCTCCGAGTACGTGAGTTGCCTTGGATTGAGAGTTACAAAACTGAGAGAACTCATAAAAGATCCAATGCTCATGCAGAAGAAGAGAATGTTTGAATGCTTCTTTTTTTGTTTTTGAAGGAAGATAGGTTTATTTTGATTCACAGTTCCAGGGTATTTGTCTATCATGGCAAGGAAGTCACGGTGGCAGGAGCTGGTCACATAACATGCATGGTCAGGAAGCAGAGAGCAATGGAGGCTCCTTTTATTAACCTTTCATCCACACATGCAGATCTGATGATTTTTTCTTTAAGTCTCCATGTCCTAACTCCCCCAGCCTGTGAATGTTACCTGAGAGAAAGTCTTGGCAGAGAGATTAAGCCTCTTGGGATGGGGAGATGATTTGTGTGGCTCCTAAGGACACCCACACATTTCCTTATCTGAGGGAAATCTGATGAAGTAAGCAGAAGAGGAGAAGACAATGGGACCCTGGAGGCAGGGATTAGAGGGATGGGGGTCATAAGCCAATTATCAATAGCCATGAGAAATTGGACAAGGCAAATGACAGCTTCTCTCCTGAAGCCTGAGGAAGGAGAAGTTCTGTGGACATCTTGATTTTGGTCCAATAATCCTGATTGGGAAATGCTGCCTCCAAAACTCTGATAAAGTACATTTCTACTGTTTTAAGCCACCCAGTTTTGGTAACTTCGAAATGGACACTGTATCTGACCTTAGCTTGGGGCATTATCTGGAGTTCTATACAGCCCTGTGGTCCTGCTTGTCTCTTCTTGTTTCTCATCACTAGGAAGGACATTACCAGCCAATTTCTGAAACCAAACTTTGGCATTATCTACGACTCCCTCTCAAATGTCATATCCACTCCTATTTGTTTTCCATCGTGTTTTCTTTTCTTTTTTCTTTCTTCTCATTTTTTAAAATTTATTTTTATTTATTTATTTAAGAGAGAGAAAGAAATGGGGGTGGGGAAGAATGGGCACACCAGGGCCCCAGGCCACTGCAAACAAACTTCAGATGCATGCATCACCTTGTGTATCTGGCTTATGTGGGTTCTGGGGAATCAAACCTGCGTCCTTTGGTTTTGCAGGCAAGGGCCTTAACTGCTAAGCCATTTCTCCAGCCCACCTTTTCTTTTCTTTTCTCTTCTTTTCTTTTCTTTTCTTTTCTTTTCTTTTCTTTTCTTTTTTCTTTTCTCATGTGCGTGCATGTGTGTGTGTGTGTGTGTGTGTGTGTGTGTGTGTGTGTGTCGGGGGGGTATGCACATTTTTGTGCCCTTGTAGCACCTCATGTGCTTGCCTGAAGCAGGGAAGGTGGCACTTTTCTGCGGTGGCTGGAGTCGAATGTCAGGTGTCCTGCTCCATCACTTGTCCGCCCATTCTCATTTTGAGCTGGAGTCTCTTACTGACAATGGCACTTTCCATTTCGTGCAAGCCACAGCAATTCCATGGGCTCTGCTCCCCTTTGCAGGACCCAGCTCTTTCTGTGAGATCTGGAGTTTCAAATCCCGGTGGTCTCAGGACCCCTCAGGCCTTCATGCTTGTGCAGGAAGTGTACTTAACCACTGAGCCATCTCTCCAGGCCTACCACCATCAGGTTTATATTCGAGAAGCAGCGGACCTCTTAACCCAGGCTTTTAAGAGTGTAAGATCTTAAAAGGGATAGAACGCTCACTTTGGAAGCCTTGTTTGACTGGTTTTGGGGAAGTTAATTCTCTGCATTGTTTTCCTTCTGAGGTAACAATAAATCTCCTTCAGAGGGTTGCTGTGACAGTTAAATAATTAAAAGGTGGCAGGCAATTTAGACGAGTGACTGGAATAGAAACCATCACTTAGTTAATGTCAGCTACTATCCTTACAAACTAATATGATCTATTCTCTACATAGCAGCTGGCCTGGTTCTTTAAGAACTTTGGTCTAATCACAAAACACACCAGCATGTTGCACTCCTTAACTCTGGTTTGTCATCACAGAGTAAGACTTCTAGTCCCCCCGGACCCCAAATGATCTCAGTCCTTTTCCCATTGTACTCAGGTGTTGGCCTTAATGCCTGCCTCCCCTCCCAGAGGTCCTTCATTTTGCATGGAACATCTTGCCCAGACATTCAGGAGATTCCTTTTTCCTGCCACCCAGTCTTGCTTAGTCATTACATCTGCCAAGAGGCCTTCATTGATCACCCATTGAAAACAGCCATAGTCCATACCCTCATGGTATCCAAACCTGCTTTCCTCCAACAACTAATGACAACTCAGTCCGGGCGTGGTGGCAGCAACAAGTCTCTGGAGTTCCAATCCCGCCACTCAGGAGACTACTCACACAGTCCTGGAAAGGTTGGAGGCTCTCTGTGAGTTTGAGGCCAGACTGAGACTCCATAGTCCATCCTCCAGGTCATGGGCCTGCAGGCATCCAGCAAAGCGAGACCCTGGCCATTTCAAAACAAAACCAAAATAAATAAGGTGATGATGAGTTGTTATTTATTTATTGGGGGTGCAATTTGAGGAATACATCAGACTTAGAAGAACAGGACACTCCTTCAGCATTCAGGCCCCTTCTAGCCCAGGCTGACCCCATTGCAGGTCAGCTGGCCCAATCTCAGGATGGCCTCTCAACTGCAGCTGAACGGGTAGAGTTCACCCAGTGATCCTCCTATCTCTGCCACCAGTTCATTTGGGATTAAAGCAACCCTGCCATCATGCTCAGGACACAAACTTGTCAAACTGCTAGCCCAGTCCAAATAAAGCTCTTTCTCTCCCTCATAAGCCAAATTTATTTTCTGTGTCTTTCAGCTCCAGAATATCATGGGATACAGATAGGTGTCTCTTACAAGGTTTTTTTTTTTTTTTTTGGTGTTTTCAAAGTACCACTTTAGAGTCTCACTCTGGCTCAGGCTGACCTGGAATTAGGTTTATTGTAGTCTCAGGGTGGCCTTGAACTCACAGTGATCCTGGTCAACCTCTGCCAACAGTGCTGGGATTAAAAGCATGCGCCACCACGCCCAGCTGATGCTTGCTTTGTTTATTGATATTTCTAGAAATTGAAGCAGTGACTAGCCTATAACTCATCTATTTGTGCAATGAAGCTTTGATCAAACAAGCAAACGTTTGTACAACACTTTAGTTTAGCAGATTGGTTAAGTCTGTTGATAATTATTTATGTGTTTATTTTTTAAGCAGAGTCTCACTCTATAGCTCAGGTTAGCTTCCAACTCTCAATCCTCTTGTCTCACTTCTCCAGTGTTGAGATTATAGAAATGACCTACCATGCCCAGGTTTTAATTTTGTATTTGGAAATTTTTTCTTAATTGTATTTTCTGGAAAAATATGGTTATCCGCAATTGGTATCTGATTATTGTGTAGTCTGTGTACATGTCCTTCCCTTTCTTTCTTTCTTTCTTTCTTTCTTTCTTTCTTTCTTTCTTTCTTTCTTTCTTTCTATATTTATTTTCTGTTCTTTCTAGAACATCTAGATTCTTTTTTTTTTTTTTTTTTTTTGGTTTTCTCTCACTCTGGCTTCTGGAATTCTTTCTCAGGGTGGCCTTGAACTTCTTTACCTCTCCTTCTGCTGGGATTTCACGCCCGGCTGATGCTTCTTTCTTTCTTTCTTTCTTTCTCTCTCAAGCGTTTGTACAACTCTTTCTTTCTCCTTTATGTGTTTTTTTTTCTTTCTTTCTTTCTTTTCTTCTCCAGTGTTGAGATTATTCTCTCTCAGGTTTTAATTTTGTATTTGGAAATTTTTTTCTTTCTTATTTTCTTTCTTTCTTTCTTTCTTTCTTTCATTTTCCTTTCTTTTCTTTCTTTCTTTCTTTCTTTCTTTCTTTCTTTCTTTCTTTCTTTTTCTTTCTTTCTTTCTTTCTTTCTTTCTTTCTTTCTTTCTTTTCTTTTCTTTCTTTCTTTCTGTCTTCTTTCTTTCTTTTCTTCTTTCTTTCTTTTTTTCTTTCTTTCTTTCTTTTCTTTCTTTTCTTTCTTTTCTTTCTCTCTTCTTTCTTTCTTTCTCTTTCTCTTTCTTTCTTTCTTTCTTCTTTCTTTCTTTCTTTTTCTTCTTTCTTTTCCTTTCTTTCTTTCTTTCTTTCTTTTCTTTCTTTCTTTCTTTCTTCCTTTCTTCCTTCCTTCCCCTTCCTTCCCTTCCTTCCCTTCCTTCCTTCCCCTCCTTCCTTCCCTTCCTTCCTTCCTTCCTTCCTCCCTCCCCTCCCCCTCCCTCCCTCCCTCCCTCCTTTCCTCTTTCTTTCTTTCTTTCTTTCTTTCTTTCTTTCTTTCTTTCTTTGAAACAGGGTCTTATGTAGCCCAGGCTGCCCTTGATCTCACTATGTTACTGAGGATGATGCTTTTGTTTTCTTCTTTGCTTTGCATGTGTATGTGTGTGTGGTGTATGCAGTGTGCATATTTGCGTTCGCGAAGTGTGCTTATGCCTGTGGAGGTCAGATGTTGATGCTGGGGTCTTCCCCAATTGCTCACCACCTTATGTACTGAGCCAGGGTGTCTCACTTGAAGCCAGAGCATGCTGCTTTGGCTCGTTTAGCTGCCAGCTTGCCCCAGGGAACCCTTCTCTGCCTCCAGAGCAGAGGGCAGGAAATTACAGGTGAGCTACCACACTTTGCTGTGGATCCGAACTGCACTTATCACACTTGCACAGCAGCTACTCCGTCCCCTGAGCCATCTCCCCAGACCCAAAGGAGTATTTTTTAAAAATATTTTTATTCATTTATGAGAGAGAGAGAGAATGAATGAAAATGGTCATACCAGGGCTTCTTGCCATTTCAAATGAACTCCCGATATATGTGTCACTTTGTGCATCTAGTTTTACATAGGTACTGGGAAATTGAGCCCAGACCGACAGGTTTTGTAAGCAAGTGCCCTATTGGATGAGCCATCTCCCCAGTCCCCAAGTAATAGTTTTTAAGCCAAGGTTTTGGGCGATAGATGACAGCTTGGCTTGTGAGTCTTAATGCAGGCATTGGTCCTCTATCTAGCATGATCCCCTTTTTTCCATACTGAGGGTCAAAGTCAGGCTCCTGTGCTTGCTAGGGAAGTACTCTACCATCAAGCTACACACTTAGCCCCATCTCCAGACCAGCCTGATCTTCTTTGTTTAAATCTGAGTAAGTGTACAGAGCACCTTGAGTCTCAGTGTGTCTTTTTTTTTTTTTTTTTGTCAATATAAAGAGGTGGAAAAGATTGAACTCTACGATTTCTTTCAGCACTCTTGTTTTCTGAGTCTACACTGGGAATTATAATATTACATTTTTAATGTAGCTAGCTCTGGCCTTCATTATGAAAAACAGCATCATTTGCAGTTAGTGAACAATGCCAATAGAAAATTAGAGTTGAAAATGTTTCCAGAATTGTGAAACTAGAAAATATCCTTAAAGAAATTCTCAGAGTACTTGTGGCTCAGAGGCCCTCTAGAAGCCCAACTGATGACTTATATAAAAAAAAAAAATCTGGATTAAGTAAGATTTACAGATCAGGGAACAAGTGTGGCCTCCCAATACTTGGGAGAAATACTTTGGGGTATCTTCCTTGCGTAGTAAAAAATGATATGATTTTCCCAAGAGCCCTACTCTTCCATCAGGACAAAATATACATACAAATCTGTCCCCCTTTCTTTTATTTATTGAAATCGAAAAGATTAGAGGAGTTAATTGTTTCAGTTTGCTGAGGGAAAGGCCATTCTTACATAAATTGGAAGCAGGAGGTTGGGGTCCGCAGGGCAGTCACTTGGGACTGTGCGCCAAGCATTGTGGGAGCAATGGAGGAGGCGGCCTGGGCGCTCTGGCTCCCGGTACATCCCAGGGAGAGCGCGCACCATCTGTGGTCAGAAAGGACAGAGACCTAAACACACAGGACAGAAACTTAACCGCACAGACTTAATCAGCTACAGCTGGCCGAGGTAAACAAGCGCTAAATAATCCGGCGTGATGGAAAGGGCTGGAAGCAGAGGGCTCATTGCTGCAGTAATTGGAGCCAGGTGCGCTAACCTGGCACTGCTTTCTGGAGGTGAGAATTTGGAGAAGTTTGAAAATAGAGATGCGGTTTGGCTGAAGAGTCAGGGGCTGGAGGCAGAATTTTCCAAGACCAGAGGAGAAGACTGGTACATAAAATAGAGCTGAGCTGAGGAGGGTGAAATGTGTTCAGGACAGCAAAGTACCTTGGCAGCTGCGACAGCAAGTGTCTGGTGGCCTTGCTGAGAGAAGAGGTATTTAGCTCCCCCGCACTACCGCAGGTTGTTAAAGCCAGCTGAATTGATGCCGTCTTTAACACTGCACAGAGACATTTGCGTCATTTAGTATGTTAGGCTGGGCTCTCTCTTTTAATATTTCTGCTTATTTGAGAGCTAGAGAGAATGTAATGGGGCTTCTGACTGCTACAAATGAACTCCAGACACATGCACTACTTTGTGCATCTGGCTTTATGAGGATACTGGGGAATCAAACTCCAGGTCAGCCATCTTCAATAGCAAGTGCCTGTAATCACTTAGCCATCTCTCCAGCCCTCTGTTTGTTTTTTTGTTTTGTTTTTTTTTACTTGAGATAGGGCCTCAGTCTAGCCCAAGCTGACCTGGAATTCACTCTGTAGTCCCAGTCTGGCTTTGAACTCAGAGCAGTCCTCCTACCTCTGCCTCCTGAGTGCTGGAAAATAAAGGTGTGGGCCACCACGCCCAGCAGGAAGGGGCATAACTTTAGGTCTCTGAAGACACATCTTCCTTCACCTTCCCATGTACAGACTGGGAGAAAGCTGTCATTTTCCATCACCATCCAGGGACTCCAGACGACAGAGGAGCAGATCCTTGGTCTATTCCAGCATGTCCTATGCTCCTAGTCTCCACGAGGCAGATCCCAGAGGCAGAGTTCAGAAATGTGGAGTCCTTTAAGAATAGATGTGGTATTATGGGAACAGCTGAATGTAGATAGCATTCTCAGGATCTGTTCCTATTGGATTCAGAAGTCCCCAAAACTGCCATGAAATTTGCAGAGCAAGAGCCAGGTCTGTCCAGGGTAGCAGTGCCTGACCAGGATTAGACAGAGATGAGCTGACCACAACAACAACAACAAAAAGACTGCTTGACCTACTCACGCTCTGCTTCTCAGGCCTGATCTTGAAGGAGCCCCAAATTGTCAAAGAAAGCAGATAAATAGTAAAAACCATTAGTTCTTTATCGGTGATCTGAGGAGATGGCTCAGCAGTTAAAAGAGCTTGCTTACAAAGCCTGTATGCCTGGGTTTGATTCCTCAGTACCCACATAAGGCCAGATGCACAAAGTGGTGCATGCAAGAGGCATTGGTATGTCCATAATCCTCCCCCCTTCTCCCTCCCTCCCTCTTGCAAGTAAATAAACAAACATATTAAATATTAAGAAATCAAAATGGTCTGAGTGCAGCTGTCATCCTGCTTCAAAACCAAGGGATCTGTAGATGTCACCACACTGATCAGAGCCATAGTCGAACACTGGTAAGCCTCTTTCCAGAGAATTACCAAAGCCAGCGCCTTATCCCAGCTTCTCCCTGCTCCACCATGGGGGATGTTCTTATCTCTGTTATATAGGCTTGGAAGTGGAGGCTGAGAGAGGCTCAACGGTCCGCGCAAAGTCACGTGCCAGGAAGTAAGTGACAGTGCCCAGGTGGATTCACACGTCTCTTGAGTTGCACTTGACAGGCAGGGGCAGTGGCTGTGGGCAAGATGGGCTTTCCCCCAAGACAGAGATGTTTCTAAAATCATTACATCATTATTTGCTAAGCGCCTGTTACTTGTCATACATGGTGCCAGGCACTGTCAACTGTGACACCCCATACCTTGAGAATTTGTCACATGCAGCAAAGACCCAATGGCCAGCACGTTCCCCTGTTCCCACTCCACTGAGATGATGGGCTTCAGTGCTGCTTCCAGTGTTTGTTGACTTAATCATATCACAGGTAAGTCTTTCCGAGCTGCGGTGACTTAGCCATCTGGTGAGAATTAAACGCGAGAGGCTGGATTGCCATCTATAGGTGAAGAGCTTCGGAAGAGGGACAGGTTGGAGTGCCCTGTTACTAAGGATAACTGTTCTATACAAACAACTCTTTTTGTTGGATTATTTGTGCCAAAATATTACTAACTAGCTTGGAAACAGGTTAGTGTTTTGCCCTTTAGGGGAAAAAAGACCATGAAGTTGAATTTGGAAAGGGATCTTGGAAAATGTTTCAGTAAAATAATGCATCATTCACATACCCCCAAATTCAGCTCCTGCTGGCAGAATCAGGTGAACATGAAACATATACTGACTGGAGCTTGAGTGCTTGTGTATCTTGACTGGCTTGAAAGCTGGTTATTTTTGTTTGATTGGCATAGACCTTCTGTCTGAAGTGCACCGAAGATGCACTTTAGACAGAAACCAGTAGGGTTTCTATTTCCCTTCAACAACATGAAAGTGTAAATGAGAGGGCATCCTAGCACCAAGTTACAGATGAGTGCCACAGGCTGGCTGATTGTCCTTCTGCCTTGCGTAGATCCGTTCATTTTACACATTCTAAAAGTGTGCATTTCCCATGGCAGGCACCGTGCCAGGATTGGAGACAAGGTGGTGAATATGGCAATGTCAGCCCTTCCTGATGGTTTTGAACACAGGCTACCTGGGTCTTGGAGTGAGCGGAAGAGGTGTGGCAGAAATCATGATTATCTCAACTGATGCAGAAAAAGGCCTTAAGCAAAATACAATATCCCTTCATGATAAATGCTTTGGAGAGTTTAGGAATGATTTGTCAACAGATTAAAGACTATATATGACAAAACTAAAACCCGTATAGTACTAAATAGGAAAAAAAACTTGAAGCATTCTTGCTAAGGTACAAGACAAGGGAGTCCACTATCCCCATTGCTATTTAACATACTACTCAAAGTCTAGAGCAATGGGCCAGGAGAAAGAGACAGAGGGGCCACAGATTGGCGAGGAAGAAGTCAAATGATCCTTCCTTACAGGAGAAAGAGACAAAGGGGACACAGATTGGCGAGGAAGAAGTCAAGCAGTCCTTCCTTGCAGATGGTATGATTCTGTTTTTAAGACCCCACCAGAAAACTCCTACAGCTGATAAACACTTTCATCAAAGTGGAAGGACCAAAACACACAAAAATCAGCACTCTTCCTATACACCAGTGACAAACATACTGAGAAAGAAATCAGAGAACTAGTCCCATTCACAAGTCACAAAAACTTAAATATCTCAGGTCATCCCTTACCAAGGAAGTGAAAGACCTTTACAATGAAAACTTTAAAACACTGAAGAAAGAAACTGAGGAAGATACCAGTAGATGGAAAAAATCTCCCATGCTCATAGATTGGAAGAATTAATATGAACGTGGCCATTCTACCAAAAGCAATTTGCAGATTGAATGCAATTCCAATCAAAATTCTAGCTACTTTCTCTGTAGAAATAGAAAATCATTTTAAAGAAAAAATATATATATATTTATTTGAGAGAGAGATAGAAGTGGGGGGGGCATGGGGAGGAAAAGGAGGAGGGAGAGAATGGGCATGCCGGGGCCTCTAGCCCCTGCAAATGAACTCCAGATGCATGTGCCACCTTGTGCATCTGGCTTTATGTGGGTGCTAGGGAATTGAACCTGGGTCCTTAGGCTTTGCAGGCAAATACCTTGACTGCTAAGTCATCTCTCCAGCCTGAAAAACAATTTTTGAAATTTATATGAAATAACAAAAGGGCTCGGATAGCCAAAAATGTCCTCAGCCAAAAGAATACTGCTGGAGGTGTCCACGTGCCTGATTTCAAAGTACACTGCAGAGTCATAGTAGTACGAATTTGAGTCCTAGGCACACCATCACCAGGTGTGAAACCTGGGCAACTTGTGGCATCTTTGGGCTTGTTTTCTTAACACCTGTAGTAAAATATCACTAAAATCTCTTCTGTCAAAAAAAAGTCATTTTTATTGTAAACAGACTGCATTTTGGAATTTACTCTCTTAATCAAACACTTTTTGTTGACAATTTTCATTCGTGTACGTAGTGTATTTTGATCATAATTCCCTCCCATTACCTTCTGTTGCTCCTCATCCTCCTTCCACTGAACCACCTCTTCTTTCCAACTAGTCTGTCTTCTGTTTTTTCCTCTCTTCTAATTTGGTGTCTTTTTTGTTTGTTTTTGGTTTTGCCTTCCTCCACCATTCATGATGGAATGTTGATGACTGGATATTGCACAGGTCTTGTGCTGTGATCTCATGAATGCAACGTCCACTTCCTGCCTGGAAGACAGCATTCCAGAGGACTCCTCTTTATCTTCTAGCTCTTACATTCTTTCTGCTTCCTCTTCTGTAAGGTTCACTGAGCCTTGGCTGGTATGAGTTATGTCTCATTTAATGCTGAGCATTTAACTGTCACGTCTCAGCTCTTTGGTAAGGTTTGAGCCTCCCCAGTAGTCACTTTTGTCATCAAAAGTTAGAGCATCACTACTCTATGAGGCAGTTTGATGGAGATAACACATGCATTTAACAAAACAACAGTGGTAGCTTTCTCCTTAGGGGCCATGACTGTCCATCCTGGCCATAGGCTTTTGACTAGGTTTTCAGTACCATGGATAAATTCCCTTCTGTGGAGTGGGCCTCAAGTCCAATTAGAGCACTTGGTTGCCCCATAACAGTCATACCACTATTAAACCAGAGGGCTCCTCAAGCCTGACTGGCTAGTTATCTAGTTTGCAGGGTCCACTGCCCTTTAAGACTGTTGGTGACTTTTCTCCCTCTACAGACTGCATAGCACTTTCCAGCACCATGACAAGTAGCCGGGAGAGAGGAGGTTGCGAGCTCAGTCCCAGCGTGATTTCTCGGTGTCTTTCAACCAAGGGCTGTGGACCCTTCAGCAATAGGGTCTTACCATTTAGGTCTCGTGGGTAACCAAGAGCTTTGGCAGCAGGCTGTATGGTTTTGGAGGCCTCGGGGGCCTCCCTGACCAACAACTAACTCACCGGGAGGTATCAGTGTTCTCCTAGCAGTCAAGTTCAGTCATGGGTTCTACTTTCTCTCTTTTTCCCTATTCTTAACTTCTGGGGAATGCAATGAAGTACTCAGGGGATAAAAAAAAAATGTCAGAAAGAAGTAAACAGTAGAGAAAATAAGGAACTTCTAACTTCTCGCATGTTTTTAAATGTGCCCCAAATCAAGAGCTGCTTCTGTCTTTTATTAGGATGATTTATGCCATCCAAATGGTATTTTTCTTTAATTTATTATTTATTTGTGAGAGAAAGAGAGAGTAGAGAGAGAGAGAGAGAGAGAGAGAGAGAGAGAGAATGGGTGTGCATGGGCCTCTTGCCACTGCAAATGAACTACAGATGCCTGTAGCTCTTTGTGCATCTGTCTTTATATGGGTTCTGGGGAACTGAAGCTGGGCCATCAGGCTTTGCAAACAAGCACCTTAACCACTAATTCATCCCTCCAGCTGCTGAAATGGTGTTTTTAGAAACAGACAGTATGCTAATGTCATTTGCATTTACTTTTGATAGTTTAGTCATATTTCATGATTTTGGAAGCTATGTAGTTCAATATAAAAATGGAGAAAACATCATCAGTTTTGCTGTAATCCAGTATAAATCGTACAGCTTTCGTGTCAAAAAGTGTATCTAAAAGAAATTAGCAAGGCCAAAGAAATGAACCTGTCTTGAGACCATTATGTTGTCAACACTACCTATTTTGAAAGACACCGTCAATGAAGATTTGTTCTTCGGATTAGCTCTATTTCATGATTAGTTTTGCTTCTGCCAAACATAAAAGACCAGAGGGCGCGTGCTGCCCCGGAGTTGAAGGAAATGAGAAGGAATTCTGTGTTGGAGGAAATGAGAAGGAATTCTGTGCAGCATGTTCATACTGGTCTGAAGAACTAGATAAATTCATGGTGGGACATTTTTAGTTACTGAAAGAAAAAAAAAAAAAGATCTGCTTTGTTCTCCAATATCCACTTTGGCAGGTTAAGCTCTTGTTAATTGTTCCTTTATTTGTGTTCCCCAAATTATTTAGTGTGACCTGGCAATTAGGACAATGATGATTCAGCCCCATTGTTTATTACCTACCTGTTTGTATTGAGCACTTAAATGACTCTGTGTAACTCTAAGAACCACAGGCTTGAAAGTTATGGGTGGCTGTGTTGAATGCTTGGATCATGGGTTGTTTTTGATTAAAATCACCCATAACTCAACCCAGAGGGCCTATGACTGGTGGCAGGTGGGTGGGTAAAGCCAGAAAACAGAGTCTTCAGTTCCAGGAGATTTGGAGCTGACCACAGTTTGACTTTGTCACTTCTGAGGTATTCTTTGGTATTCAATAAGACTCTAAAGGGACACAATGAAAGGCTGTGATGTATATTAGTCATGTATACTCTTTGGGGCAAATAAATTAGAGAGCTGAAATGTATCTCATGAATTAACACATTAATGTGATTAAGTGGCAACATGTCAGAAGTTAACGCGTCCATTATCTTCATGAAGCAAATCATGGCTGTAGCTCTGAAGAGCACATTGTATGCCAGGTGGGTCTCCTGTTGCCTTCCCTAACGCAGCTCGGCTTTCAAGGCCCAGCATGATCTGGACTTAGTTTGCTTTCATGTCTCTAGCTCTCTTTATTTTCCATCTGAGTCAAAGGTCCTCAAACACACCCGTGCTGCTTCTTGTACCCAAGCTTCTCCCTGGTCTCCCCCCAGCCCAGCCCTTCTCTCTGCCTGTCCCTGCGCTGCTCACCCTCAGAGCCTAGTGAAATTCCTGTGACCTGTTCTCCACAAGATGTGTTTACATCTCAGTGGTTTTGCCCCCACAGTAAGCTTTGTGTCTGATTCATGTTTTTAAAACCTCCTCATTCATTCATTCATTCATTCATTCATTCATTGTCTGTATAGGCATGTCAGGGTATAGGCACACCAAGGTCTCTTGCCACTGCAAACACCAGGAACAAGCACTACTTTTTGTGTCTGGCTTTACGTAGGTGGCTGGCGAATTGAACTCAAGCTTGTCCGCCTTTGCAAGAAGTGCCTTTAACCACTGAGCCATCTCCTTGTCCTCCTCTGATTCACATTTGAGCCCTTTCATTATTTAGTGATACTTTCCAGGCATAACTTTTTAATGTGCTGCCTTCTGTTTGTACAGTATCCATATACTACCTATATTGTGATTAATATTTTTCTTTAAACAAGTTCACAAGGGCTGAAGAGATGGCTTAACCAAAGGACTCAGGTTCGATTCTCCAGGTTCCACATAAGCCAGATGCACATGCATCTGGAGTACATTTGCAGTGGCTAGAGGCCCTGGTGTGCCCACTCTCTTTCCCTTTTTCTCTGTCTCTAATAAATAAACATTTAAAAAAAAACTTTAAAAAATAATTTCACAAAACTATGAAAAGTCCCCCAAGGACTAGCTACCTTAATTTGAACGTCAACATCTAATACTCATAAAACTAAATACATAATTTTAAATTATGAGACATTGATACTTTGAAGAAGACTGATTTAGCATAATCATAATAACCATTCAATATCTACAGAATTAATAACTGTATAAAACACGTCAAATATGATCCTCTTTTCCTTGTTAGTTTTCGTGCTTATTAACCTGCAGATAAAACAGGGAAAGCGAGCAGAGACTGAGCAAGCCTTTCTGCTAAGCCATTGATTTCCATCTGTGAGTGTTTGGGTGCTCCATGTTGCTAATTACTTCCTTATTTATTGCAAACTAGTGGTTCACTGAGCCAAAGCAACAGTAAAGTCTGCAGTTAGCAGCTCCTCCCACCTACTAATTCCTTGTGCACCCTGCTGAAATTCTAGAAATTGTGCAGTTGGACACTCTCTCCACCTGGGGCTACATCCTAGAGAAAGGAGCATGCTTATGTGCATGGCATGCAATGCTAGTTGAATATCTAAGTGTTCTCACTATCACTGAATATTCCTTTTTAAAAAATATTTTTATTTATTTGTGTGAGAGAGAATGAAAATGGGTGCACTAGGGTCTCTTCCCACTGCAAACAAACTCCGGATGCTTACACAGTTTTGTGTATTTGGCTTTACATGGGTACTAGAGAATTGAACCTAGGCCATCAGGCTTTGCAAGCAAGTGCCTTTAACCACTGAGCTATCTCTCCAGCCCCCAGTAAGTGTTCTTTATGAATGTGTTGTGTCTTGATGCTATAACAGAGTTCTGAGGATTTTTTAAAATATATTTTTGCTAATGGGAATAGTATGTTTTTATCTCTAACTTTCTGAGGATATTATAAGGCTACTTAGGTGTACTACTTTGAGTTCCTTAAGAAAGGTTGTATATTCAAGCCATAGTTAACATGTTTACAATTAAATTAATTATACTAATAAATATTCAAGGTTTTTATAAATCCATGAAGAAATATCTGCTTGTAAATTGCTACACTCTGTCATTGCTGCTTCTAAATTGTATAGAGAAATACTCTATAGTTTCTTGTCTGCTATTTAAAGGATAGCATAGATTGGGGGACAGCAGACCAGAGATTATAGAACACATTATTTTCTCACTTAGTGTTTAATAAGGCTTAGAAGTTTTTTTTTTTTTTTTTCTTTCTTAAAGTTGCAGGAATTAATCTATGTCAGGTCAACATAGGAGAAATTCTGTTTAATCTTTTATCAGAAAAAAATCACCCTTCTTTTTTAATCCAGGCTTGGGATCAACAGCTGTTCCAGTGTGGCAGAGTAACCTGATCTAATGGCATACATTTTTACCCAGGCCTGTTCTTAGAGCAAATTTGAAATGCTTGTTTTGGAAAAACGTGGGATGAATTTCTGTAGACCTTCACACTGGAGCGGGCAGCTCGGCCCGCAAATCCTTGGCACCCAGTGCCAAGGGGGCTCTGAGACTGTGACTTGATGCCTTGAAACCAGCACAAGAGAATGGTGCCAGAGGAACAGTGTTTACTTTGATCATCTTTCAGCTTCGGTGCCCTGCTAGCCTTTTCACGGGCTGTAAATTGCTTTACCAGAGCGATGGGCTGAAGCCCATGGACTGTTTTTGTCATCTGGTTGCTGTGGTGATTTGTACCCTTCCATGAAATTCTCATCGCCCGGGGAAACCAAAGCCTTTGCAGCTGTCCCAGCCTTTTGGTATTGTACCTGGTGGACATCGTCGCCAAACTTGTGGCAAACCCAGTAGTGATGGGTTTGTGTGAATAAATATGTGGAAAACATGGTGTCTCCTTTAGGATATGTTATAGTTCCAAATGATTTTTTTTTTTTTAAATAGCTCCCTTTGTCCTCCCAAATCCTGTGGGGCCTTTGAAGCATCTCCAAGACTGGATGAAGGCGAGTTAAGTGAGTCATAGAGATGTTGCTAGTTATGAAAATGATCCAAGTAAGACCTGGGAGAAAGATGGAGGGTGTTTATGGAGTTCCCAAGTGTGGAAGAAAGAGAGTGAGGGCAAAGGGAAGCTTACTCACGAATGCCCAGAAAGACAGAGCTGGCTCAGGAGGAAGATGGGGTCAAGTGTAGCAGTTTTGAATTTGGAGGACTCTGAGGAAAGCTCACAGGATGCTATTGACAAGAACCTCTTTCCATAGGTGCCAAGGGACCAGAGAACAGTAGCCGTGGTTCTAGTGGAGTGTAAGAATAACATGCCCAGAGCCCTTACTACATGACCGCCACTACTTAAGCGCTTTGCTTTTTTTTTTTTTTTAAAAAAATCTTTATTTTATTTAGTTGAGAGAGAAAGAGAGAGAGATTGAGAATGGGCACACCAGGGCCTTAAGCCACTGCAAACACACTCCAGATGCATGTGCTTCCTTATGTATCTGGCTAACATGGTTCCTGGGGAATCAGACCTGAGTCCTTTGGCTTTGCAGGCAAGTGCCTTAACCACTAAGCCAACTCTCCAGCCCCTTAAGTTCTTTTCACATGTGGCATGTTTCATTGTCTTACATCTGATGGGAAAAGTACAATGATCATCTCCGTGTTAAAACTGAGCCTGTTAAAGCTGATAGTGTCTTAAACTCAAAACACTAAGGCTGGTGAGAGCTGATATTCCAGCTCAGAGCTGGGCCCTGAGTCACTATTCCTCACTACCCGGTCAAAGTGCCTGTAACTTAGACAGGCAGGCAGAGTGACCCACAGGATTGGGTTACAGGAGATGCTGGCTGACTTGGAAGAAATTAAATTGTGCTTTAGAATGTGTTTGTAGCCAGGCGTGGTGGTGCACATCTTTAATCCCAGCACTTGGGAGGCAGAGGTAGGTGGATTGCCGTGAGTCCAAGGCCACCCTGAGACTACATAGTGAATTCCAGGTCAGCCTGAGCTGCAGTGAGACCATCCCTTGAATCCCCCCCAAAAAATTTAAAAAAATAGAATGTGTTTGTGGCTGACTTATTCATTCATTACATGTTTATTCACTTCCCTCCAAGTGCCCAGTATTGGATTAAGTTCTAAGGTATCGAAAACACAAGTCCCCGTCTTTCCTGTCTCACTCAGCTTTCTGTGACTATAATAAAACACCAGAAGAAAATCGATATATGAGGAGCTAAGGTTGATCTTGGCTCACAGCTTTGGAGGTTCTGGTTCTTGACTGATGGGTCTGCTTGCTTTGGGCCTGTAGCAGGGTAGCACATCAAGGAGACAACATATGGTCTGGTGAAACCTCATCAGCCAGGAGGCAAAGAGGGTCCCACCATTCCCATTTGAGGACACATGACCTCAGGACTTTCTGCTAGGACCCACCTCTCACAGGTTACCTCCCCAATTTTTTTTTTTTCCAGAAGAGCAATCCTTTAACATGTGTGCCTTTTGGGGGGATATTTGGCATCTAAACTATAGCACTTCCTCTGCATTAATTTAAATGTAAAAAGTGAGTCTAAGATGGCAGCTGATGCATACGGTAAGAGAAGCACCAGCAGAATATAGGTCAAGAGCATTTGCTGGGAAGAGTTCTCTTCTGGGAGCACTAGTTAGCCTGAAGCCTATTTAAATATGGGGCTTTTTTTTTTTTTTTTTTTCCTGTGGGAAGAACAAAATTAACCCTATGTGAAAATATAAAAGTGTAATTAAAAATGTTACTCCAGACCACTCCTTTCAAGTTTGAGGCCAGCCTGGACTACACAGTAAGACTCCAGTCTTACAGAAACAAAAAAAAACCCTCAAAGTATGGTTTCTACTGAATGTGTGCTGGTTCCACACTCTAACTCGGGATCTTATCTGTAAGGTAGTTGTTTTTCTCTGGAGATTCCTAATGTACCTATAGCTATTTTGCCATTTGAAATGTGTAGTTCGTTGGGTGTGGTGGCACGCACCTTTAATCTCTGCACTTGGGAGGCAGAGGTAGGAGGATTACTGTGAGTTTGAGGCTACCCTGAGCCTACATAGGGAATTCCAGTTCAGTCTGGGCTAGAGCAAGACCCTGCCCTGCACATTTGAAATATGCACTTCAGCGATGTTTTCATATCCATGATCATGTGCAGCCAGCCACTGCCTTACCTCGTTCCTGAACATTTTCATTGCCTCCTAATGAAACTCTCTGCCAACTAGCAGAAAGTCCTCATTCCCTTGTCCTCAGACTCTGAAACTTCCAATCTGCTTTTTATCTCTCTGGAGTTCATAAACATGTAAACATGTGGTATTTCGTGTCTGGCTTTTTTTTTTTTTTTTTTTTTTTTTTTTTTTTGGTATTTCACAGAATGTTTCCAAGGTTCGTCCATGCTGTTTCACATTGCCACTACTTCCTTTTCTATTGCCAAATACTATTTAATTGTATGGGTTACACCATATTTTAATTGTTTCAAATCACATTTCAATAGAGAGACTTTCACATTATGAGTCCAATCTCTTATATTTTTTATTTGATTATTTGAGAGAGAGTGAGCAGAGATACACACACACACACACACACACACACACACACACACACTGAAGGAGGGAGAGAGAGAACAGGCATTTCAGGGCCTCCAGCCACTGCAAATGAACTCCAGATGCATGTGCCACCTTGTGCATATGGCTTATTTGGGTCCTGGGGTGTCAAACCTGGGTCCTTTGGCTTTTCAGGAAACACCTTAACCACTAAGCCATCCCTCCAGCCTCTTATATTTTTTACATTAATATCACACAGGAGAATTTCAGTTACTTCTAGAAAATTCTGCTAACTTTATGATATTTAAATTTATAATCAAGGCATGAATGTTTGTCATGCAACCCTATACGCTGACTTCTACTGTTCCCACTTTGGCTCTAATTTCTGCTTATTAGTGGTCATTTCAAAGTAATCGTTGGAGGCAGAATCACAGACTGCGTTAGTTTTGCTGAGCATGAGAAGTGGAAGGCAAGCAGCTTAATAAGCATTGGGATTTCACTGAATCAAATAACTTTATAAAGTAGAGTTTAAGGAGTATGATCTTGACAAATCTCAGGACCTTGCAGACTTTAGTGGGATTAGAAAACCCTTTAGAGATATATTATGAAAGAGTATCTTAGAACTTATTTATTTGCACAGTAAAACAAACCTTTTGGTACCTTCGAACTCCTTAAATATGGGCATGCTGGCTTTCACTTAGCAGGTCAGCCCGATACTCCAGCTCCTCAAATGCCTTCCATCCGTGTTCATCGCACTGAGTAGAATTCAAAGAGTAGAAGCACATTTGAAATATAGTTTTAAAAAATGACACTGTAGAAGAGCAAAAGTTTGACACAGTATCACCAGATATGAAGGCAGACTCTTAGACTTTGCAGTGCCAAATATGAAAAACAATTAATTATTTACTTGGAAGATAGTTGACATCTTTTCTTTTTCTGTTACACTATCACACTTATGTACTCTCGGCAATATGACTTGATCTACTAGGGTTTAGATTTTTCGCATTATGCATGTAGCTTTGGCTCCCAGGAAACTTTCTTCCCGGGGAGATGTGAACATACATCTATTCACCCCAGGTAAGGCGCAGACAACAGACCAAAGTACGACTGCACCGAAACCAGTTTTGGTGACCCAGTGAGTTTATTGGGGTTTCACACAGAGCAGGGTGACAGGTTTCTTCTAGGAGCATAGATGGGGTCACTGAAAAGCTCACCCCAGCATAGGCGACAACTCGTGGAAGCTGCATCTTGGAGCTCACTGCACCACTACAGGCTGCTCGGTCGGGTCATGAATCTCTTCCCAAGCAATTGTTTTCCCTTTACATTCGTTTAGGGAGGCAGTATGCAACCTGTTTCCCAGACTTGTTGACCTCCCCAGTTTCCATTCTCCCCCACTCCCAGAAGGGACTGTTTCTATCACTACAAAACACTGGCCAAAGCCCACCCTTCAACACTTTGCCACTCCTAAAACCCTGGGTTATCGGAAGTGGTCATGTGACCTTTGAACTTTCAGTTCTCCTGGACTCTATAGAATAGATATCTAGAGCCTCCCCTTGGGAGGGAATATTTCAATTCGGAGGAATTTTCTACACAGCTCTTTAGCATTTGACAGGACTGTCACATCTATGTTGCTTAGAAATGAATGACTGTCTTGTATTAGTTATATAACTTGAAAATCAAATGGTTTGTGTTAATATTTTAATTTAATTTAACACACATTTAATTCTGAGGTAAAGTCCATTCTTAGTCCCCATCACTGCCATCAATTCTGATTAGCTATAAAGAAACATTCTTAGTATTACTATACAACTTCCCACAGTTTAGGTCATTTACTTATTTCTTCTATTTTTTTTTATTTCTCATGTATGTGTGTGTGTATAGAGTATGTGTGATGTGGTGTATTATGTGTGTGATGTATGCATGTGTTTGTCCAGATGCATGCATACTGTGTGTGTGTGTGTGTGTGTGTGTGTGTATGTGTGTATATGTTTGTGTGTATGTGTGTAAATGTGCATATGTGTGTGCATGTGTGTGTATGTATGTGTGTTTATGTGTGTGCGTATATGTGTAAATGTGTGTGTTTGTGTGTGTGTGTGTTTATGTAAATGTGTATATGTAAAAAAATGGGTATATGTGTTTTTGTGTGTGCATGCACAAAGGCAGGAGGAGAACTTCAGGTGCCCTTCTCTGTGGCTAATCCTCAAAATTCTTGAGGTGAGGTCTGTTCTTCAACCTGGAACTGCTGTTTCAGTTAACAAGCCCTAGTGATTCTCTGTCTTCTTCACCCTAAAAACACATTACATAAAAACTGGTCATATGCAGGAAAACAGTTAAAAGAAGTGAGCTGGGGGCTGGAGAGATGGCTTAGTGGTTAAGGCACCTGCCTCCTAAGCCTAAGAACGCTGGTTCCAATCTCCAGTGGTTCCAATCTCCAGGTCCCACGTTTAGCCAGATGCAAAGTGACGCAAGGGCGCAATGCCACACTTGACCACAAGGGGGTGCACGCATCTGGATTTCATTCACAGCAGCTGAAAGACAGCTGGCATGCCCATTCTCTATCTGTCTCCCTCTACCCTCTCTCTCTGTCTGTCTCTCTCTCTTAAAAAAAAAAAAAAAAAAAAAAAGTGAGCTGGGAGCAAATGTTGCCAACCACACTCACGCCACGATGCATTAGGCTTCTGTATTTGTTACTTTCTTCTTTGCTGTGACCAAATGCCTGATGAGCAGCAGCTTAAAGGAGGAGGGGTTTATTTTCGTTACAATTTGAGGAGATACTAATACTGTCCATCAGGCCAGGGAAGCCAAGGTGGAAGGAATATACAGCAGCCTTCACATTGTTATCTGGAGTCAGGAAGAGGGAGGGACAGGAAGGAGTACCCAGCTATAAACCCTCAAGGCCCTCCCCCAGCAAGGAAGATACCATAACCTTAGCAAACACCATCAGCAGCTGGGACCAAGTGTTCAAACACACAGCTTACGCAGACCGTTTCACATTCAAACCGCAATAGCTGTTCTAAATTAAAAGCAGTTATAATTCCATGCGTCTACAAGATAGTGGAACAGTGGGTCAAAGAAAGTAATTATTTCCCAAGACAGTGCTCCTCCCAAACATGGATTGATACCGTATTCTCCAGCTTCTAACAAAGGTTATTTTTCTCCCTCTCTCTAGAAAGTTCACGTAACATTGAACGTAAAGTTCCTTCACAAACCATTTCCTTCCAGTCATAACCTGGCTAAATAAGATTACGCTCAGGGGACAGGACTGTGAACTTCAGGAGCTGTTTTTGCTCCAGCTTTCAAAGGAAGCCAGACTTCGCAGAAGTTAATTCCCTAGGTTTTCTTACCCTGACCAGAATGTGTTTCCTTAGAGAGGAATTAGGTCTAATCCACCTATCAGCTGGGGCCCTGCAGCTCAAGGAATGATTGGTGGACTCTAGGAATCCCAGAGTTTGGAGAAATCCAGAAGAGGGTTTATATCCGCAGAGTGCCAGAGCCTTATGTTCCCCTGGCTTTCATGCTCCCTGGCTCTGTGGGTCTCCATGAGAAATGTCTGAGATACACTTGCCTGGCTTGGATTGGACTTCTGAGTTCCACGGGGCATTTATTCATGATGACAGCAAGCCTTACAATGCTCGGCTTTTACAGTAGAGATGAAGAGGGATTCACTGGACAGCGCATCACTGCCCTGTGCGGAACTGTGGCCCATCTCTCTGTTTAGAACATCTGTTGCCTGGTCCCTGTTGACGATTCACTGGTTTCTAAACTGGTACTAAGTCGCCCCTAGACTGCGTATAATTCAGTGCCGTCTCTTGCCTCCTATCCTTACTTCTTTCCAAGCAGTACAATAGTATAACTACAGTAACTTCCAGGTCCTCCTCCCACCTCAAGGCCAGCCCCTAAAATTAGAATGGGGGGAGAAGGGTGGCTGGGAACAGATGGTGAGAAACAGCCATCCCTACTCCCATGACTGCCACTTTTGAGCCATAAGACTTTGGATAATTCACTGACCTCTAATTCCTTCATCTTTAACATGAGCTATAGATAATTATGCAAATTGCTTTCTCCTGATAAGAGCAGCAAGTCTGAACACACTGGAGACCCATTAGGTGTTATCCATTGTCTTTCCCTGGAAGACAGAGACAATGGTTTTCCACCCCACTACAGTTCTCGCTAACAGCTGTTGTCTAATGTGGTGTTTGTGAATGCCGGCCTCTTAGTCATTACTCCTCTCTAGGTTTTTCTTTTCTGCTAGCAAGATAACACTATACCCCCATTCACAATTCCTAACCTGCTTCCGGTTAATCTACTTTCTAAGTTTATCTTTTAGCCCCAGGGAATCCAAACATGCCCGGATTATCTTAAGTCACTGCCTAAACACCATTGTATTTTGTGGTTTCGCTATTACAAATACAGTGATTTTAAGAGGGTGTATGAATAGAAATCATGTCTACAGTTGGCTGGTTGAAAGTGATTACTCCAGTACCCAGATCATGTGGGAGCTGGATTCTTGCCCTACCTGTTTTGTAAAGCAGCTTCTAATGATCACACGGATGATTCTGTTTATGTAACTGCTCACCACTGCAGTGGCATGCAGGCCATTCTAATATTCTATTGCTAAAGACTTATATGTGCCAAAATACTGTGTTTCTAGGCAGAGAAGTGGGAAAAAACCAATTTCCTGTAGAAATTGAAATAAATTTGCATACTATATATTTATAGGGGTCATTGGTTAGTGTTAGGAACAATAAAGTGAGTGAAATGTGTGTTTATTAAATGTAAAAAGATAAAGCCAACTTTTTTCTCTTATAAATGTACAAACATGGGGTTCCTTCAGTTTCCTTAGAATTTTTATTTCTAGCTATGTTTTTATTTTATTTATATTTATTTATTTGAGAGAAAGAAGCAGAGAGAGAGAGGCAGATAGAGAATAGGCATGCCACGGCCTCAGCCACTGTAACTGCGCTGCTAACACATGCACCACCTTGTGCACTGGTTTATCTGGGTTCTGGGGAATCGAACATGGGTCCTTTGACTTTGCAGGCAAGTGCCTTAACTGACAAGTCATCTCTGCAGCCCATTTCTTTAGCTGTTTTAATGTATTGCATGGCTTAAATGAAAATCACTTAAGGCTCCATGCTTTTGCAAGATCTTGGAGCATCTTTGACCAAATTTTTAAATCTTTGTCATTTAACCTTGAGAAGCATAAAATATTCATTTTTCACACTCTACATATTTTAATTTGCATAGCTAATAATATTTCTTTTTTTTCCTGCCTGTGACTCCCATATATGTCACCAGAGCTGTTCCAACCTGTCCTATATAGCAGGCAGAGGATGGCAATTTGAGTGTTTATTCCTAGGCGTGATCTTGTAGTCTCCTCCAATACATGGTCGATGCACCTTTAACATCATCTGGTAGATGGAATTCATTTGCTTTTCTCCACTCTGTTTTAAAGTTCAATTTGTACATGATAGTGAAAATCTTTATTAGGTGCTCATTTACTTTGGTCTGAAAAAGAGGACACTCTGACTTTGAAACCATTATTTGAATCACATTTCATTAGTTTTATTGATTGTTCCTGGTATTTTTATTTAATTTAAGTTGTTGACTGTTCATTAAGTATCTGTGATATGACTCCATTTTTACCCTTGAGGAATGTGCTCTGAGGATGTCACAGTGTGACACAGGAGACAAACACATGAACAAATCACTTGAGTGCCTCTGCCTGAGGGATGGTGAAAGATGTCACTGGAGTCGCAGAGTCAGCCTGGGAACATGGCTGTATAGTGTATTTTCAGCCAGAAGCCTGAAAGGACTTGGTGTGTTAGTGACACAGATAGAACACTATCTGTATGACCCATGCTTCATGTTTCAAGACAGTAGAAAAGTGCCGGTCACTGTCCTTAGATTTGCCATCATCAGTGTCCTACTGAAGGCCCCAGATACGTGATTCCACCAGAACATACCTAGACACAGGCTTTCCCGTTGTCCTGCCTCACTCCCTGTAGTGGATGAACCATGGACTTCTCTGGGAATGGAGGTCCAGGGTCCCTGGAATCCCCGTGCAAGGCTCCCAGGACCCTTTCAGAGGGCCCTGACCTATAGTTTCATAAATACTCTTCTGTTTATGTGAGTTCTTGCCCCTCACCCCCCAACCCATATTTAGTTCTCAGAATTTTTCCAGGGCATTCAAAATATGGAGCAGAGAAGACAGACTTATTTCTGCATCAAATTTCAGACTTTCAGGATATTTTTTTCTTTTGTGTGGTTATAGTAGATTATTTTAAGAGACTCCCAGAGAATCCAGAATCATGTCCTTGTTGCTGGGGGGAGGGGTGGGGAGCGGGCTGGAGCTGGTTTGGGAATTGATGTACTGTGTCCCTCTCAGCGTAGTAAGTGGCTTCATGACAAAACCATTGGGAAAGAGCTTGCAGTCCTCTGTCATCACAGTGTGAAATCTTTGACCCCAGTTCTTCCCTAGACCAGGGAGGATGGTCCCACGACTTCTTGGGGTCCAGTGAGGACACTGTGAGATCAGGATACCTTAGATGTGATAGCAACTAACTGTTGTTCCTTTAAAAATCCAGTCAAATAGAAGAACTTTTTTTAAAAAACTTTTTAAAAGATTTATTTATTTATTTATTTATTTATTTATTTATTTATTTATTTGAGACAGAGAGTAGGAGAGAGAGAGATAGAGAGTGAGTGAGAATGGGCATGCCAGGGCCTCTAGCCACTGCAAATGAACTCCAGACGCATGCGCCACCATGTGCATCTGGGTTACGTGGGACTTGGAGAATCAAACCTGGGTCCTTAGCCTTTGCAGGCATGTGCCTTGACCACTAAGTCATCTCTCCAGCCCACATAGAAGAACTTTTAAAAGGATGTTTTAAAGATGCTTCATATCTACCCCTCTACGAATATTTTAAAGGATTTTTTTTTAATATTAGTTCCCAATGGTGACAGACAGGTGTGGTCATTAAGATGTCCTCGAGTGGGTTCCTCAGACCAGAATACCCTTTAAACCACTCTCACAGTGACCCACCAAATACCATGCCTAGCCATCAGTTTCACCATGGGACTCTAGTGTCTTGGGATGAGTTTGTGCTTCAGTCTCTTGTGTAATGTACAGGTGCCAAGAGACCAAGATTTAGGGTGTCACTTAGGATGCCAGCATGGTTGCCAAGTGATGCCTTCTTACCTCTGTGGAGGGGACAGCTCGTCAGTCTATACAGAACAGCCTGTGGTTTTACAGATCTCAATATAGGCATGCTGTTGGAGTTCTTTTTCTTATCTAGCTTAGTGTAAACGGATTATTGACTCATCTGTTTCTGAGCATTCTTTGGTCTGGGTTTAGATAATAAGAAGTCTCCCTGGTTGTGTTTTGAAGGACGTCATTGCTTTTTAGGTCCATAGGGGCTGTTCTAGGGATCAGAAAGGCTGAAACCTCAGAGACATGTTAGCAAAACTGGGCAACTATTAAACTTTCATATAGTTGTTCCGTTTGCTTTTGTTTGTTTTAACAGACTTCAGGAGCAGGGTTCTTACTATTGAGGATTCTTCTGAAATCTCCACAATAGGAATGTCTTGCATCTAGATTTTGAATTCCAAGAAATTCAAGACGATTTTCCGATGGCTTCTTTCCACAAATATTCCATAAATACCCATAAAAAATTCCCCCTGCTGTAAGCACATCATACATTCTCATAAATTGATTTACAGAGTTTGAGACAAATGCATACGTATTTTCTTATCAAATGTAATAATACTTAGGAAATGGAGATTCCAGTTGGGCATGGTGGCACACACCTGGAATCTCAGCCCTTAGGAGACTGAGGCAGGAGGATTGCCATGAGTTCAAGGTCAGTATGGGCCACATAGTAAGTACCAGACCAGTGAGAACTAAATAACAAGATGAGAAAGAAAGAGAGGAAGCGGGGATGGGGCGGGGGTGGGGGTGGGGGGACATGAGAGAACACAAAGAAGTTTTCACCATCACAAACTTCAGAGAAAACTGCTCTTGTGATTTTTTTTTTTTCTTTCTGGCGATGGCATGAGTCAGGTCAGCCCTTCCAAATAGGAGACAAGATGGTTGTCTTACCACTCCCAAGCTGCATGCTCCTCAGTGTTGACCTTAACTATGGACAAAGTTGTGTGGAGAGTCCCTGACAAACGACTCAGAAAATATTTGCATCGATTTTGATTATAAAATCACACCCAGCACATTTGTCGAAGTTCACAGATACCCTCAGAAAACCTGGCGTAAGAAGGTCTTAGAGAACCCATCAGAGCAGTTAGCGTTCCTCCTTTTACAGGGGGGATCCGTGAGGTGTGAGGGACACGTGGGATGCGACAGGCCACATTTACCTGCACTTTCTCACATCATCTGGAGCCATGGCGAGAGCAGGAACTCAGGCTGGGCTTCATGGACTGGCATGCGTTCCAAATATGGGGACTAAGAGGCCACAAAAGCTCTAGGGAGTAATTCCGAATTGTCATCTGTTAAACTTTTTCCCTCCCTGAAAGGATCATTTTGCTTCCATTTGCTGCCATTAGAATGTTCCTGCTTTTCATGTGCCCGAGTTATAGGTACTTAGCCTGGAGGTCATGGGACCTGCAATGGATGTGTTTGTCTAATAGTGTCTGCAAAACTTTATGTGACATGAGATGTTGCATGCGTACGTGTGCGTGCATAGTGTGTGTGTGTGTGTGTGTGTGTGTGTAAGAGAATCATACTCCCAAAGATTAACAAAGAAGCCCCTGATATAGGGCATTTTCATTTGGGAGGCTTCCCCATTATCCCTCCCCCCCATCCTTCCCAGCTTACATCGCTCCTACATTCACTTCCTTGTTACTTGTGAAGCTGTTATGTATATTTTCGCATGTGGTAAAGATTGGGAGTCAACTCTGAAAACTGCTGTCTGGATTTCTTAGAAATTGTGACAAACCATTTGTCATATTTCTCCATGGGATATTTCTCTGCTGAACTCTACCTCCAATCACTACCATGAGCATCATAACTATAAAAAGTTCAGCATGATTCATTCATTCATTAACTCGTTTGTTTTTGGCTTTTATTTTATTTATTTACTTGAGAGAGAGAAATAGGCAGATAGATAGACAGATAGATAGATAGATAGATAGATAGATAGATAGATAGATAGATAGATAGATAGATTGGTGATAGATGATAGATAGGTGATAGAGAGACAGATGATAGAGAGGATGGATGTGTCAGGGCATCGTACTACTACAAACAAACTCCAGATGCATGTGCCACTTTGTGTATCTGGCTTTACATGGGTACAGGCTGTCAGGCTTTACAAGCAAGTGCTTTTAACTGCTGAACCATCTCTCCAGCCCTCCATTTTTGTTTCTTTGAGACCAGGTCTCACTATGTAGCCCAGGCTGGCTCTGAACTCTTGGTCTTCCTGCCTCAGCCTTTTGAATGCAGGAATTTATAGGCATACACAGCATATCTGGTTTGTAAGTATTGCTGTTCCTGAGCTATAATGAATCAGAAAGAGACTCTTCGATTCTCCTCTCTTCTTTCTCTCCTTTCCTCTCCTCCCTTTGCTTTCTCTTACCTCTCCTTTATCTTTTTTTCTTATTTCTTCAGCCAAGAGGAAATTCAGCAACTCAGCCAGTGATTCTCTGAGACGTTTGGGAATGTTCTCCTCACATTCCTGGGAGCTTTGACACCACCTTCCTTTCCTAGTTGTTCTGCTCGTCTCTATCTCCCCTTCAGAGAGTTTTGCTCGTGTGGAGGAAATGTGGAAGAGGAGGAGTGCTGAGGGATTAGTGAGCCAGCTCTTACAGGATGATTTGTTCCTGAAAAATGGGCTTTTTTTTTTTTTTTAAGTATGGAGTATTTTTCTTTTAATTTCCCAACCATAGTGTGAATTCTTCTATGCCAAATGGCTTTTGGGGCTCTGCCTGGAACCCGTGTGCCAGAGTCAGAGTTTCTTATTGGCCAGACACTGCCACATATTGAAGAAAGAGCCATTTCCAGGAGGCTCAGAGAGCTGAGCCTCCTAGAAATTTTGCCTTGTCTGGGCCAGGTTTTGACACTTAGACCATCTGGAAAATGTTGGACTTGAGCACTGATATCTGTCCCATATATCTTCTCATTCCATGCACTTTTCTTTTTTTAAAAAAAGTTCTGGTTCACTTGAGACACATATTTATTTTGTATTGAACAGTTTGACCCAAACTTCTGCATACTTAGGTAGCTTTAAGAAAAATTGCACATCTGAGAACTGCAAAGCAGAGACAGAGCTGGTGTCCCTATAACATGGCCATTGATGTATTCCCTAGACACTTTTGGAACGAGTCCATGGGGAAACCTTTTACTGACACTTGCTATTAGTGTGAGTCCATGTTGCTTTAAAATTTTCAGGTATTCTTCTTTTTATTTTGTGTGTGTGTGTGTGTGTGTGTGCGCGCGCATGAGTGTGTGAGGGTCCGTTGCCACTGCAAACAGAACGCCAGACACTTGCACCACTTTTTTTTGCATCAGGCTTTGTGTGGGGGAATTGAATCCCAGCTGACAGGCTTTGCCAGCAAGTGCCCCTAACCACTGAGCGATCTCTGGAGCCCATGAACACGTAGTGATGCCACGTCTCTTTGCTCACTCTTCACGGTGTGCGCTGTCTGTGTTCAGTTCGTGCTGCAGCCTATGGCTGATGCTGACGGTGCAGCCTCTCTCGTTTTCAGCGCTTATCAGTCTGTTTATTTCTAAATGCAAACAGCGACTGCAAAGTGTGTTGTGTGTCTGCACAACCAAGGGACATGTTATTTTGCTGTAGCTGTAGATGACATCACAGTTCATTTAGTACTTTGGTTTGGCACTGTGCTTATGCCAAATCTAAAAGTGATCCAAACTTGTGCAGAAATAGCTCATGGTAGTTGGAGTTTTGTTTATGGTTTTGTGCTTTTCTACAAATTAGCTAGCTTGATCCTTTTGAACTTACTATATCTTACTATATCTTTAGCCTCTTTAAGTGATATATAAAATTTACAGTTTTGCTGCAATGAACCAATATTTTTATTGTCTGTGATATGTTAAGAACAATATTAAATGGAAGACATATCTTTTTCTACAATTATTTTGGAAGTTGTGCACATACAATAGTTAACAGACAAGATACTAGAATATACTAAAGTGAAAAGTATGTGCAGAATTACACACTTCATGACATTGAAATGTGGAGAATTAAAACATTCTCTTGACAGTTAGATGCATGGATTTTGCAAGATGAGCAAGCTTGGCACATTGTTTATTAATGACCTTGTATACTCTAAATAAATGATGCTGAGTGTCCATCGTCCCTAGAAAAGAAGACAGAACTACCTTGAGATCACAGTGGACTGGCAGCCAGGAGGAAGTTGTACACATGCCAGATTTTGGAACTCTTATCTTTGGAGACTGCACTCTCAGATCACAGGTCTGGACCACTCTGTCCTCAGCAGGGTGATGGTGAAGACAGCATCTTTCCCAGCGGAATGCTCAGACTGTACCTTTCTGGCCAGCGTCCTGTTTTGTTCTTTCTCATCCTTATTGCTTTGTGGGGATCTTTGGCAAGTTCACCCTGTCCACTTAAGAATGTGATTCTTAGGACTTGCTCCAGCCCTGAGTGGAGAAAGCCAGCGTGACGCCGGTTTATATGAAAGCACGCGGGAGTAGGTCTTCACATACCTCTTTGTTTGCCTGTATTCATGTTGACTGACCTTGGCTTCTGTGCCCGAAGTGACATTGTCAAGTTAACTTTCCCTAGCTCTGCTCACAGGTCTTTTTTGATGATGTTAATAATGATGGGGGGGGGGGTGGTACAATAGTCCTCTGTCAGAGGTGAACACTGACTCCCTGTGCGGGCTCCTTGTTTTCCTCCCTGGTCTTGGAGGTCATTGTTCATTCTGTGTGCTCTCTGGGCATCATCTCTTTGGAAAAACCCTTGGTGCGAGAAGCTGGGGTAAGGAAGTCACTGCCAGCTCCCTTGGCAGAACCCTTTGTTTCCCCTTTCAGCACTTTTCTTTGGCAGAATTCACTTTACTTTGTAGAGGTTGGAATCTACCTGCGAGAGAAGAAAGTCGCTTCTCTGAAGGCTCAAAGGGAAGACCCACCTCTTGGAGATTCTTGCTAATTTCAGCTCAGTCACTTGACTTGAAGGATCATTTGCATGAGGGAACATAATTTTTATTCCTTCTTTACCCATTTTGGGGAGGAAACAGTGAACATAGTGTTTATCTGTGCTCTATTTTTAGCAGTTGAGCCATGCTTTGGTTGAGACTTGTGGGGCTGAACCATATGCAATATCCATTAGATAGTAAGACAATGGCCCAGTATTGGTGACATCATGTAGATAAATCTCATAGATCATATTCATAGATCGGGAACTAGCTTATAGCTTGTGCCTTTTAACGGTGAGCTGTGAAAAGTATCCGGATGTTGCTTTAAGCGATTGAGTCTGTGGAAAACCAACTCTGAGACCTTTCCTTGCTTTCTGTTGCCTCCTAGGTTACTCTGCATCTGAACCCCATTTCCTCAGTCCACATCCATCACAAGCCTGTTGTGTTCCTGCTCAACTCCCCACAGCCCCTGGTCTGGCATCTGAAGACAGAGAGACTGGCCACCGGGGTCTCTAGACTTTTTCTGGTAAGTGCTTAAAGCCCTTCCAAATCTTAGTGCGAAGTTAGAACAACCCTTATTTATTTCTTTATTTATCTTTGAGGTAGCGTCTCACTCTATCCCAAACTGACCTGGAATTCACTGTGTAGTCTCAGGCTGGCCTGGAACTCATAGCAATCCTCCTATCTCCTATCCTCCTGAGTGCTGGAATTAAAGGCATGTGCCACCATGCCCAGAAACCCATGAATTTTGAAAGCTTTTTTGGTCTTGTTTTTCTGAGACAGGATCTTGCTGTGTAGCTGAGGTTTCAACCTCTCAGTCCTCCTGCCTCAGTCTCCCCAGTGCTGAGATCATAGGTGTATACCACAATACCCAGCTTGTACAGTTTTTTTAAAAGATTTCTTTTCATTGAAATAATACTAAAGGATGTTATGTTTTTTGTTTGTAGAATATTTGTTTGCATAAATGTGTTAGTGTGCGTGCACGCATGCAGCAGGGCTTCTTATTGATGCAAAAGGTGCAAAGAACTCCAGACACATGTGTCACCCCTGTTTTGTTTTGTTTTGTTTTGTTTTGTTTTGTTTTGTTTTGGTTTGGTTTGGTTTGTTTTGGTTTGGTTTTGTTTTTCAAGGTAGGGTCTTGCTCTAGCCCAAGCTGGCCTGGAATTCACTATGAAGTCTAAGGCTGGCCTCAGACTCACAGCGATACTCCGTCAGCCTCTCAAGTGCTGGGATTAAATGCATGATGTAAATTTTTTGTATCAGGCTTTATGTAGGTACTGGGGAATCGAACCTTGATTGGGAGGCTTTGCAAGCAAGTACCTTTAACTGCTGAACCATTTCCTCAGCCTGGGTATTACACTTTTATTTATACACTGGGTGATATTTGGATGGCATAGAAAAGCCTTCCGGAATTAATCCCAGAAAGCAGCTGATACCCACATGTGTTCCGTGGTTGGAGGGTCAGATCTGGTGTGGGACCTGCATCAGACTCTGTATGGCCTGAGCACCAGTCTCTGCTCTTAGATCTCCTGGATCCCCTTAAAACATCAAGAGCATTGTAACCAGCCACTGGCTGTGTGGTCTCTGACCACAGAATAAATAGGCACAAGCCCACTACTATTTGTATATAACACAGGCCTTTCTTCTGATACGAAGAACTGTTTATTAAGAAAGTGACATAGTGAGATCCAAAATGAAATCATTTGTATTTTATTTTTAAAAAAAGAAAGAAAGCTGGAACCCAGCTCTTGCAGAATGGTCCAAATATTACCTACTATTTATAAATCATGTCTTTTTGAGTTTGCCAGAACATTCAAGTTTGCTAGTCATGGAGCAATAGATGGGTTGTTTGGATGGAATGTTTGGGGTATGACATCATGTCTGTTGATGAGCAGTCCCGCAGCTTGGTAGTGATAACTCACGTTGTCTATTGCGAGACCTTCATGCAAGAATCTTCACTATGGAGCTTTGGGCTGGTAACCCTCTTACCAACCGGTATCTAAGATGAACGGAGCCCTCAGTTGAATCATTTTGCTTCTGCCTAGTGAGTCAACTTTTCCTCAGTAAAGAGTTTAATCCAGATCTCTAGTTTCTTGCCACTTGCATTTGAGGACTATTTTTAAAAACTCGAACATACCCATTGAATAAAGTAAGAACCCATAGTTGATGCAGTTAATGGGTAGGTAAATAAGTTTAAAAGGGAGAGCTGGTAAAACTCTTCTTTATAATAAAATACTAATTAATAAATGCATATGAAAGAAATGGGAGGGGGTAGAAAGTCCCTTTGTAACCATCACAGTGACAGTAGATCCAGGAAGGATCTTCAACAGATCCCTAAATACTCTAATATTTTAATATTCCAATACTTTACAAACTCTAAAATTTGCTTGCCCACAAGCTATTTGTTAATTATGGAAGAGAAAATAGTATATGGATGCTATAGATAGTGGGGAATAGCCAGCAGAGTTTTAAGCAAGTGATAAGAATTAATATTACCAATATGGGGCAGATGGATGTGCAACTGAGAGCCTGTAATTGAGAAAGAACATAGCATTGCTAGTACAGTATTGCAACCTGGATCCAGCCATGAGAAAATACTGGATAGAACCAAATACAGTGGCATTTTATAGAAAAACAACCCTGTCCTCTTTAAAAAGTGACTCATGAAAGGCTAAGAAAGGCAAAGGAGCTATGCAAGATTTAAAAAGTGTAAAAAGATGCACGGTCTTAATTGAGAGGTGGGGCAGTTGCCATAAAGGATCTTGAGAGCCTGCTGATTAAAGTATTATATCGGTGCTATATTTCTTGTATTCAGTAATTGCGCTGTTGCTTTATATGAGAATGTCCTTCTTGCTGAGAAATATATTTAAGTGGTAAAGGACAAATTGTTCAGAATAACACAGTGTATAGACAGAATAATAAAGCAAATGTGGCAACATGTTAAAAATTGGGGAAGCTAGTTAGAGTTAGTAGAGTTCTTTGTGGTATACTGGCAGCAGTGCTGTGCATATGAATTAACTTAAAAATGAGAAGCTGGAGAGATGGCTCAGCAGTTAAGGTGCTTGCCTTGCAAAGCCTAACAGCCCAGGTTCAATTCCCTAGTACCCACATAAAGCCGGATGCACAAAGTGACACATGTGTCTGGAGTTCGTTTGCAGTGGCCAGAGGTGTCCTGGCACATGCATTCTCTCTGTATATCATACCCTCTATTTCTCTCTCTCTCTCTCTGTCTCTCTCTGCTTGCAAATAAATAAATAAAACTATTTTTACAAAATGAAACAGTTAAAAATTCAAAAGATCTATTTGCATGGTGGGAGTTACTAAGAACATATTTTGGCCTTTTATTTTGAGAATTTAAACTCATTTCTTCTATATTTAAAAGGCCAGACCAAGCTGGGCGTGGTCGTGCACGCCTTTAATCCCAACACTCGGGAGCCAGAGGTAGGAGGATCGCCTTGAGTTCAAAGCCACCCTGAGACTCCATAGTGAATTCCAGGTCAGCCTGGACTAGAGAGAGACCCTACCTCAAAATACCAAAAACAAAACAAAACAAAACAAAAGGCCAGACCAGTAATGATTTTTATCATTAGGACATTTCTCTAATACTTAGTACATTTCAGGAATTACACTAAGGGCTTTAGTACTTTATCTCATTTAATTCCTACAATAACACAAGAGTAGTGGTGTGCTTACTCCTCTTATAGATAAGAAACTAAGAGGTTTAGTTGTGGCCCATGTTATATGTAGTATGCTACATTGACTCCCTTCATATTTACTCATCGTCAATCTTCTATAATTAAAATTATTTATGAGAGTAAGACTTAAGTCCATGGTCATAAAGCCAAGTGTACATTTACTCCTTAGATCAGCACCTCTAGATCAGAATGGTCCAGTATTATGGGAACTACCTATGAATGGCTATTTCAATCAACTCAACTTTTAAAAAAATGCAAGCTGAGTCTGGTGGCACAGGCTTGTAACCCCAGCTCCTTGGAGGCTGAGGCAAGAGGATCCTAAATTCAAGGCCAGCCTGGGCAACTTAGTGAGATTCTCTCAAACTTTTAAAACAGTGAAACAAAAAGCTGACTCCATGGTAGAGTGCACGTGCAAGGCTCTATGTTTAATCCACAGCACTGAAAATAAATAAAAAGAAATAAATGACATTAAAAAATCTAGTTCCGTTGCTTAGCCACACTTCAGAAGTTTTTGGTAGCTATGTGAGGTTACTAGCTACCTCAGTGGCCAAGTTAAAGAGAGGTCATAAACAAACACTATCTGTCTATGTTTGATTCCAAGCAGTAATTGGGTATATCCATCTCTGCAGACCTGACTTTTCCCAATTATAATGTGGGAATAATGATGGCTCCCTATGCCACAGGGATGCTATCTTGATGGAAGAGTGTTGAGTTAACATTTGTAAGGATAAAATAACTAACTTGGCTGGCCTCAGCTCCCGTTTCCCTGGGCTGTAGGTGCAGATGAACAGCATCGGCCATCCATATCACAGTTGCACTCGCTGGCCTTTTGGATGCCTGCTTCAGTCCACTCTGTGGGCTTTAGGGGAAAGTATCTTTGTTTTGTTTATTTACTTGACTTTGCTTAGTAGCTGGCTTCCTGGCCATTACTTTAAAATATGCGAATCAAAAAGGAGACAGTTTTAGTAAACAACCTAATTACAACCCTATTTGGAGTTAATCCATGTAAGGAGATGGCAGAGCAAGTTATAGAGTAGAAATGACAAACCCTGGAGGGGCAGCAGTGGGAAAAGTCACGGGCTCTAAGTTCCAGGACTTCCATACCCCCGGCAGGCTTCCTTTAGGGAAAGTGGTTTCCTCCCGTCTGCGCATTTCTTGGCTGGAAGACTTGGTGGGAACACCTGCTCGTCACCACAGGTGGTGTGAGCAGCCCTTCCTCAGCATCTCCTGCCACCTCGTAGGGTTGGCAGCAGAGGGACAGTGATGGATAGAAAGTGTGCGACAGCATGTCCTGTTGGTCCATTTGATATAGTTAGAAGGCAGAGTTTGAAAATGAGATAACTAAATTGTTCTACACAAAGACAGGCCTCGGGACACTCCAGAAATGGCTTTGGCATTTTCATTGTTTCTTTCCAAGGTGCTCTAGTGAGCTTGTTGCCCTGGAGACAGAGGATGGGTCCCTTGACCTGCAGTCTGTGATAGCATGTGTCTTGTGTTCTCTTGACATGTAATACTCACTGAAGGGTTCACATGACTCTTTCTAAGCTGTCTTTACTTCTCAGGGAGAGTTACAACACTTTGATAGTTATTTACTTTTCTTAAATAGCGTGGTGAGAAAAGTTCACCTTCTAATAAATTGAGAGGTCGCCATTGTTACAACTGCCCAAATTCAAAACAGAAAGCTTGCATAATTGGGAGGGCTTATGTAAGTCACAATGTCTTGAGTATTCACTTTTTTCCCTTTAAAAAATATTTATTTATTTATTTATTTATTTATTTATTTATTTATTTATTTGTGAGCAGAGAGATTTAGAAAGGAGAGAGAGAGGGGGGGGAGAATGGGCACACCAGGGCTTCCAGCCTCTGCAAAGAAACTCCAGGTGCATATACCCCTTTGTGTATCTGGCTGCTTACATGGGTACTGGGGAATTAAACCTGGGTCATTAGCCTTTGCAGGCAAGTGCCTTAACCGCTGAGCCATCTCTCCAGCCCCTGGTATTCACTTTTAATCATCTACAGATACACTGTCTGATACAGGCATCTTTTTGTCAGATCCTCCTCCTGATTCTGCAGCACAGGAAAGGATCATGTCAGGCGTGGGGAAGAGGGTTTCCTTTCCAAGTCAAGCAGCAGTGGCCACCTAGGAATTGACAGTGGATGAAGAATGTCTCAGGATGAGTCACACACACGTTTGCACAGCACGTGGATGGTCCAGAGGGTACTCATAGATTAAGGCCATCCCGCAGCACAACCCGAGATAAAAAGTCATCCATCCTTTAGGGCTGAGGCTGTGGCTCAGCGGACAGAATGCTTGCCTGACGTGCACAAGGCTCACTAGGGTGGCTGTAGTAAAACAGATAATAAGTGTTGCAAGACATAGACAAGGAGAAGAACAATGCAAAACCCTTGTCTACAAATATATAAAGTAGCATTTTTCATAATAGCAAAAAAGAAAAAAAAAAGGAAACAAACTAGATGTTCAACTGATGAGTGGATAGAAACGAGGATATAGCCATACAACGAACTATTATTATTTGGCCACAGAAAGGAAAGAAGTTCTGACTTATGCCAGAACATGGATAAACCCTGCAAACACACTGAAAGAAGCCAGGCACCAAAGACTATGTATGTGCCTGTGTGATTCTCTTTATTTGAAATTACCAGAACAGGCATATCCCTAGAGACAGAAGGCCTGAGCGTCATCACCATGGTGACTGAATACTAATGAGGGCCTGTGACATTTGGGGGAAAGACAGTGAAAATGTTCAGGACTAACATAGTGGTAAGTAGACTAGACTAGACTTTTTTTTTTTTTTTTTTTATCTTTTTGGTTTTTCAAGGTAGGGTCTCGCTCTAGTCCAGGCTGACCTGGAATTCACTATGGAGTCTCAGGCTAGACTTGAGCTCACAGTGATTCTCCTGCCTCTGCCTCCCAAGTGCTGAGATTAAAAGCATGCGCCACCACGCCCAGCAGAAAGAATGAGAGAATGGGTGCACCAGGACCTCCAGCCACCGTAAACGAACTCCAGATGTGTGCACCTCTTTGCGCATCTGGCCTTATATGGGTACTGGGAAGTTTTAGACTTTATGGAGAAGTGCCTTCACCACACATTTTTTGAGAATATGCTAAAAACACTGAATTGTACAGTTGAAAAGGGTGATGATTGTGGTATGATACATCAAAAACCCTTACTGTAATACTCTTTAAAAGGGCTGACCAAGGGCAGGTCATGTACTTCAATGGTAGAGTGCTGGCCTAGCATGTACAAGGCCCAGCTTTTGATTTTGGAATTATGCTTGGGCGTGACTACAGAAATAAGTAAGTCAATAAAGTACAAAAATCAATAACTAATGGGGCTGGAGAGATTGCTTAGTGGTTAAGGCGCTTGCCTGCAAAACCCAGATTCAATTCCCCAGTACTCATGTAAGCCAGATGCACAAGGTACCACATGTGTCTGGAGTTCATCTGCATGGCTAGAGGCCCTGGTGTGCCCATTTTCTCTCTCTCTCTCCTTCTCTCTCTCTCTCAAATAAATAAATGATATAAAATATTTTTAATCAATAAATAAGGTTGGGTGGAGGTGGAATTCCAACCCAGAGCCTCATCCATGCTAAACATGTGTTCTGCACTCCCAGCCCTAAACTAGATTTTAAAATGTATCTCTTTAGTTAGTCCATGTACCTGAATTTTCCCTTTCCTTCCATCCACTCCTCTCCCCTCCCCCTCCCTTCCCTTCTGTTTTCTTTTGTCCTTCCTTTTTAAAAAATCTTGCTTAGGGCTGGAGAGATGGCTTAGTGGTTAAAGCGTTTGCCTGCAAAGCCAAAGGATCCTAGTTCGACTCTCCAGGACCCACATAAGCCAGATGCACAAGGGGGCGCATGCATCTGGAGTTCATTTGCAGTGGCTGGAGACCCTGGCGTGCCCATTCTCTCTCTCTCTCTCTCTCTTCTCTCAATCTTTCTCTTTCTCTCTCATAAATAAATAAAGAAATAAAATATATTTTAAAAATGCTTGTTTAATTTGCATTATAAACCTGAGCACTGTCTCCTGTGAGGTCTACTGACTTGGAGCTGAGGGCACACAGAAATTTTCAAGATGAGACCCTAGCAATCTGGCATGACAGGACACATTTGTAACCCCAACACTTGGGAGGTACAGGTGGGAAGATCCAGAGTTCAAGGTCAGCTTGAACTACACAGTGATACTCTGGATAAAGAAAAAACAATGTTTGACATCTCCTAACATAACATGCCAGGTACAGAGGCCACAGCTGGCCTATTTATAGTAAATTTGGCTGTTTTGGATGTCCATAAAGAAAAAACTGGGTATCTAAGATTAGGAAAGTCTCAAGAAATAAGTATCTTCTTCCACCTTCATTCTCTTGTGAGAATACTATTCTGTGCTTTCTGTTTTTCCAGCCATTTATCATTCAAATCAGAGAAAGTAAATGTACGTGGATATGCATATCTTTGGGGCTGGAGGAGGAATGGAAAAGAGGGGAATGTTCTCTAAGTACAGTTACCAGAGTTAGCAAATAAAAATACTGAATGGGGCTGGAGAGATGACTCAGCGGTTAAGACGCTTGCCTACAAAGCCTAACTACCTGGGTTTGATTCCCCAGGACCCACGTTAGCCAGATACACAAAAGTACATGTGTCCAGAGTTCATTTGCAGTGGCTGGACACCCTAGCACACCCCTTCTCTCTCTCTTCCTCACTCCCTCTCTCTCCTTGAAAATAAATAATAAAAATATTTTTTAAATATTGAACACCCAGTTGAAGTTGAATTTCAGATAAACAGACATAGTTATACTAAAAAAAATATATATTAGGCTGGAGAGATGGCTTAGGGGTTAAGGCTTCTGCCTCCTAAGCCTAAGAACGTCCATTTGATTCTCCAGGTCCCACGTTTAGCCAGACGCAGTGATGCAAGGGCACAATGCCGCACTTGCCCACAAGGGGGCACACGCGTCTGGAGTTCGCTCACAGTGGCCGAGAAGCTGCTGGTGCGCCCATTTGCTACCTGTCTCTGTCTCTCTGACTCTCTCCCCCCAAAAATATTATCCACTGTTGGGGCTGAGGAGATTGCTCAGTGGTTATAAGGCTTTTGCTTGCAAAACCTATAAGCCCAGGGTTTAATTCCCCTGCCACCTATGTAAAGCTGGAATGGCAGTTGTTTGCAGTGCCAAGAGCCAAGAGACCCTGGTGTGCCCATACACAGAGACACACAAATAAATAAAAATGTTAAAAAAATTTTTTTAAATAATTGATTTGTGAGACATTTAACTTGGTGTTGTGTGTGTGTGTGTGTGTGCGTGTGTGTGTGTGTTTGTGCGCGCGTGCATGCACCTACACCATGGTGCATGTATGGAAGTCAGAGGACAAGCTCCAGGTGTTGGTTCTCACCTTGTCTGAAGCAGACTCTTTAGCTAAGCGGCTGCAAATGGAACACCAGACTAGCTGGTCCACAAGCTTTAGGATTCTCTTGTCTCCACATAGCAGTGCCATAGGTGTGTTGAAATTGTAGATACCTGACTCTTGCCTCTGGCTTTACAGGGGTTCTGGGGGATTAAACACTAGTCATTAGACTTGCAGAGCAAATACTTTCAAGCACCAAGCCATCTCTCCAATGTCCTGTTTTGTATTTTATCTGGTAACGCCAAGGTTAATTCAGGTTTCTGTGTTTAGTTAACTGCTTAGCCTGGGTGTTGGTAAGCCCGATTATTAGTTGTGGCTCTACCACTAACTGGATAGACATCATTGAACAAAATGACTAATCTACTCAGGCTCCAGTTCCTGCATCTTAAGATGAAGGAGTTGGATTAGCTGATCTCCAAAGTTTCTCCCAGCTTTTAAACTCTCTGATTCTTTGATAATACAACTGCTAGATATTATATCCCCAACTTAATTGGAAACAGAAAATGGCAATATGAACATTGCGTCTTCAGCAAATCCAAGTAAATATCAAGGCAGGGCAGTTGAAATAAATGAAAGAAACCAAACCTTATGCTATTGGCTTTGGATTAAAAACAAATCAAAATTTAATCCTAATGAAAGATGTAAATTAATGCCAGGAACATGCTTAATATTTAAAAACAGCTCTGCATTTCCAAGGAAGGGGGAGGGGTGGTTGGAAAAAAAAAAAAGCCATGCTTGCCAAAATCTGGCTTATTCTTTTTACTTAAATTGGAGGAGGGAAAAAAAAAAGGTCCAAATATTTTGGGCCCCTGCCACCAAACCACAAGCCGTTCTCTGGCCTGCACTGTAGCCTGGATGACTGACAAGGCTTGGTGAAAAACAAGTGCTATTTGTTTGCCTGTGCCTCATATTTAACTGGAAATCAAAGGCTAAATTTCCAATCAGTTGTTAACCAGCCCCAGATGTGAGCTTCAAGCTGCCTCTGGAAGGGCACTGTGCAGCCTGTACCACAACACGTGTGCCACCATTGCGTACCACAAAGCCCAGCAAGGTGTACCTGAGAGTTGCTGTGTCCAGAGATGCCCTGAGAATAACTCAGACATTCAAGCTTGCCTGTGGAGGAGGGACCTTACGAAAAAAAATCTGTGTTCTATTGTGTTACATTTTTAAAAATCTGGATTTTTTTTTTCTTTTCTAATGCCTTCCATTCCCTTCTTTGGCAGCCTCGAACACACTTAAAAACAAAAACACAGCACTAGAATGCTGGTTGGATGGGTGATGTATCTATTTGGTCATGCCTCCAATAGCCAGTCTTTCTCCCTCTTCTCTTGAATTGGGCTAACCATAGAAACCCAGGAGAAAAGCGGTGCGCCGCCTGCCCTCTGGGGACTTCCTGTTGTAGGGCAGAGCTGGTTCGGAATTTGGGAATTACGGGGACTTTTTTTTCTTTTCTTTTTCTTTTCTTTTCTTTTTTTATTTTTTATTTTGAGGTAGGGTCTCACTCTAACCCAGGCTGACCTCGAACTCACAGTGATCCTCCTACCTTGGCCTCCCGAGTGCTGGGATTAAAGGCGTGCACATCATATCTGAACAGTTAAAGGAGAGTATATGTGTGTGTGTGTGTGTGTAAAAATGTACCTTTTCTTTGTATCCTAGAAGTTAGAGAAAATGAAATTCTGCTCTTGCACGTGAACTGAGACAGTGTCCTCTATGAGGCCCACTTTGGGGAGGGGCATGTGACAGAAGAGTCAAGGGAGCCTGCACACACACACACACACACACACACACACACACACTCTCTCTCTCTCTCTCTCTCTCTCTCTCTTTCCTGGGTCCGGAAGTATCACCCCCTTGTTCTATATGGGTCTGGATATACCATTTTGGGTTTTCCAGGGAGGTCTTTCCCCACATAAATTCTCTTCTTGAAGGCAGATTAAATAAACGCTTCAAGGCTGGTGGTGGTTGCTCTCTTCAGCGTCCCTGGTGGAATGACTCATTGTGTCCTGAGGAGATTCCAAGTGGTTGTGTACCATGCGTTTCTGTTCCAGAGACTTGCTTATCTGTCGGTTTTGTGGCTTGTCCCTAAGAGCCTTAATTATACAGGGCTTGATCCTCTCATGAGCCGGGGTCAGTCAACTACCATATTTCCTAGGAATGAGTTTCTGGCCCCTTTGTGGTAAGAAAGCGCTTCCTAAGTGTCACTGTGGCAAGGAGAACATTGGAGAAATTCCAGTTCATTTCAACTGGAAAACCTGGTCCAGAAAAGGTTTGAAAAGCTCCCTAACATTGAAAGACTCCCCAATATTTAGCCTTACTCACCGGAGGAAGGTGGTGTATGTTGCCAGCAGGTGAGTGACCTGGAGCCCTTGGGAGGTTTGCCCTGGTGTGTTTTCCTGAGCAAGACATCCTGTCCGGGAGGGGTCACACAAGTGTAGACTTTTCCTGGCTCTGGCTGGACGTGTTGTGTCATGTCTATGTGCAGGCACGGCCCCAGCCCCGTGAAGGCTTTGCTTTCATTCAGCAAATTGAGGTTAAATCAACTCACTTTCACAGAGGCGAGGTTGGCGGTTCTTTGTGTCGAGTCCCATGGCATCCCCTAAGGCTTTATTGTGCAAAGCTAATCTCGTAATCTGACGCATCTGCCCTTCCCAAGCATTGGGCAATTGGATCAAATGTTCATCTCTCCTGCCATGGGTACCATGGCGGGGAACCTCCAGACATGAGTTTGGTAGGGGGAAAAATAAAGTGAGTGTTTTGTTAAGGGAGGTTGCAGAATGTTTTGTTTTCATGTAGTGGGCAGGAGGAAAGATCTATAACCCAGGAGGCTCTGGGAGGCTGAAGTAAAAGCTCTTGGCTGTGCCTACATGCAGATGTGATGCTGTGGTCAGGTCCCCACAGCTGGCCTGCATGTCCCATCTCAGAAAGCACCTGCAGGGGGGCCCAACTCCTTCCTGGATACAGGTTATTTGAGGCCCTGTGGGTTTTCCACCTCTAATCCTTGTCATCCCATTTTCTGCTTAGAAACTCCTGATTTCTATAAGGGAGGAAGGACTCCCTTTAACCTATGATTTCTGTGTACACAGTAGAGCATGTATTCTAAGCTATATATTTTTAAATGTTTTATTATTTATTTATTTATTTGAGAGAGAGAGATACAGAAATAGGCAGGTAGAGAGAGAGAGAGAGAGAGAGAGAGACAGAGAGAGAGAGAGAACGGGTGTGCCAGGGCCTCCAGCCACTGCAAACGAACTCCAGATGCATGCACCCCCTTGTGCATCTGGCTTACGGGGTCCTGGAGAATCGAGCCTCGAACCGGGGTCCTTAGGCTTCATAGGCAAGCGTTTAACCGCTAAGCCATCCCTCCAGCCCATAAGCTATATTTTTATGTTAGTTTCCTCATACCTTTCCCCTAGATGGCCTGGGGTCTCTGATGCACACGTAAGCTGCTAAAGCCGCCATGTCAGGGAGTCGTTATTATCCCATTTAGGCGATAAACGACAGTGAAAGCCATGGGTTTATGCACCTGCCACCTCTGCCAGAAGCTGGCAGTGGTGATAGCTCATTTTAGGTCCAAGCCTTTGATCTTTATCATTGGGAATCCGTTCTTAACATTTTATAGTTTCTGGAGGACATGGGCTACAGGATGATGGGCAGATCTGCTCTTTGGAGCCAACACAACTCCAACCCTCAGAGAGTTTCTTAAGTCCTCTTCTATCTGTCTGGACAAGAAAGTGATGGCTCTGCCCCACATCAAGGTCTGTCAGACAACCCTAAGGCCTGTTGTGTGTGTGAGAGAGAGAGAGAGAGAGAGAGAGTGTGTGTGTGTTTGAGGCAGAGTTTCACATATTCCAAGCTGGCCTCAAACTTGCCATGTAGCTGAGGATGGCCTTATACTCCTGATTCTTCTGCCTCCATCTCTTGAGTGTTAGTGTGTTGCACCAACACACCCGGTTTCTATAGTGCTCGAGATGAAACCCAGGGCTTTGTGCCTGCTAGACCAACACTACCAACTGAGCCACCTTCCCAGCCCCATGCATGTGTATATGTAATAAACATTAAATAGTGTGCACCATGTGGTAGTCAGTGTTCTAAGCACTTACTTTATTTAATCTTCCCAGTTATCTGTGGCTGTGGAGACCGTTATTATCTTCTTTAATATGAAAAGTCCGAAGCAAAAAAAAAAAAAAAAAAAAAAAAGAGGTTCAGGTGTGAACGAACATACAGCTAGTAAGTGAGTGGTGGCTATAATGCTTAAGTAATATGTGGTACTTGGCAAAGAGCTCTATAAATGTTAGTAATAATACTCTTTGGAACACACATTGCCCAATCTGAAGACAGAACTACGATGCCATCGATACTTTTGGTCTCTAGCATGGAGCCCCTAATTACTATTCTCCCATCCAAATACTAACCAGGCCTGACCCCACTTAGCTTCCAGGATCAGACAAGATAGGGCACGTGCAGTTTGGTATGGCTGTAGACCCCTAATTACAGGGCTTTGAATTAACCTTAGAGCAAATTGGAGCATTGGGTCAGGTGAGCATAGGTCTTATTTTAGTGAAACGTGTTGTGAATAACTTTTTCATAACCTTGGATCTAGGCCCTGCATGCACTGCACTTGGATAAAGGTCTCTTTGACCTCTTTCCCCAGAGAACTGCGCTCCTGGTTGGCCTGGGCCTGGATCAGTTCCACCAGGCTGCCTTGCTTAGTCCACACATATCCTTGGCACCTCGGGGATCATTTCATCATTGAGATTAAATGTGTTCAGTTTGACTTTCTTGGCCTTAGCACAGCCCACTGTGGTCTTCTTCAGAGACAAATATACCCTAGAAAATGGGGGTGGGTAGGCATAGGAATATAGCCAGCTAAGAGGACCCTGACTTGGTTTGAGATTAGAGTTTGGGACATTCTCACAGGGCTTCAACCAGTTGCTTTGTGCTGAAGGTCCTGTCCCTGCTTCTTCTCCCCAAGGAACTGTCCTTTGGACCTATATTCCCCACACCACTGTTGGGTCTGTGGTTGCTCAATGGGCCAGAATATGCAGCTCTGTTTCTCCTAGGGCCTGTATCAGCCCTTCACAGAACTGTATCGATCAGGGTTTGTTCAGAGAAATAGACCCAGTAGAGGATGTACGGGAAGAGATGTATTGCAGGGAATTGGCTTATGCCATTGTACACAGGGACAAGACAACTCAGAATCTTCTGGAATCTTCTGGAAAGCTGCTGATACTGAAGGCAGGCATGAGCTAATGCTGTGGCCCACTACTGGACTTTCTTCTTTAGATGGGCCCTGCTGTGCCCTTAAGGGCTTTGTACTGACTGGACCAGCTTACCCACATTACCTAGGAAAGTCCCTACCTTAGGGTTGTCAATTACAGACTTTAAGCACACGTACAACACACTTTCCCAGCTGCATGTAGATGCAGGTTTGATTGCATAACGGGACAAAGCCCAACCAACTTTACATGTGAAACTATTGCCAATGTTTTCACATTTTAAATTTACATACCCTGATCCTCATTGGGAGAGAGGCATGTATACGTGTGCTTGTCTGTGTGGGCATATGTATGCAGAGGCCAGAGATCAATGTCAGAGGTCTTCCTCAAACACTCTGCATCTTACTCTTTAAGACATGGTCTCTCACTGAGCCCAGAGCTCACTGATTCTGTTGGAATAGCTAGCCAGTGAGCCCCACAAATCTTCCTGTCTCCACCTCTCCAGCACTGTGATGACCGATGCATACCACCATGATTGACATTTGATTTTCACATGGGAACCGGGGGTCTTAGGTGGAATCAGGCATTGATGTAAATTTCAGTCTATGCTCTTGAATCTGGTTCAGGGGCTGGAGAGATGGCTTATTGGTTACGTGCCCTTCCGGAGAAAGCACGAGGGTGCCTGAGACCTCCCGAGTTCAAATCTACAGAACCCACACAAACAGCTGGGCTTGGCCACACAGGTCTGTAACCCTGTGGTGATCAGAGACTGGAGAATTACCAGGGCTCATGAATGGCAAGCTCTGGAATCAGTAAGAGACTCCCTGGCAAGGAAAACAAGGCAGGTGAATGACGAAGGGGGGCACTGAACGTTCTCCAGCCACTGCAGGGGAGTGCATGGGCCACCGCATCAGCACATGCACATGCGTATACCACACACATCACATATATTATCCACACAGAAATGAGTAATCAAAGCGGGCTTGGCACAATGGATGTAATAGAAAAAGGAGGGAAGAAAAGATCCTCTCCAGCGAAGGGTTCCATGGAAGCCTTCTTGGAGGGCTGCAGCAGATTGAAGAATGTGCCAAATAATGGTAACCGTGCCATCATTTAAAAACAAGTTTTTCTGAAAAACATCCTTTAGGTGGCAAATGTACTTTGAAATTGGCTCAAGTTCCTCTGAACATCATGCTAACAATAGAAGGTGAGGCAGGATAAATTTAGAGATCTGGGGGGGGGGCGTGTTTCTTTGTAAGCTCAGGAGGATCCCTGGCTAGCCCAGGCGTCTGTTGTGGAGAGCTGTTAGAATGCAGCTCTTGCTTCATTAAGCTGTTAACCTGAGGGAACCGAGCTCAGCTTTCAGATGCAGCGAGATCTCTCACTCTTCATCACGTGTAGATGTTCTCATGTGGAGCGTCACGCTTGTAGTGTTTCCACGGGGGATTAGAACGTGGCTTTTGAACTGGCACGCATTCAGGTTTGTGCATGCTTCTATTCAAGGACAGCCTCTGAGAGCTTTCCGCATGGGCGTGTTTGAACATGTAAAAGTATGAAAAACACAGGGCAGTTTCAACTCTTCAATTTTTTTTTACATTTCATCAATTTTTTTTTTAAAAAAGCACCCAGGATGGTCATAATGAATGTTTTGAGAAAAATTAATAGTCAAGTATGTTCTAAGTCATTCTATAGGAAGAAAGTAATCTGCTGTGGGTTACAGAATAAAAAGCATTTAAAAACAGTTACATGGATTTGTGTTTCCTGAATGCAGGATTGGCAAATCCTATAATCATATGGCTCATGAATATGTAGTTTTGCAAATTATGAATGTAGGTCCACGGGTATGGAAGTTATTATTTCTTTAAAATAAATCTTTCTTAAAAAAATCACAACACTGAGTCATGACATGTGTTAATAGAAAACATGTTTCAGATCGCATTTCCCATCACGGGGCTTTGCAGGAAACAGGCAAGTGCAGCACTCCCAGGGAATTGAGTAGAATGAATGTGTGATTTTCGTCTTTCAGAATGGAGGATTCCATACTCATTGGGGAGGTGAATATTTTAGTGCTGTTCCAATACATTTATTTTTGCTGGACTTTGTGCACACAAAAGCCATAATGCCTAAGCCCCTTAATGCCTTTCTATGTGGGGCTGCTAGGCATCCTAGGGCCACTCTGCAGACCCTACTTAAACATAAACCCAGTTTTTTTGAGAAATGCCGGGTCTCCTTTCTCCAACCCCACTGGAACAGAGGAGCCAGGTTCTTGGCATGGTGGGTGTTTCTAAAATATCAGTGTGTTTTTGTTTGCTTTATCTGTTTTCCTTGTTTGACTCTTTCTATTTTCCTGAGCAGGCAACTCCAGAAAGAGATTTGCTTACAAAGCAGTTAGAAAAAGAAAAATGCCAGAGTAAAAGTCGGCTGTGGGACAGAACAGAAAGGCGAAGAGCTGGCCCACATTGTGCAGGTGTTGAATGTCTACAAGTGCCAATGCCAGGGAGATGGGTGTGTAGGTGGAAGCAGCCCCAAGGGCCTGTAACTCAAATAATGGGCACTCAGCCAACCGATAACTCAAGTTCCATACTGACCACAGCTGAGCTGTAGAGTGTGTGCGCATGCGCGTGCTTGCCTGCGTGCGTGCGTGCATGCTCATGTGCATGTTCATTCCTGGAACTGCTCTGAAATTTTTGCAGGACTTTTCCTTATCATTGGGGAGCTGTGGTTTCTCTAACTTCCCAGTTCCCTCTTCCTTTTAAAATGTTCATGATGACTGCTCCATTCATGACTTGGCTTTTCTCTCACCCTCCTGTCTTTTTTGTTGTTTATTGTTGTTTAAAATATTTTATTTATTTATTTTCAAGGAGAGAGAGAGAATGGAATGGGCACACCAGGGCCTCTAGCCACTGCAGACGAACTCAGATGCACGCACCACTTTGTGCATCTGGCCTACCTGAGTACTGGGCTGTCAGGCTTTGCAAGCAAGCACCTTTAACTGCTGAGCCATCTCTCAAGTCCCTCCTTCAGGCTTTATAAAGATTCTCTAGAGACTGGAGCTCAGTGGTAGAGTGCTTTGTCTAGCAGACATAAGACCCTTGATTCAATCCCCAGGATCACAAAAATAAATAAATAAATAAATAATAAAATTTATATCTTTGGTCTAGAGCAGCATTACATTGAAGTCATGGGTGGTCAGAAAAAATGATTATACTGTGGTTTCCTGAATCCTAGGTTCCCACTACTACCCTGCAGTCTGTGTTTTACTTATTTAATTACTTATTTTTGCATGCATGTATGTGCATATGTGTGTGACCACATGTCCAGGGGGTGCACATATGTTTGTGTATGTGTGGTAGTTTGAATAGATGGCCTCCAATATATTCAGTGTTTTATTAGCTTGTAGTTTGGATCTGTCATGTGAAAGCAGGCCAGCTTCTTCTGCCATTGTGGAACTTCCCCTGGATCTGTAAGCTTCAATGAATAATATCCCTTCCTCCATAACTGTGCCTGGTCTGGAAGTTCATCTCAGCGAACCTAAGCTGTCTGCTGCAGTCTGCATTTGCATGTGGAGACTGGAGGTTGACATCAGTTGTCTTCCTCAATCATTCTCCATATTTTTGTTTTGTTTCAGTTTTTTTTTTTTTTTTTTTTTTCAAGGAAGGGTCTCACTCTAGCCCCTGCTGACCTGGAACTCACTCTCTAGCCCCAGGCTGGCCTTAAACTCATGGTGATCCTCCTACCTCAGTCTTTCTGGTGCTGGGATTCTAACTGTGTGCCACCACACCCAGTTCTCTGTCTCAAATAAATAAATACCTTTAATCCCAGTACTTGGGAGGCAGAGGTAGGAGGATTGCCGTGAGTTCGAGGCCACCCTGAGACAACGTAGTGAATTCCAGGGCAGCCTGGGTTAGAGTGAAACCCTACCTCGGAAAAAAAAAAAAAGTGGCTAAACCAGGAGTGGTGGAGGAGCACACCTTTAATCCCAGCATTCAGAAAACAGTTAGGAGGATCACCGTGAATTTGAGGCCAGCCTGGGGCTGTAGGTTGAGTTCCAGGTCAGCATGGACAAGAGTGAGACCCTACCTCGAAAAAGAGAGAGAGGGGCTAAAATGGGAGTATCGCTTGACCCACAAGCTTGAGACTAGCCTAAGCAACATATCAAGTCTTCACCTCAGCAATAAATAAATAAGTAAATAAATTTTAGTCAATATGTCCAAAATAATATAACTTAAGCATATAATCAGTAATAAAAATTTAAGATGCTATTTTTTTTTTCTGGTACTCAGTCTTCAAACTCTGGCATGTATTTTATATTTAAGACACAAGTGAACTTACCAAGCAACATTTCAGGTGCTCATGGGTGACATGTGGCCTGTGACTGCAGCAAAGATGGCCTTCCCAAGCCCCTGGCAGACACAATTAATTGTGGCATTCATTGCCATTTCTCTGCTATTCCTAAATCTGACCTTGGACTTCTCCTCAGCAGAGAACTTTAGGTGGGTGCTACCTGACGCCGGGATTTCAAGATTCATTTTATTAAAGTGCCTTGTCTGTAGTCATCGCTGTCCCAGGTCCTGGTGAGAGGCCCCTGCACAATATGGACAATGACTCCAGCCTCTTAAGGACCTTGTGTTCTTTTGGAAGGAGACTGGCAGTGAGTATAATGCATGATAAATAAATCATGTGATATTTTAGAAAGTGATGCATATTATAGAAACAAGATGCAAAGAAAAATGAAGGGATAAGCTGTAGTTTTCAAACAGGCCCCATTGTGAGGGTAACATGAGTAGACATGGAGGTGAGACTTGATCATCCCCCGGCGATCTGGTGTGGCCTGAATTTTCATGAGGACGGTTCATCTGGAAGCATTCATTTGGAGTAGCGGTCAAGGAGGCGGGAAAATAGGCATAGAACCAGAAGAGGTACCAGGCAGGCATGGCACTGTCCACATCAAAGCTCCCCTCTCCCTCTTCACTGAAGACCACACTGACTTGGGTGAGACCCAGAGAGAAACTGCCATGTGGCTGGCAGGCCTGGGTGTCAGCTAATCTGCTGAGAGCAACACTAAAATGAAGGAGCTGGATCCACGCGTGAGGACTGTGTCCCTTCACGTGGGCGTGCAAGATCATCCTGGAGGCTTCTGTGAACCCACTCAGGCCCTGAAGAGTTAAAACCCAAACACAGGTGTGGAAACAAAAGGGCTAGATGCCTCCTTTTTTTTTTTTTTTTTTTTTTTTTTGTCCACTTTTGGATGAAGTTGTTGAATCTAATCCAGAAAAAATAATAAACTTGGCTCTCATTGCCTAACCGTAAGTTCTTGTCATAAAACTCCCAGAACTGGCAGATAGAATAATGTTGTGCTCTTTAAAAAAAAAAAAGTCTGGTAGCATAACCAGTATTTAAAATGCAGATGCTGTGCAAGGCTCAGACAGGGAAGAATATTCCAGTGAGGAGGGATCTCAGGTGCATCCCTGCATCCGAGGACTTGCTGGACCGTGAAATGCTCCATGGTTGCCCCTCAGTAGACCCTTGCTTAAGAGTCAAGGTCCTTGGAGCTCAATGTTCTGTTTATTCCCACAGGAAGACATTTGTCATGTCAGGGAATGTCACATACTTGGGTTTTAATTAACAAGGAGGAGGAAAGTTCAGGGCACTGTGGTGGGGGAAGACTCAAAACCACTACGCATGCTTTCATAATTGGTTTTTAGGTAGAGTTATTAGGCAAAAAAAAAAAAGCAAATCCTTAGCATTAAATCCTGGCTGCAAGCACACTCGCTGGGTGGTTAGGGAAGCAGGGAGTCCGGGTAACAGGAATGAAAGTGTGGTGTGGTCTTTCCTGTAAGCAACACCAGTGCGCTCTCATTCAACAAGTGGTTATTCAGTCCTGCTCCATGGCTTGTGCTGTACCTGGTGAAGAGATTTCCAGAAGGGACATAGTATTTCCTTGGCCCTCTGGTATTGTTCTTAGTCAAGTGAAAGCGGTGGGCATGCTTGATACACTATAGGACTTCAAGCGAGAGAGGGAGTGGACTGGAGGAGGTTAGGGAGCCTGGGAGGCGGCACAGAGAAGGGACGCTTGTGGGTGGACAAGAAGCCACTGGCCAGGTAGGCAAGGCACAGAGCAGTGGTCTAGGCAAAATGTACGAAGGTCTGGATGGTATAGTTCTGTGATATGTTCAGCTGAGATCGGTTCCCATATGGCAAGTCCTGGCTAGGTGGAAAGTGGTGTTAAATGGGGACAGGCAGAGACCCCTCCCTCTTCCCGGTAATGTGTCACATTAAAGTGCTTCACTAGTTTTCTTCTGTATCATCATGTGTGTATATTTTAGGAATATTTTCCAGGTGATAGTGTGGGAGGGGGATGGAGGAACAGGTTACTGGAGCTGCATTTTTGTTTTGTTTTGTTTTGAGACGGATAGTCCAGAAATGGAGTGCTAGCCTGGTAAGGCCCCAAAGCTAAGGTGGAGGATGGGTAATGGCATAAATAGCCTTGGGAAATTTCTGCTGTTTTATCCAAATATAACATCCTTGTTAACCTTTGATTCTTTTTAAAGCATTTCCACACTCATTTGTGATATAATAAGAAATACATGCTTAGTCTTGGCCCTCCCTCCCCCCGTCCCCAATGTCTGGCACACATCTCCTAAACTCCTTGGCATCTCCAAAGCGATGTGTTTTTCTACACTAATGAGATGACTGGTTGGTTGGGGGCTCCTGAATGGCCTCAGATCAGGGCCTGGTTGCCAGGGGAACCTACCACTGGATTGAGAGATTAGACTTTCTAGCCCTCTCCCACATCTTCAGAGGGGATTGGAGCTGGAGTTTGACCTCATTACCAGTAGCCAGCAATTTGATTCAATCCTGCCCACTTGAATAAGCATCCGTAAGACCCCGGAATGACTTCCGGGTTGGTGGTCCTGTGGAGGTGGAGTCCTGAGGAGGGAGAAGGTCTTGCAACAGCGTGGGTGCTCTTCCCCATCCTCCAACCCTGGCCACACCCGTCTCTTCTCTTGGGAAGTTTCCTTTTTGATAAACAGATAAATGTAAGTGAAAGTGTTTCTGGGAGTTCTGTCAACCACTGTGGCAAATAAATAACCCCCAAACCTCTGGATTTTAACTTGTCAGTCAGAAGCACCGGTGACAATCTGGGCTTGTCACTGCTGTCTGAAGTAGGGTCAGCTCGGTGGCACCAAGCCCTTCGCCTGTGGGATGTGATATGATCTCTGATTAGATTCTGTCACAGTTAAATGGAATGACATGGTCCAAGCTGCAGCAGGTGTCCCACGAACTGAAGAATTAGTTGGCGTGGGAAAAATACCCACTGCCATTATTGTCAGAAACTGTTGAAATGGTGCAATATATAGAAAGACCAGGTTTTTTTTCTATTATTATTTCCCCTGCAGTACTAATTTTCATATTTAAAAAAATCATTCTTGGGGCTGGAGAGATGGCTTAGTGGTTAAACGCTTGCCTTGAAGCCTAAGGACCCCGGTTCGAGGCTCTATTCTCCAGCACCCACATAAGCCAGATGCACAAGGTGGCACATGCATCTGGAGTTTGTTTGCAGTGGCTGGAGGCCCTGGCACACCCATTCTCTTTCTCTCTCTACTTGCCTATTTCTGTATCTCTCTCTCTCAAATAAATAAATAAAATATTTTAAAAGATCATTCTTCTTCTATTTCTTACATGTTTTGTCTTGCTCTTTATAGCCTATGCTCCTTCACAAACTTTAACCCAAGCCAGACATCTTCACCACGCAGGAGAAAGAAAGCAGAGCCTAGAAAGTTGACTGGAGAGTCAAGGAATGATGCAGCTTGTTCATTGCATGCTCTTGGAAGGATCTAGCATGATGCCCTTACAAAAGTGAGAGCAGTTGTATAGGCCCACTTTGCAATTGGGCAAACCGCCTGGGTCCTTGCAGGAACATTTAAAGGATCAGTGACCCAGACATTAGCCTTTTCAACCTCCTAGCGATAGAGATGAAAATATAGAAGGCACACATTGGAAACGTATCTATTTATAAAGATTTTTCCATGCCCTTTCAGACTTGAAATACAAGACTGAAGAAAAATGTGACTTTGTACTTACGTTGAAAGAATCGCTGGCATAAGGGAGTGAGGGCTGAGCCTTGCGTGATAAAGTGAAGACCCTTGTGTACCTTCACTCTGACACACCTCCCTGGTGTGAGCTGCTGCTACGTACTGCTTGCCCGGGTGCTGTGACGCCGAGAGGATGATATCCTATCCAAACTTCACGTTGAAACCGAATCAGCAGTTAAGAGGGAGGGAATTGGGCTGGAGAGATGGCTTAATGGTTAAGGTTCTTGCCTGCAAAGCCTAAGGACCCAGGTCTGGCTCTCTAGAACCCACATTAGCCAGATACTTGTGTATCTGGAGTTCGTTTGCAGTGGCACCCATTCTCTCTCTCTCTCTCAAATAAATGAAAGTAAAATTCTTTTAAAAGAAGGAGGGAATTTAGGAGGTGTGAATGAGTTAAGGCCCTTCTAGAAGAGGCTTCACACCTTTCAGACCTTTTGCTCTTTAACCTTGTGGTATGTAAAGACTCGACAAGGTGTCGTCTTGTAAAGAGACAGTAATCATTGCAGTGAAATGGCCGGGGCCTTAATTTTGAACTTCCAGCCTTCAGAACTGTGCAAAATACATGTCTGTGGTTTATAAATTACCCAGTGTCAGGCACAAAGACACCTGCATGTTTCCAGAAGTCTACTCATGGTCTCCGGTTCTCTAGCCCTTCAGTTTCGACTTGACACAGCAGCCTAAAGGATCTTGTTAAAACACTTGGTAGATGTTTAAATGAACCCGCAGTGGTGGGTTCTCATCCAGACTAAACACCATAGACCTTCCAGGGCTCTACAAGCTCCTGCAGGCCCAGAGGTCTCGTCCGGGACCTTTGCTCCTCGGCACGCTAGCCTCCTTGTCTTCCTTCCCCATACCACACTGACTCCACTCAACTGTGAATGTTCCTCCTCTGATGACAGCTTGACTTACTCTCTCACTTCCTTCAGTCCTTCCTACTGCAGAGTACCCCTTTCTTCATCTCTCAATTCATTGTTCTATCATGCACTACCATATTATATAGGACACTCACTCAGTTGGCTCCTCTTGACTCCCTTTCTAGGCTGTAAGCTCTGCAAGGATGGGGAATGCCGTCTGTCACACTCTCTAGTATGTCACCCACACTTCGTCAAGTGACGGACAGTCACAGTGTTTGTTGAGTGTGTATACATAAAGCATAAATGGATGGATGTGAGATTGTAGCAACATTCAGTTGATGTAACGTGATATTGACCTCACACTGTGTCCACACACACAAAGGGATTTATTATAGAAGCTAGCTCATACAGTTAAGGAAACCAGAAGCCCCAAATCCACAGAGCCCGTGTCCCAGTTCGAGTCTGAAGGCCAGCAGGCTTCTGTAAAGCCAGAAGCGGCTGATGTCCCTATATGAAAACCATCAGGCAGGGGAATTCTCCTTTTGCTCAGGGAAGGTCAGCCTTCTGCCCTGCCAATAGTTGAGTGAGGCCCACACATTAGACAGGGGGCTCTACTTACTCAGTCCAGTGATTTAAATATGAATCTCAACTAAAAACATCCTCTCCTCCACCAGGAAAAAAAAAAAAAAAAAAAAAACACCCAGAAGGATGTTTGACTAAAGACTTGGGCACTGTGGTCAGTCAGGTTGGTACCTAGAAGTAATCCCCCCCCCCACACACACACATACAGCACATTTGTCTAAGCACTGGAATCCCTGGATCTTGCTAGGTTAAGAGACTCTGCTGGTGTCTGGGGAGGAGCTGAGGAAGCTGGAAATGTTGCCTTGAGGTGTGAAGACGTAAGCAAGGGCCAGTGGTGTCCTCAAATATCTGAAGGCTTGTCTCATGGAAGAATGAGGAAGGAATCCTCTGAGCCAGTAGGTGTGACTTGGGCCAGTTAAGACAAGGGGAAATCTATGAATAGAACGAATAGAAAACATAAATCTTCTGCCTTGGAGGCTAGTGAGGAGAGCTTTCTGGAAGGGTTTGAGCAGAACCCCCATTGTGACTAGAGGTCGCATGCCTCATGTTCTGGTCTTGCTTGGGTGCAACGCAAGCGTCTCTGGCCTTGGGGAGGCCGTTAGCCTCTCTGATGTTTCTTTCTCTCTGCTGTGGAAATCATAGTCCTCACTGGGGATCAAATGGCAGTCACATCTGAACGATAACTTCTGGAACTCCCTTAAGGCTGGGAGAGTCCTTTCTAGAGCCCAGAGAGCTAGTGGCTGGGAGAAGCGTGCTAACTGCTTGCCAAAGCAGGAAATTTCCACTGACCTGCAGTCAGGGACACCTCACTACCCCTGGCAGCTTTTCTTTCTTCTTATTGGAATGTGCCTGAGGAGTGGCGCTAATTCGGTTCCCAAATTCTTTAGCCCTGAGTTTATGAACCTTACAGCTGCTGCCTGGAGAGAGGGCTCCGGGGCAAGGTTGATGGTGCGTGTAGGGAAGGGATGGGCCGAGGGAGTCAGCCTTTCCCCGGGCATCAGCCTCCTCATCATGTGGCTTTTTAATTAGTTCAGGCTACATCTCATAATCACTCCTGATTTCTTCTCCTATTTGCACAGCCTGTGCTCTTTCCTTTGGAATGTACAGGTGTGAATATGTATGTCTGTATATGTATATATGTATGAATATGTATATATGTATGTGGGTGTATAGATATGTCCATATATATATATATATATATATACTTTCTTTCATTCTGAAAAAACTCAATATAAAACATATTTTAAATAAGGTGTGGTGGTGCACGCCTTTAATAGAGAACCCACAATATCAAGTTAAAAATAAAGAACCCACAATATCAAGTTAAAAAACAAATTGAAAGCCAGATGTGGTGACGCACACCTTTAATCTCAGCACTCGGGAGGCAGAGGTAGGAGGATAGCCTGAGTTCGAGGCCACCCTGAGAGTACAGAGTGAATTCCAGGTCAGCCTGGGCTACAGTGAGACCCTACCTTGAAAAAAACAAAACAAAACAAAACAACGCAGGGCTATATTTTCATGGCTCTCACATGAAGACAGGAATAACGTAACATCTGGTTATACAAGCCTGCACACTGTGAGTTATATTTCTGCTTTCAAAGACAAGCTTCGTATGATGGAGATTGGAGTTCTAAAGTGGAATGGGGGCTGGAGAGATGGCTTAGCAGTTAAACGCTTGCCCGTGGAGCCTAAGAACCCCGGTTCAAGGCTCGATTCTCCAGGACCCACGTCAGCCAGATGCACAAGGGGGTGCACGCATCTGGACTTCGTTTGCAGTGGCTGGAGGCCCTGGCGCACCCATTCTCTCTCTCTCTTTACCTGCCTATTTCTGTATTTCCCTCTCTCTCAAATAAATAAATAAACAAAATAAAATATATTTAAAAATAAAAAAAATTAAAAAATAAAAAATAAAAAAATAAAGTGGAATGGGGGGAGGGGAGGGAAATATGTGTTTTTTGAATGTAAGTATAGAAGTTGTCAAAAAAATGATAATTTAAAAAATGCCTTTTTAGTGCAAATGCTTTTCAGTGACAATATTTTATTGCAGGGTCAATGTCAGAAAGCCAGATAAAGATGGTCTGAGGTTCATTCCGTACCGATGAGAGGCTGTGCCCCAGAGGAGTTACCCGGAAGTGGCGTGGGTGGTGGATGCAGGAAGGTGGCTCCGGGACTTTTACCTGTGCAACATCAAAACAAGGGCAGAGCTAACCTTTCTGTACTGGTTTTGCTTATAACTGGCATGAGGACATATAAAGATTGTCATTACCATACTTACAGCATTTTATAGTTGCCTAATATATAGTTAGTAGGCAATTATGGTTGGTGCTATGACATACTTTAGTGCCCAGTTATGCATGAGAAAGATCTTCTTATTTTTATTTATTTATTTTTGTATCGACAACTTCCTTACTTGTAGACAATATCCCATGGTACTTCCCTCCCTCCCCACACTTTCCCCTTTGAAACTCCACTCTCCATCATGTCCCCTCCCCCTCTCAATCAGCCTCTCTTTGATTTTGATGTCATCATCTTTTCCTCCTAATATGATGGTCATGTGTAGGTAGTGTCAGGCACTGCGAGGTCATGGATATCCAGGCCATTTTGTGTCTGGAGGAGCACGTATGTCATAAAAAGTGCTGTCTATTTGGGGGTTCATGCTGGGGAGCCTAGCAGATGTCTGGGTGGTAATAACACTTGGTCACTTTTGGTTTTATCTCCGTTACCCTCTCCCTGGTGTGAGCTGCCAGTGTCCACAGCAGGACAGCTCAGGCTCTGCGCAGGTGGCATTTGGGGTCATTCTTTGATGTGGGGGCTGCTCTGGCCAATATAGGATGGTGAGCAACACCTCTGGCCTGGATAGGTACTCCTGTCACCTCCCTCCTGGTCATGACAGTCAAAAGTATTTCCTGACAGCCCTTGCCAAATGTCTCTCAGAGTTAGACTCAGCACAGGCAGAGGAGAGGCTCCGAGGCACCCCGCATGGAGCCTGGCCTCCAATAGTGCCTTTCTCATGGTGGCTTCCTCAGTGCTCCATAAGGCAAGTATTCCTGGACATGGAGGCCCACTGAACACCCCAGAATCTAACTGGTCCAGGATATGGCCTGGATGTTAGGATATTTAGAAGCTCTTTAGAGGATTCATTTCAGTCAAGATAGAAGCCACATCAAGGGCTGGAGAGATGGCTCAGTGGTTAAGATGCTTGCCTGCTAAGCCTAACAACCTAGGTTCGATTCCCCAGTGCCCATGTAAAGCCAGATGCCCAAACTGGTGCATGTATCTAGAGGTTGTTTACCAGAGGCCCTGGTGTACCTATTCTCACCCCCCCACCTCTCTGCTTGCAAATAAATAAATAAATAAATACCAAAAAAATAAAACCACATTAGTATAGGTCATGGATCAATTTAGCAAAGCAATCGGCATTTAAAAATCTGTGTGCCTGACGTGATGGTGCATGCCTTTAATCCTAGCACTTGGCAAACTGAGACAGGAGAATCAAGAGTTCAAGATAGTGTCTTAAAAATGAGCAAATGAGGGCTGGAGAGATGGCTTAGTGGTTAAGGCGCCTGCCTCCTAAGCCTCAGATCACTGGTTCCAATCTCCAGGTCCCACGTTTAGCCAGATGCAAAGTGACGGAAGGGCGCAATGCTGCACTTGACCACAAGGGGCGCACGCATCTGGATTTTGTTCTCAGCAGCTGAGAGGCTGCTGGCGCGCCCATCTCTAACTGTCTTCCTCTCCCTCTCTCTCTGTCTCTCTCTCAAAAATATGAGCAAATGAGAAATATGTCAGTGTAATTGCGGAGAAAAGTTGGTGCCCTTCTCAATAGTTGCAGAAGTCCTAGTTTGTGTGTGTGCTAAGGTTGAAAATTCAGTTGTTAATAACAGAACCATTAGTAGAACCCTTGCCCTCAGCTTGCTTTGGTCTGGCCATCTATAATTCCTTCATAAATGGCTCGCTTGTTCTTAACAGTAAGTAGATAATAAGAAATTTAATGGAAAGCACTTGTGGTTCCATGACTTGTGAGCCTTATTATTTACATTTTGGGTTTTTACTTTGACATTGGCAAAATTGATTATTTGATAAACATAAATCAATGGCATACAAATTTCCACCTGTAATTGAGCTTGAGTATAGTTCAATAGCAAGATGGTATTCCTCCTTTGTATGAATTATTTATTTATCTGTGTGTGTGTGTGTGCGCGTGCGCGCACACGCATGTGCAATGCGCATGGGTCTCTTGCTGCTGCAAGCGAGTACTAGATACTTGCACCACTTTTTGCGTCTGGCTTATATGGGTGGCTTGGGAATTGAACCCAGGGCCAATAGGCTTTGCAAGGAAGTACCCCTAACCACTGAGCAATCGTCCCAGCCCCCAATGTGGTAATTATTTACATGCTGTGCTGTGCTAGGGCAGTGATAGTCTACATACATCCAGCAGTAATGTGACACTTGCATAGCTCCTCCTGCAAGTTTCTTTAGATCAGTGTAGCAGCCCCTTGATTTCATTACCTGTTGACATTTAAGAGTCTTAAAAGGAAGCTGTTACACACATTCACCTTGCCACTGTGAAGTGAAGGAATGTGTAGAAGATTGGGCGCCTCAGTCATTTTTTTTTTTTTTTTTTTTTTTTTGAGGTAGAGTCTAGCTTTAGCCCAGGTTGACCTCAAACTCAAATAGACCCTCCTACTTTGGCATCCCCAGTGCTGGGAATGAAGGCATGTGCCACCACACCCGGCTGTCATTCTTTTTATCTCAGTGCCCAAGAGAACATAAATTGAAAGGCCTCTCTTTGTATTCCCATAGTGATGGCTCTCTTGACAGGTGCTATAGCCTTGGAAGAGCTGGAAGCCAGGTCCAGCTGCCAGGACGTTAGAATCAGTTTCCCTGACCTTGAAGTCTATTGTAAGGTCACAGCACACAGCATTTTCTGCATGATTTTTAACTCATGAAGGATTCTTTTCAGGATACTCTCATACCAAAATCCATAGACACTCATATCCCTTATATAATGTGCACAGGGGCTGGAGAGATGGCTCAGTGGTTAAGGCACTTAACTGAGGAGCCTAAGAACCCAGGTTTGACTCCCCAGGACCCACATAAGCCAGATGCACAAGGTGGTGCATGCATCTGGAGTTTGTTTGCAGTGACTAGATGCCCTGGTACACCCATTCTCTCTCTCTCTCTCTCATAAATAAATAAGCAAAATATTTAAATATGAAATATAAAATGCATAGTATCTGCATAAAAATCTACCTGTATGCTTTAAATTATCCCTAAATGTAAATGTGGTGCAAATAGCTGTTATACTGTATTGTTTAAGGAATGACAAAGTGCCCAGCCTCTAACAAAGTCCATATATATTCAGAACAGATGCATTTTTTCCACATATTTTCAATTTGAGGTTAGTTCAGTCTATAGATGTGGCATCAGTGTAAATGGGAGTCTGACAGCACTTGGAAGACTGGCCTTTAATGAACCAAGGTATATGAAAAATAATAGGAAGGGTTCTGATTACACTCAATGAATAGCTCAGTTTCTCATTACAAAGTTCTTTCAAAGTCCAGAGGAACACACTGCAGGGGATTATCTGGGAGAAGTAGATAAGGTATTATTTCTTGACTCAGCTGTTGAAGTATCTGCCTGCTTCATGCTGTCTTGTATCACAGAGAGGGGCCGCATTGACTATGATGAATATAATTATACCAGTTATGTTATCCTCACTGGAACATAATGCCTGGCCAGAAGCAGCTTGAGGAAGGGAAGTGTTTAATTTTTGGCTTGCAGTTTTGAGGGGAACTATATCACGGTGGGGGAGAGCATGGCAGGAGCAGGCGGTGGGCCTCACATCCGCAGAGGGGAAGTGAAAAGCAATGAATACCAGTGTTCGGCCAGCATTCTCCTTTTTATACCATCCAGGACCGCCGCCCATGGAATGACACCACCCACAGGTAGTTGGGTCTTCCCAATTCAATAAATCTTATCTAGAAAATCCCAAACAGATATACCAAGAGATTTGTTTCCATGGAGATTCTAAATCCAATCAAGTTGACAACCAGAGATTGACCCAACGCAACATCCGATAAGTGCTGTCTCAAATGCCGGTTTGGCTTCCAGTGACTATGTCACGTTAACTATGCGGGTCTGTGTTTTCCAGGTGTCGGAGGGTTCTGAGGTCCAGTTTTCATCAGGAAACTTCTCCTTGACAGCAGAAACGGAGGAAAGGAACTTCCCCCATGGAAATGAACATCTACTAAATTGGGCCCGAAAGGAGTATGGAGCAGTTACTTCATTCACCGAACTCAAGATAGCAAGAAACATTTACATTAAAGTGGGAGAAGGTGACTGTCATGTGGCTTCAGTCAATGACTGATTTGTAACCGCCAGCTGTTTACTTTTCGGAGGTCAGGTGCTTAGGGCAAGGAGTCATTGGGTTCCAGAATGCAGGAGCTGAGGGGGACCTGCTCTCCTACAACTCCTCCTCTCTTGCTCCTTCTGCAGACATGGGGAGGGTTGCAAGTGAGAAGTGGGGAGCAGAGTGGTTGGGAGAAGAGCAGCTTACTGTGTAGAACTTAGGAGACAGCTGTGCATGGACATCAGAAGAAGCGGATGGAGTATAAGAAACTGGGGCTGGGGAGGTAATAATAATGATGAGGGAGAGGTTGATGGGGTAAGTTGCACAGGCAAGGCTCTACTTAGCTATTAGTCTCAGGCTGGCCTTGAACTCGTTGTCATCTTGCCTCGCCCTCTCAAGTGCTGGGATTACAGATGAGTGTCACCACACATGGCTGGATCTGGGCGATTTTAAAGTTATGTATGAGACAGTGCAGGAGAGGAGGGCACGGATGCTTGCTGTGTGCTGAGGCTGCTAGAAGCCTTCGAACGCACCAGAGAAGCCAGGGTCCGTTTATGGGGCTGAGACATAGGTTATATTTTGGATAATAGCCGAGAAAGGGTGTTCAAATATATTTTCAGTACAAATGGCTGTTACAAGGACAGCTTATTGGAGAAAGGAACTGCATGGCCTTGATAAGAGATGGCCCCTTTTAATTGCCTTGCCTTGCAGAAGGATATGAATAGTGATGACTCAATTTTGAAAGCCTGTTATTTGAAAAGACAAACTTTTCATCATTATTTTTAGTTGAGTATATTTGGAAACCACCCCCCTCAAGTTAGTAGGAAATAACTTCTGTGAATGAATCCTTGTTGGGTGGTTCTGTAAACCCTGTGTTTCACCTCTTCAGTATTCGGTACTTTCTGTTGATTTCTATGGCAGGTGACACCTCCACACAGTGTGGCAAGGAAGGGAGAGTGTTGAATGCTTTGATTCCATTTTTCTTTGTATCTGGTATGTTTTTAAAAATATCTTGTTTATTTATTTGAGCAAGAGAGAGAGAGAGAGAGACTGAGCATGCACCAGTCTCTGCACTGCAAACAGACTCCAGCTGTATAGGCCACTTTGTGTATCTGGCTGGCGAAAACTGAACCTGGGCCGGAAGGCTTTGAAAGCATGTTCTTTTAAGTACTGAGCAAACTCCTAAGCCCCTAGTTTTATTTATTTTAAAACAGGGTTTCATCCTGTAATTCTCAAACCTCTTGCCTCAGCCTCTCGAATGCTAGGGTTGTGGGCAAGATCCATCACGCTTGGGTGAGCTAGACTATTTTAAAGTATTGTGAGACCGGTGCAGTTTGCTACATGCAGGGGCTACATCAGGACCTTTCACAGACACCCCCACTTGACTCCACAATAATTCCAGGAAGGAGACATTGTTTCAGCCATTTTTTTGTAGAGGGCTTAGGGGAAGGATAAGTGAACTTGTTCCCGCCTATAATATTATAATATTAGCAAGACACAAAGCCAGATCTCAAACCCAGATTTCCTGACACTTGTCTCATGCCGTTACCCAAGGCTGTATTTTAAGTCTTAGCATATCCTGAAAATAAAGGTGATGAACTCCTGGGTGGAAAGATGGAAAGACTTAGCTAGTAGGTCTCAGAGGAAGAGTTTGAGAAGACAGTGGGGTTGGGTGGCCTCAGTTTGTTACTTCACTTTCAGGGTGGTCAGGTAGATAATAATAGAGGTCAAACCTCATTGAGACAAAGTGAAATACCTCTTATAATGAAGATTCTAGGCCCTAGTAAATGCGCCTCGTAAATGCCTAACGCAGAATTCCAGTAGCATGAAAGAGTGTTGATCATCCCTTGTAATTTGTTCCAATAAGAAACCTTGGTGTCGTAACATTTAGAATGTCGGGCCCTGTGCCTCAAGCAGTATGGATTTGTCACCATGGCCTCAGTCTCCACAGCAGAAAAACGAGCATTTGCATTACCTCGGAGCTTCCTTCCTGCTCTCAGAGTAGATTATTCTAGACCTCAAAGCCATTTGTCTCTTGTTTACTAAAATACAAATTAGACCTATGACTCGTGCCGCCCCCCGCCCCCACCCCAGGCTTGCCAGGTTTTCTCTGGGGATTCCCCTTGGTGGCTTTTCTTTCCACTTGGCATTTGATGAAGTCATTTGAGTGGGAAAGTGGGGGAACCCTACACAAGAAAAAGTGGTCAGGGTGCTGGGGAGATGGCTCAGCAGTTAAAGCTACTTGCTTGCAAGACTTCCTGCCCAAATTCAAGTCCCCAGCACCCACATAAAGCCAGACTCAAGCGGTTCAGGACGTGCATGTATAATCACAACGTGCCTGTGGCAGTAAGAGGCAGAGCCAAAAGAATCTACAAGTTCATGGGCCGAGTAGACTGCATGGAGCAGAACAACAACAACAGAAAAACAGCAACCCTGTGTTAGAGAAGGACGGAGAGGACAAACACCCCAGGTCGTCCTCAGGCCTCAATATGCCACCAGGGCATGTCAATATATTATATATATATATATATATATATATATATATATATATATATATATATGTATATGTATACACATCTGTGCGCACACACACACAAGTTTCAAAAAGCGACCATTTCATTCAGTCCTTAGCAGCAGTTAACTCAAAGGTTAGAGCCCTGATAACAGTAATTTTTGAATAATTAAATCAGAATGGATAAATTTTTTTTGCTATCTGTCTCAAATCTTTCATCATCTCTTATAGATCGAGGAAACCTATACCATGTGCCTAGAAAGTGCCAACCTTGATGGACACACAGGCCACAGTCCCAGGAGGGCCCTGCTCCCTTAAGTCCTCTGGCCCCATACACACACCTCCTGATTCTCAATTAAACTCCAGCTCTGCAGTCTCAATATCATTTTCCATCCTGTGACCTGGGGGAGGCATCACAAGGCTGCAGCTGCAGGGTGTGCATTCCTCCTCAGCACATCTGGCAAAACCCTCATCAGATGTAGAGGAAGGCTGAGCCAGTGGCCCAAGTCCTGGAGCCCCGGGCTGTTCTCTCTGAGGAAGGGGGCGTCGGGAAAGCATTCAGGGGGCAGCACTCTCGCAGCAAGCCTGCAAACAGCTTATGAACTGCTCTGGTCCCCCCTGTGTTCCGAGGCAGTACTAAGATGCCCCCGTGATTGGAGCTACATGCATGCCATGGTGCTTTTAGCAAAGGGAAACTCAACAAGCTTGGGAGGGAGGGTGTCACTCTTCATGTGGAGGTGAACCCTGGCATCCCGGCCTTACAATGAAAAAGACAGAAGTCAGTTTCATTCAGGTACCAGCTCTGATGAATTGCCCCTTCTGAAAAGCTTTGCTGCACCTAGAACTTCCTTGACACTGGTCCCAGCTGTCACCGTGCCAGCGGTTTCTTTCACGCTCTGTTTAAACATTTAAGCCACTGGATGGAAATCCCATCAAGCGTGGTGCTGTGTCAACGGCTTGTGTCACTGGGGGAGTGTTTTCAGACTCTCTTACTCCTATCGCTTTCCCGGGTGGAGGTGGCGAGCAGTCTGCTGCGCAATGATGTTTGTAAAAGCACCTTCGAAGCGGGAAAGTGCCACTTGTCTAGGTCAAGACTGTGAGAAAGATTGAAAGTCTGACCTCCCTGTTTTCCCCGAGTCCTACTTTTAATCTTCAGGAGGAGTAAAGAGAATGGAATGATGAATGCTGCATGTGTAGACCAGAGAATTGACTGACTAGAATGAATATGCAGGGACATATTTGGAGATATCATTGGAAACAGATTCAGTATTGCAGGTACTGATGGGAGATCCTATGGAGGCTTAGGTGGGCACCACTTGGTAGACAGGTGACAGCCCAAGTGTGCAGCTCACAAGAGGCGTCACAATCTAGGCACAAGTGGACACCCTGGTGAGGGACTGAGATCACTTAGAGAGCACAGGAGGAGGGAGCTCACGTTCTCAGCCTTGGTTTACATTAACTTCAGAGCTTTTCACAAAAGCAAACTGCCCATGTCCCTTCCCATGGATGCTCTGAGTCAGATCATCCGGGCTGGAGTCCTAACAGGTGGGTTCTGACACATAGCAAAGACTGAGGGCCCGCTCCAGTGACAGAGACTGAAATGTTAGTCCGAGGAATGGATAGGGACAAGAAAGGTCACAGAGAACAAGAAAGGAGAGGGGTAGAGCAAAAGGGAAGTCACTAGAGTTGGTCAGTGACTTCCTACTTCCAGTGACCACAGTGGGAAGCTTTTCAGAGCCGTGGGTGGCTGAGGTCACAGACTGAGGCCCTCGAAGGGCTTATAGTCCCTTGTGTCATATGTCCACTCAGTCTCTCTGTTACCCCTTTCTTTCTTCTTCTTCTCCTCCTCCTCCTCCTCCTTCTGTGGTTGTTCAAGGTAGGGTCTCACTCTAGCCCAGGCTGACCTGGAATTCACTATGTAGTCTCATGGCAATCCTCATACCTCTGCCTCCCAAGTACTGGGATTAAAGGCATGCGCCACCATACCCGGCTCTGTTACCCCTTTCTTTTGAGTCTGGTTACATGTAGCTCCACGGTTTGACAGATTGCCCTGTGTGTCTTTACTTTCAGATCAAGTGTTCCCTCCCACATGCAACATAGGGAAGAATTTTCTCTCACTCAATTACCTTGCCGAGTATCTGCAGCCCAAAGCAGCTGAAGGGTGTGTGGTGTCCAGCCAGCGCCAGGATAAAGAAGTACACATTATCGAGTTAATCACGCCCAACTCTAACCCTTACAGGTGAGCAGGTGAGGGTGTGTGTGCGTGCTGGTCTGAGAAGAGATGAAACTCAAAGCCTTTTTGACTTAAAGGAGGGAGGGGGCAGCCGTCTTTGCAGGTGGGAAGGAGCCATTGATGCTTCAGGTGTGGATCATGGGAGTTGAACAAAAGGAGGAAGGCACCATGCATGTACTTTATATCTTCATCTGCTTTGGGTGCCATACATTCCAGAAGGATCCCAGAAGCTGGCCATGAATTGAATTTTTGGGTATAAGTTATAAGACATTAATCACTCTTCTTCTCTTGCAATCCCCTTTAACTGAGGTTAGCCCTCTTGAGGAAGTTACAGTGTGACTTATCATTTTAAGATTCTCTTTTTGGGCTGGAGGGATGACTTAGCGGTTAAGGCATTTGCCTGCAAAGCCAGTTAGCCAGATGCACAAGGCAGCACATGCGTCTGGAGTTCATTTGCAGTGGCTGGAGACCCTGGCACACCCATTCTTTCTCTCTCTCTCCTTCTTTCTCTCTGTCAAATAAATAAAAATATTTTTTTAAAAAAATTCTCTTTTTTATAAAACTCTGCTCATCCTGTCTTCATAGCACTTATACACTCAGAGCTATTTGCTTTAAAACTTTGTCTCAGGGTTTAGTTAGTAAAATTCTTGCCTAGCAAGTATGAGGACAGGAATATTGGATCCCTAATACTCATGTTAAAAAAAAAAAAGTCAGGGCTGGAGAGATGGCTTAGCGGTTAAACGCTTGCCTATGAAGCCTAAGGACCCCGGTTCAAGGCTCAATTCTCCAGGACCCACTTAAGCCAGATGGACAAGAGGACGCACACATCTGGAGTTTGTTTGCAGTGGCTGGAGGCCCCGATGCACCTATTCTCTCTGTCTACCTGCCTATTTCTGTATCTCTCTCTCTCTCTCAAATAAATAAATAAAATATTTTTTAAAAAGTCAGAGCTGGGCGTGGTGGCGCACACCTTTAATCCCAGCACTTGGGAGGCAGAGGTAGGAGGATGGCTGTGAGTTCAAGGCCTCCCTGAGACTACATAGTAAATTCTAGGTCAGCTTGGGCTAGAGTGAGACCCTACCTCGAAAAACCAAAAAAAAAAAAAAAAAAAAAGGTCAGGTATGATGGTACACACTTATAATCCCAGCATTGGGAGACCGAGTCAAGAAAATCACTGGGACTTCCTTGACAGTCAGTCTAGCCTTCTTGGCACGTTCAAAGCCAGTGAGAGCCCCTGTCTCATCATGAAAAGTAGATCATGCCTGAAGAATGACACTAAAGGTTGTCCTCCAGCTTCCATATACATGCATGCACACACACACATATGCACACACATGCCCTATGTATTGGGGAGAGTGGTTCTTCATGGTAACATACAAAGGACCCATTAAATATAATTTGCCACTCCTGTTCTTATTCTCTCTCAGCTTCCTACCCTTGGATCCCTTGGACTGGAAATTTGACCTTTCCTATAAAGATTTTTTTTTTTTTTTTTTTTTTTTTTTGGTTTTTCAAGGTAGGGTCTCACTCTAGCTCAGGCTGACCTGGAATTCACTATGTAGTCTCAGGATGGTTTCAAACTCATGGCGATCCTCCTACCTCTGCCTCCTGAGTGCTGGGATTAAAGGCGTGCGCCACCATGCCCAGCTAAGAATTTTTAAAGAGAAAAAAAAAAAAAGAATAAAAATAAAGCTTGTTCCCCCACTTTGACCCATTTTTCATGTGGACTGATGACTTAAAATTTAACTTTTTATTCTAGAGGGATTTCAAATTAAAGGCATAATCCAATGTTCCAGGTAGGGTGGCATATACCTTTAATCCTAGCACTTTGGAGGCCAAGATAGAAGGACTCGCTTGAGTGTAAGACCAGCCTGAGACCACATAGTGAATTCCAGGTCAGCCTGGGCAAGAGCAAGAGACCCTAACTGAAGAAAAATCAAACTTCCCCCACCAAAAAAGTATAATCAAGTTTTGATTTCAATTTCATTGTTGGTTGGATTCCATTCTGTCTCCTATGAAAGACTTTGTGGAAAATTAAAAAGGAATGAGAGTGGAAGAGATCTGGCAGATGTGCTCAGATCTTAAACATAAGATGTCATTTGAGTCGAGCACTCACGTTATGCTTTACAAGTGTCTAAAACCAAGACAGAAATAGAGTCCTCAGATTCAGGGTGACAGAGGTGCTTGTTTAGTTTTTAAAAATTCTCTTTTATACTGAATTCTCGGCAGTTTGGGTTGTGCTCTTCCAGTTTCTAGCAATCACCTGGTTGACCATCTGTTTTCTGTATTGTAATAACTATATATCCAGAAGTTTGGGGGAGTAAATGCAGATATGATTGTTTAACAATAGTTAATGGTTTAAACAAACCTTATATAAACCAAGAAATCCTCCAACCTTTTGCTTCTTGCTTGCTTCTGCACTTTCCTTCTGTACTTTTTTTTACCATCATGCTTCACTCTTCTCTGCTACCAGCTGCCCCCTCACCAAACTGCTCGTTTCTTTTGTTTTCCAAGGACTTTGAGCTTATAGGAACCTGGGAAGTTACCCAATGAAGGCGTTGAAGGCTGAAAAAGCAACAATCTTGCTTCAAGAGTAAACCCCTCTGGTGTGTCCAAGTCCATTTCTAACAGTGGCTGCAATGAATAACCACCTTTTTTTATCCCCCCTCCAAAAAAGAATAGAAAAACTCGAATGGCTAGTTATCAGCAGGCGTGTGTGTTTCTATTGTTATGTAAACCCATTTTTGTTATGTGCATAATAACAATCTGTTTTGCACATGTCACTTGCCTGGGATCCGCTCCAGCTTTTTAATCAACTGGCCAGACACTAGAAACACGAAGACTTGGAAGAGAGGAGATAGTTGCAACTTTCTGGCATTCTGGTCCTAAGTGTCTTTGTTTTCTACTCACAGTGCTTTCCAGGTGGACATCATCGTTGACATAAGACCTTCTCAAGAGGCTCCTGAGGTGGTCAAAAACCTTGTCCTAATCTTGAAGTGCAAAAAGTCTGTCAACTGGGTGATCAAATCTTTCAGTGTTAAAGGAGACCTGAAAGTGATCGTAAGTTGGTCAAGCATTTCTTTGTTTTGATGAAGAATGATGGCTTACACTGTGGTCGCCTGTGTTATTTTTGTAAAGGTTCTGCCTGCTTGAACTCTCTGGACTCTTTCAGTTTCCACCACGCAAAGTGGGCTGCCCATTCGGCTTCTCCTCACAAGGGTAGGTAGTGTGGTGGCTAAAACATGGCTGCCAGTAGCAAGGCAGACATGAGTTCGAGTCCTGGTTCTTCCACTAAAAAATTGTGATGTTGGGGCTGAAGAGATGGCTTAGCGGTTAAGGCATTTGTCTGCAAAGCCAAAGGGCCTAGGTTCAAGTCCCCAGGACCCACATTACCCAGATGTACAAGGGGCGCATGCCTCTGGAGTTTGTTTGCAGTGGCTGGAGCCCTGGCATGCCTGTTCTCTCCCCCCACCTTCACTCTTTCTCGTTGTCAAATAAATAAAAATAAAATCTTTAAAAAATTGTGACCTTGGACAAGTCCCTTAAGCTTTCTGAACTTCAGTTCCCTTATTGATGAAATTCCTGGAATGTTTCACTGTGCTTTCCAGCCATGGTAAGCATAGAATGATGCATACAATTCCACCTTCTCCAACTGAGTGTGCTGTGAGAGACTCCTGTCCTGGTCCCGAATGTCAGATTTTACTCTGGGGTCCTGTATGGAGAGAAGACTGGGAACACGAGGCTGACCCAGGCTCATGTCACAGACTTTCTAATTTGAGATAAGTATGTGGTATTGGCCTGAACTTTTGCTTGCTTCTAACTTTCAGGGACAAAACTCTGACAGAAAAACAATTGTGGGCATGCTCCTGCCTGTTGCTCCAGATTGGCCTAGCTGTTGATAGGCTAGGGAACAGTTTCCTGAAAAGTTCACTGCTGGAGCCTGGTGAAATAAATCTTATCTCAGATCCATTTAGAAAAAAAACAAAAACAAAAACCTATTTGGCTGATGATTGGAACAAATTATTATTATTTTTTTATTATTACTACCTCTTTGGCATCTCTGTCAAAGACTCTAAGTTACTGCTTATATCCTATCACTTAGCCTGGGTTTTGGGGTTTCAGTATTTTAGAAGAGGGGTGTGTGTGCTTTGGCATTATTCATTCATGCAAGATACCTTCCACGTGATTCCTCAGTGAGTAGGGCCAGGTTCCCTACCTAAGCCCTCCCACCTAACATGCGCTCGTCAGGGCAGAGCCGGGAGCACACACATCTTAATTGTAAAGTAATCGTTTCTGGTTCCTGTGGGTTTTTTTTTGGGGGGGGGTTGTGCTTGTTTTTCCTTAAACTTTGAAAGTGCCCCAAATAAGCCATCATTCGTAACAGTGACACATTCATTTGGTGTCTAGCACGAGGCCCAGCCGTGATTACTAAGGTCCCAGATATTTTGATTGCCTTCTCCTGGCATGGAACAAGGGGGCTGGTAGTGACCTGGGCTGTCTATTGCTTTGCTGCCTGGCACACCAACCAAATGTTTTTAATTGTAGAATAACAAAAACAGGAAAGGGAATCATGATTTGAAAGGCGGAAAACATACGGTACATTTTAATTCCCTGCTGGAGTTCTTGTGTAAATACTCACTCAGCCCTGACCCATCAGTGGCTTTCTGTCCCTGAGTGAGTAGTGTGCTTGGTCCAAGGCAGCCTTGGGGGTTCACTTGGAATGTCCTCATACGAATCAGAAAGGCTAGAAACGAGAGCGCTCATCCCCAGCAAGATCTGTTTAGATTCCTCTCTCTGGCTGTACTCCTGCTTCAAGCCAATCTTGGACAAGGCATGACAGCATTACTAAACAGTTAGGTAATGTTTCGTGATGTTCTCATTTATTCTCCCAGTTTCATGCTGTCTGACTTCCCAACTCGCTGTCTCAGGCATGAATTCTAACTGTGCCATGGGGAACAGGTACCTGTGAAGACGAAAGTTGAAGTTATTGCTGAGAGAGGGAGAGCTGATTCATAGGGAGCATGGTTCTAGAGGAGACAGAGAATCCCGGCTCAGCTTGACAGGGCCTATTCGAGTCCCATCTCTGACTGCCATCACTCGCAGAACATATTAGACGGAGTGACTGAACGCAGGGTCCACTTATGCACCTGTGCATGGGGCCGTGATAGCACTCACCTTGAAAGTTACTGTGCGTCTTGGCTGAGTTCATTCATTTGCTCATTGATTCATTCATTCACTCAACGAGTATTTGTTGAGGGCCTATCGGATCTCTCTCTCCTGTAGAGCACCAGACGCTGATGAGTTCTCAGCTTGTACGTGCTTCTTCATCTGTGAGTATCGGGTTCTGCTTCTGTAACACATGAAGAGCGGTACCTAACTACTTCTATTTTAGAGAATATTTGGAGCATTCCTAGCACAGTACCTAGTACAGTGCAAGGGGTTCATTTTCCTTCTGTGAATTCTTTCTTTCTTTTTTTTTTTTTTAAAGATTTTGTTTTAAATTTATTTATTTATTTATTAGAGACAGAGAGAGAGAAAGAGAGAGTGAGAATGGGCGCACCAGGGCCTCTAGCCACTGCAAACAAACTCCAGACACATACGCCACCACGAACATCTGGCTTACGTGGGACTTGGAGAATCGAACCAGAGCCCTTAGGCTCCGCAGGCATGCACCTTAACCGCTAACCCATCTCTCCATCTCTGTGAATTATTCTTTTAAGAGTATATCCATAGGAACAAAATCAAGGCTCCTCTTTAATCAAGGTCAGAATGGAAAAAAATGTTTGCTCCATGAGCCATCAGGGGCTTGACAGGGTAAATTTAAAGAATGCTGTTAAACAGCAGTGGCTTGTGCCTGAGCTTGCTGGCGGGCTGTGTATCAGGTTTACTTTGGCTCCCAGTTTGAAAGTGCACTCCATCGTGGTAAGGAAGGCATGTAGGCAGAAACGCAAGGCGGCTGGCTGGTCACATGGCATCTGAGTGATGAGTGCTGGGTCTCAGCTCACTTTTTCATTGGTGTCATCCAGGACCCCAGCCCATAGGGTGGCCCTGCCCACATTTGAGTGGTTCTTCCCAACTACGTGAACTCAGCCTATAAACTCCTGCACACATTCTGAGAGACTCACTTCCATGGTGATTCTGAATATGTTTATGTATTTATTTATCAAGAGAGAGGGAGGGGGACAGAGAATGTGTGTCTGGATGCATCAGGGCCTCTTGCTGTGCAGATGAGCTCCAGATGCATGTGCCACTTTGATTTTACATGGGTACTGGAGAATCGAATCTGGGCCATCAGGCTTTGCAAGCAAGCACTTTAGCCATGGAGTTCTCTCTCTCTCTCTCTCTCCATATATATATATATATATATATATATATGGTGATTCTAAGTTATGTCAAGTTGACAACTGAGACTAACCATCACAGGCTGCATGGACAGGATGGAACCTCATAATGGCACATGGTCAAAAGAGATGCAGAAGGCTGAGCTAACAAGAATGGGGCCACTGGAAATATCTGGTGGGGGCTCTTTCTTCACTTCTGCAGTAGAAAGATGGCCCCGTGAACGTGAAGGAAGAGATAGAGGAAACCTTGTTAGACATTTCCTGTTATCATGTTTCACATAGCCTCAGAACTTCAGCTTCTCAGAAAAGATAGCTTTCAAATCTCCCTGACGATGTGCACTATACTGTCGGCTGCCCCTTCCCCAGAGCCCCTCTCCTTACACCATTAGCATTAGTTCATCATCTTTCACAACATAGCGCTGGGAATATGGAGGTGGTATGTGGAGACCCCCTTGAGCACCCTCTTAGCTACACTAACATTGGGAAAATTCTGGGCATTCCTCGAAATACATACAGGATAAGGAATTTGCTCCGTGCTGGGAATCAGCTTGCCTACCATTACTAATGTGCTTTACTAATGTGTAGATCAATGTCTAGCATCTAGCCTTTTAAGTTCCAAGTCATAATTAATATGAGGCATGCTGACAGCTCCTAGATTTAATATGGAAAGGTGTGAACAGATTATTCCACATTGGTACCAAAGGACAGGTGGCCATTATGACGATGGGATTCTGGAAATGCGGTATTTTCTCAGCTGTCCAACAACATGAAAGACTGGGGCCGGGACAGATGAAGCCAAAGCAGTATTGTTTAGGCCAAAGTTGTGATTCCAGCCAATCAAAGCACATGCTGCTCTGAAAGGCTGGAAGGAGCGACAGATGCCTCGGCAACTGCTGTTGGCTGAGTGAGTCAACCAGGCTCAGAGCAGGCGGGATCCTTCTGAACCTCGTGAAGTCTCCTTCCTTCCTTCTTTCTCTCATTTTTTCTTTCTTCTCTCCTTGTCTTTCTTTTCTAACACCCTCCCTCCTTCCCTTCATTCTTCCATCCTTCTCCTTCCTGCTCTCTCTCTTCTCTTTTGTTCCCCTCAGGAGGTTTCTGCGATCAAGAGCAGAGCTCTTTGCAGCTGAGTTTACAAACAGCAAAAGAACCTGGATAGGGTTTTAGTTGGTTCCTTTGCCCGCAGTGAGTGTGATTGGTCATTCTGGCAGTTTTCCCTCGGATAAGCACTTTGGGTGATAAAGATCCCGGGTAGAGAAAGATCCTTGGAGCTTTGAGTTGAAGTCTGTGTGTCTTCACCAAACTCTCACAACCAAATAGGTCAAGGCAACTTACAGCCTGTGAATCCCATATGGCTTTACAGTGGGAAAGGCTTAATATTTAGTCACGTTTGGGGCAAACAGATTGGGGAACAAAAGAGGAATTTTTTGGGGAAAAAAAAATGAAACAGAGATGTAGGAGAAAAATCATTGGGCCTAAAATGAAAGTGATCTTTATGCAGCATGAAAATAACCTAATCTGCACACTGGAAGGGCTTGCCAGCCCCAGAAGAGAAGTTGTTGAGAATGCGCCTTCCCGCTGCGTTCCTCTGTAGCAATCAGCCTCTGTACCCTCCTGCCCCAGGGAGTCACTGGTGACATAGATATTTACTGTCCATATCCTGGCTACTTAAGAGTCCATTTATGTCCTTCCCTGAAAATACTCACTTTAGCATTATTGGCCATACAGAAGGGCCCTGCCATTCTCTACACGGCTCTAGTTTTAGTCTATTTTCTGACGAAGGGAGTACATGAAAGCCAATTTTGTAACCTCCTTCTATTAATAAGTAAAATATCATGACTTAGGCCCTAAACTTAAGTAATATTGCAGAACATAAATGCAAATATAGTTGGTCAATTGAATGGGTAAGTGAATACGATGTCAGAAACACTAAATTGATCATAAATTACCAATGAAATGTGAAGATTTTTTTTTCACTATGTGAAAGTTAATGGCTTTGGGATAATAAGAACATTGGGAGAGTCTCCACAGTCCTTCATTTAATTACTCTACCATCTTTCATTTATATCTAGAGGCCCAAGAAATGAGAACACAGGCAGTTTTTCCAATATAATGCATATATCCATATACTTTGTACATAATTTTAAGTAAAATTAGGAAGAGGAAACATGGAATGCATATTTAGTATTACGTGCTAAGGTCAGTATTATTCCAGCTCAACATTAACAGAGTAGACATACTTATTGAGTGTGTAACTACTTAACTGCATTGGAGTATATTTATCAGCATAAATAACTCAAATGGTTTGGCCAAACAGCATGAAGGGTGTTTCTTAATCTGAAGGTGGAGGTTTTCATGTTGGTGTTCTCAACCTAAGGAAAACGGGGATCAAAAGAACAAACCCTCATTATACAGCCTAGAATCTGCTTCAGATAATTAGTATTCAAAGCACTGTTTTAATTTTAGACTCATGAGTGTAATCTTGTCATTCCCTTTAGGCTCCCAATAGTATTGGATTTGGAAAAGAGAGTGAAAGATCCATGACAATGACCAAATCAATAAGAGATGACATCCCTTCTACTCAAGAGCATCTGATAAAATGGGCTTTGGACCATGGCTATAGTCCAGTGACATCATACACAGTGGCTCCAGTGGCTAATAGATTTCATCTTCGGCTTGAAAATAATGGTAAGTTTGATGTTTGCCTGCGTTATATATAAAAGATATCCCTGCCCCCCACAGTGAAACTTGCCAGTGAGGAACCCTCTCACTCCCGCATGTATGTTACTGTTTTTCTGTTGGGCATTTTAATATTGTTTTGATGATGGTTTACCTATAAGGTTTACCACATACTAGAATTGGGATAGCTTGTGGAGAGGGGTGTGAGACTGTAACATATATTTTCGGTGATGCAGAACTGTTTGTCTGGCAGAGAATTTTGCTTATCATGTCCACTGTGGATACACCAAGAATAGATTAGCCTGCATTCTTCCCTCAGGAGACCTAATGGCCACTCGTGGCTGCAAAGACAGAGGCATTAGGACCACAAGGAAGAAGTCCATAGGAAAATGGTCCTGAGAGCTCAGACTGAGGCTTCTTATGCATCGAATGAAGGCAGAGCCTCCACTCCAGTTTGGCTAGCAAAAGCAGAGACTCCACAAGGTCTTGAGGGTATCTGGAATCTTCTAGATAACATGATGTGAGCCCCAAGCTTTCTGATGCCCAAGCTGTCTCTCACTCCATAGTACCACTACCGAGTGAAATGTTGACAGAATGAAGGTTATGAGCGTTAAGTTCTAAAGTCCCAGCGGTGCCATTTCTTCACTAGTTAGAGAGAATTTCAGCTTAATTTCTGAGCCTAATGTTACACCTACCTGTGCTAATTCCTCCAGTTTTCTTTCTAATCATGAGGACTGTGGCTGCGCATCAGCCGCTAATGATGTTTTGCCTTCTTCTGTCACTACAGAGGAGATGAGAGATGAGGAAGTCCATACCATCCCTCCTGAGCTTCGGATCCTGCTAGGCCCTGGCAACTTGCCTGGCTTGGACAATCCGCCCTTCCGGGGAGGGGGAGATCGAAGTGGAGGTCTCCCCTTTCCTTTCCCAGATATCTCCATGAGAGGCCGGAAGGAGGGAGGAGAAGACAGGATCCCTCGGCCAAAGGACTCTGTCCACCCCAGTATCCAGCTGTTTCCTGGTCACAGAGAGCCAGAAGAAGTGCAAGGGAGCGTGGACGTAGCGCTGTCAGTCAAATGTGACACTGAAAAGATGATTGTAGCTGTAGAAAAAGATTCCTTTCAGGTCAGTCAAGTCTCTGGAAGAAAAGACGAGAGACCATCTCCTTCCCCACGTCTCCACAATCTGTGTTCATGATTTCCCTGTAGCTCGTACACTTTTGAACTCTGGATGCTGGATGGTGTTTTCTCAGTTGGATGGGCCCACTTCCCCTTGGCTGGGATTCTCACCCAGTTCCTGTTGTTCTCAGTGGGGGAGGGGAAGTTCAGATCCTCATATGTAAATATTTTGCTACTGAATTTCCAAGCCAACAAACATAGGCCTTGGGCTGTTGACAGGTGGTCAGCTGGGAAATGGTTAAATGGGGGTAGGGGCATGATGTGGCCTTCTTAGCCACCATTTCTGGAAGACCAGGCAATGTGTGTTAACTGTGCAATGCAGAACTGCCTGTGAGCTCCCCCCCGGTCGATGTGTCTTTGGTGGTTGTCATTTCAGGCCAATGGCTACTCAGGGATGGAGCTCACCCTGTTGGATCCTTCCTGTAAGGCCAAGATGAATGACACCCACTTCATTTTGGAGTCTCCTCTGAATGGCTGCGGTACTCAGCACAGGCAGTCTACCCCTGACGGCGTTGTTTATTATAACTCTGTGAGTATTGTCCAGAACAGGGCTCTTGTCCTTTTGTCGGGGCACTGCTGGATGTGACTTAAAAATCAGCCTTAACTTGTCTATGAAAAGGAAGAGTGGCCTGGATAAAGCCAGGTGTCAGCTTTCAACCAAATAGGATGTCCTTTGACCCTGAACTCTTCTGCTTCGTTTGCTCTGGGATTGAAAGATCCTGTTTTGTTAGCTGGAGCGGTGGGGCTGTCATCCACTCCCTCTTTCCAAAGGCTTCGCCAGCAAGGTGACTGTGGCTTTTCTCTAAGGCCACCCTGCAATCTGGCCTGGTAGTCAAGGGACTCATACCTCAAACCCCCGGGGAACCTGGAAACTGCTCTAACAAGATGCATCTCATTTGAGTGAGAGGGCTTCTTTCTCCCTTGTGAATAAGGACCCAAAAGGAGAATTTTACATCTGACAAGAACCTTTACAAAATTAGGACTCTCTTGGTACATTTCTAGGGAAGACACTAAATTGAAGAAAATCTGTTTAGGAATTTATCTGGTCTTGAATCGTTTGAAGTTTGGAGGAAGATTCTACAAATTTCCCCTAAAAAAAAAAAAATGATCCATTACATTAACTAAACTTCACTCTCCAGAAATCATTTTCCCAGGTCGTCAAAATCTTTGCAGGTTAAAACCATTCTCTTGGAGTGGGAGACAAGGCAGTGAATAGTTTTAAAAAAATTGAGACATGAAATCTTCAAAGAACCATTTTTTCAGTCAGAATTTTACTTCTGATTTTTAATTCTCAGAGGTCCCCTGGTCAGCCTTGAACACAGTATGTGCATGTGTATGTTGTCCAGCACTGGGCCGGTCTGGAGACCCTGGGCTTCCGGTTCATTCTACTCTGGTTCATGCCCATCCAATCTAGAGATGAGGCTGGAGAGGGGGTGGTCTGACCAGTGTGTCACGTAGGTAGTGGCTCTCCTGTAGCTCAGTATATTGCTCCTCAGAGACCCTCAGAAGACGGGAGCTTAGAAAGAAGATGATCTCACTCAGTTTCCTCATTTCACAAGGGAGGAAAATTGAGCTCTGGAGAGTTACAAAACTTGCTCCCATGCAAGGGACTTGTAAGCGGAGAGACAGGCCTGTCATTCTTTCCGATCTCTGATTCCCCAATCTTTCCTAGCTTAGTATTCTTTTTGTTACTTAACTAATTGATTAACTGCTGACTTCTGGCTAATCATAATAATTTGCTTGCAATTATCCAGTTTCTCTAAATACAATAGACGTCCTATAATACTGATATACTTGGGTTGGGCATTTTAAAATGGATGTTCAAGTTAACACTTCGATAAGAGGGTATGGTAATTTGTTAATTTTTTTTAAAAAAAACTTTGATAGGTTTAGGAGAGAAATGATATTATTACGTCTACAAGTTCTTTGTTTTTTCTTTTCAGATATTTGTATTTTCTTTATTGGGATGCCCCAGTGAGCAGTCCCCAGGGACATCCTTCAGTGTATCCGTGTTTTCTTCTAGTTTTCCTTCTCTTTCTTCCCATTCTATTCCCTTCAAGATTTTAACTGCCCATTGCCATTACAACTGCTGAGAGTAATTTTCAAATTTACCATATATTTTTATTTTGCTTCGTGTTCAGAATTGAAACATATGAAATAGAAAGAAATTGGTATTGTCTTTGTGGAGTCGTGGCTCTTGGGTGAACCTTTTAATCTTATTTGGCACTAACCCAGGAACAATAATTTCAACCAGTGTTGACATAGATTATCATAAAGTAGAACATATTCCGTATACCATATGGGAAGACAGTGGAGAAGAAATGAGCAAAAGAGGAGTATAAGAAAAAAGAGAAGACTAGCTTCATAGCGACATTATTAAGTCCTATGTTTCTAACTCAAATAGGACTTTGTACAAATTTTTCAGGATACAACTAACAAAAGCCCTTTCAGATGCATAAGAAGTCCCCTCATAGAGCAAGAAAGCCTGCTTACAAATCCAGGCAACTCTATTTCAGTGCCTGATGTTCCTCATTATTTGAAATAATTTATGATTATTTCAATGTAGCTTAAAAATATATCTATATTTTACAAAAAAAAAGACAAATTTTAGTTTCATTCTTGGGCTTGCATGGGGCTTCTCTTTTTATTATTATCACTTTAAAAACAGAATTATAAAAAGATTAGAGATTTTGCAAGGAGGGATTTTTGTATTAAAATCATATTTTCAGTTGGCATCTGAGTTGTCACAGGATGTTCATGGGCAGTTGAACCACATGCACGTGGGACGGTGATTCCCTACCAAACCACCGATGACTGTTTCCTTTGCCTTTCAGATTGTGATCCAGGTTCCTTCTCCTGGGGACAGTAGCGGTTGGCCAGATGGTTATGAAGACTTGGAGTCAGGTGACAATGGATTTCCAGGAGACATGGATGAGGGAGAACCTGTCCTTTTTAGCCGGCCTGAAATTGTGGTGGTAGGTGATGGTTTCCCTTGGCACAGTGTTGCCACTTGGCTGGTTTCCATTAAGAACTATCAGAAAATAAATGGTATGTTAAAGGCCTGGTCTCTTTAAAGCTGCAACATCTTAATTCTTGATATGACTTTCTCCTTTATATTTCATTATTTCCAGTTTAACTGCAGCTTACGGCAACTGAGGAATCCCAGCAGCTTCCAAGATCAGACCAATGAACATGTCACCTTCAACATGGAACTGTACAACACTGACCTCTTTTTGGTGCCCATCCAGGGGGTCTTCTCAGTGGCCGAGAATGGACCCGTTTTCGTGGAGGTAAGACTGGAACGCAGTGGCTCACTTGAAAGGGAAGAGAATCAACTTCTGATCAGTGTGAGTCTCTGAGTCCACAGCTTCCATTCTGGGGAAGACAGATCAACAGCACCAGGTTGTTTGCTGTGCTCTGGGCACAGCTGGTACCATTGTCATTGGGCGAAGTCTCAGGCTGTGCTTTGCTTCGCAGTGGGAGGGGCGAGGTCAAAATTAGATCTACTTCCATAGGTGAAAAATGACTTCAGGACTTGCCTGGGCATGGCTCTGGGATGGAGCCTGCTGACTCTAAATTTGTGTTCCCCCATCCCGTGGATTCTGTCCCTTGCCCGTCTCCTTGCTCTGTGATGCTTCTCTTCCTTTGGGTGCATGATGCCATTGCTAATCAGATCTCTCCCAGTGCAAGAGCGCTGGTTTCTCAGTCTTTTCTGGCCTCACGGTCCCCCTGTGCTGTTGGTCAGTGACTCGCCCTAGTGCTGGGGATCTTCGGGGCTGCTTAACTGCAGCTTGTTCTTTTCCATGTGTACCTGGGTTTGCCAGTTGAAGACTTTGCTGACGTATGCTAATCAGTACTCTTCCCTGGGTAGCCTACCCTGAATAGTTTGGTGGGTTTTTTTTTTTCCTACAGCACTGGCTTAATCATCTACATTGTTTCTTCCCTCCCAACTTTTTTTTTTTCTTTGTTTTTCCACTTAAATCTTTTAAAATATTGTATTTTTAGTAGTTAAATTTGGTAGAAAGTACAAAGTAGACCAAATCTTTTTGCTTCTCATTTTAAATATCAACTACATGAGGAGAATTTGGGAAAACGTTTTAAGAATTGATTTAAGCTACCTAAAATCCAAGAATCTGTAAATGTTTTGTTAAATGGGAGAGCTACTGGCCATGCCTTGTCTTTCTTTCCCAGTTTGGACTCTACTGCTGGTAGGAAAATTTTTTTACCTAAGCAAAACTTAATAAATCATTGAGTTAATCTTTTTTCTGCTCCAGCCATCCCCCTTATTCCTTTCTGGAACCTTCCATTCCCTCTAGAACACAGTTCCTTGCTTTAATCCTAGACCTTACCAGTTTTGCCCTTTGGTTCATTCCTGTGTGGCCAGTGGCGATGAGACAGCTCTTCCTTGGTGAATTAAAACAGCCCAACTGCTTATAACTCCCAAGAATTTGATCTTGAACAAGGCCTAGAATCATCCTACTAATTAGTACTAGTAGCATCTGTTGACTGGGAAGCTATTTGGTTTATTGGAAGCTTTTTAAAAAAAGAATTTGTATATATTTATTTGCAAGCAGAGGTGTGTGTGTGTGTGTGTGTGTGTGTGTGTGTGAGTAGAGAGAGAAAGAGAGAGAGAGGGAAAGAGAAAGGAGAGAATGGTCATGCTAGGGGCTTCTGATACTGCAAACAAACTCTAGATGCCTGCACCACTGTGCATCTGGCTTTATATGGGTACTAGGGAATCAAACCAGAGTGTTGAAGTTAGTTTCATGTTGCTGGTAGAAAGCACCCAACCAAGAGCAGCTTGTGGGAAGAAAGGGTTTGTTTTGGCTTACAGATTCCAGGGAAGCTCTATGATGGCAGGGGAATATGATAGCATGAGCAGAGGGTGGGCATCACCGCCTGGCCAACATCAGGTGGACAATAGCAGCAGGAGAGTGTGTCAAACACTGGCAAGGGGAAGCTGGCTATAACACCCATAAACCTGCTCCCAACAATACATCACCTCCAGGGTGCTCCAATTCCCAAACTACCACCAGCCGGAGACCTAACATTCAGAACATAGAAGTTTATGGGGGACACCTGAATCAAACTCCACACCAGGGCATTAGGCTTTGCAGGTAACTTAACTTCTGAGCCATCTCTCCAGCTGTGTGTGTAACTTTAAAAAAATTATTTATTTATTTATTTATTTATTCATTTATTTATTTGCAAGCAGAGAAAGAGACACACAGAGGGAGATTGAGCGCATCAGGGCCTCTAGCTGCTGCAAACAAACTCCAGATGCATGTACCATTTTGTGCATCTGGCTTTATGTGGATACTGGGGAATGGAAGCCAGGTTGTTAGGCTTTGCAGGCAAGCTCCTTAACTGCTGAGCCATCTCTCCAGCCCTCCTGCATGTAACTTTTACATTGCTATTTCTCACAAGAACTGTATCTTGTAAGTATTATTATCGCTCTATAGGTGGGCAAGCTAAGTCTTAGTGTGCATCTGAGCAGCAGAGCATGTGATTTCCTTGGACTTGTCTCACTCCAAAGCCTGTAATTTTTCTACTATTCATTTTCAGTCCATTCTATAGTAAGAGACTTGGTTCATAATTTTTCCTCTATAAGACCACTTTTGGGGATAGTCTAGATATTCGGCCATGACATATTCTCTTTGAGAGTAAGAAAAGTTACACATTTTACATTGTGAGCTCTGAGTTAATATGAAATGGCACATTTATCAATAGGATTTATGTAATCACGCTTTTGCCAAGATAGGATATCTTATTCTGCAGAAATGCTGCAAAGATAATGAAATGCAAATCTTTATAGAACATCACCACAAGGTGATAGTATCATAATTATCTCTATTAGCATCGTCCATCTTGGCAATTCTCTCTTGTTGAGTGTCCTGTGGATGACCATGTAGGAATCAGTCATAGCATGTCATTCAGAGGCCCTGCACTGTCAGGGATATCCCCGCCCCCCGCGACCCCCGAGCATCTCTGAATAGAAAGGTTGTTTATTTCTACATGTCTTTTGAAAGCATCCTGAGGCTATTGGCCTATGAGTAAGGACTAACTTCATTTCTAGAGTGTTTAAGTTTATTTTGATCCTAAGTTTAGTCGGGGCAAGAGGCATGGGAGGGGGAAGGGCAGGTCACACTGTGATCCCTGTGTCACCAAATGGCAAAGCCAGTCTGTTCCAAGGATTTTAGCTGAGTTCAGGAGAGTTGAAGTTTGAATTCTGTTTACACTTAGCTAAACACTACTTCCTGTTTTTACAGAAAAAGAAAAAGGAAAAAAAAAAAAAAAACCTTAGTAAGATTTGGACCTGGCCCACACATGTGTTTTGTCAGGGGGAAGTGTAAATGAGTTGGAAATGTTTCCAGATTAACTTTCCCTTAAAATACCCCTGGGCTTTAAGACTGAAGGAAGAATACTTGGCAAAGCTGGTTTGGTCCTGGGAACAGCTGGGACACCTTGCCAGATCCCGGATGGCCACCAGATTGCACTGTCCTTGACATATAGCACCAAAGATCAGCTCTACTCACTTTCTGACCAAGGAGGACTTTGGATGAGTCTGTAACTATGCTAAAATATTCCAGGTTTGCAATGAACTGTTGCTCTGTCATCCCTGCCTAGGTTAGATAGATTCTGCCTCTGTACTGTTCTTTTTGGGTAGTTTTGGAAAACTTGTCTTGTAAGTAATACTCTATTATGACGGTAGGAGCTTTGCCTGTGTTTTATTTATTTTGGAAAATCCACCTAGGTGCTCAGCGTGCTTTTATTTTTATCTCTCAGCAGACTTATGGGAGGTCAAAGAGACTTGTTCATCTTGCATTTGAAGCTTCTAGGGTGACATTTGAAGTGAGCAGTTTGCTGTCATCATCCATATGAAGTTTAGTTTTTTATATTTTTATTTATTCACTTATAAGGGGGGAGAGAGAGACGAAGGAAGAAAAGTAAGGGAGGGAGGGAGGAAGAATAGGCATGCGAGGGCCTACTTCCACTGCAAATGAATTCCAGATGCATGTGCCATTTGTACATCTGCCTTTACGTGGGTACTGGGGAATTGAACCTGGGCCCTCGGGTTTTGTAAGCAAGTGCCTTTAACTGCTGAGCCATCTCTCCAGCCCCCATGTGAAGTTTAAACTGAAACCATTTCTTTCTTCATTCAGTGTGTGTTACTGTTTTAGTTGGAATACTATATGATAAAGAATGTTATGGAAATAGAGCGATGTCTCATCTGAACGAGTGTGCTGGCATGTCGTCCCTGCGCCTGAAGGAAATCAGATGCTAACCCTCTTCTGGGTGAATCTTCCTGTTCCTTTGCAGGTATCTATCACGAAGGCTGACCAAGATCTGGGGTTCGCCATCCAAACCTGCTTCATCTCTCCATATTCGAACCCTGATAGGCTGTCTGATTACACCATCATCGAGAATGTTTGTCCCACAGATGACTCGGTAAAGATGTACACTTCCAAGAGAGTGCACTTTCCCATCCCAGACGCCGAGACCGAAAAGAAGCGATTCAGCTTTGTCTTCAGGTCCTTGTTCAACACCTCCCTCCTCTTCCTGCACTGTGAGCTTACGCTCTGCTCCAAGAAGAAGGGCCCCCAGAAGTTGCCCAGGGTGAGTGAGTGGCCTTTCATCCATTTTTTTTTTTTAAGATAAGGAAGTGGCCTTCTGGGGAAAGTTTCATCTTAAGCTATAGCAGGTTGAAGTTTGGGGTTTTGAAAGTACCCAGTTGAAGTAGTGGTGTAGTGTGACCAGGGAATTATGAGCTTTATGGAGTCTCAGAGGAAAAGTCCTGACCATATGATCTTTTTTTTTTTTTTTTTTTTTTTTTCCTTTTGGTGTGAGCTACTTAGCTGTACCTTCTGAGTGATAAATCAGGACTGTTTTCCACTGGGGGAGAGGCCTGGCTTTATCTCTGCTGCTCAGAGTGTGTGCAGTGCCAGAAGCCTAGCCAGCAGAAAGGACAAGTTCAATGTGAGGATTAATTTTTCCAGGTCCCACTGAGACTTGGATTGCAATTGTTTTTTGACCTTCTGTCTGTTTGAATCATAAGGTTGCCTTGTCTCAGGAGGATTTCTAAGGGAAAATAACAAATATTTTACTTTTGCTTACTTTCTTATCAGTTGATCGCGTTTGCCTTGTATCATCCCCCATATTGAACTGGTATGTTCTGTTGCCATAACAGAAATCAGAACCCTTTGACCTTCTTGGTGTAGCTACTGCAGAGACTCTGTAAGGTCAATTATGATACCTTATTTGGTTGGCCTTGTGGGTCAAAGGCATCTGTGACCTACCGTTATTATGTGTAATTTCCTGTGTGCATTTATTCAGTAGATATGGCACACAGTGTAAACTGGCTTCTTGTCCTTTGTAATCACGCATGATGTCTCAAAGGCTCACAGTCAGGCTGTATCATTTATAATGTAAGTATGTGGGATTCTCTCGTTTACTATACAGACTATAAGAAAGAAAATGGTATAGAAAAGGAGGAAAAAAGTATCATTAGCAATTAGATACCATTCCTCTAAATCTCTTGCCCCATTTCCCTGAACACTCATTTTCTTGAGAATTTTTGTCTACCTGTGAAAACGCAGCCAAACAGCTGTCACTAGGAAACGCATAGCAGGTGACTTGCTTTTGGAAGCTGTGGTATTTTAGCCTTGCAGGCATTTGTCTTCCAGTAACCATCAAGACAGGAGCTTAGTGGTAGAGAGTCATGGAGACCTTGGTGCCTGGCTGTGGGACCCATAGGACTCCTGAGCAGAAGGGTAACTAAGGGGTTAGGGGCTGTAGAAGAGAAGTCCTGGCAGCTACCAGGGATCCTTGCTGGAAGTTTTTGCTGTCACCTTTCTCTGAGCCTGGCCAGGCACAGCCCCACTTCACAGTGTGATAATCTGTGAAAATTCAACTTGATGTTTCGTCTAAGGGGATGAAATGATAGGGACACTACCTCAAACCTCAAGTCAGTATTTACCTCCAAAGCAGGACACAGAAGAGAGAAATGGGAGCTGAGAAGGAAGGCCTTGTCCCTTCTAACAAGACTTTAGGCAAGTCTAGACCTGCCTCTCTCAGAACCTGTACAACTTCATCTGAAAGTCAAAATAAGGACATCTGGCTTTCCTCCTGTGTTGAAGAGCAAAGGAGGCAATCGATGTCATGCAGCAGGAGCTGTGGAGGAAGTGTTACCACTGACCTCTCCTTAAAGGGGCTAATTCCACATTTCTAGTGACTTCAATACATAGAGCCTAACAGCCTCGGAGGACCAGGCCTCAAAGATCACCAAATCTAGCCCCTGCCCCTGCCGATAAGACAGGCACAGAGAGTTAAGTGTCTGGCCCAGGGCTGCCCTCCAGGCCAAAGGCAGAATCATACGTTCTTACTTAACTGGTGGTAAGAGTTAGAATAAAGGAGGGAAGTAAAATGCAGTTCTTTTCAATAATTGTGTTATTACTCATAACGTACCTCTACGAGAAAGCTCTTTGAGGCACTGATTAGTGAGATTATCTTCCTTTTTTTTAGAAAAATATTTACTTATTTATTTTAAAGGAGAAAGAGAAGGGGTGAACCAAGGCCTCTTGCCATCGCAGACAAATTCCAGATGCATGTGCCACTTTGTGTATCTGCGTTGATGTGGACACTGGGGAATTGAACCTGGGATGTCAGGCTTTGCAAGCAATGCCCTTAACCACTGAGCCATCTCCTCAGTCCCAGGATTGTCTTCTCAGATGTGTCTGGCTTGTGCGTGGCTCAGAGCAACATACTTTTTTTCCAGATGTAGTGACCCCTAGATATGTCTTTTTTTTTTAATTTTTAAAATTTATTTTTGGAGAGAGAGACAGACAGAGAGGGAGAGGGAGTCAGATAGAGAATGGGAGCGCCAACAGTCTCTCAGCTGCTGTGAACAAAATCCAGATGCATGCGCCCCCTTGTGACCAAGTGCGGCATTGCACCCTTGCATCACTTTGCATCTGGCTAAACGTGGGACCTGGAGATTGGAACCAGCGTTCTTAGGCTTAGCAGGCAGGTGCCTTAACCGCTAAGCCATCTCTCCAGCCCCAGATATATCTTTTATAAGAAGATGCTGATCTCATGACCCCCACCCACATGGGCGTCACTCCCTAGGACCTGAATGTTGGTATGTTAAATCCCCTGGGCTGGGTTGTGGGTGTAACTCAGTGAAAGAGTTCACATTTAGCATGTGTGAAATACTGAGTTAAATTTTTACACTCCTACCCACCCACAAAACCAACCAAACAAACAAACAAGCAAGCAAACAAGAAAACTAAATGATCCAGAAGAATTTAATTCTGCAGCGCCTAAAAAAAAAAAAAATCAAATAAACTTGACAATATGATTATCTTTTAGATAACAAATGTCCATTTTTTACACAAGTAACAAAATAAGTGAAGTTGCCTCACAACCCTAAATCATAGACATCACAAATACTACCACAGACAGTTTATATGAAGCCATCTTGGTGAGGGGCCAGCAACATTACTCATTAAGTGCTCCTATTTTTCAGACTAACTCTGAGACTTCAAGCTGTTTGGTGGGAAGAAGAAGGGAGGACAATATTCATAAGCCATTCAGTGATATTTGCGTCTTTTAGCATAGCTGAAAATATACCCGACCTGCTACCATATCTCCTGTTTAGGGCTCTTTGAAAAACACACAGATCTGTTTTCCTGTGGTAAACCTCTGGGAGCTGTCTGATGCTGTGGGCTCTGGGTTGGTGGAGGTACTTTCGCTGGAGCCCTGACTGCTTTGCTCTGACTCCCCACAGTGCGTGCATACCGACGAAGCCTGCGACTCACTGGACGCCACCATGATCTGGGCCATGATTCAGAATAAGAGGACATTCACCAAGCCCCTGGCTGTGGTCCACAAACTAGAGCCTAAAGGTGAGGACAGGGACCTAAGGGCTGCTCCTAGAAAGATCTAATAAATCTATAAATCCAAGTCCGGTTTTATTCAACAAATCCATGAAGGGCTAGCCGGTAACTTTAGAAGGTCTTTGTGCCAAGGCCCTTTTTTTCTCAGCTGGTTCTCCTGCTGGCATTGTAGCTGAGTTGTGATATACACTGGCAAAGAGTTAGATATAGGGCTGGGGACATAGCTCAGTAGGCAAAGTGCTTGCCACACAAGCATGAGGACCCGAGTTCAAATCCTCAGCCCCCACATAAAAGACCAGCGTGGTGGCACATGCCCGTAAGCTCAGTGTCTGAGAGGCAAAGACAGGAGAAAGTCTAGCGGGAAAAAAAGGGAGCTCCAAGTTCAGTGAAAGATGCTTTAATCCCAGCACTTGGGATGCAGAGGTAGCAGGATCGCTGTGGGTTCAAGGCCACCCTGAGACTCCATAGTGAATTCCAGGTTAGCCAAGCCAGAGAGAGACCCTACCTTGAAAAACCAGCACTAATAATAAAAACAACAACAACAGTAAGGTGGAGGGCTGGAGAGATGGCTCAATGGGAAAGTACCGGAGTTTGGATCCCAGCTTCCTTGTAAATGCTAGGTTGGCATGGCAACTAGCCAGCCCCAATCCTAGCATGTGGAAGGCAAGATGGGGTAGCCCCAGATCACGTTGGGCAGTTAGGCTAGCTGAATCAGCAAGCTCTGGGTTCTATTGAGTGTCCTTGTCTCAATTTATAGAGTAGAGATCAAGTAGACACCCAACATCAGCCTCTGAGGTCCACTTGCACACACACCTTGCACACACACCTTTCACATGTGAACACATATATATTGCTGGGCACATGCACAAAAATCAAAATAAAAGGAGATATACCATTTGGAAAAAATTAAGATAGAGAGTGACTGACCGAGACATCTGATATCAGCCTCTGGCCTCCACACTCATGTGCACACACAGGCATGCATACCTGCACACACGTGTGCCCATATGCATAAATATGCATACGCCATGCCTGAGAAGGGAAGGAGGAAGGAAGGAAGGAAGGAAGGAAGGAAGGAAGGAAGGAAGGAAGGAAGGAAGGAAGGAAGGAAGGGAGTAGAGTTAGACCATGGGTCTGGGTCACCCCTGGCCTGGGTTAGTTCCGTGCACAATGCTTACAGACATGCTGGAGACCTTGGGTTCAATTCCAAGCACTGCCAATAATAATAATAATAATAATAATAAATAATTACATTAAGGCCAAGGTTGTCTGTGTCACGGCACTCTCCACTGTACTCAGCTGTACTTCTGAGTCCCTGACGTGTAGGGTCTGTCCCCCAGAGACCATCTTTCTGTGACCTACCACTAATGGCTGTGCCGGCTCCAAGCTCTTGTCCTGCTTTGTCATAACCACAGGTTCCTTTGAGAAGGGCTGTCCGTCACTAGCGTCCATTTTGGGTGCTCTGTCGGAAAGAATATCGAGAGCCACTGCCCAAATGGGTCTTATAGTTGGGTTTTCAGAATTTTACACAACCGTATTTTGACACCCGAAGCAGAGGCTGCCCCTTCCTGCATGGGCAGAATCCATTCCTCAAGCTGCATCTGCTAGGAGAAATGGAAAGAGATGCCCTGAGATGTATGGTGTTGGCACCAGGGAGGACAGGTGGGGTAGGTCCAGACCAGCAGGGCACCCCGCAGACTGTGAGGAGAACAGTGACAAAGGGCCGCATCACAGCATAACATCAGGGGCATGAACAGGCAGGGACATATCAGACAGCTGTCAACATCTGAGGGGTGGGAGCCAATGTCGCCTGGGCTATCTGGGCAGTTACAATTGTCCCTGTCTGGAAACAGCCTGACACTTTTCAGGAGCCTTGCTGTCTAAATGTGTCAAACTGAGAAAAGCCTGGGGGCATGAAAGAGGATGCCACAGCCCCTAGGGTGAGATATTTCAAGCTTGGAGTGGTAGGCCATCACCCAGCATTTTAAGGGTTAGAGTGGAACTGGAGCCTCGGGGACCTTAACAGAAGCCAGTGAGCAGCCTGGCTCTAGCTGCTGCGCATTAGCAAGGAGATGTGGTGACTGGGGCTGGCACCATATCTAGGGTTTGAGATGAACCTCTACTGGCACTTTTTTTTTTTCCAAGGTAGGGTCTCACTCTGGCCTAGGCTGACTTGGAATTAACTATGTAGTATCAGGGTGGCCTCGAACTCACAGCATTCCTCCTACCTCTGCTTCCCGAGTGCTGAGATTAAAGGCGTGCGCCACCATGCCCGGCTTACTGGCACTTATTAACCTGAGCATTGGATTGGGATTTGGCATTGGAGTGTCTATAGCAGGCAGGACCTGCCAAAGCGGATAGATAGAGGCAGGGGCTGGCTAGTTTCTCCTGGCTGTGTGGTGTTTGGAAAGAACGCTGTGCTAGGAGCTGGGGATATGGTTCAGCAGGTAAGAGCGCATGCTACATAAGCATTAGGACTTGAGTTCAGTCTCCAGCACTCACACCGGTAAACCCAGCAGTGTGGGAGGCCAAGACAGGAGGATTGCTGGTGCTCACTGGTCAGCGAATCTAACCAAACAACAGTGTGAGCTCCAGGTTCAGTGAAAGACCCTGTCTTAAGAAGAATGGCAGTGGTGGTAGGCACTTGTAATACCTGCTCTTGGGGTGTGGAGACAGGTGGGTCCCTGGGGCTCTATGAAGGCTCTACCAGTCTATCCTAATGGACAAGCACCAGGTTAATAAGAGACCCTGTGTCAAAAAGGTGGATGGGGATGGAGAAATGGCTTAGTGGTTAAGGCATTTGCCTGCAAAGCCAAAGGACCCAGGTTCGATTCCCCAGGACCCACATTAGCCCGATACACAAGGGGGCGCATGCATCAAGAGTTCATATGCTGTGGCTGGAGGTCCTGGCATGCCCATTCTGTCTGTCTCGGTCTCTCCCCCGCCCCCCCCCCCAGCTTTCTATGTCAAATAAATAAATAAATAAATAAATAAATAAATAAATAAATATAAAATATTTTTTTTAAGTTGGATGGAGGCTGGAGACATGGCTTAGTGGTTAAGGTACTTGCTTGTGAAGCCTAAAGACCCAGGTTTGATTTTCCAGGTCCCACATAAGCCAGATGCACAAGGTAGTGCATTCATCTAGAGTCCATTAGCAGTGGCTAGAGGCTCTGGTGTACCTATTCTCTCTCTCTCTCCTCCTCCCTCCCTCTTTCTTTCCCTCTCTGTGTCCCTAATAAATAAGTTTTTTTTAAAGTTTTTTTTTTAAAGGTAGATGGACTGAAGAATGATGGCTGAAGTTGTCCGCTGGCTTCCGTGAGCATACATGCACGCACATATTCACATGCATGTGAAAATTTGCATACACAAACACACATTTTTAAAATATTTTTATTTATTTACTTGGAGAGAGAAAGAGGCAGATAGAGAGAGAACGGGCACCCCAGGGCTTCCAGCCACTGCAAACGAACTCCAAATGCACGTGCCATCTTGGGCATCTGGCTTACATAAGTCCTGGGAGTTGAGCCTGGTCCTTTGACTTTGCGGGCAAGTGTTTTAACTGCTAAGCCATCTCTCCAGCCCTAAACACACACTTTTCAAAACAGTAGCTGTACCATTCCAAGTGGCACTGACTTACAACCCAGTGTTTTGGTCACCTACTCTTGACTCCCCTGCCCCCAACTGGCTTTGCAGAGCTCTCCTTATTGAGCTGTGTGCTGTTTATATGAAAGGAGTGGTTTGGACTAGACAGACAGAAACCCTTTCAGCTGCAGCACTCAATGATGCTATTGGAAGGAACAAAAGAATTTTCAATTCATTTCCCAGCCATCCTAAACTTGAAACGTACATGTTAGTTGCTCATTGGTTTTGTTTGTAGTATGATTTGTTTTGCTTTCATTGGATGACCGTTTGAACATTCATTCATAAGTTAGAACAGATAGTCTTTTGTTAATGGGTTACCCAGGTATGGGAAAAGAAATAAGAATGAGTTAATTGTGTTGTAACAAAATCATTCTGGGGCAACAGCTGGCTCTGTGAACGTGGTTTCACAGCAGCCGCTACCTCGTGCTCCTGCTGCTTCTCTTACCTATTTTGAGTGAGGTTTTCCGTGGGTAATTGAAGGCAGCAGCTTGCTTTTTCCCATGCCAGAAAATAATTAGGCATTAATATTATAGCACTGTAACTTCCAGCCATTTTCTCATTCTTCTTTCAAGTCTGGTGGTATTTTTCTAAGTAATTTCTCTTGTAAATTAGGTCATTACTTTTGTTTAAAAGCAGTGTAATTATGCTGAAAATCCAGTGTTTTCTTCACATAAAAGTTCAAGAGGAAAGTTTTACCAAATATCAAAGCAATTTCATGAGATTTGCTAATTGCAGCTAGACTTTCTGTGGAGAAGCATGTGGGCGAGCAGAGTTTAGTTCTTAGGTTTATTAAACAAATTGAGGAGGGTAAACCATAGACCAGCTTCCCATGCACTGGATGCAAATTCACTTTCTCCCTTTACTCTGAATGGGTAGATTCTCTGGCAATTTTCAGTTCGCCTATGACTCCTCTCACCTTTTTATGTTGATTTTCTTTGGCTCGAAATCATTTCTCCTCCAAGCAGACCACTAAAGTCTGTATTTCTCTCAGCCTTACACGGAGTTGTAATACCATTAGAAGAAAGCATGTAACCATCTGGCCTAATAGCATCAGCTTGTTTGAATAATAACAGGGTCAGCAGTGTTCTTCCCAGGAGTAGAAGATTAGCGATGAATTTTGGGGTAAGATTTCCCAGCATGCTTCATCGTTTGTACATAGGTGCCCTTTGAAGGTTACGTCATAGCTCTAGCTGTCCCTGGCCATTTGGTCCATCTTATTTTTCAGGGTTTTTCATGGCAGCAGGTAAAGACAGAGAGACAGGGAGAGAGAATGGTGTCCACCACTGCCCATAGCATGGACATCCTTTGGACAGTGTTTCTTCCTTTGTGATTAGGGAGAGTGGCCATCAATATTGCATAAATAATCCTGAATATAATAATGAATGAATGAATGAATGAATGTGGGCATAACAGGGTCTCTTGCCACTGCAGGTGAACTCCAGATGCATGTGTCACTTTGGGCATCTAGCTTGACATGAATACTGGGGAATGGAATCCAGGCCAGCAAGCTTTTGTAAACAAGCACCCTTAACTGCTGAGCCATCTTCCCCAGCTCCCTAGGGCCATCATTTTCAATGGAACCTTCTTGATCTCTAAGTCCCTTGGGAACCAGCATTGGGCGATGGCCCTTTCGCTGCTTAAACTTTCAACCATAGATGACGGTGCTTTGTCGTGTTGACGACGATGGAAACGACAGTGGCGGGGTTCCAAGCAAAGCATTTATTTTGTCCAATGCTGTGCTAAATGCTTTATGAGGGTTATTGAATTTAATCTTCATGGAACCTCTGTAGAGAGAGGAATTAAATAACTTAACCAAGGCCACACAACCTATCAGTGGCAGATCTGAAATAGAAACCCAGTTTTTTTGGGTTTTTTTGGTTTTTTTTTGGATAGCCTATGTAAACCCTCCTCCTCCTCCTCACACATGGCAGCTAGAACTAGTTTTAATAAAGGCTGCCAGCAACATAGGGAATTAGCTCCTCATCCTTCATCCACTGTTCTACATAGCACATTGGTATTCAAATATTCACCCAAATGTTCTAATGAATATAAACTGAAAAGAAGATGAAAATTTTAGAAAAAATTAGTATATTCCTCTAAAGGGTTAAAATGTTAAGAAATTTGTGAACTTTGCAAAGGTGTAAGTTTAGGAGACCTTCTGTGACTCTGGACTATAAGTCACACACACAAAGAGAAAACATAAATACTTTACGCATATTATGGCTTATGGCAAAACAATTAAAATAGTTGAGGTGGTGCCATCCTCTCATCGTTTCTGAGAGATTTTGAAAGCCAGGCATGTTAGCACTGTTTGCCTTGGCTGTGTCTTTTTCGTACAGCCTATGAGAGCACGTGGGTTTGTGCAACAAAAACGTTTACACCATGGCAGTGATGGTCTTGCAAAATGGCGAGAAGGAGGAACGGTCATTTATCCAAAATGGTGCCCGTGCACAAAGTGTGGACAGTAGAGAACAGTAAATAGCTTTCCCAAATTCACCATGGATTTACACATGGCATTTAATTCTTAGCAAGTTAAATGTTTAATACTCTGGATTTGCCTCCATATTTCCACCACATTTAAAGATAAAAGCACCTGCTCATCATAGACACTCAGTAAATGCTAATTTCTTTTCTTTCCTCTCAGTCAAAGTAGGGCTCTTTGGGTGGGGGAGGAAAGAGGTAGTGGAAAAGAAAGCTGTGGATGTCAGTTGCAAACTAATCCAAGAGTGGCAGTACTTTTTGGAACACATTTAGGTTTTCCAGCACCAAAAATATTCTACAAAAACAGCCAAATTTTGTCCTCGGGTTGAGGTAGAGATAAGGGAAATGGTAGAAAAATGGTAGAAATGCTTAACACACAGAGTAAGGCACTCAGTCTCTAGCCGGTGAAGGAGGGAAGTTCAGGGATTTTCATCATTCCATCTGCTTCACATTTTGAAAACTTTATTTTGGGAGATTTCAAATGCATACAAAAGTAGAATGAGCTCCCACGAACCCACCATCTGTTTTCATCAACAAAACCTATTCATGCTGAATCTTGTTTTCTCACTTCCTGTTGCCCCCCGGATTATTTGGAAAGAAACCCAAACACTTAATCTCATCCATAAATAATACCGATGGCACCTCTGAAGGTTAAGAACCATCAAAACTCTTGAGGAGGGTTTCCATCCTTAGATCATTTAGGCAGCCTGGCTCTGAACCTAATATGACTCTAAGCATCTCCAATTTTCCAAAAATCTCCTCGGTGAGAGTCACTATCTATTGGCGGGAAATGAACAAGCTGTTATACTGCGGGCCATACATACTGAAAGCACCCACAGAAGGGGTTTAGAAACAGTGAAGGTTAGGTGAGTGAAGGCTGTCTTGAATGGGGCCTGCACGTTCTCCATCCTCCCCCTTCACCGGATGTCCATACACGTGGGACCAGTGTGATGCTACGTTTGTTTCCCTGTGGGTCTGCTCAGGCCAATGGTGTTTTAGGAGAACTGAACTGAAGACTGGAAGCCAAGAGCTGTGATCAGTTACTCATACATAACCCCAGGAATACCCTGTTTATGAAAACCACGCCTAACAATCTGAGGAAAGAAATTTTGGTTCTAGAGGTAAACCAAAATTTGTTCAGAGAAATATGAAAAGATATGAATCAAGATGTTGATTATAGCTTCTCCTTTTTGCAAAGAAATCTAGTGTTAAAATTCTCTGTATTGCAATAGCTAGGATTCCTTTGTAACAGGCTTATCCCTGAGCAAATAGTGTTACGTCCACTCTTTCCTTCCCACAAGCCAGTTCAATTATAAGGTTCTGGAGGGAAAGGAGCTATTTTAGTTACACTTGGGGATGATGGGGGGTTGGGGAACAAAAAGTTAGAGGATAAGTCCCTGAACCTCTGTTCTAGAGCCGTTTGTTATTGTTTGTGCCCACTCACCAAGGAACTTCACCCAGGAGAAGTAGGCAAGAAGTGTTTACGCTCTGAGGAGGACTTCTCTGGGCTGGGAGGAGATGATTAGATCACAGCATAAGTCCATTGAGAATTCTTAAACAACGTCCTCTGTCACACAGGCCTTGTCAGAAAACCTAAATTCTTACATGTGAGGTCTCCTTAGGAGAGAATCATTCTTTTCAAACCGCCGGGGGATTCTGAGTGACAGAGTTTAACCACAGGCAGTGGATTGGATGGAACTCTTCCCAGAAGTGTGTGTGCTTCTTCGCGCATGATGCACACTATTGGGACCTTCAAATGCCTTTGGACTTAGTTCAGCAAATCAAACTATTACTTCTTGAAAGTAGGGGAATTTGGTGGTGAGACACTCCTACTTCATAGAGTTCTTGGGAGTTTAGAGTGAGATAATATAAAGGGCTTCTGTCAACTGTAAAACCCTACACAAAAGCACAAATGTAAGGTGTCACCATTGTTACTGCTGCCAACAGGCTAACAAGACCGAACTCCTCAGAAAGCACATTATAGAATCAGTATCATGCCTTCATGTACTGGATGCTGAGTTGGGTTTTTCTCCAGACAGCCTCTCTCACTATGTAGCTTATGCTGCTGGCCTGCAATTCTCTGTGTAGCCTAAGCCAGTCTCGAACTCATACCTGTCAAGTGCTGGGGTTCCAGGCAGTCGGGCTGCAGGAATGCCTGGCAGAATCTAGTTGAGGTGGTTACTCCACCACCCTGTCTTCTTTCACACTGCCAACCTTCTTCATTTTTAAGTATTTTTAATTTTTATTTTATTTCTTTATTTATGTGAGAAGAGAGAGAGACAAGAAAGGCAGATAGAGAAAGAGAGAATGGGCGTGCCAAGGCCTTCAGCCACTGCAGACCAACGCCAGACACATATGCCACCTTGTGCATCTGGCTTTATGTGGGTACTGGAGAATTGAACCTGGGTCCTTTGGCTTTGCAGGCAAGGGCCTTAACTGCTAAGCCATCTCTCCAGCCCTTTATTTTTTTTATTTATTTATTTTTATTTTTATTATTATTATTTTTTTAATATTTATTGACAACAAAACATACTTACATACCAAAGGTGCGTATTTTTCCCTCCCCTCCCCCCATTCCCCTTTAGAACTCCACTCTCCATCATATCCCCTCCCTCTCTCCATTAGTCTCTTTTTTTTAATTTGATGTCATCCTCTTTTACTTCTACTAAGAGGGTCTTGCGGAAGTATTGCTAGGCACAGCAAGGTCATGGATATCAAGGCCAATTTCTGTCTGGGCAGTTGCATTGTAAGGAGTCGTACCCTTCCTTTGGCTCTTCCATTCTATCCGCCCCCTCTTCCGCAATGATCCCTGAGCCTTGGAGGGTGTGAAAGAGATGTTTCAGTGCTGGGCACTTCTCCATCCCTTCTTCTCAGCACTGTGTTGCCTTTTGGATCATCCCAGTGGTCATCGCCATCTGAAAAGAGAAGCTTCTCTAACCAGAAGTGAGAGTAGCATTAATATGTGAATATGAGCATTAAGTGTAGTATTTTCCGGGCAGCTTGGTGGGAATAGTATATACATTTAGATAAGGGCATGCTTTATACCCCTAAGGCTTATGACCTTACCTACCATAGACTTTGCTTAGGTTTTTCAGTACCAGGTATGTATTCCCTCCCGTAGAGAGGGCCTTCAGTCCAATTATAGAGCAGTTGGTTACCCCACGAGTAGACATGCCACTATTGCACCCGTTCAGTCTTTGGGCCTGTCTGGCCAAATTTGAATATTCAGCGTCCACTGTTTTCACTGCTGATGACTTCTGTCTCCCATACTCTGCATGCAGTGCAGCTTTTTCCAGCTTTCAGTTGGCTAGTCTACAGGGAGAAGGTTTTCTGCTCAGCACCAGTTTGCTTTCTCAGTGACCTTGCCTCTCAGGCAAGAGATGTCTTCAGCAATAGGGTCTTACTATCTGTTTCTCAGGGGAAACCAACAGCCCTTTATTTTTATAAAGATCAACTCACATGCTGCTTATTTTGTTCAAATTTTTACAAGTTCTTTTTTGGTGCATGGTGGACTCAAACACAGACTGTGTGTTCCCTTATTGAATGAAATCAGAGCTTAAACAGCAACACATCGTACATATATTAGATATTAAAGAGAAGGCTGGAGTCTGAGCCAGGGAGCAGCACTCTTTTTCTTGAAAAAGACAGAAATTTGGGGGGCATATACAGTCCCACTTTTGTAGCAGGAAAGTAAGCATAGGTTATTACCTATACAATGATCACATAAAACTTCATTGATGGCATAAATTTGAGTTTCATGTAACTTTCCTATCTTGCAATACTCTTGTCTTTTGACTTTTTTTTTTTTTTTTTGAGAGAGATACAGAGAGAGGGAGAGGGAGACAGGTAGAGAATGGGTGCACCAGCAGCCTCTCAGCCACTGTGAATGAACTCCAGATGCGTGCACCCCCTGTGGCTAAACAAGGGATCTGGAGATTGGAACTGGTATTCTTAGGCTTAGCAGGAAGGTGCCTTAACCACCAAGCCATCTCTCCAGCCCTTGTCTTTTGATTTTTACTGATTGGTCTATGTTCGCACATGTGTATATATGGTGCATTTAGGCATGCACATGCTTATGTAGTGCGCATATGTGCATATATTTGTGTATGTGTGAGCCTCCATGTGTGCAGGTGCACGTGCAGACCAGAGGCTAATGTTGGGGTGTCTCTCTTCATCTCTCCCTACTTTATTTACTGAGGCAGTGTTGCAGTCACCTTCTCATTGTTGGGGCAAACACCCGACCAGAGGCAGCCTATGGGCGGAAAGGGTTTATTTCAGGCTTACAGATTCCAGAGCAAGCTCCATCATGGCAGAAGCGGCTGGCTCATGTCATTGTACATCCATAGCAGAAAGCCAAAAAGAACAGCCAGAGCTCAAGCTCAGGGGGCTGGACTCCACCCCAAAGACCACCCCTGGTGCCCTACTTCCTCCAGCAGGGCTCCACCTCCACATAATCAAAACCACCTGAGGCTATGCGGACATGACATTCAAACCACCACTGGCAGGGTTCTTTCTTGAATCCAGAGCATACCAGGTTGGCTAGCCTAGCCAGCCTGCTTGTAAGCAGGGGGTCACCTGTCTTTGCCTTCTGTGTACGAGGATGCTAGGAGGGTCATCACACCCACCTGGATGTGGGGATCTGAACTCTGGTCCTCACACTTATGCAACAAACAGTTTATCACATTATCCTTCTCCTAATCCACTTCCTTTGATTTTCAAGAAACCATTTCAACATATAAAATCGAGTCATAGCTCATGGACTATATGTATTCTCTCCACCCTGGTCAATGCCATTCCCACTGCCGAGGGTAGGGAGTGCTGTGCAGTAGCAATTACTCGTTCAGCACTTCCTGGCTCAGAGCAGAGTCACACTGTCCAATCATTTAGCCCATGAGGCAGGAGTATGGAATTGTGATCTGACCCAGGGCCTGATATTTTCCAGCTGTGACCTTGGGTTAGTCATAGAATATCAGAATCTCAGGCTGCTCGTTTGTAAAACAGTGATTTAAAATTCTTTTTCTGCCTCCCTCAGAGGCCTGGGTGTGAACCTTAAATGAGATCTTGGTGATGTGGTACTTTATGAATGAGAAGCATTATAAGAATACACTAACGTTTTTTAAGAGATTTGATTTTATTTATTTGAGAGAGATACAGAAAGAGGCAGACAGAAAGAGAGTGAATGTGAGTACGCCAGGGCCTCCTGCCATTACAAACAAACTCCAGACACATATGCTACCATGTGCATCTGGCCTTACGTGGGTACTGGGGAATTGAAATGGGGTTGTTGGGCGTTCAGGCTTGGCAAGCAAGCAAACACCTTTAACTGCTGTGCTATCTCTCCAGCCCCACAAGTATCTTTTATAGTTTTAGTTCTTGCTTTCTTCATTTTCAAGAATGACATCAACATTGGAATCTGCCTTCAACAAACATTTCTGGAAGGCTGAGTCCATGCCATCCTCAACCCTGAAGATGATAACACAGAGTGAAATTTTCCCTAAGGGCAGAAAGAGAACCAGCAGAACATCAGCCTCCCCCAGCAAGTTAGGATATGATCTGTGGCATAAGTTTTCCAGAAAATGAGCAGTGATGAGGGAGGCCATCCCCTTTGGGAAGTGGGGGGCTGGAGAGAGAGGACGGAGCTGGAGCTGGCGAGAGTCAGCATGAATGGGAAAACAGGTCTAGAGAGGAGGCCATTTCAGGGGATAGCTTGCCAAGTGTCATGACATGGGACAGGAAGGAGCCTGTGGAGATAACTGAGTATGAGGAGCCAGCATGGGTGAAAGACCCAGAAAAGGAGGGAGGGAGAACTTTGGATTTATTTCATGAACAGATTGGATTTCTTTTGTTCCTGTACAAAAAAAAAGGGGGGTGGGAGTCATTTAGGGGCTCTGGAAAATTCACTTTGGAAACAAATGTGGAGAAGGAAGTATTTGGGGAGGAAGGTAGCAGTGGAGAAGAGACCTCTGGAAACACATGTGGATGGCTTGAAGAAGAGTTGAGCCATAGGGCAAACCATTAAGGAGAGAATAATAAAGAGCCAACATGCTAACATTCTTGGAGGAATATTTTTTTAAAAATGGGATAGCATTATGAACATATTGGAGAAACATGATATTTAAAGGCGTTGAGTCATTTTATTAGTAAATACAAAGATGCAGGGCTGGAGAGATGGCTTAGCAATTAGGGTGCATGCCTGCGAAGCCTAAGGACCCAGGTTTGATTCCCCAGGTCCCACGTAAGCCAGATGTACATGGTGGCACATGTGTCTGGATTTCGTTTGCAGTGGCTAGGGGCTCTAGAGTGCCCATTCTCTCTGTCTCTCAAATAAATAAATAAATAAATACATAAATAAATAAATAAATAAATAAATAAATAAATAAGTAATCATTTTTTAAAAAGCATACATATGTATGGACTGACAGACTCAAATTCCTTAAGTTTAGATGTTTGCCTTCAAATCTTTTCCAAACTAGATAAGAACCTCTGTAATTGATCACTTACAACCTACCAGTGCTTAAACTTTCTGGGTTACAGGTTTGATGTGTAAAGCGGGAGTCACAGACATGCCTTTATGAAGTATTTATTAATAAATAGAAACCATTATCAATAAATAACTTCTTCTGAGGTTTTGATAACCCTTTGCTTAAATCTTTGTTTCTTCATGGAATGCATTGTGATGACTTATGCTTTTGTTTCAGAAAATGTTCCAAACGTGAAGGAGCCAACCCCCAATTCTCCACGTAAGTCTTTATGCAACTATTTCAAAATAAAGCCTCCTGGGCTTTTATAAGAATGAGTGGGGTTAGGGGAGATTTGCCAAACCAAGTTTTGATAAGGAGACCTCTGCTCTCATTCCTCTTTCCCTTCTCCTCTTTTGCTTTTCATATTTTCTTTTTCCTTTCCTCTGTCTTTCCTTCATCCTCCTTTTTCTTTTCTTTTTGTCATCTCATTTTGCCATATTAAAATATTAAGTTGTTGCTCCATTGGCATGAGTACCCTGAATAGGAGGGGAGTAACTTCACTTTAGAAAGGTAATGATTTGCATGCTTACATGTAGCATCCAGCAGGGCGGGTGATTTGCGTTAATGCTCGCCTGCTCAGAGAACAGTGCTAGGGAAACTTGCCACCATGTATTCAAGACAATCTCTCTGCCGAGGGGTCAGGGGAGAGAGGGAGGGCATGCAGGAAAATAAAAGTGCAACACCATTACTGCAGAATGATGAGCTGGAAACTATGTGGATCAGTTTCATCATTTTGTACGTTAACAAGAAATATTGCAGTGAGTTGCCATGGTTATCACTGGCGCCAAAGCAGGATTCCACCTCGGCTTCCCAGCGGCCCACCCAGGGTTCTTCCAAGGAATGTGTCCTTGTGAGGAAAACCTAGTCATTCTTTCTTCTCTGAGACATCCCAATACTGACCCCAACATGTGCACAATCACAGGGACTTTATGCAAAGCCCTTGTTACACCCTAAGTGGATTATTTCAACACAGTTATGGAACAGTGTCATGAATTCAGAAAGAGACCCACGTGGGCACATTCCTTCATACTTACCTAGTCTGATTTTCATAAATGACCTCCTTCTCTTTGGAATTTTCGAAGGTTTTTGCAATAAACTTGTAATCATGTTCTATCTTTGCATTTGTGGACAAAACAAGGTGCATCATCTTTTGGTATCTATAGACGAGATTGATTTAAGCAGGTTGATGGATTGCTTCATCTTCCTTCACCCCCATCAAGCTATTTCCAGTTTTTCTTCTTTTTTTTTTTTTAATTTTTATTTATGAGTGGGGAATGAATGGGTGGGCCTGGGCCTCTTGCTTTTGCAAATGAACTCCAGACCCATGCATCATTTTGAGCATCTGGCGTTCCATGGGTTATGGGAATTGAACCCTGGCTGGCAGGCTTTGTCAGTAAGCACATTTGACCGCTGAGCCATCTCCCCAGCCCCCAGCTCTTACTCCTTCTTAGGGATCTTCCCCATTGCACAGGCCCTGCCTTTGGTTGGTAGTTTTTCTCGTTCTTTTTAAATGTAAATGAATACACCCAAGGGCACAAGGAGTGGGGAACATATTTGGGAGGGTGAGTCCTTCCAGACTCTTCTTCATCAGGGCATATTTTCCCAAGCCCTTTGAAGTACTAGGGCTGTTCAAGGGTCACTTTTGTTTATAAATTTGCATTTAACTCAGTTGAACAGCAGAGGTTTAGTATCTATAGTAATGAGATCAGCTGAAGTGCTTGTGAATGGAGTGGAAAGTGGACAATTTATTTAAATAGTGGGGAGATCTTGTACTTTCAATTTATATTTTAAAAAACACAGGACATTACATTGTTATTTTATCAAAATCTTTTTTCCCAATTCTAACTCAAAGAGGATAGTTCTCTTCAATGAGAGGAAATATCCTATTTCTGTGGCCTGGAATTAATTTCAAATATAAAAATCTTTGCCAAATGGAAGAACAATTGATTCTATTTATATGTTTTGCTGACCATAAGACTGATGTCCCAACACACTAAGAAGTAGTTTTGTTCCCTTCCTAGAAAGTCCACGGTTGGGAAAGTGTTAAGAGGCAGGTTGTTTAAAATAACACAGTGTATAATTGTTACAATTGGGGATTTCACCTGAGATCAATGGCATGTTATAATCTGTAAGAATAGTTTATTCTGCTTCCTTCTTCACACCCCTTTATCTTCCTTTTAACTTTTATGCCTTTTTTTTTGCGTTCTCTAAAACACTACAAAGTGTTCTAAAGGTATATTTTCTATGGAATGTGTCTCACTGTTTTGGCAGTGTTCCATGTCTGAGAAGTCATGAGTCAGACATCGTTAGCTTAGCTCTCAAAGCATCTTCACCTGAGAGTGTTCAAGCCCCTTCCATTCAAATAGCAGATTCTCAAACTGGGACAATGAGACAACAGATTTAAGGTTCTATAATATTTACAAATCCGATTTTTAAAAAAATTACCCTGTTCAAATGATATTGAAAACTGAGAATATTTAGAAATCTGATCCTTTGCTTTTTTTTTCCCCTGTGCCAAAAAAATTGCCAGGTAACAAAATATAAGGTATTTTATCATAACCCTTATTACACTCTCAGATTTTATTAGGCATTGCTCAGCCTTTATGACAGTGCTTGTAAAACAAACCAATAAATAAAAATTTAAAAATGACAATAAAACCTTGCAGTGTATGGTGCAGGCTGACTTGGCATGTGTATTGGTTTCCCTCTCTCACAGCGATTTTCCATGGCCTGGACACACTAACTGTGATGGGCATCGCGTTTGCGGCATTTGTGATTGGAGCGCTTTTGACGGGGGCCTTGTGGTACATCTACTCCCACACAGGTTAGTGGGACCGTTGACGCTTACTAGTTGGTGCTTGACCTAGGTACATGCCACACGAGGCAGCCTCAGTGTTTTGTTGGTTGAATCAATGAAGGTGTGAGGTAACGAGGGAAAGAAAGAGGATGTTCATTTCCACTACTTATATTTCTGCTTGGGCATAAATTGAGTTCTGTAAAAAATATAATTTGTCGTAAACAGTGGTGGAAAAAGGGATTATAATGGTGATTTTGATGAAATTTAGCTTGTACTAAAGCCATTTTGGCATTAGAATTTAATGAAACTGAATGTAGGGGCTAGCGAGATGGCTCAGGTGGGAAAGTGCTTGCCTTGGAAATGTGAGGACCTGAGTTTGATCTCCAGTAACTCACATAAAAATGTCAGGCATGGTGGCACACAGCCCTAATCCCAACACGGGGAGGCAGAGACAGGATCATGCCTGCGGCTTCCTGATCAGCCAGTCTGAAGTAATTGGTGAATCCAGGCCAGTGAGAGACTTTGTCTCAAAAAGAGGTGGGTAGCGTTCCCTGGGCTGACACTTAAAATGGTACTCTGATTTCCATGCACACACGCCTGTATGTACAAGAACACAAACTCCTGTACAAGTATACTCACATGTGATATGCACAAGCATTAAAAAAAAAAAAGAATTAATGAAAGTGAATGAACACAAACCATTCCTCAGACGTTAGTAGACCTACAAGACATGCCTTTAGTACATGCCTTTAATCCCAGGGCTCAGGAGGCAGAGGTAGGAGGATCACTGTGTGTTCGAGGCCAGCCTGGGACTACTGAGTAGGTGTCAGGTCACCCTGGGCTAGAGCGAGACCCTACCTCGAAAAAAAATCCAAACAAACAAACAAACAAACAAACAAAAGAGTAGACCTGGGCTGAGAGATAGATGGCTTAGAGGTTAAGGCGCATGCCTATGAAGCCTAAGGACCCAGGTTCAATTCTCCAGGTCCCACATAAGCCAGATGCACATAGTGGCACATGCATCTGGTGTTCGTTTGCAGTGGCTAGAGGCGCTGGCGTGCCCATTCTCACACACTCTCTCTCTGTGTCTCTCTCTCCCTCTCTTTCTATCTTAAAAGAAATAAAAAATAAAATCTTTAAAAAATTTAAAAAAAAAGAATAGACCTGTCAATGTGCAGAAAATGACAGAGGAAACCAATGATTTATTACCACACTTGCACGGCATTGAACACCGTCTGCCAGAATCCCTAACCAATGACCTTGAACCACACTTTCTCCACCTTTAACAGGAGCCCCGTTGTCTGTGATAAACATAAAATACTCATATCTTTCAACAAAGTTGTTTATATTTTCAAAAGATATTTTCATGACCGGAAAAGAAATTTAAAAAAAAAAAAAAAGACAGTGGCACAAAGTACATTTTAACTTTGCTCTCCCTACCTTCAAAACTCTGATGTTCCCTTCTCCTATCACCAGTCCAAGGTTGAAACATACAGGCTGGGCCCGGTGGGAGAACTTGTTTGGAAGCCAGTGCAGACTGAAAAAGACTGTACAGTGGCTAGGAACCTGTATACCCACTCTTAGTGCTTCTATCTTGATGAGGAAAAGGCCTGCATTCTAAAGTCCATCTGGAGTCTTGTTTATTCTTGGATACTTATAGTTTATGCTGGGACCATGGGTAAACTATGAAAAATCCATCAATCAGAGACAAGCTAGAACTTCATCCATTGTCCACACAACCAGTGAATGCTACAAACTTTTGCCTCACCTTGGGCTGTTCAACTAGTCTAGCTGGAAGAATAATGGATATAAAGGGAAGGGATGCTGAAGGCCCCTGGGAGATGTCATCCTATCTTACTACTCTTGGTTGCTAGAAAAAGCTTCAAACTCTCCAGAAACAACCACGTCAACATAAGGTCTTCTGTTAGTTAAAGATTCACATTTTTCTCACTCTAATTTCACTTCAAATAATATGCCCTCTGACTAAAGTACTTTAGATTATGGCAGCAAGCAAGAGAGAAGAAACCATCTTGTATCTGGCAATGGAAATTCACCCAATCCCAATTCCAACCCTTTAGCAAAAGCTTGAGAGAGTTTAATAGTGAGGCTGGGAGTCCTCAAATGAGTGTTCCAATCAGAAACCTTTGAGTGAAATGTGTTTCATGTGTGAGAGAGAAAATAAAACTCTGACGTGGAATGATTCTGAGTATTATATAAATAACTATGAATCAGTTTAAGAGTATTTTTCCTCATGAAAAGTTTATAAGAGGACCAGAAGAGACAGCTTTTAGCAGAGTAGCATTTGAGAGTAAATAATTTTGTCACAGAAACACTGACATGTTTAGATCTCAAAAGTGATAGTTCTTTGCAACTTTTTCCAGCCTCCTGCGTGGAGGAGGTTCTAGGGCTTTTGGAAGCTCATGTTGTCTACGGGGAATGGACTTGAATGTACTCCAAGAAGACTGTGTAGCCCTGAGAAGTTTATGCGCGCTAGTCCCCCATAGATGTTTTCCATGTGCCTGCACGGCCACTGACTGGCCCTGGTCATAGAGCTGACCCTCAAACCCACATGGCTAGTCTTGGGCTGGGAAGCCAGGTCTCTATGGAATGTAGAGCTACCAAATGGTACCCACTGTGGGCACGTACCCCTCCCTCTGAGATTCTCCATAGTGATTCCAGACTTGTCCAGAGCCAAGCACCAACCTTGATAAAGCATGTACTTGCAGGTTGTTCTTAACCTCCTTCCCCCAAACCTGAGTCCTGGGAGGAGAGCTTAAAATATTATTAATATGAAAATAAGTGTGCAAATAGAATAATGTAAAACCAAATATTCCTTATTTCCAGTGAAATAAGTTATGCCAACTCAGAAGCTAAAAGGTTTGTAGGCACTGTTCTTTGGGCTTAAACTGTCAGCATCCCCTTGTCATACAGCCCCCAAATTGCATCTCATTCAGAGGTATAGCCTCCAGCTTATTTTACAGACTATTTCTAGGACTCCCAGTGTCATACAAGCATTAAGAATGTTCAGTTTAGGGGTTGGGGAAATTGCTTAGTGGTTAAGGCGTTTGCCTGCGAAGCCAAAGGACCCCAGTTCAATTCCCCAGGACCCATGTAAGCCAGATGCACCTGTGTCTGGAGTTCGTTTGCAGTGGCTAGAGGCCCTGGCATGCCCATTCTCTCTTTCTCTCTATCTTCCTCTCTCTCTCTCTTTCAAATAAATAAATAAAATTTTTAAGGAAAAAAAAGAATGTTCAGTTTAGCACCACATACATGAGTTTCATGTCGATTGCCTCCTCATTTTCTGAGCCAGGTCAGTCAGTGTCACTTTAGATGAATTGGGGTGGGGGTTCAGAATGCCATGGCCAGTGAGCAGAAGTGACCATCCAAATACTTAATCAGTCCACTTGATTGCCACAGTAAGCTCAGCTTACTCAATCCTTGTATGGTATATTTGGGGGTTCAGGCAGCATCTGCCTCTGTGTCAGCAACAATCCTTTCTTCATGTGGATGGCTTTCCCGCTGCTTCCACTTTCCAGTCTGTCTGCAGCACGCTGCACGAAACCAAGTTATGGATGTTAGTCTAAAATGGAGGGGTTCCCACTTTGTCTACTGGTGCCGAGAGGAGGGGTGTTCACTGCTAGACTGGGAGTAGAGAATCTAGTTCTCCTGTGGTGTGAGGGGACATGCTACTTCAATGCCATAACTTCACAGAGGTCCTTAAAGTGACATGCACAGTTATATCTGTTGTTTTCTAGAGGACCAACGCTCTTATTTTAGTTTTGAGCCTTGCCAAAATAATGCACACACATAGTTTAGTAGTTCTACAAGACCTGCTATGAAGATACATCAGATCCTTCTCCACCCCACTCCTATCTTCGCTTGTTCCCTAGAACACCATCTTTTACTCTTTAACTGATTCTTTGGATATTAATCTGTGTTTGTGAATAATATGAGTCTACTGTTCCTGCTTAATTTTCAAGTTTGGATCTCTTGTGTCAACATCCTCCCATGGAGAATGAGGATTTAGTTCTGTTTCACCCCATTGCTCCCATTGTGCATCCAGTCCCCTCCCCACTAATAGAATTGTACAGAAATCCTAGATCCATATTTACTGTGATTATGACTACGGTAATATACTGGTAATCACAAATTAGTTATGTAGTATAATCTTTTTATTATTTCTTTTCAATGTCTTTTAATTTTCCCAAGAATTTAAAGTCTTTTACAGCCAACCTCCATCCCACCTATTAGCTTAGTTTTCTATATATTTGTCATTAAGTCATCTGCTGGTTCTCTGCCGATTGTCTTGATTTCTTAATACATTCCGACATTCCTTCCATTCTCAAGTCTTTGCTGGAGCTATCTGATTGTTCCTGTTGGATCTGGTTCCTTTGATAGCTGGACACTGCTGTTTTCTATGAGTTCCCTTCACTTCTCTTTTGGGTTACAGATACTGGTGTTTTTGTTTTTTGTTTTTTTTTTTTTGGTTTTTCAAGGTAGGGTCTCACTCTAACCCAGGCTGACCTGGAATTCACTCTGTATTCTCAGAGTGACCTTGAACTCAAGGCATTCCTCCTACCTCTGCCTCCAGAGTGCTGGGATTAAAGGCATGTGCCACCACGCCCGGCGGGTTACAGGTATCTTAAGCCATATATCCCAAGTCTTCTTTCTTCTTGATTTAAAGACAACCTAGGAGGTAAATGTGGTTCATGCCTTGTAAGACTGAGAAAAACCCTTCTTTTACAAAACACTTGGCAGGCAGTACAAAATACTCCTCATTGTTTTCTAGCTCTGAGGGACGGCTATGAGAGGTTCAAGGCCTTTGAGATTTTTTTTTTTTTTTTTTTTTTTTTTTTTTTTGAGGTAGGGTCTCACTCTAGTCCAGGCTGATCTGAAATTCACTCTGTATTCTCAGGATGGCCTCGACCTCAAGGCAACCCTCCTACCTCTGCCTTCCGGGAGCTGGGATTAAAGGCGTGCGCCACCACGCTGGCCCTTTGAGATTCTTGATCCTCTTTATATATGCCATGCCTTCCCTTTCTGGAGGAAATTCTACAGAAGCATACTTGACTTGGATGTATTTTCCTACATCACACTGAGTAGCATTGTACCTTTTCCATCTTAGAAACTCATGTTCTTCAGTGTTGAGACTTTTCCTTCCCTTTTCCTTTCCTCTCTCCTTTTCTCCGTCCTTCCCTTCCTTTTTCTTCCCCCTCCCTTCTTCCTTCCTTTCTTCTTTAATTTATTTTTGCTAATTTTGGAGTTTGTTTTCAGACAGGGTCCCTCAATGCAGTATAGGTTGGTCTTGTCCTCACCACACAGCCCAAACTGGGTTCAGACTTGGTCTTCTTATCTCAGACTTCCAAGTGCTAGAATTAGAGACACGTGTCACCACACTCAATTTTTGTCTTTTCTTCTTTTCCTCACCCCTTTATTTTCTGTATTCTCTCACTCCATACATTATTTTATTGGAAAGAGGAAACTCTTAACTAGTCTTCTCATTTCCCTTTCTTTTCTAGTTTTCGTCTTTTCTGCTTTGTTTTCTGGAAGAAGTCTTCATTTTTATCTTTTATCTATTATTATTATTACATATTTCATATGGATACATCATGTGTTGGTACCCTCTTTTCCTTGTCCCTGCTTTGAGTTACCATTATGATACCACCTTGACATTTGTAAATGCCAAGGACTTTTTCTCGTACGCATTTCCTTTTTTTTTTTTTTTTTTTTTATCTGCTCTTGCCTTATGGGTGCATTGTCTCTTCTAACTGACAAGAACACAGAATGACTTAGGGATGGGAAAGTTCTGACCTTGTGGGTAGTACAACTCGCTTGTGAACTTCCTTAGGGTGAACTAATGGGGCCATTTTATTGATGGACCCTAATTGTAACCTTCTTGGATCCTTCCTCTTTTAGCTCATCAGATTTTCCCATCAAACAGGCCTTCCTGTTTCCCACCTGGAAGGTATAGGCCTGGCTGTCAGGAGACCTTTTTAATGAGCATTGATTAAAATATGCTGATATGGCAACAAATTCTACTTGGCAAATTGACACCGGAAAACAAATACTCTAACTTCCCGGGCAAGGCACAGAACTGACACTTTTCCTGAATATGAATCATCAAACACATATCACATTCTAGAGGAGACAGATGTGTGCCCTGCTGCTGGAGGAGACCAGGCTTTTAGCTGTTGCAAGGCTGGGCATTAAAGCCTCAGGGGCTAAAGGCATTTAGGTGGTCACTGAGTGCCCCTTTCAAGTGCCCTTCTTGTGCTCTCTGCTATGCCCAGTGTTGGACATTTCTGGAACTCTTCAGAGAGTACATTTCCTGTCTTCCTCTTGGTTCCAGCCCAGCAGAGGGTCAGAGAAGAGTTTGAGGAACTGAACTGATTCTATACAGAGGCTTAGCCAACCTGGCTCTATTGCATATGATCTTCTCTTCCAGAGGTGCCTAGTGCCATTATTTCTTGAGTTTTTGAGGGTGCTGTGACATAAATTGGCCATTTCTTTTCCCCACTGTTAGTTTAGGTTTGGGCGCCCTTGAGTCTGCTAGGTCAGTTACTTTTAACCCATTTCCTCACCAGCTTCCAATATTTTTTTAAATATATTTTTATTTATTTGCAAGAGAAAGAGAGAATGAATGGGCACACAAGAGCCTCTTGCCACTGCATACGAACTCCAGATGTGTGCGCCACTTGGTATTTGGCTTTAGTTGGGCACTGGGCGATAGAACCCAGCCTGTTATGCTCTGCAAGTGCCTTTAACTGTTGGACCATCTCCCCAGGTCTTAATTCCAATATTTCATTGCCATATATATATATTTGGTAGGGGGAGTAACACCTTTTAAAAATCTACTTACTGGGCTGGAGAGATGGCTTATCAGTTAAGGCACCTGCCTCCTAAGCCTAAGAATGCTGGTTCCAATCTCCAGCAGTTCCAATCTCCAGGTCCCACGTTTAGCCAGATGCAGTGACACAAGGGCGCAATGCCGCACTTGACCACAAGGGGGCGCACACATCTGGATTTTGTTCACAGCAGCTGAGGAGGCTGCTGGCGCGCCCATCTCTGTCTTCTCTCTCTCTCTCTATCTCTCTCTTTCTCTGTGTCTCTCTCCAAAAAAGAAAGAAAGAAAGAAAAATCTGCTTACTGCCATTCTGGTGAGACTTATGTAGGAAATACAAGTCTGAGTATTTCTATCATATGACCCTATACTCTTACCCCCGATATTTTGTTTTGTTGTTGCTATTGTTGTTGTTATCAGTTCCTTGAAGAGAGTTCTTGGGAAATTACTGGCCGGCTCTTCCTTTTTGCATAGGGAACATAGGCCAGAGGAGTATGTGACCATCCAAGGCTTTCTGAACAGCAGAGTAGTGAACAGCAGAACCTTTGCTTTCAGGGAGCTTACATACATTAAGAGAAAGAAAACAGGTGAGCAAATTGGCCAGAGCGTTCAGATGGAAACCCACCTACCATACAAGGACAAATACCAGCCTTGAGGGAAACAGCACCTTAGTGAGTTTTGTCAGAAGGACAGAGCTGGCAAGTTGAGTCTTTCCAAAGTATTATTCTGAGAATGGAATGTCTTGTTAAACTCTCAGTCACTGAGGAAGGGGGAGCAGAAAGGGAAGCGTATGATTGGACAGCCGCTATGGGGCGGGGTTGGGGTGGGGAGTCTTGCTTCTTAAAAAGACACAGGGACAGACACCAAGAAAGCTAAAGGCATCGTCAACCTGTTTTTGAAAAGGACGTGGGAGGAATTTGAGTGAGAAGAGAGCAGTTCTTTCCTTCTTTCCAGTCATACTGGGTTCCCATCTGTTCAAGTTACATTTTCTGACTCCTGGGCTCACTGCACACCTTGGCCTAGCTTCATGCAATTTCTCTTTTCGTGTGGGGGAGGGGAACTCAGTGGAACGTATTTCTAACAGCACTGACATCCCCAGAGATACTCTTCCTTAAAGCTTTTTCCTGCCTCCGGGAACTTTGGGGGATGTGCGTGACTTCTGCTTGAAGAACACGTGATGTGATCAACAGAGGTTGTCCACTGGAAGCCTGAGGGATAGGGACAGGCAGTCCTTGTTCAAAAAATCTCGGCATTTTATTTGGTTCTGTGAGGCATAGTGTTCCTTCTACGCTTAGATTGTTGTTTTTTTTTTTTTTTTTTTCCTGCTTACACATCTGAACAGCCTTAACTATCTGACATTTTTATAGCATCTTGGAGTGCAAAAAGCTTTTCATATGCATTTCTTGCTTCAGCATCTTACCCCTAGGACCTTGTGAAGTAGACGCTTTCCTGTGTTTACTAAAGGAGAAATATAGTTAATATCCTTGGCTCATGTAACAAGACTAGCAGTGGAATAGATGTTTTTTTTTGTTTTTTTTGTTTTTTACCTCCAGCTTTTGACAATTGGCCATACCTAAGGGTTGTAAAGATATATTTGTCTGGTCAGTTGGTAGGGCGCTTATCTAGCATACACAAAGCCCTGGGTTTGGTCCCCAGCACCACATTAACTCAGCATAGTGGTTCACATCTATAATCCTAGCACTGAGGAAGTACGGGAGGTTCAGAAGTTCAGGGTCATTCTCAGCTATGTAGTGAGTTAGTTTCCAGTCAGCTTGAGCTACCTAAGACTCTATCTCAAAATAAAAAATAAACAAATAAACAAACAAACAAATAAAAAGCTACATTGGTAGGTGGCTTTCTTCCCCACTGGTCGTCCCTGTTCCTCTCTCTCCCGTCCCCCTTCTCTTATTCTTTTTGTTGGACCCTTGGACTCGTGGACGACATCCTGTTTGGAGTCACAGACATTGAGTTAGCGTAAGATGCAGAAAACCACACAGTAGGTGCATGCAGGTTGGCCATAGTGCAGGGATCCAGACAGGAAGTTTGGGCCAGGCTTTGGGAAGACTCACGCCTGCTTTGGAGTGTTATCCTTGTCCCCAAGAAACCCACCCTGCCTGAAGAGCTTTGCCTGCAAAAGAAAGAGCTTTTTGCTTGGAGAGTGGGGAGGAGCCGGTTTGGAAAATGACCAAATTGAGAGACGCCTTCTCTAAACTGAAGGTAGCCTAGTTGACCCTCCTTCCAGATGCAAGCGGACGGACTCGTTACAGTTAGGACGCCAAGCAACAGACGGAAATTGGTACAAAATTGCAACCACCGCCGCAGGGACCTTAAGGAATAGGAAATTGAAATCTCCCCCAGGCATATGGTTTTCAGTCCTGTGGTTAATTATCTCCCGAGAAAGACATCCCATGAGTTCCCTCCATAATAACCAGTCCTTGTAACCTGTAAATTCTTTTTCTATCTCACCTTGGCCCCTGCCTCATGTCCTGCCCAGCAGGGAGTAAGTGTCTGCTATTATTCACAGCAGTCCCCATGGGTTCTATTTGCCCAAGATCTTGGGTTCCTTTCTCCTTTCTCTCGAACCCTTATGTTGGTGATGTTTATATACCCCTCACAGCTCTCTGTGTCTTCCCTTGAATTTACACAGCAAAAGACTTAGAGATAAGAAGCCAGAGTGGCAGAAAGTCAGATCTGGGAAACACCATCCTAAACAAATGAAACAAAACAGATTCTCACGTAAGAAATAGTTTCTTTGCTGGAGAGATGGCTCAGCCGTTAAGGCGCTTGCCTGCAAAGCCTAATGATCGGAATTCAATTCCCCGGTACCCACATAAAGCCAGATGCACAAAGTGGTGCCTGCTTCTGGAGTCTGCTCATAGGGCTAGAGGCCCTGGTGCATCCATTCTCTCTGTAGCCAGGTATGGTGATGCACACCTTTAATCCCAGCACTCCCGAGACAGAGGTAGGTGGATTGCCATGATTTCGAGGCCTCTCTGAGACTACATAGTGAATTCCAAGTCAGCCTGGACTAAAATGAGACCCTACCTCAACCACCCCCTAAAAAGAAGGAAGGAAGGAAGAAAGAAAGAAAGAAAGAAAGAAAGAAAGAAAGAAAGAAAGAAAGAAAGAAAGAAAGAAAGAAAGAAAGAAAGAAAGAAGAAAGAAAGAAAAAGGAAGAAAGGGGAAAGGAAGGAAGGAAGGAGAGAAAGAAAGAAAGAAAGAAAGAAAGAAAGAAAGAAAGAAAGAAAGAAAGAGAAAGAAAGAAAGACAATATATCTTTTTTCTCTTTCTTAAAAGACCTCTGACATCATCTAGGCTGAGTCACAGATGAGTTTGTGAGATGGGTGGAGTTCATCCTTGGTGTTCTCATCTTCAACACCCCACCCCCTAGAGCACCCCAGACTATAAACACCTCTTTCCCCGATCATTCTCCATCCTCCCCACATCTCTTCCCTGCGTGTGGGTTGAGATTTTTAGGAGCAGAGCATGCGGACTGAGCATATTGTCTCTGATGGCCAAGTTTGATATGAAACAAGCCGCCTTTGAGCTCCTTATACTATTTAGCTGACCTTCCTGGGCCAAGTCCTTCAGAGATGCCTGCTTATATTCATCGCCAAAGGGACATTCTGAGGAAAGCTAATGCTCTTAAAATCCATATCACTGTGATGGAGTACAGAAAGCCAAAGGACCCATGCTCAGAAACACCCAGGGACTCACCAGTTGGCATTGTAAGCAGAAATGTCAGCACATTAAACTTTCTTCCTCACAAAGAAGTTTTCTGTAACAGCCTTTCATCCAAGGAAAAGCGCCACGGCACACACACACACACACACACACACATACAACTTTCCTTAATATGCCAAAAGGTAAAGATTTCATTTAAGACCTCGTTATATGGGGAAATCGTGTGTGTGTTACATATACAAACAAGCAGATTCTTAGACTGAGGCTCTGGACACCTCATTGATCCAAAGCCAACAGAATAGCCGGTTGACAGGACTGGCCCGCCTCCAGGTAAGGAACCTGTGGCCTTCAGTGTAGGACTGCTTCATTCTTTCTTTGCAAGTTTTACTTTAAGCGTTGCTTTTGTATTACCAGGACACGAATTGCCAGAATTCTAAAAGCTAAAAGATCTCTTTTTGAAAAGATTTAATTTTAAAAATTTTATTTAATTGTATTTATTTGAGAGAGAAAGAGGCAAATAGAGAGAGAGAGAGAGAGAGAGAGAGAGAGAATGTGTACCAGGGCCTCTAGCCACTGCAAACAAACTCCAGACGCATGCACCACCACCTTGTGCATCTGGCTTACGTGGGTCCCTGGGAATCGAGCCTAGGTCCTTTGGCTTTGCAGACAAGTGCCTTAATCACTAAGCCATCTCTCCAGCCCAAAGATCTCTTTTAATGGGCACTGATTAAAATAAACTGAGGTGGCAACAAATTATATTTGGCTAACAGACACAGGAAAGCAAATATTCAAACTTCCTGGGCAGGGCATGGTACTGCATTTTTACCAGCCCCACCCCCACGGTGAAAAATCAAGCACATGTTATGTTTAGAGGAGACAGATGAGTACATTGTCACGGGGAGAGGCCGCCCTGCCTCAGCTACTGAGCACAAGAGGCAGCAAAGTGAAAAGGGAGGGGGCTTGTCTTCCTCACTATTCTCCTGATATGTCCTTTATTTGAATGGGAAGAAGAGATTTTTAAGCCACAGTTCCTGTATAATCACATTAGTCCTTGTAATTGGTAACATGAGGAGCCAACATGTGAGCTGCAAGGGAGTTGAATTCTTAAAGAATAAAAAGTGTTGCAAGAGGGCTGGAGAGATAGCTTAGCAGTTAAGGCATTTGTCTGTGAAGCCAACAGACCCAGGTTCAGTTCCCCAGGACCCACGTAAGCCAGATACAGAAGGGGCACATGCATCTGGAGTTTGCCGTGGCTAGAGGCCCTGGCATGCTCATTCTTTCTCTCTCTGTCTGTCTCTCTTCTCTCTCTTTCTCTCTCTGTCTGCTTGCAAATAAATAAATAAATAATATTTAAAGTGCTGCAGGAGCTGTTCAGGTCTCTGAAGTATGTGTGTATGCACATGTGCATGCACATGCATCAAAATAATAGTAGAGCACTTGCCTCGGATGCAGGCCCTAGCACTGAAAAAAAAAAAAAGAAAGAAAGAAAGGAGAAGCAGAAAAAAAGGAAAAGAGGAAAGAAAAGAGAGGAAAGGGAAAAGGAAAAGAGAGGAGAAAAAGAGATGGGATTTTAAATATATATATATATTATTAATTTGCAAGCAGAGAGAGAGAAAGAGACAGAGAGGGGAGAGAGAGAATAAGAATGGGTGTGTCAGGGCCTCCAGCCACTGCAAAATGAATTCCAGACACACGTGCCACCTTGTGCATCTGGCTTATATGGGTACTGGGGAATCAAACCTGGATCCTTAGGCTTCCCAGGCAAGCGCTTTAACCATTAAGCCATCTCTCAGCCCCTGAGATTGGATTCTTTTCTAGAAATAGCTCCCACTTTTGGAAAACTCACTTTTTGGCAAAAAACGTCCGGCCTTCAAGCAAGTTTCCTACCCTTAATTACATACACCCTCGAAGGGTAGGGGACAATGCTGGGGGAGGTCTGAAACACAGAAAAGAAGAAATGAAAAATAGAGCGTTTCCCTGTTCCCCTCTCCATCCGTTCAATCCCAGAAGAGAAGATAATTAGAGGAAACACAAGGGCCGAATATCCAACCCGCCTATAAGTGCACTGGGGAGGAGGCAACGGCGCAAGGAGCCAGGGTTCATAAAATGGGTGTCAGGGAAAGCTGTAACCCGACCTGGGGCATGAGCTGGTTCTGCTTTCTGCAGAACAGCTCATTTGGCAGAGACTTTTGAGGGGCCCACAGAGGGAGTGGAAGCAATGGCCTGGAGTTCCCACTCTCACTCATTCAGAGGGCAGAGCCTTCGCTGCGTGTTTTGTTTTAATGAAGCAGAAGGGAGAGCTGCTTATCTCCCGCTGATAGATGTGTGTTTCAGCAGGACAGGAAAGAGAAGCCTCCACTCATAAACAAACCTGGCCCTCTGGGGCTTCCCACGTTGTGGAGAGATGGGGACTGCTTACAAAAAGTTTATGAAGTTTATGCTCTGAGTTTTCAAAGAAAACGCAGTGTCTTCCACTGGAGTCTGCCCATCACTCTTCTCTACCTAGAGCCATTATTTTTGAGGCCAGTTCGACCGAAGAGGAGACTCACCATACAACTGCAGGGCCTCTTGTGCAGTTAAATGCAAACCATGTGTGTGACCCAAGGTCTCCTCCCTCTCCACAGCATAGCACATCTGGCACAAAGAACGGGTTTAGCTGAAATGCAGTGGGGTGTGTAATGAAAAGTGGGATGCTTAATGTGTTAGGGGATACTCACATTGCACTCACCAGTGAGCCCCAACATAAAAGGGGGGTGTCTCCTGGCAGCCACTGAAGTCCCCATGTGCACACCGCTTATGCCCCTTCTCCCAAAGCGTTTTCCCATCACAGTCCCTCCTCACTCCCATTTCTCAGGTAGGCTGTGTGCTGAGCACGTGGAGCTAGCTCTGCTAGGGCTGCATCTGGGTTTCAGGATCCCAGTTTTTAGCAGGGCATTCAAGTGAAAGCCACAAGGATGCATGTGCAAAACCCTAGGGTCCATCCCTGGCACCAGGAAGAAAAGAAAACTGCTAAAGTTCTTTCTTATAACTGAAAAGTTTCACCATTTATTTATTTATTTACTTACTTACTTATTTTAGTTTTCAAGGTAGGGTCTCACTCTGGCCTAGGTAGTCTCAGGGTGGCCTTGAACTCACAGCACTCCTCATACCTCTGCCTCCTGAGTGCTGGGATTAAAGGCATGTGCCACCACACCTGGCAAGTTTCACCCTTTTGACTCTACCATGTTTTCCTAACAGAGTGTGCCTAAATATAGGTACTGAGCAGTCAGTTTATGTAGAATCATAATGCATGTGCAACCGGCAGCCTGTGTGCATGTGTCCCAAGATAACTCAGATTATTGAACCAACCCATTTGTAGATGACAATGTCATGTCACAATATCAGAAGATTGGACACCCCTGAGAGATGGTGGTGATATTCCAGGCGCTGAGATCTAGGGGATTTGTCATCGGCTGTCATCAGAGGTTTTGGCCACCATACCTGCCTGTTCTCCAGATGGAAAACTCTCTCCCCCCACCCCCGTGCATGAGGCTTACAAAACAAGAACAAACAGGAAAACCTTATGGTGTAAAAATCTTGCTGCCATCCGGGATTTAGGCTAGTTGCTTTCTGCCTACAGTGGAGAAAAACATCTGATCAAATGACAAAACAAGGAGAAAAGTTCTTTTCCATAATGTGAATGTGTAACATCTTTCTTTGCATCTTGTCTTTATTAACTGCAGGGGAGACGGCACGAAGGCAGGCAGTCCCCACCTCCCCACCAGCCTCGGAGAACAGCAGCGCGGCTCACAGCATTGGCAGCACGCAAAGCACGCCCTGCTCCAGCAGCAGCACTGCCTAGCCGCCCGCCATGGCCAGTGGCGGGTCCTGCTGCCATGGGGCATGTGTCCACACCCAGGAAGAAGGCTTGATTTGGGTTCCCCTGTAAAGAGAGGGTGAATTTTAGTGTGGAGATTCACCCCTCCCTACAGCCAATGCCAACGTGACCCTGAGTTTCTGTAACACGCTAGAATTCATGTGCAAAAGCCAAGGTGGAAGCCTTCTCCACCAGCCCCTCGCAGGCTGGGGCTTTTCAATGTGAAACACATGCCAGTTTCTTTTTTTTTTTTTTTTTTTTTAATGCTGCTTTGTCCAGGTGAGAACATCCATGATTGGGGTCCTAAGTTTTTACCCAGAGTCAAGCGAAAGGATAGTAGCTAGAAAGTAGAACCAATGAGGAGATAATGCCAAATGCTCTTCTCCCTGAACCAAACCATAAAACAGAAGAAATGCTTCGGGGTCTTCTAACCGCCCCTCTGTGTCGAATCTGCACCTTTGTCTGGTCGGCCATGCCCTGCGGAGGGTCCCTGGTGTGTATGGCTTACTGGGTGCTCTCCTCAGGAGCTTCGCCCTGTCATGTGTCAAGGCAACATTCCTTTCTTGTGCCCTGGGCCAAGACAAATGCTGATTACTTTCGTCAGCTTCCTGTTTCTCTCCAAATGCACACGCCGACGACCAAAATGTCTTCAGATGAATTTTGTACTCCTCATAGGCACACAGACATTGGGAATGATCAAAATCCAGAACAACAGGTTTGTGCCCATTGTCTGACATTTTGTTCTAATAAATCAATGTCTAAATTGGGGGGGGGGAGTCAGTTGTCAGAGGAGGAATTTGCAAGGTGATATATGTGTATGGGTACATAAGTACAAGCATGTCATATGTCATGTGGTGCATTGAGAGAGAATCATCTCCCCATTTGAAAATGCCCTATGCTTCCAGAGTTGGAACTTATTGTTATACTTAGTACAATGAGTGTTTCCTCTCAAAACACTTCAACCTTTCTAATAAGCCCTTTCATAAGCACCCAATTCTTATGAGATGCCCATCCCCATGGATTCTGGTAGATTATCTGAGTGTCACCAGTCCTGCCAGGACAGTGCTGAGATAGGGAAAGGCACTCTTTGGATAGTTTTACTATATCTCAAACTCAAAAAAAAAGCTTTCAGGTGAATTTTATGATACAGAATAATATGAGGCCACTTTATAAGACAACTCAGCTTGCCAATACCTCTGTGTTAAAACAGGGTGCCAGAGGGGAGTTTCCAAGTCAGATCATTTGCTGCGGAAGACAGCTTCATTGCAAGTCAAATGATAGTATCTTTTTTCCCCATTCTCTCCAAACAACTCAAGATTCCATAACTAGATTAAGCTAGATCCTATCCCAAAATATTCATATACAAATCCAACTGCCCTTAAATGAAAACAATTGGGCCTGGTCCTGGATGGAAACTTCAGTAGGAAATGTTAGTGAAATTCAAAGCACAGCAAACAAGCAGAAATGGGCAGTCACTGCTATCTGATCTGAATAATAGTCTCCCCCATTGGATAAAAGGGGACCTTCAGCTGGGTTGTTTTAACCAAAGGGGATTCCTTCAGGGCTTAGATTTCCTGGCTGATACATTAAAAACACTTGAGATCCCCATATATGAATCAAACTGATAAGAGACTACAGAAAATATTTTTTTTTAGTTAACTTTTTTAACATAAAGGTATCGGAATGGAGGACCTGGATTACGCTACCTGTGTTTGAAAATAATGCGCTTTTCCTAACCTTCAGCAGAATGTATTGTTTTAGCATATTCTATGTATAAAAAAGTTTAAAAATGTCTTCAAAGAAGACTAGAGTCTTTAAGTCACTTATAGCTATATTTTACTACAAAAATTCTGTATAAAGATATATTTAAATGTTTTAGATAAATTTAAGTTACTCCATATGAAATGTTTAATTTCAGTTACTGTGAATTCTTGTGATCAGTTCTTTGCCTTAAAAAGAAAAAATTGCAACCTTTTCCATCTTGTTAAAAAAGAAAATTAGTTAGTTATGAGAAGGTATTAAAAGATTCATTTCTTAGATGGAGAGGGTTTAAAACTTCTGTAATATATTTAAATATATGTTTTTGAGAGAGAACCTACATTGCCAATGATTTTATAAATAATCTTAGATTAAGTTACAAATTTATAAATGAAAACCAAAAGATTTTTAAAAGAGAGAAAGAAAAGAAAATCACCTTTTATTTCTTTGGGTTTTATTGTCAGAGGTATTACTCAGATCAAGAAACCTGATCCCATATTGGAGAGTCTGAATGTCACTAAGAATTTCTGAAATGTTTCTTTAAAAATGAGCATTTAAAAATAGGGTGTTTTCTCCCTAGCTTCTTGTTACATTTCTGACTGCTTCAACCTTTACTACAAAGTACAAGCTCAACTTTTATAACATGTTCTGCAAGTTTCTTTAAGACTGTTATATTCTAGTTGAAATCCATCTGCAAAGTCTTATGTGATTTCTACTGGCTACACCAGTAATTCACAGAGGCTGTTTCATTTTGTTGGCTGATGTTGGAGCTGTGTTGGTGGGTTTTAAACTCCAAAGCAGATCATCTGTGTAATATCCTATAGCTTTTCACCATATGCAGTTACCCTGCATTTTTAAAAGCTAGAGATTTTTTTTTTTTCTGCCTGAGCTGTGTACATCGCATTTTCTAAACACAAAATGGTCTTTTCCTCATCTGGTAATGAGATCGCAAATCCATTTTCTGTGTGTGTTCTCAGCGGGTGTGACTGAGTGTGTATGGGGTACGCGGGTGCGTGCCAGTCTTTTCGTACTGTAACTACCTCATGGATTGAATGATGACTGTACTGCTGGCTGTGTAAACAGAGCACATTTTGTTGGGTGAGTCATGTATGCCATTTTTTTTCCCTGTTTGTTTTATCTGGGGGTTGTTCATAAAACTGACAGATTTTTTTTTTTTCTAAAAAGGACTATTATCAGTTTCCAAGTACAATACTTCTCTCTTCTGGTTTTTCCTGAATGAGCCTGATTTTGTTGCTGTTTTCATCAGCAGAAGGGTAGGAGAGAACCCTGTAAATCCCTGTGGCCAGTTTGAACACTCCTGTTGTAACCTTTCCTCTGTTCAGTGTGTCAGCTCTTTCGTGAACATGCTTAGATGTATAGTTTTGATAACCACAGTTGTAAGTCCTTTATCTGTGCATAATAAAAGATATATATCAATTATTAAAGACGTGTCTTGTTTGATCATACTTCAGTTCTCACCTTGGGCTGCTAACAACTTTTATTACACCTGAGCCAAATATGTTGATGAGAAAGATGAGGGGAGAGAAAAGGAGGGTGGACGGGAGTAGAGGGGCTGTTATGGGTTTTCCTGAGGCAGTCCCATAACCCTTCTGCAGCTGTGTGTTCTAAGTAATAATATATGTGTTAAAGGAATGCAAAGGGCCAGGGTTAGTTCACTGATAGACGGCCTACCCAGCATGCTTAAGGACCCATGTTCAATCCACAGCACTTCATATCAGCAGGCACATGTCACGACAATTTTTTTATTGACAACTTCTTTAATTGTAGATAATATCCCATGTTATTTCCCTCCCCCCCCCACTTTCCCCTTTGAAACTTCACTCTCCATCATATTCCCTCCCCCTCTCAATCAGTCTCTCTTTTCAGTTTGATGTCATGATCTTTTCCTCCCATTATGATGGTCTTGTGTAGGTAGTGTCAGGCACTGTGAGGTCATGGATATCCCGGCCATTTTGTGTCTGGAGGAGCACATTGTAAGGAGTCCTACTCTTCCTTTGGCTCTTACATTCTTTCCACCCCTCTTCCGCAATGGGCCCTGAGCCTTGGAAGGTAGGTTTGAGATGTTTCAGTGCTGAGCACTCCTCTGTCACTTCTTCTCAGCACCGTGGTGCCTTCTGAATCATCCCAAAGTTGCCACCATCTGAAAAGAGAAGCTTCTCTAACCAAAAGTGAGAGTAGCATTAATATATGGGTGTGGACATTAAGAAAAGTGCTTACTGGGCAGTTTGGTGAGCATAGTATATAGATTTAGTGAGACACCAGCAGACATTACACCCTTAGGGCTCATGACTACCCCTGATGTATGTTTTCAGTATCAGGGAAGTGTTCCCTCCCATGGAGTGGGCCTCCAGTCCAATTAGAGAGCAGTTGGTTTCCCCCATAACAGACATGCCACTATTGCACCTGTTGGCTCATTTGGCCTGGCTGGCCAAATTTAAAGCTTGCAGTGTTCACTGTTGAGTACCTTCACTGGTGTTTTCTCTCTCCCATTGACCTGCATGCAGTGTAGCTTTTTCCAACTTTCTGTCAGCTGGTCCACATGGAGGAGGCTTTCAGCTCAGCTCTAGCAGGTTTTCTCAGTGAACTTGCCACCCAAGTATATGGAGTCTTCAGCAATAGGGTTTTACCATCTATTTCTGGTGGGAAACCAAGGGCCTCGGCAATGGCCCTTGGCAATGTTTTGGGGGTATCTGTGACCTCCCTGGCCAAAAACTCACTGGAAGGTATCCCATCCCTGGCACTGAAAATTTTCTAGTAACAATCTATGGCTTCTGAGTGTTCCATTGTCCAGAAAAGTAGGTTTCCATATGACTTTTTTATATCCTCTTAGATTTTGATTAGCCCTCCCTCCACCTTTCCTCTACTCAGTCTCTTCCCCTGACCTCACTTCGGCCTTTCCAGCCCCATATATATACATGTTGGGGTCCCCCCTAGGTCCAGCCCAGGAGGGACGGCAGGGTCTCTGCTGAGTTGGGGGAGAGAGGCGCAGAGTCACGACACAGACTCCGGGAGTTGGGTGGAAGCAGCAGAGGGCCAGCTGCTGCAAACTCGTTTACTGAGGAAGTGCAGATGGGTTTTAAGGGGCTTGGCTGGCCAATCATTGTATGGGGTGGTCCCCTTTTTGTGACCAATGACAGCCTGTCTCCAGACAGATCATCTCCTCGCAAGCATGGGACTGTAGCTGTTGTCACTCCAGGCCTGCGCAGAATGCCATGTTCACAGAAGCCACTTCCTGGTTTCTCTGCCATGTGGTCTGGCTAGGGCCAGGCCTGCATTGTGCCATACATATATACAATACATATATACACATATACATATATATAATACATTTATAATTTTTACAATTTTTTAAAAAAATAAATTATAACATTTCTATTAGCCAAATCAAGAGTAGTTCGTTACCAAGAAAGTTAGAGCCACAAGTTGGGGCATTATGCACAGAGACTTGGCCTATCCCCCATAACTTCTGACTACCCCCACAATGCATGACCCACATTCCCCGTTGATGAGGGTCCCTTTGGAAGAGGGAGGACAGAGAGGAGGATTATGGAGTCACCATTATGAATGTAAAATTATAATACTATAAGTAAAAAATAAATTAGAAAAAATTATAACATTTCTGATTTGAACACGTTCTCTCAGGTGAGTGGTGGATGTATCACTTTCTTACTAGACCAACTTAAACTGCCAAAGTTAAACATTGTATAGGAGGTAAAAATAAACAAAGGTATTTAAAGCTATTCTCCCCATCCCTCCCAGTCACTTCCCTGGAAGAACTGGTATCAAAGAGTTTTTTTTTTCTTTTCCAAACTCAATCATAGTGAAACGTGTTCAGAAGCAGAGGGTTTTTCTTTGGTTTGCTAAAAATGGGATCGCAGTCACATACCATACAACTTGTCCTTTGCATATCACATAGGTCTCCCACTAGATTAGTAGATAGAATGCCAATTTGTAATTTTGTGGCTACATACCATTTTCTATAGTTAATTCATCCTATTTACTAATGGACATTTAGACGTATTATTATCAGGTTTCTGCCAAACACTTGAATCATATTATTTACCCGTGTGTGATGTATGGATATACATATATACATACTGTGTGTGTGTGTGTGTGTGTGGTGTGTGTGTGTGTATTGCCTTTTATTATAGTGTTTTAAAGCTGAAATCACAAGGAGCAATGGCCAATTTCACCATTGTGTTAACTCATCATACTTAGAGACTGGTAAATCAAAAAGACTTGGAGAGCCAGGTGTGGTAGTGCACTCAGCACTCAGGGGGGCTGAAACAGGAAGATTCCAAGTTCAGGAACAATCTGGGCTACATAACAAGACCCTGTCTCAAAAGAAAAACAAGCAAGCATTTGGATATGGAAGAACTGAACAATGCAATTAAGCTTGATCTAAAAAGCACATGTAAGATTCCATGCTCCCAAATGGAAGAATTTTGTACACATGAAATATATTTTAAAAACTGGCCACTAGTAGAACCACAATGCAAATCTCAGCAAATACCACAGAACTGAACCACACTGATATAACCACGATGTAAGAGTTTAAAAGTATGCAAAAGATATTTTTTAAATACACAATACATTTATAAATTTTAAAACACTTCTAAATAATGCATAGCTTGAACATGTCACATCAACTACAGGATATATAGATCTGAAAAACTATGAAAAGTTATATAAATAGGCAGCTAAAGCAGTAAATTATGGAGAGTTTATTGTTATGAATTGCTTACATTGAAGAAAGTTTGAAATTGAAGACTATCAAATATTGCAAGACCACTGAAGACAGACAAAATTAGTAAGAATAAACACATGCATTAGGAATGACATGACATTTAGTATAAAATCATAAAGCAAAGTAGCATGGTATTAGCAAAGAAATAGTTAAATATATTTCATCAACCATACAAGTAAGAAATAGATGTGTCTTGCTGAGATTTTTAACATATGACAATAGGTCACAGTTTTCATCAAATTCTTAAGTGATTCCATGTCCCTGAAAAGAAAGTCATGGCCCTAAGACTTACTTAAGAGTTGTGGGTTGTATGATTTTTGGTTTTTAAAAAATGTGATTTTTTTTCCTGTTATTCCCAAAAATTATGAAAAGTTGGTAAATAAAAAAGCAGAGTGATGTTAGGTCCACTCCACATGTCAATTTCCTTGGTCACTTGCTAATATTCTTCCTCCTCCCCATAAATACTGATGGAAAAAACATTTATAGATCAAGCATCATTTTTAAAGTATTGGTTTCTTCCAACCACTTGTGGATACTATAATATTTCTGTAAAATGAAGAAATATTACCAAATACCATTTTCAAGAAAAACATTGGCATCTTTGCATTGTTTCATAGCAAGCCAAGCCTACAGCATTGCTCTTCCCTAAGGTAACACGTTTGTTTGAAAACCAGGCAAATGGCTGGATTAATTTTTACACATGTCATTAATAATCCAACATTTGAGTTTTGGCCTATTGTCTAAGTTTGTCTCTAATTTTCCATCCAAGCTTTTCCAGAGGAACTGAGCTCCACACTTTATGTAGATTTGATTTCACACTAAAAGAAAGGTCGGATGACATCACCTCTCTTCCTCAGAAGGCTGCAGCTTGAATTGATTTTTAATGAATTTCTCCGCTTACTACCTCTGAGAATTCATTAAAAAGAAAAAAACAGGCTGGAGCGATGGATCCCTGGTAAAAGACACTTGTTTTCAAAGCCAGACTTCCCAGGTTCAATTCCCCAGTACCCATGTAAATCTAGATGTACAAAGTGGCATATGTATCTGGAGTTCATTTGTAGTGGCAAGAGGCCCTGGCGTGCCCATTCTCTCTCTCTTTCTTCTAATAATAAAAAAAGAAAAACAAAAACAATTTAGAGGGTGAACCACAGGAATGAAATGAACCTGTGTTTCTAGTTACTTTTCTTGTTGCTGTCACCAAATACTTTATAACAAAAAACTTAAGGGAGGAAGGGTCTATTTTGGCTTACAGTGTTAAGGGAGTCATGGAGGGACAACATGGTGCTGGGCATCTCCATGGTGGCCAGAGGGTGTAGCGAGGATGCTTCCACCTCCTTACACCTTGGCAAAACAGGAACCACAGAGCAGGGAGGAAGTAGGGCTATTGAACCTCCATTTTTGCTACCAGACCCACTTCCTCTAGCAAGGCTGTACTTCCTAAAGGGTCCACAGCCCCTTAAAACAGTACCACCAGCTGGGGGACAAGTGCTCAAACACATGAGCATGTGCAGAACATTTCACATGCAAACCAAACACCTTCCTCAAGTTCAACAGCAATGAGGCTCCTCCCCAGGGACTATGGCCTCCTCAACCACACGCTTTGGACCAGGTTTACAGAACCAGGCACGGATTCCCTCTTGTAAAGCAGGCTTTAAATCCAATCAGAGAGTTACCAGCAGGTTACCCTCAAAACAGTCATGGTACTATTGCACCAGTGGGCACATTTTGCCTGGTAGGTCAGAATTGTTGCATGCCGGGTTCACTTCTGGGTGAGACCACTGGTAACATTTCTTCCCAACCCTGGCGTAGTCTACATAACAACTTCGGGCACTGTGAAAACTAGCTAGCAGGGAGGGAGCTTTGAGCTCAGCTCTAGCTTGATATTGCTACTTCCTACGACCAAAAGATGTGGTATCCTCAGCAATAGTTTTATACCATTCAGTTATGGTGGGCAACCAAGAATAATGGCAAAAGCCTATATTGTTTTGGTGGTCTTTGGGGATTTCTTGACGAATAACTCATAAAGAGGTATCTTACCTGACACTGATATTTCTGTTTAATGTGTTTAATGTGTTTAATGTGTTTAATATGTTTAATGGTGTCTGGAAGTAGCATTACCCATCGATGTAGGGAACCTCCATTCATTCTATTATATTTTTTTTAGTTTACAAAATAGTAGATGTACATAGGTGGTCCAGGGCCATTGATCTTGGGGTGGCCCATCCCCTTGTGCATAGATGAATGCTCAGTTGTTCCACTGTGTCCTGTAACAGAGTCTAATCACCACCAGTTATCATAATGCCCTCAGTATAATGCAACCTATTGTAGCAACGGGAAATGTCTTTTGCCTTTACTCCCTAGTGAAGGGCAAACTGGCCCTGTAGCCCTATTTTCAAAGAAATTCTGAAAGATGTTTTATCTAAGTGCCCAGAAAATCAGGCATAGGGTCAAGGGAGGCTATGACATTTTCCGTTCTTGAGCAATGCTTTAGACACGACAGCATAGATAGGAGGTACACTTTAACTCCTGGCCATCCACAGTTGTTCTTCAACTTCTGTCTGGCAGGGTGGAGTGTGGGGTACAGCTTGACATGACTGCAGCCATTTTGAGTTGTAATCACTGCTCCTCATTAACTGTAACTGGTTTTTTTCCTATATAGTTTCCCAGCAAACTATAAATAGGCAAAAACTATTCAAATAGCATGTGGCACTTTATAATAGAATCCTGGCTCCAGGAATGCATTTGATATTTTGATAATGCTTTAAGATAAACCAGGTACAGTTGAGCCAGGGTAAAATAGGTCACTTTTATCCAAAATCAAAAATATACCCCTTCTTACCCAAATTATGGAGATCCTACTGGTTTTGCTGCTTCCTGGGACCACGTTTCTGTCAGTAAGCTCCCCAGTAAATTTCACTAAGTTTCATCCTATATCTGTCTACCTTTCTTTCTTTGGCCTCGTGAAACCTTGGGGCCACTCTTCACATACCAAGACCAACTAGATCTGAAATAGTTTACCTGTGCAAATGCACACAAGACACAAACACACATCTCAGTCATTTTATTATTTTTAAACTAATTTTCCTCTTCTTTTTGAAACAGGGTCTTACTATGTAGCCAGGGTAATCCTGAACTTAAGATCCTCCTTAACGTCCAGCCTCAGCCTCCCAAGCAGGCACCACCAGGCCTCTCTCTCTCTCTCTCTCTTTAAATTGACACATATTTCCTTTCTACTCAAAACAGTCCTTTAAACTACCTGCATAGAAGAAGGGAATGGCCAAGAAGAATTTCTCAGCCTTAAAGCCCAACTTGGTTTCTTTCACTTGACCAGTCAAATACTCAAGGGTGAGAGTGGCCATAAACCACTTGGGTGGAGCAGCTTTTGCTGGTCTGTTACTCGTCCTGGTTCATAAAGTACCCATGACACAGTTCCTGCAAATAACACTGTGTACTTGACATGTGTGCTGAAATACTGCTGCTGTCTGAAAGGGGAAAATGACAGAGACCCTACTTGGTAGAGGGGACTGATAGGAGCTACGGTTGTTATTTAAACCTCATATAGATAATAACAGCCTATCCCTCAGTGCTAATAAACAGTGCTTCCAGAATCTTCATCAGAAGCGCAAACTTCTGGAGCATCATTTCTTTTAAAAATTATTTGGGGTGGGCGTGGTGGCGCACGCCTTTAATCCCAGCACTCGGGAGGCAGAGGTAGGAGGATCACCGTGAGTTCAAGGCCACCCTGAGACCACATAGTGAATTCCAGGTCAGCCTGGACCAGAGTGAGACCCTACCTTGAAAATCAAAACAACAACAACAAAAAATTATTTGGGGGGTGTGTGTGTGTTTGCGTGTGATGCAGGCACACATGCTATGCTATGGCATGCATGTGAGGTCAGAGTATAGCTTTTGGGTCAATCTTTTCCCTCTACCTCATTTGAGGCAAAGTTTCTGGTTGTTTACCTCCTGTTCCTTCATGAGCTTCTGGAAAATTCTCCTCTTTCCTTCTCCCATTTTGCCATCAGTGTACTGAGGTTACAGGAACCTGCCACAGCTTCCAGCTTTTATGTGTGGACTGAGGATCCAGACTCAAAATTGCATGGGAAGTGCTTTATTTACTGAGCCAAGTGCCCAGTCCCCAAATATGTTTTTTTTTTTTTTTTTTTTTTTTTTTTTTTTTTTTTTTTTTTTTTGAGACAGGGTCTGATGTAGCTTAGGTTGACCTCAAAATTCCTGTGTAGCCAAGGATGACCTTGAAATTATGATCTTCCAGCCTCCATATCCCAAATGCTGTATTTACAGGTATATACCACTATGCCTGGTTTTAGGCAATGCTGGGGATTGAACCCAGGTCTTTAAGCATGCTAGGCAAGTACTCTGACTACTAAGCCACATCCCCAGCCTGTGGAGCACCACTCTTTAGAGATAAGTACAGCATCTGCTGAAGAGATTTTCCACTGAGGGGTCTAGTTATCAAATCTTTTGCCTAAGTAGACATTAGACATGAAAGGAAAATGTGTTTTAACCCACCAGTTACTCTGTGGAACCTCCATCTAAGCTTCATACCAGGGATATCCACTGTGCTCCACGGTCCCATTGCAGTCAGACATGCAACAGAGGTAATTCGCTTACTGTACCATGAAGGAAAAGGTGACAGATCTAACCCAGAGTCCCCATTTTGACTGGTTGGTTTGTGTCCTTTGGATTTATTTTTCAGAACCCCAGTGTGTATGTGACAGAAACTCTTCGGTTACTGAGTGGAAACAGTCACGGGCAACAAGAAAGCAGTTCTTGGAAGCATGTGAGAGATTTCAGGTCACAATAAGCCAGTGGGTATCCACAGTGGTCAAAAACAAAAGCAACAGTCCTTCCACTCTAGCCCTGGCCCCTGCCTGCTCCCCTCTCTCAGTTTGCAAGTTCTTCTCACTACCTGTAGACCCTAGCACCCTTCACATTCTGCTATAGGTAACCTGCATAAAACCTATGATACACCCAGCTGTAAATTATGTGAGCAGTTTCTGGGCTCTGGTGGTACCACTATCCCCCATGGCTCAAGGCCAGTCTTAGGAGCAAGCCCTGTTGACTTCCAAATGCATTCCATTTCTTGCCATTTATATGAACACCATCCTAGTCTAAATTGTCCTTATTTGTAACATAAACAGCACAGCCCACAGACCCTGGGTTTGCTTGTCTCACTAGGATCTTCGCCCTCACTTATTGCAATAGTACTCTCTCTTTAATATTGTATTTATTTGCAAGTGGAGAGAGAGAATGGGCCTCTTCCCACTGCCAAGGTACTTCATGCCTAAAATCCTAGCACTTGAGAAGTTGAGGCAGCAGAATTCTCAACTCAAGGCTAGCCTGGGCTACTTAACAAGACCCTGTCTCAAATAAAAACAAGAAAATATGATTTATACACAACTCCAAATGAGTCTGATGGGTTTCAAATCTCAGCTCTTCTCATTTTACCATATCGTAGGATATTATCTTACTTGAAACTTCCTCCACACGGCACCTGGCACATGGAACACACTCAATAAATCACATAACCCTAAATTGGAGCCCGATGGGATCTTGGTGGTCAAGACTTAATGGAGCAATGCAGTAAATTAGCAGCAGCTCCAGGATGCCAGACTCGTCACCTCTGCTCTCCTCTCCACTCCCTGTTACGGTGTTTATGCCAAGCCCACTCCTACCTCAGGGCCTTTGTCCTGGCTGTCCCCGTTCTTGGAATGGTTTCCTTCCAGATTTTCATATGGATGGTTCTCTGTCACCATTCATGCCTCTCCATCACCTCCTTAAAGAAGACTCCTCTCATCACACAAACCAAATTAGATAACTTTATAACTCCCCAATCACTCCCTGCCACACCTTTCTGCCTTTTTTTTTCTTATGAATATTTCCCTTAATCTGGAATTCTTATATATTTGTGTGAGGTATTTTGGGGGGGGGAAGGCTTATTGTGTTGTTTCCACTAGACTAGCGATCCATGAAACAGAGATTGGTCATAGCTCTATGTCTAATGTCTCTTCTTAGCAGATCTATAATAAATATTGTAGGACTTTTTTTTAAAAAGATGGTTTTAAAGGCAGCATGGGACATGCATGAGTCTGGAAAGCTATCCATTCATTTTCTCATCTCTCACTTAAGGCAATAGATGATCTTCAGGGCTCCTTGCAGTGTGACTGTGGTGATTTGAATGCCAAGTATGCTCTGTGGTCTCATGTGTTTGAATACTTAATCCCCAGTTGTTGGTGCTGTTTGAAGAAGTTGTGGAGCCTCTGGGAAGTGGAGCCTTGCTAGGGGAAGTACATCACTGGGAAGGGGGGCCTTGGGGCGTTATAATCCACTCCACTTTCCACACTCCATACTTTCTCCCTGTTGATATGAAGATGCCCAGCTGTCTGCTCCTGCCATGCTTCTCCTGCCACCAGGAAACGATATGCTGGAAATGAACCTCTCCTTCCACAAGCTGCTTCTGGTTGGGTGTTTTATCCCAGCGATAAGAAGATAATTGCTACAGTGACAATACTTTAAAGTAATGAGTTATTCATAGGATTTAAGACTTATTTTCAAAAAAATGTGAAACTATGGGGCTGGAGAGATGACTTAGCAGTTAAGAAGCTTGCCTGCCAAGCCAAAGGACCCAGGTTTGACTCCTCAGGACCCACATAAGCCAGATGCACAAGGGGGCACACACATCTGGAGTTAGTTTGCAGTGGCTGGAAGCCCTGGGAACCCATTCTCTCTCTCTCTCTCTCTCTCTCTCTCTACCTGCTTATTTCTGTATATCTCTGCCTCTCAAATAAGTAAATAAAAATAATTTTTTTAAAAAAATGTGAAACTATTTTAACATTTGGAACATAGATCTTTCTAAAATTTGCCATATTCTCTTACAGCTTCTTAAAAATTTAACCAGATCAGCATTTACTTTTTCTTTTATTGCATCAGAGTTTTTTTAGCATTAAAAGCAAAAATCATATGCACATGTTGCAAAGAAAACATTGGAAGCATCAGTTTTATTGACTGGTATTTGTTTTTATGGATCACATTGTCCTGCAACCTTAGATATCTAGTAATTTGTGAATGGAGGCTGAGTGTTGCTGGATATTGTTTTAGCCTTAGTAGAGTTCTGATTTTCATTTTTTCAAGCTGGGAGCTTTGTGGAACCAACTTGGTTGTTTTTCTTAAAAAAAAAAAAAAAAATCTTGCTTGTGATTTTGTTTTTGAAGGCAGGGTCTCACACAGCTAAGGCTGGCCTTGATCTTTCTTTTTTAAATATTTTATTTATTTATTTATTTATTTATTTATTTATTTATTTATTTATTTATTTGAAAGAAGCAGAGAGAGAGAGAGAGATGGGCACACCAGGGCATCCAGCTACTCCAAACAAACTCCGGATGCATGCGCCACCTTGTGCATCTGGCTTAAGTGGGTCCTGGAGAATCGAACCAGGATCCTTTGGCTTTGCAGGCAAACGTCTTAACCACTAGGCCATCTCTCCGCCCTGGCCTTGATCTTTTTATGTAGCCAAGGATGACCTTAGACTCCTGATTTTCTTGTCTCTGCCTTCCACTGTTGGGAATATATGCTTGGACCACCACATCCAACATCTTAATTTGTTTCTTAGATGAATCTTGCAATATAGTCCAGGCTGGGCCTGAACTCATGGCTATCCAGCCTCATCTTCCCAAGCAGTGAGATTATGTGCACACTCATCTCAACCAGCTTAAGACCTGCTTTTAAGCTTCTTTAGAGTACCCCTCCTCTACAATGTGGCATTCTTGGGCTCTATACTGACTGCCTGGAGTGTCCAGTGAGATTTTTTCCATATGGTCTCCTAGTCCCGTGGCCGTTTCACTAGCTGCTTAGTTCATAGCACCCAGTCATTGTTCTTTCTATAGTGGTTGCTCTTTGTCCAGACACATGATCTTTTATCCCATGATATTAATGCTCACCTTAAAAAATAGGGAACCTTGAAGCCGTTATCTAGAGTTATTACTCTGCCCAGAAACTCCAACTTCCCAGTAGACCTGAACTCTGATCTCTGTCATCTTGTTAAAGCAACAGGGCTATCTATGAGCATTTTCCCTGTACCACACTGGATGCAAGCGCCTCCAAGCAAAACCCCAGGGCAGGCAGTACAGGACTGTTGTCCTGACCACTCAGGATGCTGAGGCAGGAAGCTCACATGTTCAAGGATCACCCGGGTTACAGAGTAAGTTCAAGACAATCTGGGTAAAACTTAATGAAACTATGTCTCAAAATAAAAAGTTAAAAGAGAGCTAGGGACACAGCTCAGCAGTAGAGTGCTTACCTAGCTTGTATGAGGTCCATGTACACACGACAAAACCAGAGAAGTTGACAGGTTCATCTCATTTGCTTCCCTTCTTTTAGGAATCTCAGTTCTGTCTAAAATCTGAGAACAATCATTTTACATATTTGTTCCAATTTGAGTTGTTTACGACAGGAAGATAAGTCTGTTACTAGTTATTCCACAATGGGTAGAAATAGAAGCTGCCTCTTTGGGTGTATAAAATCTATTTGCTCTCCAAACTAAAAGGCTCACGATGTTGTATATTTTTATATTTTCCTTTGACATGAATTGAATGATTTGTAAAGTTCAAAGAAACTCAAAAAAGATACAACTAAGCTGTTAAGATCACTAGATTCATCCCTAGTACAGTTCAGATACCCACAAAATATCAGGACTACGTAATCCCTACTGGTACAGACCCAGTGAATAGAACGTGCCGGTATTTCACGACTATTGCCTTCTTTCTTTCCTCCTTGACATGTCTGAAGCCAGTTCTATTTTTGTTTGATTCGGTGACCTTGTAATTGAAAGGATTCCTGTGGTGACTCTGTGCAAAGCAAAGGATCCTTTGGTGAAATGAATAAACACTTCCTAATCTTTCTGTAAATACAGATTTTCATACATTAGGTTGGCTTAATGTGTTCTGTGAGGAATTTGTTTGCTAAGACTAAGTGTGGGTGTGGGTGTGGGTGTGGATGAATGTTTGGGAAGTGGATGGAGAAGAAAGGGTTTGCCTGGGCCATGTCATAAACTCTGTTGGTCTGGGTGGAAGCCAGGAGGTTTTAGAATTGTGTTTTAAATGAGATGATAAGTAGTTACAAACACAGAATGGGAAATCCCTACACACACACACACACAAAAAAAAAAAAAAAAAAAAACACTGGTTGCTCCCTTTGCCCTTAATTTTGATTTTCACAGAACACTTTCCAAAAACCTGGAAAGAAATCTTTCATGTCCTGTCTCTGCCATAAACGTGTGCTTACTCAATTATTTATTCTTGCATGAGATACTTGTGGAGTGTTCAGTTTGATCCAGATGCCGCCGTTGGAGATGGGGTCCCAGCAGTTTTGCCTTCATAGGACTTACATCCTGGGGTGGGGTGGAGGGTATCAAAAAAAATAAAAAAACAATACACAGAAAACTATGGCAGGACGAAGGTTGTAGTGAATAATGGTGATGTATGCTTTAAGTGAGCTGCTAAGAATGTCCTCGACACAGAGGAAGGGGGCAACCAAACAGATTACACAGCAGCGGGCTGAAAGAAAATTACTGAGCGGTCTTCAGTGGCCCATCGTGGGAAAGAAGGAGAGAGAAAGCACCTCATTGTCCCACTTTAGCAGAATCCGTGCATTCCCAGCATCCGCTCTGACTCCTCCACGGTCTGTCTTGTCTAAAGCCTGGCTCTGCTCTGACACTCAGTGCTTCCTGTGCTGATAGTTTTGCCCCACCCCTAGACTACAAGATGTCTGATAGACACCTTGAAAGAGGTGTGAACAAGCCGCTGGATACACTATTCTGAAGTTCAGGAGAAAGGTCCAGCAAAAGATGTCCATGTGAGAGTTATGAGCCTATGGGTGTGGGGACCTCCCGCATGATTGGATGACATTACCTAGGGAGTGATTCTCGTTCTTTCTTTTTATTAAATTATGAATTTGGGCTGGAGAGATGGCTTAGCGGTTAAGGCACTTGCCTGTGAAGACTAAGGACCCATGTTCAATCCTCCAGATCCCATGTAAGCCAGACGCACAAAGGTGAGGCAAGGGCAAGGTCACATGTGCCCACTAGGTGGCACAAGCTTCTAGAGTTCAGTTTCAGTGGCTGAGGCCCTGGTGCACCAATTCTTTCTCTCTTCCTCTGTCTCTGTCTCTCCCTCTCTCTAAAATAAAAATAAAATAAAATAAGATTGTAAATTCATAGCAGTGTGTATTCATTGTACAAACTGATGGCTTTCTTAAGGATATCTTCATCCAAGTATATGATGTGTGTTCACCACATTCACTTCCCCATCCCTTCCATTTCTTTCCTCTCCCCTCCTATTATCACCACCTCTTCCCCGGGGTAGTCTTGCTTTTACTTTTATGTCATATATATATATCATATATATGATATATATACATGAATACATGATTTTATGTAGCACTATAAAACCTAGGACCCACAAATGAAAGAAATAATGCAATACTTGTCTTTCTTTTTAAATATTTTATTTATTTATTTGCAAGCAGAAAGAGATAGAAGAGAGACAGAGAATGGGCACGCCAGGGCATGCATCTGGAGTCCGTTTGCAATATTTGTCTTTCTGAATCTGACTTATTTTGCTTAATATGATCATCTGCAGTTGTATTCATCTTTTTTCTTTTTCTTTTTCTTTTTTTTCTTTTCTTTTTTTTTTTTTTTTTTTTTGAGGTAGAGTTTCGCTCTAGTCCAGGCTGACCCGATGACATAATTTCATTCTTCCTTATGTCTGGGTAAAATTCTATTATGCATATGTACCATGTTTTCTCCATTCTTCTGTTGATGGACATCTAGGCTTCTCAATGACTTGGGGCTATTGTGAATCCTGTGATGTGTTGCTGTGGTATGTTGATCTAAAGTCCTTTGGGTGTTATATTAGTCAGGGTTCTCTAGAGGAACAGAACCGATAGAATAAATTCTATTAAAAGGGAATTTATTGGATTAGCTTATGACAGTCCAACAATAGCAAGTTGCAGGCTTAAGAGTCAAGGAACCCGGTAGCTGCTCAGTCCACAAGGCTGGATGCCTCAGCAGTCCAGATCCGGCACTGAAGGCCTGGAGGCGTCCTGGAGAGACGCTGCTCTTCAGTCCACGCTGCTCTTCAGTCCACACTGGAAAGCAGCAAGCAGCACCCACAGCCAGGTGGGAGGAGGGGATCTTTTCCTTCCCAGAGCTTCCTTAGATAAAGCCCCCCTCTGAGAGGGGCCGCCCACTCTGGCAGAAAAGCTCACCCTGGAGGAAGGATTCCTCCTTTAGTTAATCCTTCCTGGAAGCAACCTCAGAGACCCACTTATGCGGAATGTCTATAGATTCCTAAACAGATCAAATTGACACAAACTTAACCATCACAGGTATATACCCAGGAGTGCTATAGTTGGGTCATAACCTCTAGCTCTGTAGCTCATGAAATGAGATATTCTGCTGACCAGCTCTCTCTTCTTTCTCTTTCTCCCTTATTCCCTCAGTCTCTCCCTCTCTTCCTCTCACTCATTATTCCTGAGGTAGACAGAGTCTTTTAATTTTATTTTATTAATTAATTAATTAATTTATTTATTTATCAGAGAGAGAGAAAGAGAGAATGGGTATGCCAGGGTCTCTTTCCACTGCAAATGAACTCCAGATGCATGTGCCACCATATGCATCTGGCTAACAGTTCTATAAACTCTCTCGGTTGGTCCTGCCTGCTGTATTCACACTGTGGAGTCCCTCCCCTGATGGTGATCTGAACTCATCCTGGGATACTTGGGATCATGTGTGTGTGATTATTCTACCTAAGACTAAAATATTGTTCTTGCTACATGATTCTCTGTGGTGGTTTGAATGTAAAATGTCCCCCACAGCCTCAAGTGTCTATGATTAAGTCTACTTAGTCCCCAGCTGGTGGGACCTTTAGGGGGTACAGCCTTGCTAGAGGGGTGCCGTGGGCCTTGGGGTTGATGAGTTCAGCCCACTGGATGTTCAGAGCTAGTTCATGCATGCTTCTCTCTCTCTCTCTCTGAGCTCGTTGCCTTTCTCCACAGTGATGAAACGTCTCCTCAAAATGGGAAGGCTGAAATCACCCTTTTCCTCCCACAAGCTGCTTCCAGTTGGGAGTTTGTGCCATCAACAAGAAGGTAACACTCTGCCGGATTTGAAGAAGGAAGCCACCATGGCCTAAGTGGCCTTATGGAGAAAGACAGGTAGCAAGGCACAGAGGGTGGTCCCAGCGCACAGACAGCAGGAAACTGAGGCCTTCAGTTTGGTAGTCTGCAAGGACCTGAATCCTACCAACAACCCCACAAGCTTGGAGGTCGCTCCTTCCCCAGTCCAGCTTTCAAATAAGATCTCAGCCTGGGCTCCAATCTTGATTGCAGACTTGCCCTGCAAAGTTGTGCTAGAACTCTTGACCCTCAGAAGCTGTGAGAAAATAAATGTGAGATGTCTTAAGTCACCAAGCTTGTGGCCGTATTGTGACAAAGCACTAGATAACAAGCGCCCTTTCTCTTATCAAACCTTTAGGATATAACTCTCCCAGGATCAAGTCCCAAACACATTCTACCAGAATCCCACCAGTATGTTGGCAGGTTCTGTAGCTCCTCCTTCCATCTCTTAGACTCAGGACTTCCCCGGTTAAGCTATATCGTGACTTGACCTCATTATGGGATTCGACATTGAGTTATCAGAGATTTTATCAGAGTGTGAGTGCTTCTTCTACCTCATATGATTTCATAATCAGTCTGCCAGTGAGGGATTCAGGTCAAATTCTCACTGTAGAACTTGTTTAAGATGACCACCTTTCATACCAACTGTCACAGCTCATGGACACAAAGAAACAGATGCAACACTCTGAGATCTGCACAGGGAAACCCTCTTAGGAATAAATGTCTGTAAGGAGTGAGGGAAACAAGAGTAAGCAGAGAGGGAAGCTGCGCCCACAGAGTGCCAGACAGACAAGTAAATGACCCTTGAGACCAGATCCTGTCTTGAGGCTGGAGGCCAAGTACAGGTTGCTCCTTGGCAGGGGGCATGACCTTGAGGAAACTTTCACTGTGAGAAATTTCCCCAAGAGAAAGCCAGCAGAGAGCATCAGTTATCAGCCTTCCCAGGGTTGGGGGCCAAGGCATCCTGAGACCCAGCCTGGCACCCACTGCATTCTCACAAGGGGCCAACATGTTTCCAGCCTACCTCCCATGTCTTCAGCCAGCACTCACAGATACCAGCCTCTCTCACCTTCAAGATGGAGATGTTGTTGAAAATGAGATGTGAGGGCTGGAGAGATGGCTTAGTCATTAAGGAGCTTGCCTGCGAAGCCCAAGGATCCATGTTCAACTCTCCCACGTAAGCCAGACCCACAAGGGTGAGGCAAGAGCAAGGTCGCACGTGCCCACTAGGTGGTGCAAGTGTCTGGAGTTTGATTTCAGTGGCTGAGGCCCCGGCACACCAATTCTCTCTCTCCCTCTCTCTCTTGCATGGGCTCTCCCTGCAAAAAAAAAAAAAAAAAAGAAATTATTTAAAAATGAGACATTAGACTGGAGGTATCTCCAGGAAGTGGCCAAACATATTCTGAAGACATCGGTCTAATCCTCCCCATATCAAAGCATCTTTAGAAATTGCCTCAAGCAGCCCTATGATGTTGAGTGCAGAAAACAGAGAGGAAGGCACTGCTGAGAAAGAAATAAGTCCTCTCTCCACCCATTGAGCTAGGCTGCATCCCGCCAGGCCAGGATATTATCTCATTAGATTATTTGTGTCCCTATTTGAATGTCAAAAAGATATCTTATAGTACAGGAGTTTAGCGGGACTAACGACGTAGAAACAGCAGTCAGAGGGCAGCCACGGTCCAGATAAGACAAACCATGGAGAAGCCAGAGAGGATGCTGGGAACTAGGGACTTTGTTAATAGACAGTGAGATGCCTCCTCTCTCTTTGCCCAGAGCAGGCCGCCAAAGACAACTCAGTCATTTCTAGCCTACTGCTGTCCAACTGCTGCCGGCACCTTCCAAAAGTGTGCCTGCCAGACTTATTGTTGAACTTTGGTAAAAATTATTGGCTCAGGGCTTGAGAGATGGCTCAGCAGTTGAGGCACTTGCCTGCAAAGCCGTTGGACCCGGGTTCGATTTCCCAGATCCCATGTAAAACCAGATGCACAAGGTGGCGCATGCATCTAGAGTTTGTTTGCAGTGGGTGGGGGCCCTGGCATGCCCGTTTTCTCTCTCTCTCTCTCTCTCTCTCTGTGCCTCTTTTTAATTTTTTTAAATTTTTTAAATTTATTTTTTTATTTGCAAGCAGGGAGTGATAGAGAGAAGAGAGACAGATAGAGAGAGAATAGGCAAGCCAGGGCCTCAAGCCACTACAAACGAACTGTATACACATGTACCCCTTGTGCATCTGGCTTACGTGGGTCCTGGGGAATTGAACCTGAGTCCTTTGACTTCACAGGCAAATGCCTTAACCACTAAGCCATCTCTCCAGCCCCTCTCTTTGCCTCTTTATCCCTCTCTCTTTCAAATAAATAATTTTTTGTTTTGTTTTGTTTGTTGAGGACAAATAATTTTTTTTTTAATGATAGGCTCTGAAGACACAAGCAGCCCAGATCATAAGTTTTACTTCTCTGAATTAAAAAATGTAGAGAAGGGTTAAGTCATAATGACTTACTGACGAGTGGGGGAAGCTAGGAAAAGAGTTGGAAGTGGTGTTGAGAATCGGCTTGTTGGGATAGCAGACAGGTGGGAGAATTGGGGAGAAATCTAGGGGGTTCTAGGATGTCATGGTGGGAGGGAGGGAACTGGGTAGAGAAGAGAGAACATGAAGCCCAGAGAAGTCACCAGCTGAACTCTCTTGACTGTTCATGGGAAACAAACCAAAGTCCTTTCCCCTAATTTCTCTGTTGACTGCATGAGCTTGTTTTTTTCTCCCTGGTGCTTTTGGGCTTGTGGGTGTTGTCTGGGATACAGTTGGGTTTGTTAGGTTGAAGTAGCAGCTGTTCCTACCACTCTGCAAGAGATCTTTAGGTGTTTGTTGGTAACTTTTATTCACACAGGCATACACACACACGCGCGCGCGCACACACACACACACGCAGTGCTCACACGATTGTTTTTAGTTGGTATGCAGAGTTCTAGGTATTCATTCTGGCATTTTCTTTTTTTTTTTTTTTTTTTTTTTTTAAAGTTTTTGAGGTAGGATCTCGCTCTAGCCCAGGCTGACCTGGAATTCACTATGTAGTCTCAGGGTGGCCTTGAACTCACGGAGATCCTCCTACCTCTGCCTCCCGAGTGCTGGGATTAAAGACGTGCGCCACCACACCTGGCTTATTCTGGCATTTTCAAATGCAATTTGCCTTTTTTGATTCCTGCTTCCCCTCCTATCACCCCTCCCTCTCTTCCCCCCAATTACTCTCTCTCCTGTCTCATATTATCCAGCTTATCTCTTCCTATTCACTGGTGGTAATGATTCTATCTGTATAGGTTTAATTCGTGTGTGTGTGTGTGTGTGTGTGTGTGTATTTACAGGTGTTACAAGCTAAGATCTGCATATCAGACAGACATACGATTTTGGTCTTTCTGAGTTTGAGTAACTTCATTTCATGTGATTCTTTCCAAATCCATCCATTTTTCCTGCAAATTTCATTTTTCCATGCTGTTGAAAAGAATTCCATTGGGCATGTGTGTTTGTATAAGCATATATGCTACATAACAATAGTCTCTGGACTAAGTCCCAGGTCTAATAGTTTCCCAGTTGACTCTGTTTTCCCAAGAGTTAAAAATGGCAAATAAGGTTATTATTATTATTGTTTTTTTAAATCTGAAAGACACAAATGAACACCTCGTGCTTTGACTGCGTTTCTTTGAAGAGTGTTGGAGTGACATCTTTTCAGATGTTTATCAGGCATTTGCTGGTCCGTGGTGAGGTCCTTGTCAGTTCCTCTAGATGGCATTTGTCCTGGTTTCATTGATCCGATAAAAATTATTTTTAACTCCTTTCCACTCAAAAATGTATTTTTACATTATTTAAAAGAAAGAGTCACCAATGTCAAGTGTATTTGTCAGCATCTGAGCACCCTGAAACGGGGAGGACCCCTTCTTGAGGCTGCAGGCCCATTGTCCCTTGACACTATGGGTGTTGTGTAGATAGGTGACCAAAGAGGAGAGCCCTTATCCAGAGTGGAGAAGGGGGTTTTCCAAGTTACTTAGCCCAAAGTAGCAGGAAAACCCAGGCCTCCACCATTTCCCACCTGCTGCTCCCACCCTCTCCACACACACACATACACACAATGGGTGGTCTCCCTGCCAGGTTTGAGGGGATTATCCAGGATCAATATTTGAAATAGTTGTATTTTTTTTCTAACCGGAGTTAAGTTTATAAGCTTTTTTTATTTAACCACCAAACACCAGAAATAAAAATCTGGAAGAGAGCCAGTTTGACTTGGAGCCAGTATGCTTCCTCATAGCCAAGGAGCTTGCCCAGCATCCCAGTTGCTTCCCCGCCCCCTCCCCCCCCCCCAGCTGCTGACATTTCCTTTCAAAAACTGAACAATTCCTTCACTTCTCAAATTCTTCATGAGAGTAATTCTGTCCCCAAGCGTTTCCTAGAGATCCAGTCTTCCCAGCTCAACCCCTGACACCTGAGCCTTTACTGGGGAAGGAGCCTCTAGAGGCCTGGGGCTCCATGTGATCCGGGCTCTGGCTTTGGGTACTTTCCTGGGGGATTTTAAAATGCTGGCTTTGCAAATACCAAGCATGTCAATGGTGGCGGGGCAGGGGCGAATGATGCGAGGTCAGCACATAGGAGCTTCGAGTCTCTGTAAGAGGGTGAGGGGAGGGTTTGCTCATAGTAACCACTGACCAAGGACTGGACTGTCCAGTCCAGGCAGTTGGTCACCTAACACAATGCTTGCTCAGAACATCTGTTGGGTACTAGGCTCTGTCCTTGGTTCCGATGACCAAGATAAACAAGTAACTCCTTCCTGTCCTCCCCCCAACCTCTGCTGGGCCATAGAAAAGACAGACCTGGCACAAATAATTCCACAGCCCAAATTCAATCATTGAAAGTGTGAAAATTCTGCTTGGTCAAGGGTGAACAATCCCATAGCTTTGTGCACAAGCTCCTTGCTTTTGAAAGGATTCAGAGAAAGGCAAGGCGACTGCTCCTGGGTGGGGTGGGGGTGGGGGTTCTGGCGAACACTCTTCCCTTGCCTCCCACACTTAGGGGTGGGCCCATTCTGAGAAAACAGATAGCCCTGACACGCATAAGACCCAAGGGGAGGCCTGGGGAGAGGCTAGTCCAGCTGAAGTGCTCTCCTCCCTGCTGGGTTCAGCCTTGCCATCATCCCCATGAGCTCTCAGCACTGTGGGGTTGGTGCAAGGCCCAGCCTTCACCCCAGGTTGGCCTTGGACGTGATCTCTGAGTCAGCTTGCACTGACCCACGCAGTGAGGACTCCGCCCATGTCTCCCTTTCGCATGCTCAGAATTCATGTTCCAGATGGGCTCAGCTGGCAAGTGTTTGAGACGTGTCTCAGCATCTTGTGATGTGTTCTTCAACCTCTGGGCCTTGTGTGGCGTGAGTCAGTGGCTCTGACTGGCTGCCCGATGCTGGCTCCTGAGTCCTCGGTCCAGTAAACCCAGGCCTGACATTAAACGTTAGCCACCACATCCCTGACACCAGCCCCAGAGGGGACGAAGCTCCATCTGTGAGCCACAGGCCGTCAGCTCTATCTTTCAAGGCTTTTCTCTTTCCAGCCTTTTATTCTAAGTGATTCTCTCTCTTTGGGGTTTATCTCTACCCTTGAGCTCTTCCAAGCTCTCACCCTCTCCTCACTTCCGCTATACCCAGGCTACAAGACTTGATAACAGCTGGGAACCTTGTCAAACAGGAAGATTGCTGCTACATCCAGAGGGGTGATTTTCTTCGTAGCAACTAGGCTAGGCGAGGATTAGGCCAGATTGGGAAATGGGAGAGGAAAGAGTGTTTGCTTGGGGGTGGTTAAGAGCATGGATGCCAGATTCAGACTGTCTGGCTTCAAATTCGGCCACTGGACTGACAGTGACAGGCACGTTTTCTCCTCCATTTCCTCATCTATAAAATCCAATGAGCACCCACCTCCTAAGAACTGTGGAGATAAGGTAAGTTAAAACAAATACAGATCTTTGAGAAGTCCCTAGAATGTAACCACTAGTTGTGGTACTTCATTGATCCTGGTTAAATAGGATTCTTGACCACGATCTTTTTGCAACTTCAGGCTGATCGTAAAAGTGATTTATTTTTTATTTTTTGTTTTTCGAGGTAGGGTCTCACTCTATTTCAGGCTGACCTGGAGTTCACTCTGTATTCCCAGGGTGGCCTCGAACTCATGGCGATCCTCCTATCTCTGCCTCCCGAGTGCTGGGATTAAAGGCGTGCGCCACCACGCCCAGCATGATTTTTTTTTTTTTTTAATGACTAGCCCCTCGTTGCAGTTACCTTTGCATTGCTGAGACAAACATCCAACAGAAGCAGTTTACAGGAGGAAAGGGTTTATTGGAGGCTTACAGAATCCAGGGGAAACACCATCGGTAGCAGAAGAAGCTGGGATCATAGTGAAGAGACATCACCAAAACAGCCAGCAAACACGAACAGCCAGGGCTCAGACTGCTCTTTTCTCACCTTGGGGCTGAGCTACGAGATCCGCCCCCAGTGACACGCCCTCTAAGCAGGGATCTACCAGATAGGGGCTTAAGTAGGAAGTTTAATAATCAAAAATGTCCCAGTCTATGGGGCCATGCATTCAAACCACCCTCCTTTGTATGCCCTTTCTGGATAAATCCTCTCTAATAGCTACTCTGACATCTCCTCTTCCATTTCTGCCTGCCAGAGCATTAGCGATGGGCTGGCCCAACATTCTCCGCCCTGGCGCCTGTGTTCTGCTCATCCCAGTTTGGGTGATGACTTACACATACACGGCACAGAAGACCTGAAACACTAGAGGAGATAGATGGGCACTTTCCCTGGCTAGGCAGATGGATAAGGAAACAGGGCCCTTGGTAGGTGACTAGATTCTAACCCAAGATGGTGAAGAGGGTGACTGACCCCACTTCCTCCTTCTGGGCCTAAGTCTGGTTTGGCGGGCTTTCTGGAAACTGCGCAACACTGCATGCATCGTGGGCCAATCAGCGCCTTCCTCTTCACTTAAGCTGACCAATCATGGGCTCCGGACAGGCAGCCCCCACACTGGATAAAAATCCAGCTCCCAATGGGACCTTCGGTTTTCCAGCTCTGAAATCCCCTCCTCCTAGAGGAGTTTGTTGTCATGGCTTTTTCTTCTTACTTTGAAAAAAAAGTTTTTATTCTTTTAAACCCTTCCCTGCCTTTTAATTAATTCTCTAATCAATAGTGAAAACGAACCCAAAACCCCTATATTGTATAAGACCCTTGTATTGTTTTTTCTTGTAAATTTATCTGTTTATCCTCTTTGCCCGCCCATATTTGTGATACATGTTGTTTTCATATGTTGTGATTTGCATGTGCAACTCTGAGTTCCTGTGTTAGATGCTTAAACACAAAAGCAGCAGTGCTAAGCTATTGGGCCTTTAAGAAGTGACTAATTTTCATGAATGAACTAATGTTGTTATGTGGGAGTGGAGCAGTTATTGCTAGAGTGGACTTGCTATAAAAGTAAGTCTGGGGCTGGGGAGATAGCCCAGGCAGGAAAAGTGTTTGCTTCACAAGCATGAGGCCCCAAATCCAATCTCAGCACCCACATAAATATCAGTGATGGAGGCCATAATGCCGGTGCTGGGAGGTGGAGTCAGGCGGATCTCTGGACTTGCTGGCCAGCTAATCTAGGCTAATTAGTGAGCTCCAGGCCAAATCAGGACACTGTCTCCCAAAGAGGTAGACCATGGGCTGGAGAGATGGCTCAGTGGTTACGGCGTTTGCCTGTAAAACCTAACAACCCTGGGTTCAATTTTCCAGTGCCCACATAAAGCCAGATACACAAAGTGGCACATGTATCTGGAGTCCATTTGCAGTTCATTTGTAGTGGCTAGAGCCCTGGCATGCCCATTCTCCCTCTCTCCCTTTCTCTCTCTCTCCTCTCCTTGAAAATAAATATTGCAAATAAATAAAATATAAAAAATAAAAACGAGGTAGACTGGCTAGAGACCCTGGAATGTCCATTCATTCTCTCTCTTTCTCTCTGCTTGCAAACAAATGAATAAAATATTAAAAATAAAATAGAGGTGGACCACATACCTGAGGATAACAGCTGAGGCTGTCCTCTGGCCTCCACATGCAGTACATACACACGTGTGTGCTCACACACCTACGAACATGTGCACACTTACACACGCAGAAACAAAAACTAAGCCCAGCCTTTTCCAAGAGAGCAAGCCTCTCACGGCAAGTGACTCTTTTTTTTTTTAATTATTATTTTTTATTGACTTTTAATCTTACATATAAAAAAAAAACCCACCTGATATTTCCCTCCTCTCCCCCATTCCACTTTAGAACTCCAGTCTCCATCATATCCCCTCCCTCTCTCCATTAGTCTTTCTTTTAATTTGATGTCATCATCTTTTTCTTCTATTTTGAGGGTCTTGCAAAGGTATTGCTAGGCACTGCAAGATCATGGATATCGAGGCCAATTTCTGTCTGGGCAGTTGCATTGTAAGAGGTCATATCCTTCCTTTGGCTCTTCCATTCTATCCGCCCCCTCTTCCGCCATGGTCCCTGAGCCTTGGAGGGTGTGACAGAGGTGTTTCAGTGATGGGCACTCCTCCATCCCTTCTTCTCAGCACTATGTTGCCTTTTGGGTGATGGCAAGTGACTCTTGATCTCGTGCTCAGTGCTTCAGAGATGTGATCTGAGTAAATATCACAGCTCCCGGTGTACTGTAGTCCATGAGAGCAACTAGCATGCCAATGAACCTGATAAGCCATGCAAAGGCATGTCTTAAGAGAGTTTATAGGAACTTAAGCAACTCTGGAAATTCTAGTGATGAGATTCTCATCGTAGCCCCGAGAAGGAAAGCGCTAAGCCAGCTCTAGAGCCTTCCTGCTGGTAATGGGTGTAGGTACAGAAAACCCAGCTTGACCCTCCGCCTGTGCAGAGACTGTTGCCTCTTCCATGACCTCCAGACTTGTCCCCCAAAGCCACATTTCCCACCCAGTCCCCGTATTCAGGAATTACAGAGAGCCGTTTCCCACAGTTTGCAGCCTACCCCCCCCCCTTTTTTTTTAAAGACTGGGGATGAATAGCTGAGAGGATTTTAAGCTAACTTGAGACCCCTCGTGATTTCATGCTGTAATTTTGGCAATTCCCCCATTAGCACCTTCAAATCTCCATTCCAGGGAGCACAGGATTCAGCTGCGTTTGGTCATTTAAGTAATACACGTTCCAGTCAGAAGAGATTAGCGTTGGATCCCTGTCAAAGAATGAGATCAAGCTGCTGATTTTTTTTCCCCTACTAGAGAGAGTAAAAACAGCAGGGCAGCCATTTTATTCAATCAACATAAAAATGATTTTGTTAAATTAGGTTGCGATTTTCATGCAACTGTGTAATGTACTTTGAGCATAGGACCCATCCCCGATTACTTTCCTCCCCACTCTCCTCCTGCTCATTTCTCGCCTCCATTCCCTTGGACAGTTCTGCTCTCCTTTCATGTCATAGGCACATAAATGATTTTATCTATCTCTATAAAACCCAGCATCCACAAATAAGAGAGATGAGAAATGACTGCCTTTCTGAGACTGAATTTGTTTAACATGATTATTTCCAGCTGCCCTCATTTTCCTGCAGGCAGCATGATTTCATTCGTCTTCATGGCTTCATTCTGTTGGGCATAGCAGTTTTTCTTTATCCATTCCTCTGTAATTGCACGCCTACAGCTCAGGTATTGTGAAAAGGGCTACAGTGAACGTCTACCTCTGATTTGTTGACTTGGAGCTTTCCAGGTAAATACCCAAGAGTCGCACAACTAGGTCATAGGATAGGTCTAGTTTGTTTTAGATTCTTGTTTTTTTTTGAGGAATCATGATACTGATTTTCATAGTGGCTGGATTAGTTTACATTTCCACCAACAGTGTATAATGGTAATCCTTTGCCCACATCCTCACCAGTATTTATTTGTTTTTTTTAATCAATAATATTTTGGAGAGTAGATTTTTTTTTCAGTGTAGATAATAGAGAGACTTAGAATTATGGAGAGATGACTCTAGAACTTGTGAATTTCCAACAATAACATCAAAAGAGCAGGGATGGAGCTAAATAATGAAAGGTAAAACACTTGGTATGCACCAGACATTGTACAAAATCTTTCAACTATCTTCTCACTGAATTCTCCCCATGAGATAGATGTCATTATCACTTCACACACAAAGAGACGGAATCCAGGACTCAAGAGACGGCTTAGCAGTTAAGTGCCTGCCTGCAAAGCCAAAGGACCCAGGTTTGATTCCCCAGGACCCACGTTAGCCAGATGCACAAGGTGGTGCATACGTCTGAAGTTTGTTGGCAGCAGCTGAAGACCCTGGTGTGCCTATTCTCTCTCTCTCTCTCTCTCTCTCTCTCTCTCATAATTCTTAAAAAATATTAAAAAAAAAAAAAAAGAGCCGGGTGTGGTGGTGCAAACCTTTAATCTCAGCACTCAGGAGGCAGAGGTAGGAGGATTGGTGTGAGTTCAAGGCCACCCTGAGACTACATAGTAAATTCCAGGTCAGCCTGGGCTAGAGTAAAAACCTACCTCAGAAAAAGAAAGAAAAGAAAAAGAGAGTTTAGAATGCAAAGTTACTAAAAGTCATAGGCAGACGTTATTGGACCAGAGCAATAATCTGCCGCAAAGATCCTGGGCTCTTTACTTCTTTCTTTTAAAATAAAACATTTTAGTTGGCTGGAGAGATGGCTTAGTGTTTAAGGCATTTGCCTGCAAAGCCAAAGGATCCCGGTTTGACTCTCCAGGACCCACATAAGCCTAATGCACAAGGGGGCAAATGCATCTGGAGTTCATTTGCAGTGGCTGGAGGCCCTGGCATGCCCATTCTCTCTCTCTCTCTCTAATAAATCAATAAATAAAATATTTTAAAATGTTAAAAAAAACACCTTACCTAAGGGAATTTATTTTTTAAAAATATTTTATTTTTTTATTTGAGAGAGAGAATGGGTGCACCAGGTTCCCTTAAACGAACCCCAGACTCACACACCACCATGTGCATCTGGCTTGCATGGGTTCTGGGGGGGTCAAACTTAGGTCCTTAGATTTTGCAGACAAGCACCTTTTAACTTCTTCTGAACACTGGTCTCTTAACTTGTTTATGTGAACGTTATATCGTCCACTTCTCAAAAACACATTAGCCAATCGAATGAATGAGTAGATAGTCCATGATGAATGGCATAGGTCAGAGGCAAGCCGGGGAGATCTGAAAGCAATGATAGGTTGGCCTTTCATACCAAGCAAGTGCTCTACCATTAAGCTATACTTCAAATGCGTTCCTGTCATATAGTCTAGGGGAATAAAAATCAGGTTGCAAAATGATATGCAAGATATTGTGCATAAAATATGGTTCTGAGACTGGGAAGATAGCTCAGTGGGTAGTGTTTGCTTTGTAAGCATGAGGACCTGAGTTCAAATCCCCAGATCCCACTTAAAAAAATAGAAGTTCTGGACTGGAGAGATGGCTTAGCAGTTAAGGAGCTTGCCTGCGAAGCCAAAGAACTCACGTTTGACTCTCCAAGTCCCATATAAGCCAGATACACAAGGTGATGCAAGCATGCAACATCACACATGTGCACAAGGTAGCACACATGTCTGGAGTTCGATAATAGTGGCTGGAGGCCCTGGCACACCAATATTCTCTCTCTCTCTCTCTCTCTCTCATAAAAAAAGAGTCCAAAAAAAAAAGAGTGTTGGGCTGGAGAGATGGTTTAGCAGTTAAGGTGCTTGCCTGTGAAACCTAAGGACTCAGGTTCAATTCCCCAGTACCCACATAAGCCAGATGCATAAAGTGGTACATGCATCTGGCTAGAGGCCCTGGTATACCCATTCTCTCTATATCTGCCTCTCTCTCTCTCTCTTTCTCAAATAAATAAATAAATAACTTTTAAAAAGAAAAAAAAAAAATAGGAGTGTCACTGCATGTTTGTAATACCAATGCAGAGGAGGTGGAGACAGGAGGATCCCTGGGACTTGCTGGCTAGCTAGTCCAGCTGAATCAGTAAGCCCCAAATTTAACGAGAGACTTGCCTCAGAAAAATAAGGTAGCGTGATTGAGGGAGACACATGTGCACATGCACACACAAACATGCATATACACATACCCAGACACGGAAAAGATAGCCCAGAAGAACACACACTAGCACACCCATAGTTACGTACTCCTGTATGGTAAGAATATAAGTGGTTTTAGTATGACAGCAGGACCCCAGGAAGAGCCATGGCTGGGCCTCCCAAGGCTCTGCGTCATAATTACTGACATACACAAAAGTTATGAAGATTCAAATTTTTTTGTCTTCACTTATTAGCCAAATTATTAACCATATTAGTCAAATTATAAGAAGAGATCAGAAAACAATAGGAGGACTGAATTCTTCCTGTATTAACTCCCAAATCATCTTCTAACCTCATTCACTGTGGCTCGCAGACACAAGCCACCTTGCAATCGTATTCCTCATGGCTCACGCTCCTCATCCTTCTTCCCTCTCCCTCAGGCATTGCCCCTTTGCACTCTAGGCCTTGGTCTAAGGACTGACTTGTACACAAAGAGGTCCAAGTCTACACCAGCGGGCATCAGCCTGACCTCTCTGACCTGGCAGGCCCTGGGAAAGGGAGCCTGAAGGCCACCCTCGGCAGCGAGTGGGAAGCGGTGGTGAGATGCCCCCACACCTCCTGCTCCCAGGCCAGCCTTATCCCTTGCTAAGGGGCCGGGGCTTCCTGCCAGGAAGCATGGGGCCTGCACACAAAGGGGGTTATCGGTCAGCATCAGGGGATTAGGACCACAGGGCGCCCTGCTTTGAGCTGCTAGGTTCCCAGGCCTTTCCTGTGTGAATCTTTACTTCCGTGGAAGCTCTTATTTTGGTCTTTTCCAGGACGGAAGCCCTTCCCCCAGCTTCTTACCCCTCTTTCACCTTGGGCCAGCTACCTGTCACTTTTGTCCTTGGAGTCTAAGTCATCTCAGCTTGAAAATGATAAGAGCCTACGTCCATTCTTGCAAGGTCTTTTTCTTTTTTAGATCAGGTATAAAATCGGTGCGCTAACTTGCTTGGCTTTCTTGGTGAGAGCACACGTGTCATCTGGGAAAATGAACACATCATATCTATACCGAGGTTAGTGTTGGTAATCTGATTTTTTTTTTTTTTTTTTTTTACCAGCCGTTTCGAGATGGTTATGCTGGACTGGAGAGATGGTTCAGTGGTTAAAGGTGCTTGCTTGCAAAGCCTCATGACCCAGGGTTCAATTTCCTAGTACCCATGGAAAGCCAGAAGCAGAGCGACCCATGCATATCAACTTTGTTTTTAAAAGAGAGGGTTGTTCTATACTAAAAAGCAGAGATGAGCCGGGCGTGGTGGCACACGCCTTTAATCCCAGCACTTGGGAGGCAGAGGTAGGAGGATTGCTGTGAGTTCGAGGCCATCCTGAGACTACATAGTCAGCCTGGGCTAGAGTGAGACCCTACCTCGAAAAACAATAAAATAAAATAAAATAAAATAAAATAAAATAAAATAAAATAAAATAAAATAAAATAAAATAAAATAAAATAAAATAAAAAGCAAGAGATGAAGGCTGGAGAGATGGCTCAGAGGTTACAGGCACTTGCTTGCCAAGCATTGGTGACCTGGGTTCAATTCTCCAGTGTCCACATAAAACCAGAAGCACAAAGTGGTGCACGTGTCTGGAGTTCATTTGCAGTGGCAAGAGGCCCTGGCACATCCATACTCATGTTTTCTGTCTTTCTCTCTGTCTCTCTCAAATAAGTAAATGAATAAATATAGAATATTTTAAAGATTTTATTTTTACTTATTTATTTACTTATAGAGATAGAGAAAGGGAGAGAGAGGGAGAGAGTGAGAATGGGCATGCCAGGCCCTCTAGCCACTGCTAAATGAACTCCAGACCCATGTGCCTCCTTGTGCATCTGGCTTACGTGGGACCTGGAAAATCAAACTGGGGTCCCTAGGCTGCACAGGCATGTGCCTCAACTGCTAAGCCATCTCTCCAGCCCCAATATAGAATATTTTTAAAAAGCAGAGATGGGGGGCTGAGGAGATGGCTCAGTGGTTAAGTACCACTTCAAGAGATCCACAAAGTGGCACATGTGTCTGGAGTTTGTTTGCAGTGGCAAAGTTCCCAGTGCACCCATACAGTCTCTCTCTTGCACTCTAACTCTTTTTGCTCACAAATAAATAAAAATATTTTAAAAGCAGTGATTTTATTTAAAAAATAAAACAATGGGCTGGCGAGATGGCCTAGTGGTTAATACACTTGCCTGCAAAGCCTAAGGACCCAGTTTCAATTCCCCAGTATCCACGTAAGCCAGATGCATATGGTGGAGCATGCATCTGGAGTTCATTTGCTGTGGCTGGAGACCCTGGTATGTCCATTTTCTCTCTCTGTCGCTCTGCTTCTCTCAAATAAATAAAAATAAATAAATAAAATAAAACAAGCAAAAAATCCTAGTTTACTATAATAAGTTTTTGAAAAAAGCTTAATTTCTAGTCATGGTGGTGGATGCCTGTAATCCCAGCACTTGGGAGACTGAAGAAGGAGGATCTTTGAGAGTTCAAGGTCAACATGGGCTCCATAGAAAGACCTTGTTTCAAGTGACGGGGAAGAACATGTTGTAAGTCCTCTCTAATAACAACAGCAGAATTGCTTCTAAAATTCATGCTGCATTCAGGCATGGTGCTACACACTTGTAACATTAGGACCTGGGAGGCTGAAGCAGGAGGATGTTAAGTTAGTTACAGTCCAACCTGCTCTGAGTAGTGAGACAAGTGTTTTCAGAACAAAAAACAACAACCCTTGTGCTGTAAAAGAATAGCTGTCATTTATTCATTAAATACTTACTGTAGGGCTGGGGAAATGGTTTAGTGGTTAAGGCGTTTGCCTGCGAAACCTAAGGACCCCGGTTGCATTTCCCAGGACCCACATAAGCCAAGGGTTTATGCACAAGGGGGCACATGCATCTGGAGTTTGTTTGCAGTGGCTGGGGACCCTGGCATGCCCACTCTCTCTCTCTCTCTCTCTCTCTCTCTCTGCCTCTTCCTCTCTTTCTCAAATAAATAAAATATATATTTTTAAAAATAGTTATGCCAGGCGTGGTGGTGTACACCTTTTAATCCCAGCACTCGGGAGGCAGAAGTAGGAGGATCACCGTGAATTCGAGACCACCCTGAGACTACATAGTGAATTCCAGGTCAGCCTGGGATAGAGTGAGACCCTACCTCAAAAAAATAAAAAAATGGGGCTGGAGAGATGGCTTAGTGGTTAAGGCGCCTGCCTCCTAAGCCTATGAATGCTGGTTCCAATCTCCAGGTCTCACGTTTAGCCAGGTGCAAAGTGACGCAAGGGTTCAATGCCGCACTTGACCACAAGGGGGCGCACGCATCTGGATTTCTTTCATAGCAGATGAGAAGCTGCTGGAATGCCCATCTCTCTCTCTCTCTCTCTCTCTCTCTCTCTCTCTCTCTCTCTCTCTCTCTGTCTCTCTCTGTGTCTCTCTCCCACCCAAAAAAATAAAAAAATAAAAAATTAGTATATCTGTGAAGTAGCTTACTAATAAATTCATATGGTCCATGAGGTCCTAAAGATGTGAATGACACAAGTGACCCGAGGAGAAGATGAATAACTCACTGAGGTCACCTAGAGTATAAACACCAGAGTCGGGTTTGGAGCCTGGCCTTTGTGACGATGGTCTTTTGACCTTACATTGTACTATTACCCTTCAAAGAGCAAACACCACCCTCTTTGGTTATTAGTCACAAGCCTGTCTCCCTCCCACCCATCCAAACACAGATTCTCAAACTCTGCAAGGCTGTGAGATGTCTGTAGTGCTCTGGGTAAACACCCAACAGTCAATTTAAGATATTTAATTAATATTTATACCATCCAATTGGCCTGCCTGAAAAATGAATCTCTGAGTTCATGTTCATGTGCATGGCTGGGACTCCTCAGATCTCTGCAGTCGCCATGGTTCTGCTGACCATTGGTCCCCCCTTTGAAAACACCGGCAGGGAGAAAAACCACATTGAGCTCGGGTGTCGGGGACTCAAACCCCTCCCCCCAAAACACCGTCTACATTGAGTCGGAACTCACTCCTTTATTGTCATGGGGAGGTATTTATACATTTTGAGGAAGGGGGGGAAGAGAGGATGAGAGAAAGGTATAAGGGCCAATATTATTTCACCACATCAGCAGCAGCTGGGCGGAGGCAGTAAGGGCCAATCAGCAGTAGCTGGGCGGAGGCAGTTTCAGCCTAGGTGCTGAGTCACTCCAAGGACAGGTCGCGAAACTCTACTCAGGCTCTGGAAGCTCAACCAGGCCTCACCGGGAGCCAAGTAAACTCTGGCTGGGCCCAGAACCACTAGGCCTCACACTGGGCAGGGCCCAACATCTCCCCCTTTTGTTTTTGTAAGAGCGGTGGACGGTCATGGCCTCTGTCTTAGGTTGTCCCCCTTTGGGAATCTTACCCGTCACTGAGTACCATGCCTCTAGCCCGTTGACCACTCCACGCCCTGTCTTAGGTTGTCTCAACCTGTCTGAGATCTTACCCGTCGTTGGTTCGATGGAGGCGGGGAGAATGTTAGGTGGATAAGCGGAAAAGCCGTAGCCTTTGAGTTGTGAACCTGTGGTGCCTTGACTTGATGAAGTTTAATTGTGACCTGATGAAGTTTAATTGCCTCAAGCTGTTGGTGAATGAATTGTGTAATCTTATTAATTACACAGGGCCCGAGTGAGGATAAGAAGAAGGAGGGGTTCAGGGGAGGGAGAAGGTAGGGTAAAGAGCAAGAAGAAGGAGGAGTCCAAGGGGAGGGAGAAGGTGGGATAAAAAGCCATGTAAGCTCGTCTATAGCAGGTTGTTTTAGAAGTCCCGACTCCTCTTCTGTAAATCTTTCTGGAGCTTTTCTGGCTTCATTCAGGTCTAGTAGCATCCACACCTTCAGTTGTTCCTGGGGAAGAAACAGAGGCATAGTTCTCAGGGTGTGACACTCCCTGGAAAATTGATTATTATCATCCCCTTGTTGGGGTAAATATTTTAAGTCTCTTGCCGGTACCCAAATAGGTCTTTTTTTTCCTCTTGAGGAAAGACACATCCAAATCCTCTCCCTGCTGTGAGGAGGGGGTCTGGTCCCTTCAGGCCCCAGTTAATGGGTCCCTCCATTTGACCCAGATGGAGCTGTAGGTGACAGCTGAGGTCCAATGTTTTTGAAAAGGGGACAAGTGTCTATCTTCTTTAGAAAAATTTAAAATATTTAGGGTTAATAATGCCTTTTTAGTTGGTCATGTGGGGGTAGAGATTCCCCCTTTTGTTTTTGTAATTGAGATTTGAGAGTTTGATGATATCTTTCCACGATGGCTTGGGCCCCGTGGGTTATATGGGATGCCTGTGGAAAGTGAGATTTTCCAGGTTTGGAGGAAATCTATAAAAGTTTTGCTTATGAAGCAGGGACCATTATCGGTTTTGATTTGATCTGGCAATCCAAGGGTGGCAAAGCATTGAAGCATATGGCTAATAGCATGTTTAGTTTTTTCCTCAGCATGTGCTGATGCCCAGCAAGCATGGGAGAAAGTATCAACTGAGAGAAAAATATAACTACCATTAGCCATTATTAAACTTCTGTAGTAACCAGAGACTGATAGTCTTTAGGTTTTTTAATTTCGTCCCTCTAGCTGGGCAGAGTTGTCAGGGAAAACTTTAATCCCAGGCCAACATTGTATTACCGATTGAGTTAGTTGGGCTTAGTTTTATGTTTTATGAATTGAGTTAGGCCGGCAGAGAGAGAGAAAATGGGCGTGCCAGGCCTCTAGCCACTGTAAATGAACTCCAGATGCATGTGTTTACTTGTGCATCTGGTTTACATGGGTACTGGAGAATTGAGCCTCGAATCAGGGTCTTTAGGCTTTACAGGCAAGCGCTTAACCATTAAGCCATCTCTTTAGCCTCATGTTAATGGGAAGGCAGTGAAGGGTGGGACAATGGTGTGTAGGATATAGCCATATAGACTTGAAAAGCAGGTTTTTTTTTTACCTCTAGCAGGGCAATATGAATGCCCCCAGTCATCTTTTTTATTTTTTAAAGTTGGGCCCCGCGGGACATTCAGCTAAGAGCATTGAGGGGGCACGCAGAGGCAAAGGGGCGGGGATGGCAGCGACTAGCCTCATGGTGGACGGCCTGCCTGCTTTTAAGATATTTTTTTTTTTTTTTATTGTTTTAATGTAAAGAGCTTACCCGCCTGCCTCTTTGTCGTCCCGCAGGTCTTTTTTAAGATTGTTAATGTGGTTGACAATAGTAGCTCAGTAACCTGAAATCAGCCTTAGTGTTTTTATAATGTATTTTTGTTTGAGGTTTTTTAACTTAAAATTTTAAAATCTTAGTCCTATATTTCTAGTTAAGCACATTAGTCCACTATAAGCACAATTGCCTTAGGCAGCAGTTGAAAAGAGCTGAAAAGACAGCTGTCCGGTGGCTTGGGTGGCGGTCTTGGAAGAAAGGAGATTTTAAAAGTTAGTTTTAGTCTTTTTGTTACAGTTTTTGTTAAGGGCAAAAATGAACTTTTCCCTGGAAAAGCTTTAAGGCTGGCAATTAAGGCAAGGAGGACTGAATTAATCCATGGGGCTAAAACAAAAGTTTTGTCCCAAGAGCCAAGGAGGTTTTTTTGTTTTATTTTGAAGCCACATTGTAGAAGAAGTTTTTGTAAAATTAGGGCAATAGTAATATACATGAGTACAACACAAGCATAAGGTCCCAAAAAATAGCTAAACATGTTGTAGAATTTTTCTAAGATGGTGCCCCCACTCCAATGAGGGGGCAGGACACTTTGAGAGTTCTCCAGGTTTGCCCACGTGGTGAGCCTCCTCTAGGTTTGCCCACGTGGTGAGTTTCCTTTTCAGGTCTACCCACGTGGTGAGTTTCTTTTTTAGGTTTGTCCACGTGGTGAGTCTCTACCCACGTGGTGAGTTTCGTTTTTAGGTCTGCCCACGTGGTGTGTCCGCCATGAAATGGTGTTTCTAAGATGGCGCCCCCATTCAAATGGGGTTGGACAAAAATGGCAGCACCGCAGAAGCGGTTTGTTGGAAACCCAAAAATGAGAGGAAAGAGAAAAGAACAAGAGATGTTGAAGTTTGGGACGGAGTTTTTATTTAAATGAGGAGGCAAAACATTTAAAGTCTCCTCTAGGTCTGTCCATGTGGTGTGTCCGCCATGAACGTACCCGTTTAGAAATGGCAGCAAACCGGAAATGGAAGGAAAGAGAAAGGAAGTTGAAGTAAGCACAGATTATAGAAGTAAAGGTTAGAATATTAAATATGAAGATTACCTCATAACTTATGAGGATACACCCGTCAGCAGTCCGATTAGCTCGTCAGCTTAATTTTGAATTTTTTCTTCGTCACGTCGTCAGTCTGTAGTCCGTTTTGAATCCCCATACATCCTCACATGGGGCAGTAGTCCTGCCCCACGTTGGCGCCAGTTGCGGGGCTTTTTCCCTCCACCTCCGGCAGGTAGGCGGGAGAGAGAGAGAGAACCGGGCCAGCCGCTCTCTCGAGGCTGAGCGAGAAGGCGGGTGTCGGCGACTCAACCCCCCTCCCCCAAAAACACGGGAGAAAAACCACATTGAGTCGCGGAGACCGTCTAAGGCGGAACTCACTCCTTTATTGTCATGGGAGGTATTTATATACATTTTGAGGAAGGGGCGGGAAGAGAGGATGAGAGAGAAGGTATAAGGGCCAATATTATTTCACCACATCAGCAGCAGCTGGGCTGGGAGGCAGTAAGGGCCAATCAGCAGTAGCTGGGCGGAGGCAGTTTCAGCCTAGGTGCTGAGTCACTCCAAGGACAGGTCGCGAAGATGTTCTCTGGAGAAATGGCTCAGGCTCTGGAAGCTCAACCAGGCCTCACATGTAAAACCAGATGCCAAGTAAACTCTGGCTGGGCCCAGAACCACTAGATTTTCCACCCCAAGATGAGAAAATTTAGCATCCTCCAATTGGATTGTTCCAGAGGCCAGGAGCAGAAAGTCACAGTGTCAGCTCATTTAGGTCTAGGGCCCAGGGAGACCGGGTCAGGAGATCTGTGGAAGGGGCACGCCCATGGCCCCTGCGAGCCTCACAGCATGTGCCATCCTCCAGTCTCCTCGCACTTGTCTGGCAAGTGGCCCAACACCAACCTCCTCTGCCTGGGGTGAGAGTGGGAGCACTGCCCGCTCAGACCAAAGTCAACCCAAGCTGGGCGTGATGGAGCACTGAAGTACTGACGGAGGCAGGAGGATCACTGTAACTTCAAGGCCTGCCTGATCTCTGTTGTGAGTACCAGACCAATTATGGCTACATCATGAAACGTCATCTCAAAAAAGTTCAACCCGGCCACTCTTCAAAACCAGGCAAAGTTCTCCCATGAGGGGAGAGAAGTTTCTGCATCATCTTGAGAGGGGGGTGCAGTTAGGGTGACTAGACCCCTGAAGGTGCAAAAGGCAGGAAAGTTTGCACTTGTTAGAAATCAAAGATGATCTGACTTCTTATCTCTTGCCTAATTTCCTAAACCTGTTTTTCCATAAACAATCAGGACCCCTCCTGGGAGGGAGGTCTTTCATAGGATTTAAACGTTATGGTTGGTCAAGTTCAGCCCCTGGAACTTGATGTCAGGGCTAACCTTTTCCTGAGACAGGCCCTGGCACTAACCCCAGCTGTCCCTTTGGTTCACCCGAGCAGGAAGACGGCCCACCACTATAAGGTTATAAATACCTTTACAAGGGGAAGGCAGGCTCTCTGGCCCCTTGGGAACTTCCAGCTATGGGTGAGTTTTTCCCTTGGCTGGGTCTGTGCTGGCTCGGCCCAGGCTCAGCTGGGAGGGTCCCCTAGGCCTCCACATGGGTTCTTTATCCCCTCCAACTCCCCACATGGCAGGAGCACCTTAAACTTTCTTTCCTCTCTTTTCTTCCCATGGTTTTGTTCCTAGACCCTCCATGTGGGGTCTCTAGCCACGTGGGTGCCTTTCCTTCCCCTGTACTTCCCTCAATAAGAATAATTTATTAATTATCCCTTGCAGCCTTATTTTTTATTCAATTCTTTGATTAAACTTAGAAATGAACCTAGGGTTTGGGATTCCTGGACCTCTAGGATCCCACTACAATCTTACAGGCCCCTGGCTAAAAATGCACACTTGCACTAGGCAATGAGTACAGGTTGTTGTTCTTTAATTCCTAATTTTCAAGCCAGTACCTTTCCATATATGACTTAAAACAAGAGAATATTCGCGCCGCCCTTTCTCTGGAATGAAGGATGCTTTGAAGGCCAGGGCCTTGGCTCTAAGGATGCTTTGAGAAGTCTTCATCTTCTCAAGGGACTTTTTCATTGCATTTAGAAAGGTCCTCTAACTTCAGCGGGCAAACAGGGGCACTGGCCAAAGAGGCGAGGTCATTTCACAGTTTCAAATGGGAAAGAAGACGTGTACTTGAGGTTCTCTGCAGCTTGTATTTCTAGACTGCCACGGTCCTCTAGAAGGACGCTTGGGAACACGGATGGCCCCACAGGCTCACTGTTGCTAGGTCGGTGACGACATGTGTCAAAAGCTTCATGTTCAAAGTCTCCACTTCTACAAAGCTCTCCTGGCAAAAGAACCAGCCGTGCTACGAGGCTGTTAAATAAAACATATGGGAGGCCATTGTTTTGGTTTGAGCTCCCACACAAAGCCAACAGATGGGACCCAAGCAAAAGTTCTAAATGCCAGGGAATCAAGCTGAACTTAAAAAGTCTTAATGGGGCTGGAGAGATGGCTTAGCAGTTAAAGTGCATGCCTTGAAGCCTAAGGACCCCGGTTCAATTCTCCAAGTCCCATGTAAGCCAGATGCACATGGTGGCGCATGAGTCTGGAGTTCGTTTGCTGTGGCTGGAGGCCCTGGTGTGCCCATTCTCATATACTCTGTCTCTCTTTCTCCATCTCCCTGTCTCTAATAAACAAATAAATAAATAATTTTTAAAAAGTCTTATGTCCCTTCTTCCTGCTCAGGAATAAAACCAGATGCCTCAAAACAGTCTATAAGTAGTGAAGTAACCCAGGCCCAGAAAGCCAAACGTTACATGTTCTCTCTCATATGTGGATCTTAGGACTTCGATGTGAGTAGGCATAAAAGTCTGTAGTAGAAGCCAGTAAGCTAGAAAGGGGATATAAAAGGAATAGAAAAGGAGGGAGGGGGTTACTTAATAGAATGGTATTGTATATATGTATATGTGTATATATGTATTGTATATATGTATATATATGGGGCTGGAAAGGCCTAAGTGAGGGCAGGGGAAGAGATTGAGTAGAGAAAAGGTGGAGGGAGGGCTAATCAAAATCTAAGAGGATATAAATAAGTCATATGGAAACCTACTTTTCTGGACAATGCAACACTCAGAAGCAATAGATTGTTACTAGAAAATTTTCAGTGCCAGGGATGGGATACCTTCCAGTGAGTCATTGGCTAGGGAGGTCAGATACTCCCAAAACATTATAGCCCATTGCCGAGGCCCTTGGTTTCCCACCAGGAATAGATGGTAAGACCCTATTGCTGAAGACTCCACATACTTGGACTGCAAGGTCACTGAGAAATCCTGCTGGAGCTGAGCTGAAAGCCTCCTCCATGAGAACCAGCTGAAGAAAGCTGGAAAAAGCTATGCTGCATGAAGTTCAATGGGAGAGAGAGAAAACACCAGTGAAGGTACTCAACAGAAGCCAACGCAAGCTTTAAATTTGACCAGCCAGGTCAAATGAGCCAACGGGTGCAATAGTGGCATATCTGTTATAGGGGAAAGCAACTGCTCTCTAATTGGACTGGAGGCCTGCTCCATGGGAGAGAATACATCCCTGATACTGAAAACCTACAATAGGGGTAGTCATGAGCCCTAGGGATGTAATGTCTGCTGGTGTCTTGCTAAATGTATATACTATGCTCACCAAACTGCCCAGTAAACATTTCTCTTAATGTCCACACCCATATATTAATGCTACTCTCACTTTTGGTTAGAGAAGATTCTCTTTTCAGCTGGCGGTGACCTTGGGATGACTCAGAAGGCACCATGGTGCTGAGAAAAAGGGACAAAGGCGTGCTCAGCACTGAAACATCCCTAACACACCTTCCAAGGTTCAGGGTCCATTGTGGAAGAGGGGGTGGAAAGAATGTAAGAGCTAAAGGAAGGGTAGGACTCCTTACAACATGCTCCTCCAGACACAAAATGGCCTGGATATCCATGACCTCACAGTGCCTGACACTACCTACATAAGACCATCATAATAGGAGGAAAAGATGATGACCTCAAAATAAAAGAGAGATTGATTGAAAGGGAGAGGGGATATGATGGAGAGTGGAGTTTCAAAGGGAAAAGTGGGGGGAGGGAGGGAAGTACCATGGTGTCTACAATTAAGGAAGTTGTCAATAAAAAAAAAAAAAGTCTACGCCGGACGTGGTGGCGCACGCCTTTAATCCCAGCACACAGCAGGCAGAGGTAGGAGGATCGCCGTGAGTTCGAGGCTACCCTGAGACTACATAGTTAATTCCAGGTCGGCTTGGACCAGAGTGAGACCCTACCTTGAAAAACCAAAAAAAAAAAAACAAGTCTATAAGGCTCTGCTTGATTCCTCCCACCCTTCCCTTCCCCACCCTGCTTTTTCCTTGTTTTGCTGTGTGTATGTATGTGTATGATATTTGCATGTGTGAATGTGTGAGCGTGCCATAGTGTGAGTGTGGAGACTGGAGGACAACTTCAGGTGTCAGTCCTTACCTTCCACCTCTTTTCTCTCAGGCATTGCTATGTTCACAGGCTAGCTGGCAGGTGAGGTTCTCCTGTCTCTGCATTCCTTCTCACTAGAGGCGTGCTTGTCTATAGATGCTAGTGCCACAGCTTCTGGCTTCTGTGTAGATTCTGGGGAATATGAACTCAGGTACTCATACATGAATGGCAAGTGCTTTATCCACTGAGCCATCTCCCAGGTCCTCACATCTTTTTTGTTCCCTGTGTCATTCAGCTTCAGCCAATTTGCATTTCTTCTTTTTTTTAAAAAAAAAATTATTTATTTATTTATTTTAACCTTTTTAATTTTTATTTTTGAGAGAGAGAATTGGCGTGCCAGGGCCTCAGCCACTGCAATCAAACTCCAGATGCTTGTGCCACCTAGTGGGCATGTGTGACCTTGAGCTTGCCTCACCTTTGTGCATCTGGCTTACCTGGGGTCTGGAGAGTCAAACATGGGTCCTTAGGCTTCACAGGCAAGTTCCTTAACTGCTAAACCATCTGTCTAGCTTTATTTTATTTATTTATTTATTTATTTATTTATTTATTTATTTATTTATTTATTTGAGACAGAGATAATGGGCATGCCAGGACCTCTAGCCACTGTAAACAAACTTCAGATGTATACACCATCGTGTGCATCTGGCTTATGTGGACTCTGGGGAATCAAACCTGGGTCATTAGGCTTCACAGGCAAGCACCTTAACTGCTAAGCCATCTCTCCAGCCCCTAACTTGGGTTTCTTACCACAATTAGAACACCATCAGGCAAGCTGCAGCCTCAGTGCCTCTTTCATAGGTTTTGTTTCCAGGGATGTTTTTTCTCCCAGATTAACCACATGGCTGGCTTGCTCAAAATTTCCTGAAATGTTAACTTCTTGGTAAAACCTCTGGTCAAATTAACATTGAGCCTCCACACCCTGTTCTCCTCTTTGTTCTAGACTTATGGACATACAAACATGTACATATATACGTTTTCTTAGAACATTGATCACTGGCATATTATTTATATTTATTGTTACTTCTTCTCACTGGAACCTCAACTTTATAAGGGTCACATTTATGTTATGTCATGTTCTCTGCTCTGTCCCCTGAACCTAGAAAAGTGCTTGCACCTAGCAAGCACTCAGTGTAGATTTCTGTTGAATAACTGATCAAAGGAATCAATAATTTGCTCATAATAACCTCATTTGCTTGTTTTTGAGAAAGAGTCTCACTATGTAGCCCAGGCTGACCTTGAACTCACTCCTGTGTGCACCACTATACCCCACTTCATAATAACCTTTTGGAATAAAGATTGTCCCAATTTTATAATTCAATAAAATAAAAGTCAGAAGGAAACAAAATTAACTACATTATTTTAGTTAATTTCAAATCCATATGAATGCTCAGAACTGCATGTTTATCAGCTTTTTTATTAAGATACAATTCAAAGGTTTTTAGTATTCTCACAGTTGTTCAACTATTACTACAATCTAACTTTAGAACATCTTTATCACCCCCCCAAAAGAAACCCTATACTCATTAGCAGTCACCCTCCCCCACTATCCTTCTCACCCTCCAACCCTAGGCAACCACTAAACTACTTTATAAGTGGACTCATGTAATACATGTCATTTGTGACTGGCTTTTTTTTTTTTTTTTTTTTTTTTTTGGAGAGAGACACAGAGAGAGGGAGAGGAAGACAGAGAATGTGCATGCCAGCAGCCTCTCAGCCACTGTGAATGAACTCCAGATGCTTGTGCCCCCTTGTGGGCAAGTGTGGCATTGCGCCCTTGTGTCACTTTGCATCTGGCTAAACGTGGGACCTGGAGATTGGCACTGACATTCTTAGGCTTAGCAGGCAGGCACCTTAACCACTAAGCCATCTCTCCATCCCTGACTGGCATTAAAAAAAATTTTTTTTTGAGAGCAAGACACAGAGAGAGAGAGACAGAGAGACACAGAGAGAGAGAGAGAGAGAGAGAGAGAGAGGAAGAGCAGAGAGAAAATGGGTGCGCCAGGGCCTTTTCAGGCATTGTGAACAAACTCCAGATGCATGCGCCCCCTTGTGTGCATGTGCGACATTGCGCCCTTGTGTCACTTTTGCTTCTGGCTAACCGTGGGACCTAGAGATTTGAACAAGCATTCTTAGGCTTTGCAGGCAGCACCTTAACCACTAAGCCATCTCTCCAGCCTGTGACTGGCTTCTTTTACTTAGCAATAGTGGACATTAATTCTTCACTTTTTTAATGTTTCTATAAGATTCTATTGTGCAGTTATGCATCACTGTAGACATGTGGCCATCTCTACTGTTTGGCTTTTGTGAACAATGTTACTATGGATATCCATCTAGAAGCTTTCATGTGGATATATGTTTTCATGTGGATATATGTTTTCATGTCTCCTGGGTGCAGAACCTAGAAGTAGAATTGCTAGGCTGTATGGTTAGCCTTTTCAGGAGACTTTCTACCAGCTCTGTATGAAGATTCTAGTTTTTCCACGGCCTTAGCAACACTTAGCTACTTGTCTTCTAGAAGTGTAGCCATGCTAGGGAAAGTGAGTGGTGTGTCGCATCGTGGCTGTCATTTACATTTCCCTGTGGTTAATGGAGCTGATTTATGTATCTTTGAAGAAATGATTATTCAGACCAGTTCCCTCCCAACCCCACACTGGACTGTTGAATTGTAAGAGTTCTTTGCAGACTCTGGATCTATTGCACTTTTAAATATTGTATCATTACTGGGGAAAATTTGTTTGTTTTTTGCTTTTGGTTCTGGGGATTGAACTCAGGGCTTCATGAATGCCAATCAAATTCTCTCCCACTGAGCTACATCTGCAGCTCCTTTAAAAAATGTTCTCTTTGACACAAGGACTTGCTAAGCTGCCCAGGATGCCCTTGATCTTGTGATCCTCCTGCCTCAGCTTCCAGAGTAGCAGAGTTTATAGGAATGTGCTATGATATCTCTCTCAACTTTGTTGTTTTTCAAGATAGTTTTGGTTACCCTGGTTCCTTTGCATTTTTACATGAATTTTCAAATCAGCATATCATTTTCTGCCAAAAAAATAACAAGATTTTGACTGAGACTGTGTGGAATGTGTAGTTCAATTTAGGGAATACTGCTGTATTAACAATATTAACTCTTGTAGTCCATGAACACGGTATATACTTACATTTATTTAGGCATTTAATTTCTTGCAACAACATCTTATCATTTTCAGAGTGTGTCTTGCACTTCTTTTAAGCACGTATCCTTTAAATTTACTCCTAAGTATTTTATTCTTTTTGGTGTTATTATAAATAGAATTGTTTGCTTCATTTATTTTTGGATTATAAATTGCCAATGCACAGAACTAAAACCAGTAGGGGCTGGAGAAATGGCTCAGCAGTTAAAGGTACTTGCTTGTACCAGCCTGGGTTGGATTCCCAGTACTCACATAAGGTAGATGCACAAAGTGATGTGTGGTGATTTGATTTAGATGTCCCCCCATAAACTTACATGTTCTGAATACTTAGGTCCCCAACTGATGGCAATTTGGGAATCAAAGCCTCCTGGAGGTAGTGTATTGTTGGGGGCGGGCTTATGGGTGACATAGCCAGCTCCCCCTTGCCAGTGTTTAGCACACTCTCCTGTTGCTCTTGTCCACCTGATGTTGGCCAGGAGGTGATGTCCACCTTCTGCTCGTGCTATTGTTTTTCCCTGCCATCATAGAGCTTCCCCTCGTGTCTGTAAGCCAAGATAAACCCTTTCCCCCCAGAAGCTTCTCTTGGTTGGGTGTTTTCTGCCAGCACCACAAAGCTGACTGCAACATGGTGCATGCATCTGCAGTTCATTTGCAGCAGCAAGAGTCCTCAGAGAGTCCATTTCCCACCCCCCTTAAATAAATAAATGTTAACTAGAAACAAAACTGATATTGAATACTGATCTTACATGTAGCAACCTTGCTAAACACATTTATTAGTTCTGGTAATCATTGTCAATGAATTCCGTGCCGTTTTCTAGATGAAAGAAGATCACTTAATTTGCAAATACTGATAGATTTACTTCTTCTTTTCTAACCTGAATATCTTTATACCTGTCTTTGGCTAAATTGCTCAGACTAGAACTTGCAGTACAATTTTGAATAGCACTGACAAGACCAGAGAGCCATGCTTTGTTTCTATCTTTGGAGGGAAGCATTCAGGCTTTCTTTGATAGCAGAGGGGCACAACATCTGACATGTGACATGATGTTTCATCTATAAATGTGTTGGGTCACATTCATCTTGGGACAGATGCAGCTTGATGTTTAGCTGTTGAGCACGCCCGATTTAAAGTGTGATGTTAGGGATCTTTTATGAGAACTCTTTATCAGATTGAAGAAGTTACCTTCTTGTTTTAGATTTTTTTTTTTTTTTTGATACAGAGAGTTTTGGGTACCCCAGGTTGGCCTCAAACTTGCTATGTGGCAAGAGGACCTTGAACTCCTGAGCCTCCTACCTCCACCTCCCAAGTGCTGGGATTGTAGACTGAAACCACCATATCCAGCTCTGTTGAAAGAAGAGGTTTCTTCACCCACAAATGAGTGCTGGATTTTATCAAAATGCCTTTTGTATATCCATTGAGATAGCAATTTGGTTTTTGTCTTTATTTTGTTGACATGGTGTATTACATTAATTTACATTAATATCAAACCAACCTCAGCATTTCTGGAATAAATTATACTTTGTCATATGTTACATTGCTGATTTTAGCTTGTTAGTATGTTTGAGGATTTTTATATTTATGTTCATAAGATATATTAATTTGTAATTTTCATTTGGGATAACCTTGGCTTGGTGTCAATGTTAATATTATCTTCACAAACTATATTAGGAACATTTCCTCCTATTCTATTTTTTAAGAGTTTATGGACTCTACTAATTTTAGTTACTATTTAAATTCTTGGTAGAATTCATCAGTGTAAGTAATCTAACTAGGCATTTCTATAGGAAAAGATTTTTTTAAGTTATTTCGCCTTTTTATTTATTGTGGGCCTATTTATGTTTGTTTGTTTTTTTAAGTAAACTTCTGTAGTTTGCGTCTTTTTAGGAATTTGCTCACCTAAGTTGTATAATTTGCTGACATACAGTTGTTCATACTATTTCCTTTTAATTTTTTTTTCTTTTAAATTAGTGCTGATACCCCTCTTTATTTCTATTTTCTATTTTGTAACTGCATTTAAATACAAAGATAGTATGTGACATTGGAGCTTTAACAAATATTTAGTCAAGATAACAAATGTCTGGGGGAGACTTCCGGTCAAGTTGGCGGCCGCATAACCACGCTTCAGCATCTGGAAAGGTGGCGAGACCCAAGGAGATGAACCACCCCTCACACTTAGGCCACGACCCAGGTGAAACCACAGAGAAATTGGTGTGACGAGCAAGAGTGCTGCTTCCATGGGGAGCCTGACAATCAGTGCCTGGGTGGAGGAGACAGATTCAGAGGATACTCAACACCTATCAAAGCAGAAATTCAGCAGCTCCTGAGAACTTTTCACTGAAGTAGTCTTCAAACACACCCACCAAGGCTCAGGAATTTTGCAGAAGAGGGGGTGGAAAGATTGTAAGAGCCACAGGTTGGGGCGGCATACCCAGAGGCATTTCACTCCCCCAAAATAACTGACTGGTGCTCTCACAACACATAACCCATAACCCCATGGGGAATACCAGTAACCCCATTCAGGGGAGTCCTTGGTGGAAAGGGGGCAGGGAGGAGGGAAATAATGGTACCAACATGTGATGTGTCCATACAAAGTATATTCATAACTTAAAAATGGTAAAAAATAGATAAACAGACAATAAAGAAGAATAGGAAGAGAACAAAATAAATAAATAACTATACCATAAAGAAAAAAATGTCTAGAAATAATGAGATTTTTCTATGGCTGTGGTTTGACGTGACTGAAACCATTTTGAGTTGTAATCATGGTTATCCCTGACTAACCTTAGCTAGATTTTCTACACAGAAAAACATACATAGTGCTGGAGGGATGGCTTAGCAGTTAAGGCACTTGCCTACAAAGCCAAAGGATCCCAGTTCGACTCTCCAGGACTCACGTAAGCCAGATGCACAAGGCAGTGCATGCATCTGGAGTTTGTTTGCAGTGGCTGAAGGCCCTGGTGTGCCCATTCTGTCTGTCTCTCTGTCTCTGTGTCTCTCTCTCTCTGTCTCTCAAATAAATAATTTAAAATTTTTAAAATTATTTTTTATTTATTTTTGGAGAGAGAGACAGAGAGGGAGAGGGAGACAGAAATGGGTGCGCCAGCAGTCTCTCAGCTGCTGTGAACAAAATCCAGATTAGAAGCATATGGTCAAGTGCAACAGGTTCACTTTGCATCTGGCTAAACGTGGGACCTGCAGATTGAACCACTTGATTTTTAGCGCTCTTCTTAAGGATAAGCCATCTCTCCAGCCCAAATAATTTTTTTTAAAAAAAGAAAGCAAAGAAAAACATTCATAGATAAGCCCATTAGAAGCATATGTAGGTTCAGGGCTGCACCTGACTTTTGATTTTTATCTTAAGATAAACCCACTACATTCCAGCCAAGAAGAAGTTCACTTTTGCCAAACCTGTAAATAAGACCTTCTTTCTGATCCCAATTATGGGTAACAAACTGGTGTCAATCAGTCCTTCAATAAATCACACCCTATGCAACCCTAGGTTTATCTGCCTCTTTTCAGTCTCGCAGCACCTTGGAGCTGTTTGTTATATTGGATTGATTGGCTCGTTACAGAATAGATTACAAAGGGAATAATGCAGACTATGGAGTAAGTAGGATCTTAGTGAAAGTTTGTCCAGCAGTGCTGGCCCCACCTCCTAACAATTGCCTTGCAGAATTGGAAAGCAGTGAGGCTGGGTACAGCGGAAACATCACGGGGTACATCACGGTGTGTTGAGATTGCATTATCACTGCCACGGCCTTACCAGGAAAGGCGTGTCTCAGAAGAGAGCGGCTCGGAGTCATCAAACAGCACATGGGAACATTTTGCAGGCAGAAATAAATGGAAAAGGAGGCTAAGGTTGTCATGAGATGAACCACCCATAATCATTTTCATGACGAAGTCAAAAAGAGCAGATTCACTCTTTCCTTATTGCTTTCTTAAATTGTTTTTCAAAAGGCAGTTAGGAGAAATGGGGAAGTGAAACTATTCAATTCACATAAACCATGTGCTGTAAGCAAATTTGTTAATTGCTCAGTGTTTTGCTGAAGGATTACTAAACAATTGATTAATAAACCAAATGATCTAGATATTTAGGAGAATGTAAGTATGGTTATGAGTATTGCTGCTGAGGAGATAATGCAGTGCATATAACTTAGAATTACTTGAGGTTGAATACATTGCCCCCATTTTTAAATGATTGATTAATTCATATTATTTGCTTTTTAAAAATATGCAAAAACAAGGTCTTAAATTACACTGTCATCTTGAGTTCTACAATGATAATAAAGTCAAATGGTAGTTTCACAAAGGCAAGGACTTTGGCTGTCTATTTCATAGTGTGGCTCCCCAACCTGTGTGTGCGTGCGTGCGTGTGTGCGTGTGTGCGTGTCTAAGGATAGAACCCCTGGCTTTGTACATGATGGGCTAGTGTTCCACCATTGAGCTGTGCCTCCAGCCCAGGAGAGTGCTTTAACCATGTAAGACCCCGTGGATAGTTAATGATTAATAGTTAATGATTAATAGGTTCCAGTATAAATAATAATAATAGAAATCTCCTTTTTGTTGAAGAAATCCCACAGTTCAAAGACAAAATAGTACCTGCTCCCAGTAATTTCCAAAATGAAACTAAAATTCTCCTAAATGATTGGCCCCTTGAGTGATGAAGCACCCCAATCCCAGGCTCCAAAAGCTCAGTGTGTCGGAAATATCACAGTCTTAAAACGATCCCAGTTTGAAAACTCTGTTGATGTAAGAATTTTCTTTGATTTAAATGTTGTTTCTCTTGGAGAAGGCTTGTTTTTCTAAGTAACTTAGGTCATTGAACTGGGAATACCAGGAAAAGAAAAATTAAAGAAGACATTTTAAAAACAGAAACTATGGTTACTCTTTTGTACGTATGTGCCTGGACTGAGTTTTTGATGTCTAAGAAGTAATTTTACCAACAAATATTATTATTACTTAAAAACTAGTTGCCAAGATTTTATTTTAGTTTTGCTTTTGGTGCTGGGGACCAAACCCTGGATTCCACATCAGCTTGACAAGAGTTCCACCTGGGCTGCAGCTCCGGCCCTGTGTCGAGAATTTTCATAGGCTATTTCATCACATCTTCCTCATGGGATTGTTATGAAGAGCAAATGCTCTAATGAATGTAAAGTGCCTGAATAAGTGACGGTCACTTGGTGCAGCAAGCTTACTGCTCTTGTTAGACAATCCCATTCTTGCTTAATATTTTGATAATTTGTTCACTGTGCATCTCCTGGAAGCAATTTTGATTCATTAAAACACTAATAAAATATCATTTGTCTTGATTAGTGAGCATTTTGTCTTCCCCTAAATTATGTGCTTAAGGCAAGTGATTCCCTTGATTCATGTTAATCCCAGCCCTGGTGGGACACTGTGATCCAAGAATGACTTAATCAGGTTTTATAGTATGTACCATGCCTGATCCTCTTGACAGAAAACTGCTTCTATTGGCTTTGTACAGAGGCACTGTCATCAGAATTGCTGTGTGTTAATGCCCATGCTTCTCCCAGCCACTCTTAATTAGACTAGGTTGTTATCCAACCCAAAGACAACCCAGTAACCACTTGCGTTTGTAAACTAGGCTTAAAATGGTATGATGGAACAATTCGATGCCTTTCTGATGGAAAAGGTCTAATAACCTTAAAATGGAAATTCAACAGTATCCAAAAGTGAAATGACTTTTGGGATTTTCATCTAAAAATGGCATCACTAAATTAATGATTAATTAAGTTATTTCTGGGATTTGCCTACAAGAGGGAAAGGTAGACAGATGTTTAGAAGCAAGATTGTGATGGAAAGCTCGGTGACTGGCTTCATTATTTTATTCTTTCTATTGTTATGTGTTGAAAATTTGGTAATTTAAACATTCATTTTTAATGGTCGCTACTATAAAATTAAGTCAGTGGAGGGGGAAGGTAAATGATAAGTATTTACCTCCAGAGTTGCCATGAGGTAGGGTTTTGTTTGGCCAGGATTAGCCATAGCTATTCCAACATTATGAGGGACGTGAAAGGAGATAAACAGAAAAATGGGAAGGTTAGAAAGTAGAATAGAGTGATCATTGACAGAGAAAGCTAGAGTCCTCCAAATAGGGGTCCCTGGTTCATGTCAATTTATCTCTTCTTGTTCTTTTGCTCCTTGGATTCTTTCCATACTGTGATTCTTGGGCCTTTCCTGGTCCCTTTTCCCTCGTGTTTATTTTTAAAATTAGTCCTGGGCTGGAGAGATGGCTTAGGGGTTAAGGCGCCTGCCTCCTAAGCCTAAGAACACTGGTTCCAATCTCCAGGTCCCACGTTTAGCCTGTTGCAAAGTGACGCGAGGGTGCAATGCCGCACTTGCCCACAAGGGGGCGCACACATCTGGATTTCGTTTGCAGCAGCTGAGACACTGCTGGCACACCCAACTCTGTCTTCCTCTCCCTCTCTCTCTCTGTCTCTCTCTGTGTCTCTCTCCAAAAAAATAATAAAAAATAAAAAGTTTTTAAAATCAGTCCTAGAGCTGGAGAGATGGCTCAGTGGTTAAAGGCACGGGCTTGCAAAGCCTGCCGACATAGGTTCAATTCCCCAGTACACACATAAAGCCAGATGCACAAAGTGGTCCATGCATCTGGAGTTAGTTTGCAGTGGCAAAAGGCCCTGATTCTCTCATACTCTAGCTCCCTTACCTCTGTCTCCTCCTACCCTCTCTCTCAAAATAAATAAGTAACAAATTTTTAAAAATAAACAAATAAAAAACAGTTCTCCTTTTCTTGAGCTAGCTTGATCAAACCTCTCTACATCTAAGTCAGCATTCTCCAAAAAATTATTATTTTTGTTTGTTAGAATCTATCTAGCAATCTACTCTAGCAACCCCGGAGTCAAAGGTACCTCCGGCTGTGAAGATGGTTCATCAGTTATGGGTGCCTGCTTGTAAAGCCTGACAGCCCAGGTTTGATTACCCAGTACCCACATAAAGCCAGATGCAGAGAGAGGCACTTGCATCTGGAGTTTGTTTGCAATGGCCAGAGACCCTGTCATGCCCCGTCACTTCCTTCCCTGCCCTTCCCTTCCCTTTCCTTCCCTTCCCTTCTTCTCTTCTCTCTCCCTCCTTATATATATATATATAGCATATATATATATATATATATATATATATATATATATACACACATACATATATATATATATATGTTTTTCGAGGGTTTCACTCTAGCTCAGGCTAACCTGGAATTAACTATGTAGTTTCCAGGGTGGCCTCGAACACATAGCAATCCTCCTACCTCTGCCTCCCAAGTGCTGGGATCAAAGGTGTGTGCCACCATACTTGGATAAATAAAAATAATTCTTAAAAGGTACCTCCTCCTTTGGGTGAGTATCAGGGGATCTGAATGAAAGGGGATCAAAGCCAGTCCAACCTACCCTCCAGGTACAAATGTACCAGGACAGAATTGAAAGCAACTTTCCCAAGAAGTCTTCACAGAGAACAGTCAGAACTAACTGGCACTTTGCTGTGGTGCTTTCCTGGGGATCATGTTGATCTAAGGAGGGAAAATGGTGCTGAACTGTCAAGTTGACCTACAGGCTCTTTGTGCTGAGCTTGTCTGCTAGCCTGAGGGGTCTTTCTTTTGGAGTGCTGCAAATGCAAGGTAATCTCCCATTTGGATAAGGATGAAAGGCCCCGAGAACTACCCTTTTGCCCTTCCTTTACCACAAAGAACAAAGGGTTTCTAGGCAGGATACCAGGAGTAATCTAGGAAAGGGGCCAGCAAGAAGATTCCGAAGGGGAGTGTCAAGAAACTAGTCATGGCAGGAAGTTAGTTCAGAGGGGAACTGGGCAAATCTTGGGGTAACCGTCCTGACATGAGTGAAGAAGACATTGTTGAGCATAGACTTGTGCCCCTCCTTTTGGCCTTCCAACCACTGAGACAATGGTCTCCAAGGAATTGGAATTTCTCCAGCAATCTCATGTTTGGGAGACAACAACAACAACAACAACAACAAAAAAAAAAAGCTGAAGGATGCTTGGCAGCAGCCAGAGAAGAAACTTCACTCCCAGGAAGAGCTTCCAGAGGGTTCTGACAACTTGTCAGACCACCTTGTAGGAGAGGTTAGAGCAGAGTCCAAGATGATGAGTGGGGTCACCCCTTGACCAGGTCAGCTTAGTTACCCTCACCTCTGGGCCCTGCTTAAACTTAAACCTCATATCAGGACCCCAAAGATGGATTTGGAGAGGCCCTGGACCTCTTGGTTTATTTTTTTCCCCCTCATGTGGATACATCTTTCTCTGCTTTTCACTCTTACTTATCAGTCTAGCAGGCCTACTGAGGATGGATGGACAAGCACGGGACGTTCAGGCTGCCAAGGCACAGGACCTGCCCTTAACGACTCTGGTAACACCAATGCCTTGGAGATCAAAGTAAATCTGAATGCAAGCAGGGTGCCACAGAAAAGAGCACGCATTCTATAGCCATGGCGTGGGAGCTCTTGTTAGAAGTTTGGGGGTCTGGAGCGATGGCTCAGCGGTTAAGGTGCTTGCTTGCAAAGCCTAATATCTTGGGATCAATTCCCCAGTAGCCACGTAGGGCCAAATGCACAAAGTGGCGCAAACATCTGGTTTGTTTACAATGGCTAGAGGCCCTGTTGTGCCCATTCTCTCTCTCTTTCTTTCTCTCTTCTTGCAAATAAGTAACTAAATAAGAAGTAGAAGTTTTAAGTCTAATTCAATGAAATCTGAATATTGAAAAATGATAGACTTTCTTAGGAATGGAAAACAGAAGGAATTACTTACTTTGTTCCTGTCAGGAAAGTGAAGCTTTATCTTCATTACTTCCTGGGTCAGGGAGATCATGCACTTTCCAAAAAGAAAGACAGACAAAAGTATCTGTAAGTTTAAAGAAAATAATAACCATTTCCCCTCTGCATTTTCCCCTCTGCATTTATAGAACTGAGATAATATTATACAATGATTTTCACTGCCGTTCAATTCAGGAACAATTACAGGTCATACAACTTAGAAAAAGTCATTTAATGATATATAACATCTGCTCCTGGATGATTTATTGTCCTCATCATTTAAAAGAAATTCCAATGATTTATGAGTTAGATCATTTAACATGAAGCTTAAAGATGCATAAAGCCATTTCTCAAGTTCTTTAGCGATGAAAAAGTTCATTATGTCATTCTATGCAATACTGCTTTTGTGGAGAGAGAGAGAGAGAGGGAGGAAGAGAGAAAGACCCTTTGTTTAGTAATTTTCTTGGCATGATGTTCTTCACTATGCAATAAGCGTTCCCATTGTTAGAAACATCCGAACAAGAACAGCACCAGCTATTGTTGCAAGTGACCATCAAATAAGGCAAGTGATTCCACATGAACTTGAGGTTAAAAATTCTGGCTCCAGAAATGCCCAGAAAGGAAGGGAAGCAGCAGAGAACTAGCTGACGCTGCAGGGCTGTGTCCCTCAGGATGGTTTTGCTCGTACGTGGTGGACAATTGGCGCTCGTGTGGATTTAACACATGTACATCCATGATTGCACTGAGAGTCCAGGTTTGTTAACTTCGCTAATCAGCAATATCAGTCAACAAGACCCAAGTTCTTTGCATCTGCTGGTTTTGCCATCCTAGACTGGTTGGTACTCAGGCTAGCTCCCTTCATGGCGTGTACGTGGCAGCACCAAGGCTTGGCTCTGGAGATGACAAGAGGAGAACCTGTTTGCTACTGTGTCTCCGTCTATGAGCCAGGAAGGTTTTCTGTAAGTCCTCCCTACAGACGTCCCTCTTTCCTCATGTCTTCTGTCATTGCAGTGCTAGTGATCAAACCCTTGTCCACGCGAGGCAAGCATCCTGCCACTGAGCTACATCCCAGCATTGTGTCTCATGCCCATAACTAAATCAGTCACAAATTGGGGATAGTCTATAAGAGAGAAGCTAGTCTCTGAGTCACACACTGTTCCACACAACGCACGCCGTCTGCTGAATTCCAGAATAGGGTTTCCAACTGCGAACGGGAAGGGAAGTGGGGTTCCTTTTCATGAATGAATGTGGTTTTTATTTTGATTTTGGTACCCGTTGGTCTATAATTTTATTCAAATAATGTTTTCCAGAAGAAGTCAATCTATTTTCTGAGTCATTGTCTATCTCAGCATGTCTTCTTGTTGTCTTCATTAATCAATGACCAATATGAATCCAGACTCACAATCTTTCCACCCAGTTTTCAGACATCACTACTTTCTTTTCTGACAGCATGGCATAGACACCAGAGAGATTTTTTTGTTTGTTTGTTTCTTTGTAAGCCTGACAGCCTAGCTTCATTTCCTCAGTACCCACTTAAAGCCAGATGCACAAAGTGACACATGTGTCTGGAGTTGGTTTGCAGTAGCAGGAGGCCCTGGTGTACCCCTTCTCTCTCTCTCTTTCTCTCATAAATAAATAAATTTTTGATTAAAAAATCTCTTTTCCCTACAAAAAAAGAGACATTATTCCTTTCTTAGCTGGAGGACCTGATTCTTTTCTTTATTCTTTTAATTTAAAAAAATGCTCTCTTTGGACTAGAGAGATGGCTCAGCAGATAAGATGCTTGCCTGCAAAGCCTAACAACCAGTATATGAAAAGCCAGATGCACAAAGTGGTGCATGCATCTGAAGTTCCTTTGCAGTAGCTGGAGACCCTGGCACACCCATTCTCTATCTGCCTCTTTCCTTTCCTTTTCTTTCCTTTCCTTTTCTTTCCTTTCCTTTCCTTTCTTCCTTCCTTTCTGTCACTGTGCCTCTCTCTCAAATTAATTAATTAATTAACTAATTAACTATTATAAAAAGGACTCTTTAATTTTACCTAGAATGAAGTGTGCCAGTCCACATACTCCTGTGTTTTCCATCACACAAAAGCAGTTTCAGGGGCTGGAGAAATGGCTTAGTGGTTAAGGAGTTTGCCTGTGAAGCCAAAGGATCCCCCGGTTCGATTTTCTAGTACCCACGTAAGACAGATGCACGAGGGGCACATGCATCTGGAGTTCATTTGCAGTGGCTGGAGGCCCTGGTGTGCCCATTCTCTCTCTGTCTGCCTCTCTTCTATCTCTCTCTCTGTGCTTGCAAATAAAGAAAGAAAGAAATTTTTTAAAAAAGCAGTTTTAAACAATGTCTGCATTTCTCTCAGTTTCTCTTGTTCTTGCCCCTTTCATACATTTTAAGTTGAATCATGTGCTCTGTTATCTGCGTCAAGTATCTCCTTTTGCACCACTGACACTGGCTATTCTCTTCCTCTACATTATGGAAGCACATTTTCACTGTGACCTCCATAGAACTAACCTCCTTCTCCACCAGGCTACTGCATCTTCTCCTCCTTCATTACAGGGCATGCGCTATACTATTTACTGAGAACCTTACTGTTATTTTAGTCGCTATGTTGTTAATGTTATCTTCCTGCCCCATGTCCCGCTACTGTTCATGTCACTCTATCGCCATTGCACCCCACCCTTTTCTTGCTTTATGATAATCTGCACTTTTTTTTTTTTTTTTTTTTAATTTTTCGAGGTAGAGTCTCACTCTAGCCCAGGCTGACCTAGAATTCACTCTGTAGTCTCAGGGTGGCCTTGAACTCACAGTGATCCTCCTACCTCTGCCTCCTGAGTGCTGGGATTAAAGGCGTGCGCCACCATGCCTGGCCACTTCTTTCGAAAAAGTCACATCTTCTTGCAAACTCCTGAGAATATTACAATTTCCTAAAAATGTTTGTTGGCTCCCCAGAAGGAGATCATTGTCTGAGGAATGCTCCTCATCTTGTCTTCTGCATAATTGCTTTTTATGGTCCAAATGCCAGTTTTTTTTTTTCTTTTTATGGTTTCTCATTTTTGAGAAGGAAAAGGCAGTGTGAGAAACACCCTCAGACAGGGTGTATAGCTTTTCATTCTGCTCAGTAGACACTTGGGTAATGATTGGATCCTCTCAACTCTGCAGCTGGAGAACAGGTTGATGGGAACACATCCCTGCCCAATTCTGAGAACTTAGCTCTCATTCATCAAGCGTGGCTCTGTGGTGCTATGGCCCTATTCCCTGGGGGCCAGTTCTAGGATACTCTGCTGGCCACATATTGATAGAGGGATACCTGATCCTTCTATCCCTGGGTATTTTATTTCTAGTGATTATTCCCGACGAAATGCAATGAACCCAACACCCCTTGTCTCATGTAGCTAACTTGTTCCATGTTAGCTGAGCATAGTGGTGCACACCTTTAGTCCCAGCACACAGGAGGCAGAGGTTGGAGGACGGCCATGAGTTGGAGGCCACCCTGAGACTACATAGTGAATTCCAGGTCAGTCTAGGCTAGAGTGAGACTCCGCCTTGCAAGAAAAAATATTTTATATATTTATTTTCAAGGAGGGAGTGTGCCAGGGTCTTACTGCTACAAAAGAACATCAGACACATGCTTTTCTTTTTACAACTGGTTTTATGTGGGTGCCGGGGAATTGAATGCTAGGCCTACAGAATTTTCAAGCAAGTATCTTTAACCATTGAGAAAAATCCTCTAGCCCATGTTTTTTTTTTTGTTTGTTTGTTTGTTTTGTTTTTTTTTCGAGGTAGGGTCTCCCTCTAGCCCAGGCTGACCTGGAATTCACTATATAGTCTCAGGATGGCCTTGAACTCATGGAGATCCTCCTACCTCTTCCTCCCCAGTGCTGGTATTAAAGGCATGTGCCACTACACCCAGCTTAGTTGAAGGAGATATATATGGTTTTTCGAGGTAGGGTTTCACACTAGCCCAGGCTGATCTGGAACTCACTATGTAGCCTCAGGGTGGCCTCAGAATCACAGAGACCCTCCTATCTCTGCCTCCCCAGTGCTGGTATTAGAGGTGTGTGCCACCACACCCAGCTTCAGTTAAGAACATTTTGTGTGACCTAAAACTCAGGACAGGCATTTAAAAATGGGCTATTGGGCTGGAGAGATGGCTTAGTGGTTAAGGCGCCTGCCTCCTAAACCTAAGAATGCTGGTTCCAATCTCCAGGTCCCACGTTTAGCCAGATGCAAAGTGACACAAGGGCGCAATGCTGCACTTGCCCACAAGGGGGCGCACACATCTGGATTTTGTTCGCAGTGGCTGAGAGGCTGCTGGCACGCCCATCTCTATCTGTCTTCCTCTCCCTCTCTGTGTCTCTCCAAAAAAAAAAAAAAAAAGAAAGAAAGAAAGAAAGAAAGAAAGAAAGAAAGAAAGAAAGAAAAAGAAAAAAGAAAATGGGCTATAGCTAACTGAATTTATTATCTCAAATTTATCTTTTAGCTCTTGTTAGCTTTGGACCAGGAATAAAACAAATAAGAGAACCTATTGTTTGGGGGCCAGTTTAAGACCCCAAGCTCATCTTTTGCTTTATTTCAAACTCAGCAGTGACAAGCAGTGTGAAATGTTAAGCTGCTCTTTTGAGGATTGGTCTCTTTTCTCAATTCCCTAACTTCTTGCCTGATGGTAAGAAATCTTCACTTGAGCTCATACTGTAACATCAACATGGCAAAGTGATTGTTTCTTGGGGTGTGTAGACCTACATAGGGGAGTAAATCAGCCAGGGGAACCCAACCTCTTCCCACTTTCTCTTTGGTCATTAGAGAACTATTGCTTTCTGAGGAAGCAGCCAGGCCAACAGCCAGCTGCTTGTCCCCATCCAGGATTTTCAGTTTAAGTATCAGTTCCTTCTAGATTTTGCCAAGCCATCCTCTGCTGGCCTCAGAATTTGGTGGTAGATTAAAAAAAAATTGTAGTTATTTATTTGCAAAGAGAAAGGGGGAAGAGAGAGAGAGAGAGAGAGAGAATGAGTACACAAGGCTCTCTTGCAAATGAATACCAGATAAATAAATACCAGATGCATTCTGTGCATCTGGCTTTCCGTGTGTACTGGGGAATTGAACCTGGGCAGTCAGGCTTTGCAAGCAAGTGCCTTTAACTGTTGAGCCATCTCTTCAATCCAGACTTTTTTCTTAGTGTGTGCATTTGTGTGTACGTATGTGCATGTGTGCGTGTGTGTGTGTGTGTGTATGATGTGTGTACCTGTGTATGCAGAAGAATGTACTCCGTGCATGGAGGCCAGAGAGGAGTGTCAGGTACCCTCCTCCATCACTCTTCCACCATCCCTGTTTCACTTTGTTTCCTTGAGCCAGAGTCTCTCTCACTGAACCCAGAGCTGCTGTGTTTGGTCAGACTGGCTGACCACTGAGCCCAGCAATTCTTCAATCTCTGCTCCCCACAGGATTGAGGCTACAAGCATATTGGCTGTGCCCAGCTTTTTACATAGGTGCTAGAGATTGAACTCAGGGTAGATCAGGTCTTCTCAAACCCTCAAGCTTGTGTGGTAAGCACTCTTAAGCACTGAGCCGCCTACCCATCCCTGTAGTAGATACTTTTTTAAATTTTTAATTCAACTTGTGTGTGTGTGTTCATATGTGTGTGAGTGCTCATGTGTGTGCATATGCATGAGGGGCGCCCAAAGTTGATGCTGCTGTTGTCCTTGATCACTCTGCACTTTATTTCTTGAGACAGGGTCTCTCATTTGAACCCAGAACTCACTGATTCTGCTAGTCTAGCTAGCCAGCTTGCCCCAAGGATGTCCTGGTTCCACCTCTCAAGTGCTGGGATTACACATACACTACCATGCCTTTTACCAGCATTTACAAGGGTGCTGGGGATTTGAACTCGGGTCTTCATACTTGTGCAGCAATTGATTTACCAACTGAGCCCTAGTTAGGGTTTTTAATGGTTTTTTTTTTTTTTTGGCTTCATATATCCTGTAGAAGAAATGTAAGCAAGTTTTGATTAGCACATTTAGCCTGGTCCTTTTAAAATCAGAAATGAAAGCCGGGAGTGGTGGCACACGCCTTTAATCCCAGCACTTGGGAGGCGGAGATAGGAGGATCGCCATGAGTTTGAGGCCACACTGAGACTAAATAATGAATTCCAGGTCAGCCTGAGCTAGAGTGAGACCTTACCTTGAAAAAACAAAAATAAAATGAAATAAAATAAGAAACGGAAGCTGAGCTCCCTGGTAAAGCACTTGTCTAGCATGTATGAGGCCCTGGGTTTGATCCCTAGAATTGCAAAAAGCAAAAACCCATAATTATGCTGGGTGTGGTAGTGCACCTATAATCCCAGGACATCTATAACCCCAGTGTACCAATAATGGCAGCTCTCTTGAGGCCAAGGCAGAGATCTCCAGTTTGTGGTCAGGCTGAACTGCATACTGAGATTGTCTCAACAACAAAATAAAACAACCTTATCAATGAAGACTATGAGTTTTAATTGATCCAAACTGAATATGAGCCAGTTATGAACTTGACCTCTAAAAAAGGGAGTGGGCTATGTCTGGTTTAAGTTATAAGGCATGTTGGGTCAATTTATAGCTCCTATTATTACTACACACTTAAAAGTTTCTTTGAGGATAAGAGCAAGTTCAAAGATAAATGAACATGATATTAAAATGGTATTAAAATGGCACCAGAAGGGCTTGGAGAGATGGCTTAGTGGTTAAGGCACTTGCTTACAAAGCCAAAGGACCCAGGTTTAATTCCCCAGGACCCACATAAGCCAAATGCACAAGGTGTTGCATGCATCTGGAGTTTGTTTGCAGTGGCTGCAGGGCATCACATGCCCATTCTCTCTCTCAAATAAATAAATAAGAATTTTTTTAAATGGCACTGGAAGTATTTAATTTTGATTGTTTTTTATTTTTATTGGAGACACAGAGAGAGACAGACAGAGGAGGAGAGACAGATAGAGAATGCCAGCAGTCTCTCAGTTGCTGTGAACGAAATCCAGATGAGTGCGCCCCCTTGTGGTCAAGTGCGGCATTGCGCCCTTGCGGCACTTTGCATCTGGCTAAACGTGGGACCTGGAGATTGGAACCAGGTTCTTAGGCTTAGCAGGCAGGCACCTTAACCGCTAAGCCATCTCTCCAGACCTTAACTTTGATTTTTGTTTTGTTTTGCTTTGAGATAGGTTCTCACTCTAGTCTGGGCTGACCTGGAATTCACTATGTAGTCTAAGGCTGGCCTTAAATTCATAGTAATCCTCCAACCTCAGCCTCAACCTTGACCTTGGCAGGGATTAGAGATGTGTGCCACCATACTGGGGAGAGAGAGAGAAAAAGAGAGAAGGAATGAACATGCCAGTGCCTCTAGCCTCTGAAAACAAACTCCAGATGCATCCATTACTTTGTGCATTTGGCTTTATGTGGGTACTGAGGAATTAGATCATTAGGCTTTGAAGGCAAGCACCTTAACTGCTGAGCTATTTCTCCAGCCTGTATTTAACTTAAAAAAAAAAAAAAAGATGGTGCTGGGCGTGGTGGCATACCCCTTACTCCCAGCACTTGGGAGGCAGAGGTAGGAGGATCCCTGTGAGTTCAAGGCCATCCTGAGACTACATAGTGAATTCCAGGTCAGCCTGGGCCAGAGTGAGACCCTACCTCCAAAAAAAAAAAAAAAAAAAAAAAGTGAATGGAGGAGACCTGATACCATGGCCAATGCGTGACATGGAGAAGGATTGCATTTTCTTTGGCTTGCTCCAGAAAGCAGAGAAAAGATCACTTGAAGAGAGCAATAAAAAGGTGGATTAGGGCTGGAGAGATGGCTTAGCAGTTAAGGCGCTTGCCTGTGAAGCCTAAGGACCCATGTTCAACCCTCCAGATCCCACATAAGCCAGACACACAAAGGTGAGGCAAGCACAAGGTTGCACATGCCCACTTGGTGGCACAAGTGTCTGGAGTTTATTGCAGTGTCTGAGGCCCTGGTGTGCCAATTCTCTCTCTCTGTGTCAGAAAAAAAGAAGGTGGATTAGGCTTAACTTGGGGTTGACTGACAACAGAATGATGTCTCACCAAGAAAGCAGCTAGCTGGCACTAGAAGGACCCTGGATGACTGCCCATCACCAGATCATGCTTTTAGAGTTTTAGGGGTGCTCAGCCTTCCCTGCAAGGAAAGCCTTTTTTTCAAGGCAGGGTCTCACTCTAGCCCAGGCTGACCTGAAATTCACTATGTAGCTCAGGGTAGCCTTGAACTCATGGTGATCCTCCTACCTCTGCCTCCCAAGTGCTGGGATTAAAGGTGTGCACCACCACGCCTGGCTCTAGGAAAGCATTTTTAACTGGGAGAACACTCTGAAGATTGCACTCTCACCAGACAAGTGGGGAGATCGGGACATAGCAGGGTCTGCCTTCTGTGCTCCACAACACATAGCTTCCACAGCAGCAAAGACTCCTTCAGAAGTACACCAGGGCTGAACTTTCGCAGGAAAAATGGGAGCAAACAAATAGTTTACATGCCATACCATTGTAGCCCTTACAACAGCGTGGACAAGAGCTCTCTAGACAGGACAACCAGCCACTCAATGGGGCTAGACTACTCACACCAAGACCCAGAAGACATCTCTCTAGGAGCCATTGGTGGCTCTCTTAATTTAAGCTTGGGGGATTGGAGAGATGGCTTAGCGGTTAAGGCATTTGCCTGCAAGGTCAAAGGATCCCGGTTCAATTCTCCAGGACCCACAGATGCCAGCTGCACCAGGGGGCGCATGCATCTGGAGTTCATATGCAGTGGCTGGAAGCCCTGGCACGCCCCTGTGCTTCAGCCTGTATTTAACTTAAAAAAAAAAAAAAAAAAAAGATGGTGCTGGGCGTGGTGGCATACCCCTTACTCCCAGCACTTGGGAGGCAGAGGTAGGAGGATCCCTGTGAGTTCAAGGCCATCCTGAGACTACATAGTGAATTCCAGGTCAGCCTGGGCCAGAGTGAGACCCTACCTCCAAAAAAAAAAAAAAAAAGAAAAGTGAATGGAGACCTGATACCATGGCCAATCGTGACATGGAGAAGGATTGCATTTTCTTTAGCTTGCTCAAGCCAGAGAAAGATCACTTGAAGAGAGCAATAAAAGGTGGATTAGGGCTGGAGAGATGGCTTAGCAGTTAAGGCGCTTGCCTGTGAAGCCTAAGGACCCATGTTCAACCCCTCCAGATCCCACATAAGCCAGACACACAAAGGTGAGGCAAGCACAAAGTTGCACATGCCCACTTGGTGGCACAAGTGTCTGGAGTTTATTGCAGTGGCTGAGGCCCTGGTGTGCCAATTCTCTCTCTGTGTGTCAGAAAAAGAAGGTGGATTAGGCTTAACTTGGGGTTGACTGACAACAGAATGATGTCTCACCAAGAAAGCAGCTAGCTGGCACTAGAAGGACCCTGGATGACTGCCCATCACCAGATCATGCTTTTAGAGTTTTAGGGGTGCTCAGCCTTCCTGCAAGGAAAGCCTTTTTTCATGCAGGGTCTCACTCTAGCCCAGGCTGACCTGAAATTCACTATGTAGCTCAGGGTAGCCTTGAACTCATGGTGATCCTCCTACCTCTGCCTCCCAAGTGCTGGGATTAAAGGTGTGCACCACCACGCCTGGCTCTAGGAAAGCATTTTTAACTGGGAGAACACTCTGAGATTGCACTCTCACCAGACAAGTGGGGAGATCGGGACATAGCAGGGTCTGCCTTCTGTGCTCCACAACACATAGCTTCCACAGCAGCAAAGACTCCTTCAGAAGTACACCAGAGGCTGAACTTCCACTTGGGAAAAATGGGAACAAACAAATAGTTTACATGCCATACCATTGTAGCCCTTACAACAGCGTGGACAGAGCTCTCTAGACAGGACAACCAGCCACTCAATGGGGCTAGACTACTCACACCAAGACCCAGAAGACATCTCTAGGAGCCATTGGTGGCTCTCTTTAATTTAAGCTTGGGGATTGGAGAGATGGCTTAGCGGTTAAGGCATTTGCCTGCAAGGGGTCAAAGGATCCCGGTTCAATTCTCCAGGACCCACAGATGCCAGCTGCACCAGGGAGGCGCATGCATCTGGAGTTCATATGCAGTGGCTGGAAGCCCTGGCACGCCATTCTCTCTCTCACTCTCTCTCTCTCTCCCTGTGTCTTTCTCTCTCTCCGATAAATAAAGCATGTTAAAAATAAGCACTTGGGAGGCAGAGGTAGGAGGATCCCTGTGAGTTCAAGGCCATCCTGAGACTACATAGTGAATTCCAGGTCAGCCTGGGCCAGAGTGAGACCCTACCTCCAAAAAAAAAAAAAAAAAAAAAAAAAAAAAAAAAGTGAATGGAGGAGACCTGATACCATGGCCAATGCGTGACATGGAGAAGGATTGCATTTTCTTTAGCTTGCTCAGAAAGCAGAGCAAAGATCACTTGAAGAGAGCAATAAAAGGTGGATTAGGGCTGGAGAGATGGCTTAGCAGTTAAGGCGCTTGCCTGTGAAGCCTAAGGACCCATGTTCAACCCCTCCAGATCCCACATAAGCCAGACACACAAAGGTGAGGCAAGCACAAAGTTGCACATGCCCACTTGGTGGCACAAGTGTCTGGAGTTTATTGCAGTGTCTGAGGCCCTGGTGTGCCAATTCTCTCTCTGTGTGTCAGAAAAAGAAGGTGGATTAGGCTTAACTTGGGGTTGACTGACAACAGAATGATGTCTCACCAAGAAAGCAGCTAGCTGGCACTAGAAGGACCTGGATGACTGCCCATCACCAGATCATGCTTTTAGAATTTTAGGGGTGCTCAGCCTTCCCTGCAAGGGAAGCCTTTTTTTTTTTGAGAGTGAGGGTCTCACTCTAGCCCAGGCTGGCTCAAGAAATTTGCTATGTAGCTCAGGGTAGCCTTGAACTCATGGTGATCCTCCTACCTCTGCCTCCCAAGTGCTGGGATTAAAGGTGTGCACCACCACGCCTGGCTCTAGGAAAGCATTTTTAACTGGGAGAACACTCTGAAGATTGCACTCTCACCAGACAAGTGGGGAGATCGGGACATAGCAGGGTCTGCCTTCTGTGCTCCACAACACATAGCTTCCACAGCAGCAAAGACTCCTTCAGAAGTACACCAGGGCTGAACTTTTACGCAGGAAAAATGAGGGCTTGGCTCAAATAGTTTACATGCCATACCATTGTAGCCCTTACAACAGCGTGGACAGAGCTCTCTAGACAGGACAACCAGCCACTCAATGGGGCTAGACTACTCACACCAAGACCCAGAAGACATCTCTAGGAGCCATTGGTGGCTCTCTTAATTTAAGGATTGCATTTTCTTTGGCTTGCTCCAGAAAGCAGAGCAAAGATCACTTGAAGAGAGCAATAAAAAGGTGGATTAGGGCTGGAGAGATGGCTTAGCAGTTAAGGCGCTTGCCTGTGAAGCCTAAGGACCCATGTTCAACCCTCCAGATCCCACATAAGCCAGACACACAAAGGTGAGGCAAGCACAAAGTTGCACATGCCCACTTGGTGGCACAAGTGTCTGGAGTTTATTGCAGTGGCTGAGGCCCTGGTGTGCCAATTCTCTCTCTGTGTGTCAGAAAAAAAGAAGGTGGATTAGGCTTAACTTGGGGTTGACTAACAACAGAATGATGTCTCACCAAGAAAGCAGCTAGCTGGCACTAGAAGGACCCTGGATGACTGCCCATCACCAGATCATGCTTTTAGAATTTTAGGGGTGCTCAGCCTTCCCTGCAAGGAAAGCCTTTTTTTTGAGGTAGGGTCTCACTCTAGCCCAGGCTGGCCTGAAATTCACTATGTAGCTCAGGGTAGCCTTGAACTCATGGTGATCCTCCTACCTCTGCCTCCCAAGTGCTGGGATTAAAGGTGTGCACCACCACGCCTGGCTCTAGGAAAGCATTTTTAACTGGGAGAACACTCTGAAGATTGCACTCTCACCAGACAAGTGGGGAGATCGGGACATAGCAGGGTCTGCCTTCTGTGCTCCACAACACATAGCTTCCACAGCAGCAAAGACTCCTTCAGAAGTACACCAGGGCTGAACTTTCGCAGGAAAAATGGGAGCAAACAAATAGTTTACATGCCATACCATTGTAGCCCTTACAACAGCGTGGACAAGAGCTCTCTAGACAGGACAACCAGCCACTCAATGGGGCTAGACTACTCACACCAAGACCCAGAAGACATCTCTCTAGGAGCCATTGGTGGCTCTCTTAATTTAAGCTTGGGGGATTGGAGAGATGGCTTAGCGGTTAAGGCATTTGCCTGCAAGGTCAAAGGATCCCGGTTCAATTCTCCAGGACCCACAGATGCCAGCTGCACCAGGGGGGCGCATGCATCTGGAGTTCATATGCAGTGGCTGGAAGCCCTGGCACGCCCATTCTCTCTCTCACTCTCTCTCTCTCTCTCCCTGTGTCTTTCTCTCTCTCAAATAAATAAAGCATGTTAAAAAAATAAGCACTTGGGAGGCAGAGGTAGGAGGATCACCATGAGTTTGAGGCCACCCTGAGACTACATAGTGAATTCCAGGTCAGCCTGAGCTAGAGTGAGACCCTACCTCAAAAACCAACCAACCAACCAAACAAACAAACAAACAAACAAACAAACAAAAAGACTTAAGCTTGGGAGTAGCAATTGGTTTATAATGACTACTTGGAGACTTACCCTGAAGTTGTATTTAAAGTATATCTTTAACATTTTTAAAAATTTATATGAGAGAGAAAGACGGACAGAGAGTATGGGCACATCAGTGCCTCCTGACTCTGCCATTGAACTCCACATGCATGTGCCACTTTATGCATCTGGCTTTACATGAGCATTGGGGAATCAAACCTGGACCATTGAGCCTTTAAATGCTGAGCCATCTCTCCAGCCCTGAAGTATACTTTTATGTGTATGTGAGTTCACATGTCTGTGTGTACATGTGTGAAGGCCAGAACTTGATGTTGGATGCTTTTCTTGATTGCTTTTCCTCTTTTTTATTGACTGAGGTGGGGGTTTCTCTTTTGAACCCAGAGTTCACCAGTGTGGTTACTCTAGACTAGCCACCTTGCTCCAGGTGTCCTCTGTCTCTGCCTCCCATGAGCTGGAATGACATGTAGGTTCTATGCCTACCTGGCCTTTACATGGGTGCTGGGGATCCAAACTCTGGTCCTCACACTTATGCCAAAAGCACTTGACCCACTGAGCCATCTCCTCAGCCCCTTGACGAATATTTTCTGAAGATGTATTTGTTCACATTTTAGTCTATAGACATACATACTGAAATTTTCATTTTATATTTGGGGTAGCTGTGGAGAGCCAAGAAGATGGGGGGTGACTTAGTCTGACTTAACAGTGCGCAGAAAGACCTCGTGGCGGGTTGTGGACTTTGTAATTCATTTGAACTCATGTAGCTACATAAGACGGCGGCGGGGGAGGGGGAGCAGATTGCATGATTTAGCTTGTTTTTCTGATACTTTACCAAATGCCCAGAGCTGATGTGGAGGCTGGCGTGTCTTCTCTGCTCTTCCGAGCTGGCTCCGGCCCCCTTAGTCCCCTGACAGGCAGGTGCGCTTCTTGTTGTGACACACACAAGAGAGGGACACCTGCTGTTTCCCAGTAGAGACACTGCCCTCTGTCTGGTTCAAGGCTAGAACTCATTTTTTTTTTTTTTTAACAAACAAAAATGCCTCTTCTCATTGTCCTGCTGGACTCTGCAGCCCCAGCTGTGTCAGGAGCTGGTTCCAGCAAGGCAGCCTAAGCTGGGGGCTTTTCTGCTACATTGCATAAGGCAGGGCTCACGTCACTTTTCCATTGGTTTTGGACTGTGCTGAGGAGTCCTTTGGGGATGTTCTAAAGTTCAAGGTCCTTCTGAGCCAGGAGAGGAAAGCCCAACAGAAAAACAAGTGGAAAGAAAGACAATATGTTCTGGTCACGTGGCCTTGGGTCTTTGAAATGCCTGCCCGTGTGTATTTTGTTTCTGGAAGGTACTAAGCAGTGTTATTAATGAGAGGTTTAATATCTCTTCCCTCTTTATTAATTTTCCTTCCTTAGCTGAACATTTAGCACTGTTATTCACTTCTTTTCTACTCGAGATTGCTTTTCCCTTGGTTCTGTATGTTCAGAGTTATTCTAGTTCTCTAAAATCACCCTCTTCTTTCCTTAGCCCGATATTCTGATCCTCCTTTGCCTGCTATGCATATTCAACCTACTGTTTCTTTTTTTAACTGTTTTTATTGACAGCGTCCATAATTATAGACAATAAACCATAATAATTCCCTCCCTTCCCTTCATCTTCTCCCTCACAAATCCACTCTCCATTGTATCCCTTTCCCTCTCAACCAGTCTCTCTTTTATTTTGATGTCACCATCTTTTCCTCCTATTATGATGGTCTTGTGTAGGTAGTGTCAAGCACTACGAGGTCATGAATATCCAGGCCATTGTGTGTCTGGAGGAGCACGCTGTAAGGAGTCCGACCCTTCCTTTGGCTCTTACATTCTTTCCACCACCTCTTCAGTATGGACCCTGAACCTTGGAAGGTGTGACAGAGATGTTTCAGTGCTGAGCACTTTTCTGTCACTTCTTCTCAGTACTTTGGTGTCTTTTGAGTCATCCCAGAAGTCACTGCCATCTGAAAAGAAAAGTTTATCTAACCAAAAATGAGAGTAACATGAATATATGGGTATAAACATTAGAAAAAGTGCTTACAGGGCAGTTTGGTGGGCATAATACATGCATTTAGCCAGATACCAGCAGGCATTACACCCCTAGGGCTCATGACCTCCCCCGTCATAGGCTTTAAAAAAATAGTTTTATTTTTATTTATTTATTTGAGAGAGAGAGAGAGAAAGAGGCAGAGATAGAGAGATAGAAGGAGAGAGAGAATGGGCATGCCAGGGCCTCTAGCCACTGCAAATGAACTCCAGATGCATGTGTCACCTTGTGCATCTGGCTTACATGGGTTCCCAGGAATTGAACTGAGGTCCTTTGGCTTTACAGGCGGTGCCTTAACTGCTAAGCCATCTCTCCAGCCCTCCATCATAGGCTTTTGACTAGGCTTTCAGTAGCAGGCATATATTCCCTCCCATGGAGCGGGCCTTCAGTACAATTAGAGAGCAGTTGATTTCCCCCATAACAGACATGCCACCATGGCATGTGTTGGCTCATTTGGCCTAGCTGGCCAAACTTAAGGCTGGTAGTGTCGTTTCATCTCCACTGATGACTTCTCTCTCCCATGGGGCTGGGTGCATTGTAAGTGTTTCTATATTTCTGTCAGGTGGTCTACAGGGAGGAGGTTTTCAGCTCAGCTCCAGCTTGATTTCTCAGTGACCTTGCATCCCAAGCATGTGGAGTCTTCAGCAATAGGGTCTTACCATCTATTCCTGGTGAGAAACCAAGAGCCTTGGCAGTGCTTGTAATGTTTTAGGGGTATCAGTGACCTTCCTGGCCAACAACTCACTGGAAGGTATCCCATCCCTGGCACTGAAATTTTTGTACTGACAATCTACAGTTTCTAGGTGAGCCATTGTCCAAAAAAATAGGTTTCCATATGGCTTATTTATAACATCTTAAATTTTAATTAACCCTCCCCTCACCCTTTTGTTACTCAGTCTTTTCCCTAACCTCACTTAGGCCATTCCATTCCCAGTAATTTGTTCATCTATATATCTATATACCTATATATCTATATCTATATCTATATCTATATCTATATCTATATCTATCTATCTATCTATCTATCTATCTATCTATCTATCTACACACAATACCATCCCCTTAAGTCCATCCCTCTCCTCCCTCCCTTATAGCTCCTTTCTACCTTACTGGCCTCTGCTACTGATTTTATTTTGCTCCAACTCACATACAAGTCTAAACATTTGTAGCTAAGATCTACATATAAGAGAGAACATGTGGCATTTGGCTTTCTGGGCCTGGGTTACCTCACTTAGTATAATCCTTTCCAGATCCATCCATTTCCCTGAGAATTTTATAATTTCATTTTTCTTTATCACTGAATAGAACTCCATTGTGTAAATGTACCACATCTTTATTATCCATTCATCAGTTGAGGGACGTCTAAGCTGGTTCCATTTTCTAGCTATTATGAATACAGCAGCAATAAGCATGGATGTGCAAGTATCTCTAAGGTGGTTAAATGAGTCCTTAGGATATATGCCTAGGAGTGCTATAGCTGGGTCATATGGCAAATCTATTTTTAGCTGTCTCAGGAACCTCCACACTGATTTCACAATGGCTGTGTCAGTTTACATTCCCACCAGCAGTGTTGAAGGAGTCCTCTTTTCCCGCATCCTTGCCAGCATTTATTATCACCCTGGTGTTTCTTAAGAGCCTTGTCACAGGCCAACCCTCAGTAACAAAGAGATCCAGAAGTGACAACGGCCCCACCGTGTAAGAAGTCTCTCAGTCATGTATTCACACACAGTGGCTGTTCCTGTTAGTGCGTAGGTTTCTTCTAGTAAAGAATCCAGGGTCAGGGCCTAGAGAGATGGCTTAGTGGTTAAGCGCTTGCCTGTGAAGCCTAAGGACCCGGTTGGAGGCTCAATTCCCCAGTACCCATGTAAGCCAGATGCACAAAGTGGCACAGGCATCTGGGGTTCATTTGCAGTGGCTGGAGGTCCCGGCGTGCCCATTCTCTATCTGCCTCTTTCTCTCTGTCTGTCACTCTCAAATAAATAAATAAAAAGTAAACAAAAAAATTAAAAGAAAAACCAAAAAAGAATCCAGGGTCCTTCTATTCTGTGTCTCCACCATTATTATTACAGCCTCTGGGGCCTCATTGTTATGAATCTCAGCTAGTCAAAATGTAACGGGAGTTTTGGGGTTTCTTTCCAATACATCAAATAGGCCAATGCACCAAAAAATTTAGGGTACCCCTGGGTCCTTGTCTTATGGATTTCAAGAATTAAAATAGGATAAGGTTTAGAGAGACTTTATTAAATTAAGAGAAGAAAGTACAGATATCTCCTGCCTTGTGGGAGGCAAGAGGGGATAACAAGCCCATGTGGGAGTAGGGATCCCCTACCCCAGACACATCCCAAGCTGGGACAAGGTGGGGAGGGATTACCACAGCAGGGACCTGGAAGTTAATGAGAGATGAACAGCCAGAAAAGAGGCAGTGCTCACCTGGCAAGGATTTATTTATAATCTTATTGTGGTGGGACAGAGAGCTGATTGGTCTGGGCCCAGGAGGCTGCTCAGGAAGAGGTCAGTTTATCTGACTAGGAGGAGAAGGAGAGAGGGCTGATTGGATGAGACTGGGTCAGAAGTAGAATTCTGGTTCTTCCAGAGGAGGTAGGTAGTGTTACATCGTTTTGGTTCCCTCTTTTGGGCCCTCTACTGACTGGCTACCTAATAATCAAGCTACCTGACTAATTCCCCGCCAAAAGCAAGGAAGAGGAATGGAGAAAGAACATCTATTTAAGACCCTGGCCTGAATAGCACACTCATCACTTCTGCTCATTCTCTATAGACAAGAACTAGTTCATGGTCACGTCTAAATGCAGGGGAGCTGAGGAGTGCAGCTCCTGGATGTTCAGCCCCGTCTCTGGGAAGAACTCTATTCTCTAACAGAAATGGTTTGAGAATACAGTTAGCAGCCAGTTGTGGTGGCGCACGCTGGTAGGATATTGCTGAAGAGGTGGAGGCAGGAGGATCAGGAGAACACAGGTAGCCATCTCTGGCACAGCCCTTGAGTTAGTTTTTTCACAAGATTATGGCCCCAGAAATGTGTCAGCTTTGTACTTTCTTTTTGATTTTTATTTTCTTTTTAAAATTGCTATAGATATTTAGTGCCCACTAAATGTGTGTGTGTGTGTATACATACATTTACATGTATATGTATGTGTGTGCAAATACATATATATTATAATTTTATTTATTTGGCAACAGAGAGAGAGAGAGAGAAAGAGAGAGAGAGAATGGACATGCAGGGGCCTCTTGTAACTGCAAACAAATTCCAGACACATGTGCCACTTTGTGCATCTGGCTGTATGTGGGTGCTGGGGAATTGAATCCAGGCTCTCAGATTTTACATGCAAGTACCTTTTTAACCACTGACTCATCTTCCCACCCCCACCTCATGTATATTTATGTCTCATGAATATTATTTTTCCTACCTCCCTTCTTTTCTTTTCAAAATTTTCCAAGCTGGGAATCAAGTCCAAGGCTTCACACCTTCTAGACGAGGGCTCTTCCGCTGAGCTACAACCCAGCCTCCATCCTTGAACTTTCTGTCTACACGTCAACATGAATGAAACCTACCTTTCCAGATCAACCTCACAGTGGTGCCTAGTCTTCCATCCTCAACGGCATCCTGGATTAATTGAATAACTTATCTCCCAAGTGTATGCAGTTAAAGTATTTATTTCTGGACTTTAAAAAAAATAAAACTACTAAACTGCAAGTCAAAACATCACCTTAGGAAATAGTTGTCATACACAATAAGAGGAGAACTGAACGCATCTATCTATGTTTGCTTTAGGGTTGCTGTGACCAAATACTTGGGAAAAGCAACTGACAGGGAGGGAGGATTGATTTGAGCTCACAGCTTCAGAGGTTTCAGTCTGTTACGGCGACAAGGGCCTGAGAGCAGAGCAGCATGCACCACGGTGGCCAAGAAACAGAGCAAGAGGAAGAGATCAAGAAATCAGGTATGAGCCAGGCGTGGTGGTGCACACCTTTAATCCCAGTACTTGGGAGGCAGAGGTGGGAGGATTGCCCTGAATTCAAGGCCACCCTGAGACTACATAGTGAATTCCAGGTCAGCCTGGGCTAGAGTGAGACCCTACTTTGAAAAAACAAAATCAATCAATCAATCAATCAATCAATCAGGTATAACCTTCATGATAACCATCCCCCAGCTAGGTCCCACCACCTAAAGTCCCATCAGTTCCCAAAACAGCACCACCATTTGGGGACCAAGTGTTCACCAGTGAACCCATGGGGGATATTTGATATACCAATATTATTTCCAAACAGATAAAAACCACATAAATTCCACCAAACATGAATCCAATATATTGCAATGGAACATTTGCATAGTCCTCCACTTTACATCTGTTCCCACAAGGCTTGATGTTTTTTCGTGGGCCTACCTAAAGGCCACAGGAAATGGAAGTTGGGATCATTATGGCTGACCACAGCATGCTGGCAAGCTGAGGCCGAATTTATATCCAGGCCATGACTCGGGAGTGAATGGTAGAGCCAGGGTGGGCTGCACACTTCAAAACAGACAGCGAAGTTTAGTTGGACTGGATGCCCAGTTTCCAGTTAGCCAATCAACACAGGTTGATGAGGAATAGCTTCAGTACCAAAACCCTAGAATTTGACCCTCAGGAACAAAATCCAGCTTCTCTCCTTTTAAACATAACATCTTTCCCCATCCAGAGCAAGCCCTCCCTTGTCCTCTTGGTTTGTCTATGGTTCACCATTCTCTGGCATGGTCTTTCTTCTGGGGCCCATACCCGATGCTGTGAGGCCTGGCTGATTCATCCCCTTTCCTGTCTCCACTCTCCGTCCTTTTTTTGATCTATTTAGAGTGCTTTTGACAGGCTAATCTTTCTAAAACACTTTTGCTATGTCACTGCCAAGAAGTCCCCTTAAGGACCTGCTGCCACTTTAGATGTGAAACAGCTTTAAATAGTAACAGCCTATAAATAAGATACCTTGTTATGCAAAACGCTATTTTTTTCCATCTGAAGGGCAAGTCCAGTGCAATGAGATGAAGTGCAATGAGCAACAGATTAAAAATCATAATTCTAGTTTACTCTCTAGCTCTAACCAAGTCTCTGAGCCTCAGTGGTTGATTTTGTTAAATTAGGGAAGTCACATCTTTTCTGTGTGAAATCTGTGGTCCCCTTCAGCTCTAGGAAAGATGACTGTTCAGTTGCTCTGAACAAATACCTGACAAGAAGCAACTTCAGATTTTTTTAGGAAAGGGGCTGACACAGTTTACAGTTCCAAGAGGATATAGTCCACCATGACAGGGAAGGGATGGTGGCAGAAGCAAGAAGCTGGCTTGTCATGCAGAGGTCAGACAAGAAATAGGGTAGGTTGTAAAAGCTCAAGACCCATGTCACCACCCCGCCCCCAAAGTGGCCCACTTCCTCTACCTCTTAAAGACTCTACAACCTTCCCAAACAGTACTGCCAGCTGGGAACCAAGTGTTCAAACACATTAGCCTATGGGGGACATTTTCCATTGAAACCACAACAATGACTTTGAAAACACAAATTTCTCTGACAATTTTGAAAAGATCTTCTATAATTTGATCTCTCTCTCCCTCAACCTAGTCATCCAAATGCTTTTGATCCAAACACTTTCTGCATGGCATCAAGCTGATTTCTCCCCCTGTCCTACACAATGATGAGTGTTGTCCCACCTGGACCCCTGCTGCTTCTCCTACCTCTCCTCCTTTCCCTGTGTCCCACTGGAACTGTCATGGACCAACTTGGGCCACTTTGGAGGCCTTGAGGTATGTATAAAGACATTGCTATGAGGCTGGAGAGATTGCTTAGCTGTTAAGGTGCCTGCCTGCTAAGCCTAAGAACACCTGTTCGATTTCCATGTCCCACCTTTAGCCAGATGCAAAGTGGTGCAAGGGCGCAATGCCACACTTGACCACAAGAGGGTGCACATGTCTGGAGTTCGTTCACAGCAGTTGAGAAGCTGCTGGCACACCCATTTATCTCTCTCTTCTCTCTGTCTCTGACTCTTTCAAAAAAAAGAAGACATTGCTATGTATTTGGGTATACTGCTTAGGAACCTGGTGACTTCATTGATGTGGAAATGACATAGACACCCCTCCCAACACACACAGTGGGGCAGCTGTGAAGTTTTCAATATATTTTGTCTCTTAAAATGCTATCATCTAAAATTTAGTTTGATTGTTGATTTGTGAGTTTGTTTTGCCCCCTAGTAACAGGCTGGCTGGATTCGTGGATGACTAACTGATTTAGTCAGTCAATAAGTTTGGTAGAACAGTTCATAGTTGTTGAAATTTGATTGTTTTTAATTTGTAAAACCCCAGAAGTTTCCTATGCAAGACTATGTATAGTAATTGTGAAATCCATGCTATTCTTTTCACTACACCTGCTTGAATCATTCAAGGCCCACATCTGAGAAAGATACCAAATATCAACTTCGGGCCTCCACATGAATGCCCCACCCACATATGCACACACACACACACATATGAACATGTGTGTATACAGGATACATACTACATATATATATATACACAACAAAACCCTACAGAGATTTTTATTTTTGGTGCACATGTTTGGGTGCCTGTGTGAGCACATTTGCATGTGCATATAGGTATGCAGAAGACAGAGGACAACCTTGGGTGCTGGTCCTTGGGAATTCCATCTGCCTCCTTTGAAACAGGTTCCCTTATTGGCCTGCAACATGCCTAATTAGGCTAGACTGGCTGGCCAGCAAGCCCTAGGAATCTGCCTGTCTACTTCCCTGGCACTGGGATCACAAGTACAAGCCATCATAGCTAGCTTTATGTTTTCTAAATACAAAATCCTGACATCAAACTCAGGTCCTCATGCTTGTGAGACAAGCACTTTACTAACTGAGCTATCTCCCCAGGCCCCTACAGAGTCTGCAGAAAAAGCAAATGAGTTACTACATGTATGATGGTTTATCTTCCTCCAATCCCTTCTCTTGCTCCCCTCTCCCCCTTAGTATGTTACCTGGCTCATAGTAAGCCATCCTAGATAGTAGCTATTATTTGTTATATTTTATTAATTAATTAATTTATTTATTTATTTATTTATTTATGAGAGAAAGAGAGAGAGGGAGGGAGAGAGAATGGGCATGCCAGGGCCTCCAGCCACTGCAAACGAACTCCAGATGTAGGCATCCCTTTGTGCATCTGGCTTATGTGGGGCCTGGAGAGTCAAACTGGAATCCTTTGGCTTTTCAGGCAAATGCCTTAACTGCTAAGCCATCTCTCCAGGCCAGTTGCTATTATTTCTATTCTAATATTATTCTAGTATTATATGTGAGTGAGAGCAGAGGAATTCTTAATATTTGTGAGTATATATAATAAGGAAATACTACTTGCTGATCCTGGGGACTTCGTTCTAGGTCAGATTGCTCCACGGGGACACACCCAGGGTGGCCACATATGTCAGAGTTGAGCCTTACTTGTGAAATGTCCAAGTGTGCGAGGGCTCCAGAAGAGAGCATGGTTGGATACGGCTGGTTTTCTGCCAATGATTCAGCCTCCTTCCTACTCACCCATGTCCTCCACTTCCAGGCTGGGTCTGCCATGCCATCACTGGACAGGGTTTGGCTCCGGGAAGCTGGCCTGGATGTCCTCTCCAATGGGCTGTAGTCACCATGGACTGCAAGGCTGAGACATCTCCGCTGTTACTGACGAGCTCCCCGGCACCAGAGAGACATGGCGTGACCCCTTTCACACACACTGTGGGACAGTTACTTGGGCTCCTCATTGAATCTGCCTCTTCTATATTCCCTTTTCCCTTCTATGTTTCTGAGGACAGGAGTGGACTGAGGAGAATATGTATGCCCTGGGGAAGGCAGGGGGAGAGCTTGGCACAGGCTGGCTTCGGGGGTGGGTGGGAATCCTTGGAAGGAAGTAGTTTTACTAGACCCTAGTCATCTTCCTCCCATCTGTCTCCCAGGAGAAGATGGCTCTTGGGGGTGCTTCGGTTAAGTAGCCCTGAAACTCTCTAAGCAGTCCCCATCTGAGGTCACCAACTCCAGCACACAGAGGATGGGTGGAACCCTCAAACCAAACCCATCTGCTTTGTCTCTTCAGACCAGTTCATGGCAGACACTCCCTCAGTCTGGCAACAAGACTGCTGCCCTTGCAGGGACAGAGCGCTCTGGGCATGTGATGAGGGAGGGGTGGGTGGGTGAGTGGGGTTGAGGGTGTGTCTTGACTGGGCTATGACAGTGAGCTAGGGGACCACTCCAGCTTACTTACAAAGTCCCAGGAGCCAGGCCAGTGACTTGTGAGTCCCTGCCGCTGTCTCACAGCAGTGGTGCACCCTGCCACACACCTTGTCCAAACACGACAGGAATGTCAAGCTTCTTGTCCTGAACTCATTAGTCTCAATGACTGGGAGGGGGTGCGAAAGTGTTGGATTTTGGGGCGTTGCCTTTTCTTCGATTTCAGAAGCATCTGCTTGTTTGTAAAATGGAGGCTGAGAATGATAAATGTTAGAATTGGATACATGTTAGGAAGAAGCAGAATACTGTCAACGATGAGTTTGTGATGCCTGGAATTGTCTGCTAATGTTGGAAGAAGAGGCTTGCCATGCTCCTTTTACATTCCATTCCTAGGTAATAACAGCAGTGGGTATTTGTTGGGCAATCACTACACAGCAGGCTCTGTCCTAAGTGCTTTGTGTAAATTAAATCACTTTATCGCCACAACAGACTAATGAAAGAATGATATTGCCATCCCTGTTCTGCTAATGAGAAACCCGAAGGCCAGGGTAGTTAAGCAAGTAGCACAATGTCATAAAAATGGTGAGTAGATTTGTGCCCAGGCTGTCTGGCATCTCTGTATGCTGCCCTACTAGGTTGTCATTCTAATGGAGGATCTTTTAGGCCACGGTCAAGTCCTTCAGCTTTCTGGTTTGTATTTCTTGCATCATTCAAGCAAGAGTGGTGGGGATCAGAATATTAAATATGCTAATGATTAAGTGAAATTAATGAAAGATGGCCTGAAGCTACAAACCTTTCTTTATAAGGACCCATTTAATCAATTAAAACCAAATAATGAGGTTTTCAAATAGAACCCCTCTTTTTGCAAATAGCCCAAATCAAAGTGTCTCCTCACCTGTGGGTCTTTCTTCCAAACTCTCTCCTTCAGTCTCCTCCTGGCTTGCTTTCCCACCTGCAGTTTCTTCCTCGGCTTTAGTGCAGAGGAGAATAATTAAGATGACATTTTATTTTTTATTCTTTTGAGGCAAGCCCAACAGACTGGTCTTTTTTTTAATTCAAGAGAGAGAGAAAAAAATTGGCACACCAGGGCCTCCAGCCGCTGCACCTGGTTCACCAGCTTGTGCGCATGTGTGACCTTGTGCACTTGCATCACTTTGTGCCTCTGGCTTACGTGGGGCCTGGAGAGTCGAACATGGGTCCTTAGGCTTCTCAGGCAAATGCCTTAACTGTTAAGCCATCTTTCCAGACCTAGCATGGGATTTTAATTTAACATGGTGACATGGATTAAAACAAGTCCCAGAAACAGAATTACATTGGAGAGAGCAGCTTTCCAGTGGGTGATCAGCGGGAGATAGAATTGTGTGTACACGTGATAACTTTTCAGTGAAAGGGTTTAAGCTGCACCATCTCATGGAGAAAGTATGGAGGGTGCAGCCATTCTTCCATCCTTAGAAATGGCAAAACTGTCTACGGCCATACCACCCTGAACGTGCTCCATCTCGTCTGATCTCAGAAGCTAAGCAGTGTCAGGTCTGATTAGCACCTGGATGGGAGAAATGGGGAAACTGAGGAACAGGCTTGTCGAGGCTACTGTGATGTAGACCTCAAGAATCTCTAGAATCCTTGTTGGGATGCCATCCTTTTCCAACTGGGTGGCAGCCTCCCCCAACCCCCTTGGGCTAATGTTTGCCTTAGCTGAAGGCCTCTGCCAAGCTTTTGTCTGTGGAGAGAGGCTGCAACTTACTTTCCTTGGTTTTTCTTTATGAGTGTGTGCACATTCGTGTGTATGTGTGGGTGCATGTGTGTGTTGAGGTGTGAATGAGTGTGCATTCACCTATAGGCCAGAGGACAACCTAACGTGTTCTTGCCAGAAATGCTGCCCACCTTTTTTTGAGACAAGGTCTCTCCATGGCCCGAAGCTCCGTCGGTAAGCTCGACAAGCTGGCCAGCTAGCCTGTGTTTCTCTTGCCTCTGCCTCTCCAGCACTGGAAGTACAAGCACCTGGTTTGTTTTTTACATGAGTTCTGTGATCAAACTCAAGTCCTCGTGTTTGCAAGGCAAGCACTTTACCAACTGAGCTATCTTCCAAGCCCTGAAATTTACTTTTCATGCAGTTGGTCATTGATCCTATTTTTTTTTTTTTAAGTTTTGTTCTTAGGCAGAACCAGAAAGTGGGGCGGCTCAAGGTGGGTCTAGTGGGAGTGTCCAAACTTCCTGGGATTCTCAGATTCGCAGAATCTGAGCCAACTCAGAAGTGATGCTTCCCTGCTATCTGCCTACCACAAGGGGACTAGTCCAGATGACAGGTTCCCCCCAGGGCTCAGGGTGGGTCCAAGTTACACTGAAAAGGATCCAGCAGATTTGCAGTCTGGTCCCCACCCTTAAGTACTGAGTGACTCAAGACATCAGAAGGTAACTCAGCTCCTAAATCGTCCCTGAGGGAGGGTAGTTCCCAGAGTTCAGTCACATACATGCTGCAGGCAGGCTCTCGGCCTTCCCACCCAGCTCTGATGCTGTGGAACCAGCATTCTAGTGGCTCGTTTCCACCCAGAGCGTAGTGGGCCTGCCACGTTCCTTGATTCTACTTCTTCATTTCCATCTAGAGCCATTTGTGCTGGCACATGCCATGGTAGGCAATTCCTGAGGAGGACGAGGCAGGAGGATGAGGAGTTTGAGGTCATTCATGTTGTCCTCAACCACCTAGTTTTTTTTTTTTTAAGCCAATTTTTGATCTATTTAGCAAAGCAAAGAGCAGTGGCGTATGTAGGACTTGGGAATGTGGTGGTTTGAGTCAAGTGTTCCCCATAAACTTAAGTGTTCTGACTGTTAGGTCCCGAGCTGATGGAGATTTGGGAATTAACGCCTCCTGGAGGCAGTGTATTGTTGGGGCGGGGTTATGGGTGTTATAGCCAGGTTCCCCTTGCCAGTGTTTGACACACTCTCCTGCTGCTGTTGTCCACCTGATATTGGCCAGGAGGTGATTTCCACCACCTGCTCATGCCACTGTGTTCCCCTGCCATCATGGAGCTTCCCCTGGAGTCTGTAAGCCAAAATGAACCCTTTCTTCCCACAAGCTGCTCTTGGTCAGGCGTTTTCTGCCAGCAATGTGAACCTGACTGCAACAGTGTGTGAAGCCAGGAGCTGACCAAGAGGAGAGAGCAGAGTCAGCTCTCAGTGTGCCCCTCCACCCCCCTACCTTAAAAAAAAAAAAAAAAAAAAAAAAACCCTAAATAAATAAATATAAATAGATGTATAAAATACAATGAAAGTCACTCAGCAAGTGGCACAGCTAATAGGTATCTTGGGGACAAGCTTCTGGATTTGGCTGAGCACAGATGGAATGTTCTGAGAACAAGAGTGTTCACTAGACAGTGAGGAGATTCTCTCTTCAGAGCATATGCTGATGCAAGCAGACATCCCAGGATGTTCTCACGTACAAGATACAAGCTGAGTGACAGTGGGATCCCAGTGGCTGATTTCCACGGTTACTGTCGTCAGTCACTCTTCACACATTCCATAGCTCGTCATGTGACCCTGTAGTGCTCATGCCTTGAAAGAGTGTTCGTCTTTCATGTAGGGATGTCCACCTTTGACACACACTACATCTTTACTGCTGTGGTTTTGTTATATGAATAAGCCACCTGTAGCCTGGATGTCCATCTGTGGGGGAATGGTTCGGTAAGTTATGGTGCCTTCATGCAATGGAGTCATCAGTAGCATTTAACATCTGGCCAGTGTCATCGAGAAGCACTGATGATATTTTGCTTAGTAGAAAAGGCAGGCTATAAAATTTGACCCAATCATAAATCCCAACTCTCAACAAAAACAATTTTAGCATATGCATATGTGTGTATCTTACATATAAATAACTAACAAATACCACATCTACGAAGCTATCTTTTCCTTTTACATTTTTCTGGTTTTTGTAGTGGTTGTATATTAATTTTTAATTTTAAGGCTGCTATTTTTTTTGAAAAGGTGCACTTAGAAATTGCTTTGGAAATTCACGGAGTAAGATCCTGAAACTTCCACCAGCATATGCAAATCGGGTGGTGGTGACATGAACTGATCCCACAGATCACAGGCCAAGAGTGACCAGGACATGACTGTAACCTTCCCTTTCATATGCCTGAGCTTACTATTTCCCCAGTTAAAGGATAAAGTGGCCCAGAGTTCAGAGGGCATTATAGCTCACTGCGTGGTATCCCATCCTGGGGAGCACGTCCACACTGCATGCTATCCCAGCCTGGGGTGCGCCTCTCTGCTTTGCTCAGCTTGCCTAGAACTCCTCCTCACTCAGGAACAAGCAGGTCCCAAGCTGTTGGCATCTGTCATTGAATCTCTATCACCTGCTTGTGGCCAACATGAATATCCTTATAGGCAAAATATATGGCCTACCTTTACCCTGATACTCTAATCAAATGACCCCCAAATTCAAATTTAACGGGTAAAAAGAGTCCAAGATGGCAGTACATAGCCTAAAACGTGTGAAAGGGTTGGATGGCACATTGCCCACTTAGCTTCAGCGGCATGGAAAGAGGACTATGTTCATGTGGCACCAGGGACCCTGCATATCTGCTTAAAGCCCAAGCCTTCTTGATTGACGTGGCCCTTGAGGGTTTTGCTGCATGAGGTTTGGTTTTTGCAAGTCTCAGGGCACATGCATGATGCAGGTGCTAAGTTAGGGTGGCAACAGCAACAAAAGAGATTTGGCACTAAATCATCCATTCATTTGTCTACCCAATGCTTGCTGAGAGCCTGCGGTGGGCCTGGGCTCACAGCATGGAACAGGACAGATGAGGACCATGGACTCATGGACCACATATTCCAGGGTGATGGGAGAGGGTTGACAAATAGCAAATAGCAAACTAGAGTGAGAAATATTATCATAAAAGTGGATAGCAGGCTGTGATGGGAAGTTCCTGAGGATGGGGGTATTTGGTTCCATAATAATGCTCACCAGGGGCTTTAAGGGACATGATTCTCAGAAAAGTAGGTAAAAAAAAGGGCGTGGTGGTGCACGCCTTTAATCCCAGCACTCGGGAGGCAGAGGTAGGAGGATCACCGTGAGTTCAAGGCCACCCTGAGACTACATAGTGAATTCCAGGTCAGCCTGGGCTAGAGTGAGACTCTACCTTGAAAAACCGAAAAATGAAAAACCAAAAATAAATAATAAATAAATCTCTCTCATACACGCACACAGACACACACACTCTCTTTCTCTCTGTATTTGGGCTCTATTTGTTTCTTCTGAGATTTAAGACACAGGCCTTGGTCTACTCATAATTCTTTAATACACTATCTCAGACTGAGCACTGTGTAAACAACATGTTTATTGTGGTTGTGGAAGCTGTAGAGAAATGGAACGGTAGCATGCATGTGTACATGAATGTATATGCCTTGCATGTGTGTGTACATGTGACTATGCACACACATGTGAATGTGTGTGTGGCTGTGTGTACGTGTACATGGGAATGTGCATGAAGGGCATGCATATGAACATATGTATGTACACATACATTTGTGTGTGCATGTGCTTCTGTGTGTGTATGTGGATGTGGGTACACATGTACATGTGTATATGCACATGCCTGTGTAGTTGATGGAACTGTGTACCATCTCAGGGCTTATCTTCATAGTCAGAGCTTGTTCAAAGCTTGAATA